>JAKXYG010000096.1:107500-850000 GCA_025895645.1 Cardicola forsteri
TTTTATTAACTGTTTTTGTACACATTTCCGATGCAAATATTTAAAGCATACTACTTGCGCTAACTTATTCTTTACTGTTTGAATGTTTTACGCGAAACCTTTTTGAAAAGGTAGACATTAGAGAAAGTTGAACGGCGGCTCAATTCTTGTGTCGGTAGTGCGACTTGAACCGATACTCGTCCAGTCTTTAGTTCAGTGCTCCTGCCACATCAACCAACCCAAAATATGCACAAAGCTAAATATATAAATTATCCTAGGTTTTTGTAAACCTAATATTTATCATTTTTTAAATTGTATTTTTAGAAGGAATAAGAATTTTTAAACATAAATTATTACAATTTTGTTAAACAAGTTTAAACGAAGGTCCACATACAGTAGTGCCAGCGGTGAGACTCGAACCTATGCCTATCCAGTGTTGGATCAAGCGCACTAGTAACTTTTGACAATCTACTGCACATGATTGCATAATGTAAGTTGGTGGCAGAGCCACCTCTTCATTAGTTCCAATTTTGCATAGCATGTCGAATTCCTATATGTCGGATGTCGGATGCGAATTGAGCTTAGAGAGAGGATAAATGAAGTTTCTTGGCTAGAATACTACTTCCTTACGACAACGCCAATGTTTATAGGAACTGACTAGGCGATCTATTTCGGGGTTGATGCCGGTTTACAGATCCTTAAGTACAACCGGCTACATATGGTAGATAAATTCCTTGAGATACATTTTAAGCATTTCGGGTGTATGCTATCACCCATTCAATGAGCGGGAATCCAGTGAAATTCCAATTTTACCGCTGTGCCGTGGTGCATCTTGAACTATGTATCTACATGCAGCTACACTAATAACAGCAGAAATAGTGAGGCATTTCACCATAATTGAACTTTGAAAGCATTGGTCAAAGTCTTAGGATCATTAGCATTCCAGTCCATGAGAAATGTCATGGATTAATGTATTTTAGCAATTATCTTGATTGGTACTTTAATACTGTTTATGCAATGCAATATTTGCAATTAAACACAATTCCAGCTCTACATCAGATGCGTTACACACACACACACACACACACACATATATATATATATATATATATATATATATATATATATATATATATAATTTATTGCATTTGTAAAATTGATTTTTCTAAACCAAACATAGCTACCGAAAAATTTAGTTTTTCGATTGTGGGACATCTTTCTGCTAAAGGGTGAAACATTACTGGTTGCGATGGCTTACAATATTCTGAAAATGCATTCTAGTATGTTTCGTATATATATATATATATGCGTGTGTGTAAATATTAAACTTATTATTTTATTAAAACATGATTAATCGTTTACTGACAATTTTTTAAATAGTTTTATTTAGTGTTTATGGCTTCACATGTTTTTAAAAAAAATTCACTGGTTACAATGAATGTAGTATACCTTTTTCTATTGAGATACATCTTTGATTAGTATTATTTTTTGTGTTTGTATTTAAATTTCTTATTTTATTGAACTAAGCATATGTGTATTATCTTCAACCAGATATAATCAAAGCAATATAGTTGAGTTAGGTTTTTAACAGATCAATCACATTATATGTGTTTTATGTGCATAAATATTTTGATATATCTAACCTTTGAATGAACAGAATTGTGGTTTTTTGTGATACATGTATACGTTGCTGTTAGTTTTCTTGTATATCAAATTAGTTTTCTTTATTCATGATAATGATTGTAAGGATTTGAATAATACTTTTAAAGTTTTAATTTTCAACGATGGCGATATTACTGACTGTCACCTCCGCGTGGTGGGTCCTGGACAGGTGTTTCCGTTTCGGCGAATGGGAAAAATAGTCAGTAAGTGGACGATTAGCGAAGCCAAATAGGACTCCGCATTTAGTGCTGGCTGTGGGTCTCGAATCCATGCTTGTCTAACTTTCACTCTACAATTGCTTAATTTTTTACAAACACTGTAGGTCAGAAAGGTGAAGTGATTATGGATTTATTGTTTATAGCATTCATTTCTTTTACAATGAACTGTAGAAATGGAGAAATATGGTGTTAGCCACAAATTGTCTATGACAGAAAGTTGCCAATTAATTGTTGTATCTGCGTATTTATATAGTAATAACTTTGATTTTTATACTGATAGGTTTCGGGTTTGAACTCTGTTAACTTTCTAGACTGTAAGTATTTACAACAGTATTAAATAACAATTTATTACCAGCTAAAATGGTGTAGTCGCATTTACAATACTCTATATTATATATATATATATATATATTATACAAAACCCTTTTGCTTTAAGAATAAGCAATAAGATAACAATTACAGCAAAACAACAACAACAACAACAATAACAATGTCTCGTTGGCATTAAATATTCTGCAAATCGAAGATTGCGCTTTCTTTCGGCTTTCACTTAACCTTGTCATCTGGTAACTTTGCCATCCAGAAACGTTGTTGTTTGCCGGAATGACGTCATCGTTCATTGTTTCCGCAGCAGAGGCCAGGTTGCCAACATTGCGCTCAAACCCTCCTCCTTTATACAGGCTTGGGACTGGCTAGATTGAATCATTTCTAATCCAAACTAGGCGGAGTTACAATACTCTAACCCAGTCAATATACTCTTTCCAAATAGGTGTAGTTCCTGTTTAACCAAACTATTGATTTTTTCTGTTTGAAGTTGTTGGATAGCCGTATTCACGTGATTACTGATTAATTAGTAAATATTTATATTTTCAGTCAGTATGACAATGGCATAATGCACACACAGAAATATATATATATATATATATATATACGTTCATTTGTATCATCGTTTTGGGTTGGAATTTTTTAATGTATTCAAAAACAAACATTCTTTCATGCTTGTCTACACTTTTCTTGGCTTATTTTGTAGAACGATTGATTCATATGGACCAATCACAAATTACATCATTTTTGCAAGATGAATTAGTCAAAGATTTCATGTTTGACGATGACTCGGTTATTCAATCGTTGGCAGAATGTTTTGAAAGTTTGCACAGGAAAAAATTAGACACTTTACCCGACTTGAGTAGGTTTTTAAATATAAAGCAATTATTCATTGTTATTGAATTGAATGTGCATGTGTTTGTATGTGAATGGCTACGTGAATGGCGATTGAAGATGTGACAAAATTATTTTTATAATTTGTAGCATTTAATTCATTTTCGCTTCACACAAATGTTCTCTATTGTATACATATTTATACTTGTGTGGAGTAATAATTGAACAATAATAATTATTATTATTGTTATTATTATTATTATTATTATTATTATTATTATTATTATTATTATTATTATTGATATTATTATTATTATTATTATTATTATTATTATTATTATTGCTATCAATATTAAAGCGGAAGTTCAGTGTAGGTAGTTTGTTTCCTAATCATGTTTTTGTTATTTTTTTATAAATACAATATGAGGTTGGGATTTACGTTTATGAAAAAAAATATTGTTGCATTTTACTGATTATTAGAATGCAATAATGTAAATTTATGTTGTATTTAAATCAGTTTTTGTTTAAAATAAACTGTTTAGGGAACTTATAAATGCTAATATGTTAATGGTTGGCTGGTTTGAATGTGAGTATTTGGAAGTACGAATATAGGAAAAGTTCTATTTCCCCTTATTTGTTATTTGAGTTTATTTTACAATAAACACATTTTAGTTTGTGTACACTTGGGAAGATCCTTAGATAATGATCTGTATATTGTGCTGCAAATAAAACTCGAAATCATGTCCATTTATGTGCAAGTCTTGTGTTTTAACCATTTACGTCACTCTGACATTGTAACATAACATAACATAAGTTGGTGGCAGATTCACCACTTTATTAATTCCAAGTTTGAATAGCTTCTCGAATTCCGCTTCTCGAATATAAGTAAAGGTTGTCGGATGCGAATTGAACTTGGAGGGATAAATAAAGTTTCTTGGCTAGGAGATCACTTCCTTGCGATAACGCCAGTGTTCACAGAAATTGATGAGGCGATCTTCTTTAGGGTTGACGACGGTTGACAGTTCCACAAGTCTAACCGGCTACATATGGTACATAGTTACCTTGAGTTACCTTTTAACCGTCGTCGGTGTTTGATAGCACTTATTCACTGAACGGGAATCCAGTGAAAGCCTGCTTATATCGCTGTGCAGTTGGTCCCTCCTGTTATTAGTGTGGATGCTTGTTAACACCTAGTCCAGGATGCACCGCATGGAGGATGAACAGGCGGGAATATCACCATTATTGAAAATTGAGACATTGTAAAATATTATAATCATTAAAATTTGCAATATGGCGTGTATTATTTTTTAATATAATGTGCAATTGAAAACATTTGTCTTTTGTATACCGGGGTGGTCTAGCGGTACAGCAATCGATTTGGACCTTGGTGGGCATCGGGGTTCGAATCCCACCACCAGTCCACTAAAATGCGGGTAAACGTTCGTCTTCGCTAAAATATCCACTGCTGAAAGATGTTTTTTGTGTAGTATTCAAAGTAATAAACATGGATTTTAATGAAAACTAGTAGATTTATTATTGGTTTAATCGCAAAGCAAATAACGTGTAACGTTTTTTATAATAATTTTCCTAAAAAGGTGAAGATATAACTTGTTAGTAAAAGCTCAATTTTCAAATTGAGAAGTCAACTACCGTAAACACTTTGTGCTTGTGATGATGAATAAATTATATATAGCTATAAAGTATGCTATATTCAAGGACTGTGTGGTGGTGCACCTTTTTTCATGTTTTTTTAAACTTATCTATGGTATCCAACGGTGAGTTTAATTTTAAACAATTATTGATTTTTTATTGAACAGTCCAGTAAAAATTTATTTTATCTTTTTCGATATGTATGAGTGCTTAGCATTTTTTAAATTATTTTTCTCACAGTAGACTATGTAATTTGCTTTAATTTATTCTCATTATGTAGACAGCTAGTATTACAATCCAAATGCTGGAAGATATTATGTTTGGTATAAAATGTTAATGATCTTGAGTATTTGAGTAATGCTTATAAAGTCTTAATTTTCAATAATGGTGATATTTCTGATTGTGCATCCTGGACTAGGTGCCAACAGTCAACTAAACTAATAACAGCAGGGACCTGGTGCATAGCGGTATAACTGGGCTTTCACTGGATTTACGCTTAGTGAATGGGTGCCAGCATATACCCAGGATGCATTAAAGGTATCTAAAGGTAACTTTTTACTATATGTAGCGGGTTAGGTTTGTGAATCCGTCAACTGTTTTGTCAATTACTGTGAACACTGGCGCTATCGCAAGGAAGTGATCTTCTAGCCAAGAAACTTTATTTATCCCTCCAAGTTCAATTTGTATCCGATAACCTTTTCATATAGGAATTTGAGAAGCTATTCAAACTTGGAATTAATGAACAGGTGACTGCCATTAACTTATTTTATGTTATGTTACTACTACTGCTACTACTACTACTACTATTATTATTAGTATTATTATTACTAATTACATTAACAATGCATCGTAATCATTTTTTCAGTGATTGATCTTTGTCTATTGTGTTGATGTTTTTATATAAAAGCTTCCGAAATGATTCCAAAAAATCTTGGAGTGTTACCGGCAACGGACGAAGTTTGGAAAAGCCAAAATAAAAATAAATCAAAACGAAATAAGACGAATTCTAGAACAGACATCGACCGTATTCCTTTTGAACGAAACGTGGTGCGTCCTTATTTTATCAGTTTTATACATGTATATGTGTCTGTTTATATATATATATATATATATATATATATATATATATATATATATATATATATATACAACTCCTAAGCTAATTCTATTCTTCTACGTTTGTTTTACGCTTATCAAGCCATCGAAATCGATCGTTTGCTAAGTCGTATAAATATGGGGAATAATGAAGAGGCGACGCCACGTCACCAACCAAAATGACCTAAGCTAATTAGTGTTAAAAACGTAGTTATTAAAGTAAAACATCTGTAGCAATCACATATCTCAAAAAAAAGAAGTCAGTTTAATCATGATATATACAATATTATATAATAAGTAAAATACAATTACAATTTTGTTAATATCTACTGTTAATATAAAAAATAATTGCATAAAAGTTAAACTTGCTCAAAATTACAAATTGGGTGAAATTATTAATATAAAATATAACGTCAAATATGAAAAAAACAGAACACATGTAATATTTTCAGTTACCAAATGATTGATTAAATAATAAAAAACAAAATGTTTAATTATTAATGTGATTGCCTTTCGTTTTAACCACTTGATCAAGGCGGTTTGGAATGCTGTCAATGTGATTGTTGATCTATTCATGTTTCATCTCATATTGGACAAAATACTGAATACGATCACACAAATCCTCAATTTCAGTATGCTTATTGATGTTGCGTTTTAGAATATTAAAGAAATTTTTAATAACATTGATATCCGGGCTGTTAGGTGGCAATTGAGTGAAAGATAGTTTTTTCGATTTTAGCCCCTCTACTGTTTAAATGTAGATATAAAGCAAATTTAGTGAACTTAGATAAATATGACGTTGCCTTCTTGGACGTATAACATGGAGCATTGTCCTAAAAAACATTAGTAAGCATTTCATTATAAAAAAATTTCTTCATTAATGAAACAAATTTTTCACTATCTAAGGTACCGGATATAATTTTCCATTTAATGGGTTCATTATACTTAATACCAAACCAACACATCACTTGTCGAGGGTGGGCTTTTTTTAACCACCGAAAGTAAATGTTTTTGAAAATTAGGCCCGCATAGTACTTTATTTTTATATCCAAATCGTTCATCCCGAATTATTGTTTCATTAGCAAAATATACCGAGCGCCAATAAGATAATCTTCGTTCAATCCACTTGTTACAAAACATAAATTTACATTCTTTTTGTTTTTTATTAATAAATGGTTTAACTATGGCGATTCACGGCTTCTCACCATGGAATAACTAAATTCTTGTAAATTATCTTTTACAATATTCGAAATGGGCTTGTAATTTTTTTATTCCATTAAATTTTTTCGGTTATCTGTCTTACTTGTTTTTCTTTCTCTTTCAACATTATTATAGTTTCTTGGTTTTTGTCCATTCAAAACACGATAAATTGTTGTAAGACTTATTCTATACAATTCCGCTACTTGTTTAGGCAAAAATCCATAGTTTTTTAATTTTTTATAACATGGTGTTCATTGTTATTAAGATGGTAATCTTTTCTACCGTTGGTATTCATTTTACAGAACGAAAACAAATAAGGAAATTAATCTGATTCTCAAGGTCAATTATAATTTAAAATAAAATTTTTTTAGATTACCGAAAAAACATTTATTTAAAAAAAATAATTTCTTAAATATATTTTTCAGTAATTAAATTTTAATTTTAATTAGCATTATGACGGTACAACTGGATCAAAGTTGAATGTATAAATTTTACCTATTAAACGTTGTTTATTTTTAATGAAATTAAGCACACAAATAAATAATCGACCAATTATTATAAAAATTATATAGATTCAACTTATTATCCACGTTTATATGACTGCTGTTTTTAAAATATGCTATTTTGGCCGACTCAGCGTTTTTAAATAAATATTTCTAAATAAATATAAAGCACCTATTACATATTTTACATTATTTTAAATTCTTAATATTTATTTTTACTTAAAAATGATTGGAGATAACAAATTAATTTAGATGAAATTTTTCTGAATTTTCAACACTAATTTATTCAGTGGCTGTATATATTACTAATATATATATTACTAATGTTACTAATATATATACTAATGTATTACTAATATGTATTACTAATAACTTAAATTTATGGCATCATTTTTTTTGTGCATTTGTGTTTTTGTTAACTAAATTAACAATAGTAATAATAATAATAATAATATTAATAATAATACAAAACCCTTTTGCTTTAAAAATAAGCATGGGACTATAAGACAACAACTACAGCAAAATAACAACAACATCAATAACAAATTATCGTTGGCATTGAAGATTCTTCAAATTACAGATTGAACTTCCTTTCGGCTTTCATTTAACCCTGTCATCTGTGTAACTTTGTCATCCAGATACGTGCGATCACTTCTTTGCCGTTGTTTGCCAGGATGACGTCCTCTTGATTGTTTCCTTAGCAGTATAAATTTTTTTACAGAGGCCAGGTTGCTAACCTTGCGCTCAAACCCTCCTCCTTCATCCAGGCTTGGGACTGGCTAGATTGAATCATTTCTAATCTGAAGTAGGCAGAGTTAATAAGGATTTTGTAATATTCACTTGTGTATTATTGCGCTTGAGATGATGTAAACCGCCATCAGTATGTTATATTTTTTAAGATACTTGATATTTACAAAACAGTATATTTGTTTGAAATATACAAGTGCCGACGTGATCTATCAGTCCAGTGCTCGACCCGAATTTGGGTTCGATCGTCAGCACCGGTACTGGATGCTATAAGATTTTTTTCCGTAAAACATTCGAACTGGTGACAAAATAAAAAGGTATCCTAATAGATGTTCAAAAATTGACGCAGTTTTGCATAAATCTCGATGTTAATTACAAATGTTGAAATCAATATCGATTTTTTTACAAGATTTATAAATGTATGATTTTAAAATCTGTACTTACAAAAAAAGTTGTCATAGTAAGTGATTTAGAAAAATGTGGACGTGGTTTTGTATTTGGCGTTTGACGAATATAATTATAGTCTATTGATGGCGCGACAACTAAATCATCAATTCCACTTTTTTGTAGCCTTTCAAACACAAGCGTCCTTTGTTGTTTACAATTAATGGAAACGTGCGAGATTTGTCTCTTTTACTTACGTGACTGTTCATTGTATTGTTGACAAAGTGAAAATCATAATACTGATTTTTTATTTACGATGTCTTAGATGGGTTATTTGGCTGTACGGAGTTGCATACAATCAATTGCATCACTAGTTGGTCTCACCTATCTATTGTTGGATTGTCCAAGTTTATATAGGAAGCGATACTTCAACAACCGAATTTACGCTTCCGGCAGTCTGGAGGCTCACTAATTACCGATTACCTACTTAGCACAAAATAATTTCAATTTTTTGCCAATTATATTTTATTGTTCAAATTAAATCTATTACCAACTATTTAACAATTTGAAAAGCTATTTGATTTTACATTTGTGTTATATCTAATTGGTAAATATGCCCATATTACATGATTTAGTTAAGTCTTGATATACTACTTGCAAGTACTTCATTGTTATCTACATAATTTTAGATGCAAGAACCACGAATCATTTCTATCAGTTCACCGTCCTCCAATACAAACAACTTGTTAACATCATCGAGTTCCACGACAAAAAGTGACGACACGCCCGTATTATCACGCAGGAACATTTCAATTGTTAAGGACTTCAAAAACAACAGCTCAAACCAACGTGGGAAAGCCATTGTCAACAGCCCCTATTTTACATCGTCACAAAGCACTTCGAATTGTGGAGAAAGTGTAGGCATAATTCAGATATTTTATATGTGTTTTTGGTTAATGTTTTTAGGGCATTTTTAGGTGATTGACGTTGGGAATCAAACGTTTTGTACCAATTTCTAATTGAACAAGTGCCGATTATGTTTTATGGATATTGCTCATATGCTGTCAAAAATAGGATACTAATTCATACGCATTAATTATATCATTTGTTGGGTGAAATGATAAACTCTGATGGCTTTATAAGCAATAACAAATGCAGGAGGATAAAGATGTTTCTTTGCTGATGGACTCCAGCCTTGTTAGTAAATATGCCTAAATGTTGGTAGGGTCCAACGTCGACACGTGGTACATGTATACGTTAAGGTGTGTTTGAAGTGTTTCTTGTCAAAATGCTTTTATCCAACTGAAAAGTCGGAATCCCATTTATACCGTGAAGCACCCAGTTTTTGCTAGATTGTCTGAGTGATTAGGTACACAATGAACCACATCGAAGTGACAGTCAGGGATATCGTGCCTATAGTGGATAATTCGTGTTGACAATGCAGTGGCTGTAATTAATATTTTTATTGGGTATTAATTGTTTGACTGTTTTACGGGAAACACATGTTTTGGCAAATGGAAATTTTAGTCAAACTTTACTAGGCTTGTCGTTTGCAGCCGCCAATGGGGAGGGGACTTAAACCGATTAGAGTTACCCGACAATTTTGCTATAACAAAATAACTTTATGGTATAAATTGCATCTTTGTCATACCCAAAAATGCAAGCAATTTGAGTTTTTGTAAATGTTTTCATTTTGTATTGATTTCTAGGCTATGCCAAACATACAATTAATCTTTGATATGGATGTATGTTTTTTTTAAATACAACAACCAATCAGTTTCAAATCTTAGTACACATTGCTCTACAGCAACTTTTATGTATACTGCGAACGTTCGATGATTAGGTTTCATTTTTTAATTTGAAGCCCACCATGTTACTTTTCATATCGATTGGATTAGAGTTTATTAATGCTAAAATATTATTATTATTTTGTTATTATTGGTATTGATATTAATATATTATTATTATTGATAACAATATAATAATTATTAATATTACTATTACTATTATTACCATTATTATTATTATTACTATTATTAAGCTTTAATATCTCACTAGAGATACATTCAGCGTAAAATACATTTTTACCATCAATATAAAAAAAGGTAGTAGTAGAAATAATGGGATCAAAATGAAATAAAATGTCATATGTTAATGAATATAAATATAGTCAATATAGTAAGCATGTGATTTTAAAAAAATTCTGAATTACTATACTTTGAATGAGTCATTATAAGGCACACTTGTTACATTATACTGAGATGTTCAAATTAGTTTAAATAAATGCGTGGGTGGAACAATTCCTACTTTGATAGGTATCTTAGTCGTTCAATTTTGTTTGATTCTGGATTGGTTAATATTCTGGATAAGTAAGGTAGACGTGAATTTTTGTAGTAATTAGTTTTGGCTTTCATGTGCAGATGAGTTCTTCTCGTTTTTCAGAAGCTTTAGAATTGTTAAAAGCTGCATGTAATGGGTGATTGTTATTACTTTCAATCCTTGATGCTAATTGTATACAGGATTTAAAATGTTTATCAACAATATCATTCAATAAGATAGAATATTTGATTCCTGCAGATTTTGATACCAATGATATGCATCTTTTTAAAACAACGTAATCCTGTTTTAATAAACCAGGAAAAATTATAAGTGAGCAATATATTATCAAAGGATAAAAACATGATGTAATGAACAATTTAGTAATAGCGCTCGAATTTGGACCTCGGTGGGCATGGGTTCAAATCCCACCACCGGCACTAAAGTGCGGGCCCACGTTCGGCTTCGCTAAAATGCCCACTGCTGAAAGATGTTTCTAGTAAAACATTCAAAGTAGCAAACATAATAATAATAATAATAATAATTGTTAACATTTAGTTTTCTTAATCTTCTTATATAGTAGCATAAGGATTTGGTTTTTAAAAATATATACTCTACATGGTCACACCAGGTAAGTATGCTATTTATGTTTACACCAAGATATTTAATTTTGTTACAGGTGCATATGTTTAATTGATTTAATTTGAATGTTTTGTTTAATTCCATTGTTTCTCTTGGACGCCTCGTAAATTTAACAAACTTGCATTTTGTGGATTTAAATTGAGATCAAAGTTAGTAGACCATTGTTCAATTTTATTAATAGAACTTTCAAATTTGTTTAGATTATTATTTGTGCACAATACCATATCATCTGCAACTTTAAACAAAAGTGATGGCTTCGGCACTAGCAATAGATCTACGTACTATTACTATTATTATTATTAGTATTATTATTATTATTATTATTATTATTATTATTATTGTACTATATTCTAAATTTATATAGGTCGACACATTTTCAAGCGAAAGACGTGATAAACATGTTGTTACAAACAACAACAGTGACAATATATATACATACAATCGAAACATTTGCTACAAGGGTGCATCTTCATCTTATAGCCAAAGTCCTCCAAATTTGAAATCAAACGTGTTGATCTATTCGTCCACTTCGGATAAAAACAAAGCAGACATTGACAATTTCCAAACCAACAGCAATCGGCAGTTGGGTAAGTTGCAACCTTTTTAGTTCCATTATAGATTTTTTTTACTCAAGTGTCGGAAGTTTCTTGGCTAAAAGATCGCTTCATTGCTACTACATCCGTGTTTAGAGGAATTAAGGAGGCGATCTACTTTGAGAAGTGGAGAGGCTGATTCCGATTCACATTTTTGTGACTTTGGGTGTATGGCACTATAACTGGGGTTCCGCTACAGAAGGTCGATGCAAGCATACACCCAGGATACTTAAAAGGTATTTTAAGGTATGCGTATACCATATTTAGCCTTTGGGCTAAGGGAGATAATCCTAACAAAAAATACCAAGAGGAATCGACAATCTTTGCGAACAGTGGTGATGATGTTACAAGGATTCCATCTACTAGCTAAGAAAATTTGTTATTCTAATACATTTGTTATACTTAATATGCCATTGAAGTCGATCATTTATGTGCCGTATAAATATGGAAAAAAATGAAGAGGTCACCACGTTACCAACCAAAATGAATGAAATTGAATGGTGTAGGCTAGCACCAATTTACCGAGCGAGATTCCAGTAATAGGCCAATTATACCGTTTTCCACTGGGTCCCTAATGTGTTTGCTGATAGATAGGAATACTACCATTATTGTAATTTGAAATTTTATTCACTTTATTAAGGCTAAGGCTTAGGCGTTGGACTGACTTATTTCTTTTGAAAACCATGAACAATTGAAAGAGATTATTCTGGATGGTTTTGCATCATTTGTTGCTATTGTTGTTAAAAGTTTTTCTTTTCTTCAATTTTGATGTCTATATATATATATATATATATATATATATATATATATATATATATATATATATATATATATATATATATAATGATTTTCAATAATAATTCAGTTTAATTCAATCAATATATGAGTGTGATATGTAGACTTTTATCAATTAGATTCAATTAATTTATTTATCTTTGTTTTTTAGTTGACAATGCTTTACCAACTTTATAATGCGACTAGTAAGGCTATTTTTGAAACTACTTTGACATTTAAATATTGTGAAACAAACAGTTTAACTTGATTTTGCTACATTATTAAGGTTATTTTCAATTTTATTTGTTAAAATTTAAAATATTATAAAAATATTTTTAAAATCAAATTAAAAGTTGGAGGTAGAGCCACCTCTTCATTAGTTCCAAGTTTGCATAGCATCTTATGGAAAAAAAGTTTTGGGAAGCGAGTTGAACTTGGGAGAATGAATGAATGAAGATTGTTGGTTGGAAGACCGTTTTCTTGCGATAACCCCAGTGTTCACAGTAATTGACGAGGCGATTTTCTTCGGGGACATTGGGGGTTGATGCAGGTTGACGGATTCACAAGTCTAACTGGCTACAAATTATACATGGATATCTCAATGTACCTTTTGAGCATCTTGGTTGTATGCTAGCATCCATTCACTGAGGTGGAGTTCAATAAAAGCCCAGTAATACTGTTGTACACTCATTACCTGCTGTTATTAGTCCAGATGCATATGGACACAGTCCAGGATGCAGGAGGAACAGTCAAGAGTACAACCGTCTTTGGAATTTGAGACTTTATAAGCATTATTCAAATCCTCAGGATCATCAGCAACCTCAAAATATTTCTCAATATTGGTATCAACGCTGTTATGTTTTTCCGGAGGGATGGCAATGGGGGACAGCTTAACTCGACTTGCCAGACGAGTAAATTTTGCAATCACCTTCTATTTGCATTTTGATAACCAAAATTATTATAGTGTTTTGGATACCGTTGATTGATGAACAGGAAGATTATAACTGTACTGATAGCTTCTTCAGTACCGGAGTAGTGCAGCGCTAGAATCGAATTTGGGTGGTCATGCGTTTGAATGCCTTTGTCGGCACTAAATGGAGACCTTTTTTTGAGTTTGCTATAATGTCCACTTGCTGAAATATGTGTTTTTGTGAAACATTTAAGCAATAATAATCGTAGCAATATTGTTATTATTATTAATAATAATATCAATAATAGTAATATTATGTTAATAATAAACTCATATTAGTACAACTTCACTATTATCTGCGTTTAATAATTAATAATCGATTCAAAGAAATAAATCTTGTTGTTGTCACGGTTTTCAAAGGTACAACCTCTTTTCCCAAACATCGATATTCACCGGCTACTGTAACCCGCCCCAAACTTTTGGACGCGCACAGTGAAGAATCGCGATTAGACCAGTACGACAATCTGCACAATTCTTCGCATCCCAATCGAATAGGTCGCGTTAAAATACAAAATCTTTCCGACTTTGTATTCGAAGAAAACAATTATTCCCACGAAAAAGATAATCACAATAGTATGAAGAAAATTGTCAATTCAAACTATAATGTAAGTCTACTTTTGCACCGTTCATTTGACAAAAGCAGTTGTCAGTTTTCACGTGTTGATAAAAGCTTTTTTTTATTGCTGTTGGTACGAATCCCTGACACAAAGCAACAACTTTAAAATACATTTTTGTTTTGTATTTTTATTTTAAGAATAGTCAAAGGCCCATCAAAACGATTGACTATGGTCAGAACAATGCCAGAGCTGTGGATATTCTAATGCTTCCACCTAAACAAATTAACGTAAAAAACAAACCGACTATTCACTAACTGCGAACATGATGAACTGACATACTGCTGCTGAGAACAACTTACCTAGACAAAGTAACTGCCGCTTTTTATTGATCTATACTGCTGATAAATACACAAGTATTTGCTCAAGTCTGGTCTATTTTGGAAGGTTTTATCATGTGCTACTGGGAAAAACCACTTATTTATTCTTTTTAAATTGAATTGAAATTGTGTATATTGAAACAAAAACTTGTATTACGCATTCTTAGTTTTTTTGCATTCCTCTCTCTATATATATTGTTTATTTACTATTATATATAAATATAACATATAACTTATTTTCCTATAATTTTTGTATTATATTATACAAAAATTTTCTATTTTGCTGTGAAAAAGTGCTTGAATATATTTATTGACGTACGCACATGTACATTATTCCTTACAGAGCTGATCTATTTTTAAACTATTTGAATATGTTTATAAAAACGTGTCATGTAACACGTTTTAATTGAATAATAAAAAATATTTAAAACTGTATTTTATTTTGATTTCAACACATACACACATCCAATATTCATTGAAGATAGTAAATAATAAATGAAATTGATGTAAAAAATAAGTCAAAAATCTAATGTTGATTCCATTTGGTCGTAGAGTAACGAATAGGGCGATTTATGATAAATGGTATTCCATTTCATCGGTTTATTATTATTATTATTATTATTATTATTATTTATCTTTTCGCTATTCATTATGTACGGTATTGAGGATCGGCTAAACAAATGGGCCAATGATCCATTGGGTTGCATTGCTCTTAACACGACAAGAAATTCTTGCGGGATTGATTTTTCCTGTTTGACTAGTTGCTTGTGCAATTGTTTGAGCTTATCCAAATCTTGGTGAATTTGAAGTCGTAAATTTAGATTTTCGTTTTTCAAAAAATGATATCTAACATAATGATAAAAGTTTCAGAGTTATTGCAAAATTATCATAACATGTTTCTTATTATTTAAAAAAATATTTGGTTGATACTACTTGCAAGTTTTACATTTGGCGATGCCAAACGAAGGCGCCTGCATCGGGTACCGATGGTAGATATCTAAACCATGCCCATCCAAGTTGCAGTTCAGCGCTGTACCGGTACCACAGGTTATCCATGCAATGATAATATGGTCTTATGGGTTTTACAACAACGTTGTGATTAGACATTATAGACAACAGCTGATTGTCTTCAAATAGATTCACTACTTTTCAAAAAGTGACTGTGAGTGTTCTTTTGGCTATTATTAACTAGTCGATATTACCAAGCGTCAAGAACTTGGTTAAACATTTCCAAATAAAATTGAAACCTAAATTCAACTTATAGACTAAACTGTCATATCAAGTGATTATTTTCGACAAACAAAATTGAACGACTAAGATACCTATCAAAGTAGGAATTGTTCCACCCACGCATTTATTTAAACTAATTTGGACATCTCAGTATAATGTAACAAGTGTGCCTTATAATGACTCATTCAAAGTATAGTAATTTAGAATTTTTTAAAAATCCTTAGAAATCTAAAAAAAAACATATTTTAAAATACAAATCAAAAATAAAAAACAGGTCAAGATTGGTAATCGAAACTACAGTTTCTAGGTCAAGAGTGCGACATTTTAGTTAATCTATACACATAATATATGTAACCGTTGGACTAAGAACGGCAAGTCCGTTAAAATATCAGGAAGCGTTGCCTTTTACAAACAGTGACGCCGTTATAAGGATTCCGTCCATTAATCAAGAAACTTCATAATGTTTTGCACGTTTGTTCATTGTCCAAGGTTACCTTCGCATATACACTATGGAAGATAATCTTCTGAGATGTTTTGCAAATACTGATAATTAACAAAGGGTCGTGTCACAGACCCATGATTCTAATTCTATTCACTTTCACAAGTGGCCAACTGCATAATCGTACAATCTGGACTCAACAACAGTCAAAAAATAGATTTGAATCATTTGACAATCGCTTTTCATGCTCTTAAAATATTACTGCAAAATAGGCGGTTTTAGAAAGATCAATTTACTCGTGTAATAGTTGAAATACTAAAGTAGTGTAAAACTAAATCCAAAATAATGTCCAACAATACCTTTATCAATTTCCTAGTTTGAACCAGAAATGATTCAATCTGACCAGTTCCAAGCCTGGATAAAGGAGGAGGGTTTGGGCGCAAGGTTAGCAACCTGGTCTCTGTAAAAAATTTATACTGTTACGGAAACAATCAAGAGGACGCCATTCTGGCAGACAACGGCAAAGAAGTGATTGCATGTATCTAGATGACAAAGCTACACAAATGACAAGGTTGAGTAAAAGCCGAAGGGAAGCTCAATCTTCGATTTGCAGAATCTTCAATACCAATGGGACTTTGTTGTTGTTTTGCTGTAATTGTTATCTTATAGCATCATGCTTATTTTTAAAACAAAAGGGTTTTGTATAATATATAATAATAATAATGATAATAATATATATCCATTTCTAATTGTTGACATTATTATATTAAAATTTTGTCAAAGATGAAATTTAACTACGCATACACGCATACTTACACCAACATTACCATTTGTTTCCTTAACCAACTGGGAAGCCCTGACATATACAAAGTTTATTTGCAATAATAAATAAACACTTACTTGTAAACCATGCTATTTTGATACATGAGCTTCTTCCTTCGAGATTTGCGAACGGCCATATTGTTTCGTTCGCGCATATCTTGATAGGAAAGCATCGTTGATTTAAAACCTTTGCATTTTATTTTCATAGCCGACTTATCCATATTTTTGTAATGCTTATCTTGATTCATTTGTTTTGCAACTTGACTGAGCAAAGATTTTAAATTAATCGATAGCGTTTCTATATGGTAAAGAAACAGAACCTATTATTGTTATTCTATGCAAATTGAGTATATTTAAAAAATTATTTATAGCCAACCAAAAATGAGCATCTTGTATTATTGGCTTATAATATTTATGATTACTTATAGACGTAAGCAGATAGATTGATTTATAAAATGCAAAATTCATGTGCATATTTCATGTATGTACTAAATAAATATTCACAACTCAAGCATGTACAATTAAATAAAATATAATAATGAATTGATATAGGTTGATATCCATAAAAAAATCAATGGTTAAATTTTAAATTACACTTTAAAATGTAGACAAATTCATCTACGTCTGCTGTAGATTTTGCACTTAAATGTGCTTCTGTAAGTAACTAAATGTAATGGAAACGTTAAGAAAACGAACTTTCAACATCCAAGTATAATGATTATTAGCAGTTTGTGCGTAATCCTTATTTAAACATTTACCATAAATGATGATCTTGAGGATTTGAGTAATGCTTATAGAGTCTCAATTTCCAATGTTGGTGATATTCCTGACTGTTTCTCCTCCACATGATGCATCCTGGACTATGTTCCCGTAGGCAGCAACGACCGAGTGCACAGCGGTATAACTGGGCTTCCGCTTTGGCGGGTAGGTGCAAGGATACACACAGGATACTCAAAAGGTACATGTATACCGTATGTAGCTCTTGGGCTAGTTGAGATAACCCTGACAAAAATTCAGGCGGCCTCGTCAACCTTCGTCGTCAATTAGCCAAGAAACTTGGTTATTCTTCTACGGTCTTTGTGTTTATCAAGCCATCGAAATCAATTGTTCAATATGATGAGGAGGTCACTATATCACCAATCGCAATGAATGACTGAATAAAAATAATATCAATGTGTTCATATAACAATTATTCAGTAATCAATTTAAAAAAGCGTGACCATATTGTCAGAAAGTGTATTTACACCACACAAATGATTAAAATTCATCACATTTGTGCAAATGTTCAATCAATGTGATGAAAATTTAAATATCTATGTTTCGAATGCGTTACTGCAATGCCGTTGTCAAAAATGGTGCCATTTAAATGATTAACTTTTATAAACTATTATCTACTGATATTAGACACGTCCAAATTTTTACTAAAAGATAAAAAAATTGTATAGAAAACATCCTTCACTAATATCTTAAGCAAATCCTAACTTAACCAATAGATTCTAGTTTAAACATAAAAAATACAATATCTGGTGTATATATATATATACTTCAAGTCAGAAGAGCCTATTCTTTTTATCAATCTAATGTTTTGCACAATTTTTTATCAAAAAATTATCATTTGTATGCTATTTGTATCACGGCTTTAGAAAATGTTAAAAACCATCACAATTATATCAAGGAATGAGCTGTTTAAAAGCAAATGTATACATGTAACGTTTTTACCAGTCAAATTTAACAATTCGTTAATTTTAAAATGATAATAAAAAATTTGTCATCTATTTAAAAATACGGACTAGAGTATTGGTTTTATTAATTGCCAAATGCTTTAAAGTATTATGTTTGGATTTGGGCTAAAGCAATTTACAACAAACGTTAAATATCAAATAATTACTATTTTGACATATTTTTAATAAATTCCCATACTCCATTTTTTAATATTCTCTAATACAAAAATAGGTCTCAAATACTTTAGTAATAAAAACACAGGATTAGAACATTTACATTATAAATAATCTCAAAATACGAAGCTGGAAGTAAATAGTTTACACAACAATTATTGACAAGTTCAACATGTACGATGCTAATCATCTTGAGGATTTAAGTAATACTTATAAAGTCTCAATTACCAATGATAGTGATATTCCTAATTGTTCCTTCACCACGTGATGTATTCTGGACCAGATGCCTCTATGCATTTAGACTATTAACAATTGGGACTGAGTACGTAGCGTTATAAATGGACTTCCGCTACAGCGAGTGGGTGCAAGCATACACTCAGGATACTTAAAAGGTATCTTAAGGCATATGTATACCAAATTTAGCTGTTGGACTAAAAAATCAGGTAATCTCGTCAATCTTTACAAACAGTTGTGGCGTCACAAGGATGCCGTCCATTAGCCGAAAAACGTTGTTATTCTTCTGTGTTTGTCAAGCCATCGGAGTCGATTGTATAATATGCCGTAACTACGTCATCAACCAAACGAATGAATACAAGAGGAAGTCATTCATATTGTAATACTTTTAAGTTAATAGATAATTAGTTTTACTTGTCTACATATTTCAAAAATTGTCATGTTCAGCAATTAAACATTTTGACTAAAATATGGACATCTATTAGGTAATCTACAATCATTGTAAATAATTTTACAACACTTGCAATTGTTTTTATCCTTTGTAATTTTAGTGCAATCAGTCTTGTGAAAAATTACAAATTACATTTATTTATTGATATGAATATGAATGTTTAAACTGACACAAACTATAAAAAAAATAGAATACCGACATTTGCACAAACGTCTCGTCTAATTTTATCAAAAACAAATCATCAGATATTCGGTATTTGATTAATTAATCAAGGTGACTAATCAATTTAAGTTTCAGTTCCAAATCGAAAGCCGTAAGTTGGGTGCATTAATTGTCGCCTCCAAGCTTAAATAATTAATCACAACATTGCGAACTTAAAATAATACACAGCTCTATACTTGTACCCATGTACTAAAGCGGAAGCCCGGTTATACCACTATGTTAAATCCGCTACGTGTAGGTGACTGTTAGAAACAGCACCACAACTGTAAACTGAGATTTCTTAAGCATTACGCAAATCTTCAGTATCATTAGCATCCTAGACATGATCATCATTTCATTATTTCCGTAATTGGAGAGCATCTAATTCCAGCAAATGTAGAAGACTTAGCTCAATCTCGAATAGCGGAGCGCTAAAAGCGGCGTCGATTGGCGAAGGTAGCATGATTTTTGTACTATTCGATTCTCCCTGAATCTGCGTCGGAAATAACGAATCATAACGCAAGATACATTCAAACAAAAAGTGTCAATACTATTTCCAGAAATTAAACACTATTTTTATAATAAAATAATAGTGCATATTATTTTTGCATCCAATTTTGTTTCGCAAATTGTCACCGCTACAAGACTAATGAAGTTCGTTGGTTAATAAACAGCAGCATATTTATGACAAAACCATTATTGACAGCAAAATGAACCAAACCGCCTGATTTTATTGTCCCGCGTTGTTATCATTAATCCAATAGCATCACTTAGTTTACATTTACCACGAGGTACCTTATAAGTACCCTGGGTGTGTACTTGTACCCAACTGCCAAGGCAGAAACCGTTATGCTACTGTAAACCCAATCCCTGATCCATGTCCGTCCAAATCCAAGATGCATCGCACTTAAAACTTTGCTCAACTCTTCAGGGTTATTCGCTTTCCCCGTGTTTATCAAACCACAATTATTTTATTACTTTGCAGATAACAAATTACATAAAATACTAATTACTTGTACGTTTCGAGGTATTATTCATCCGGTAAACGTACAAAAACTCATCAATGTGTAAAGCGTTGACACATTTTTATCTAGCGGTTCAACTTTCAACTCGAATCTTGGTTCGATCCCCACTAGATGCCTGCTCACGTTCGGCTTCTCATTCTCGCAAAACATTTAGCTTAGTACAAATTAAAAATAATTCAAACACATGTGTAAATCAATACTTGATTAAGTGTGACTATTAAGCCGTATTGCATGCATGCATCCATCTATTCATTCGCTTGTATTTAAAAACAAGAATATCTCAATCAAGCACACACAATGTACACACTGCACCAATCAATACAATAAATTGAGAAAACATGGGTGCTCCTACATATATCAATTTATTTAAATTTACTACTTACAGAAAAAAATAGTGTATCGTTAAAATGTAAAAAATATAGTTAATTTTTGGTGACTAAATGTATATAATGTACATTGAAAAAATAAATCTCTTACTTTTAACTTGCTAATAAAATCTGTAAAACAATTATTTTAATTTTTCCATTTGACTACCCTACTTCTAAACAATTAGTTTCTTCTCCACTTACACTATATTTTATATTTTTTATAAATTAAATTAACAGTTTCTTAATCAGAATATTCAAATCAACTATTTTCACACGACCAAAGTAGCGTTGAACCAACTATACCACGAGTCAGTCCCATATAGTGTTGCGTAAAGTTGAAAGCCATAATCACTGTAATTACAACCCTATATCTCCCAGCACAAATTACTAGGACCTTTACCACTAACATATAGTAAACGTTACAATTCCTTCTATTCAAAAATCCCTTGGTTTCAACAAAATTAGGACATGGCGCCTGGTTCAAGGTGATCACAAATCTTCTGACTTCAGGTAGAGCCTCGCCATTGCACATCGGCGGGTTGAACCTCGCGACAATCCCTAATTGGGTTCGCTCGGGCGCACTTTTGTGCCGGAGTGGTCTAGCGGTATAGCGCTCGATTTGGACCCGAGCGGGAATGGGTTAGAATCCCACCACCGACACTAAAATGCGGACGCACGTTTGGCTTCGCTAAAATGTCCACTGCTGAAAAATGATCCCCGTAAAATATTCAAAGTAGCAAACATAAATAAAAGCAATCAATAAGTAATAATTTAGGTCAAATGTGTCGTTGTGAAGTTCTCATTCAACCAACTGTTAAATACTCAGATAGTTTTACACAAATATGATGAGCCGAAAGAAAACATTTAATTTTACAATACTACCAAAACGTAAACCACAGGCACCTTCGTTAGACAAACAGATAATTCATGAGTAGACTACATCGACATGCGTGCATCTCACTTCTCCTTATTCTACCAAAGTATTATACATGCAGCCAAATGGGTATCGATTTGATTCAGGATGTACCACGTGGAGAAGGAACAATCAGGAATATTCCCATGATTGGAAATTGAGACTTTATAAGCATCAGTCAAATGCTCAAGATCATTTGCATTCCAAAATTACATTAAATGTAAATAAACGATTAGTGGTTACATTTTAATGAAATAGTAATTCCAATCATGTTAGTTATAATAAGGATAACTTCAATATAGACAGTGTAACCAGTTTGGTCAATAAATCATAAAATAAAAGTGGAGATATTTCATTAATTGTAAATTTGAGTTTGATAGTACATGCAAAAGTTTAAAATCGTCTAATCTACTCGAACATACCCCAATTATATTATTCAACGCTTAAATTGGATTTTAACTATATTTTCCAATCAATATGAATAATATCGTGTATGCGATGTTTGATTCCTTTTGTCACTTTATGTGAATTGAATCAGACTTTTATTTTGCTCATCTCTATTTAAATCCACCGACAACAAGGTATGATGCAATAGTATAGTATTAGATGACAGAAACAATTAAGGTTACGATTAATAAGACGGAACAGTTATCCACTGACTCCGACCTATACTTAGATATAAAATAATAAATTTTAGAATACGGTTAAACCGTCGAAGCGTTTTGCATAACTAGGCCTTCCTATCCAACTTAAAAATAATGCCATTTATATGTTATGATAAACTAATCTAGATAGAATATCTATATTATTATTTTCATATAATCTATAAATTTCTATTATATATTTAAAAAATAAACGCACTTTTCCACCATGATTTTATATTCATTTTCAAATAATTATTTTGTAATTAAAAAATGCCTCACTATTATAATTAGGTTTAAAAATATTTGTATGCTGAATGCATTTCTGTTGAAATATATGAATAAATATTAATGATAGCATTCAATAATAATTTTAGAAAATCAATATTACCATTATCACTAATCCATAGAGAAATAAAGTTGTGTACAAACCATTGTTGTGATTGATAACGTAATCACCTAAAAACAGTTTTATAAGGATGATAAACATAGGGGAACAAAAACGATTCTTAACTAATAGATGGCATCCTTGTGACAGCGCAACTGTTCGCAATAATGGACAAAATCGCTTTATTTTGTCAAAGTTGTCTACCTTAACACATTGGCTACATATGACTTACGTATTATAATTATTTATATAAGCTCTAATGCCTCACCAGAAGTCCATTCAACATACGAATACATACAAAACACGTAATAAATGCCATTAACAAAAAGAAACTCAGTACAACGTGAAAGCACAAAATACGTGGCATTACAAGAATATTCAAATACAGTCTTAAGATTGTTACAGTACATTTCACTGACATGCGTAAGTACACCTACACTACGCTTTTAATACTGTTATTTCTATCAACACGAAACATTCTATAATAATCGAATGACATAAGGTTATCATCCATGTATTTATTTAGCCAGGATTCTCGAATTAATCAAAAACAACTGTTGCATTGATTAGTAGGTGTAAATCACCAATTTCATCAACCATGAATCTTGCATTAAATGGCAGAAGTAGTGGCAATGACGTATTTTTTAATAAAGTTGATTTCAGAGCACATTAAAAGCTACTACGATAATATTTTCTTTTATGTTTAAAATGTTTTTAACGGTATTTTCAAAAAATGTATTGTATATTCGATACAAATGATAAATTAACTCCAGTATTTTTATTTCAATAATAATAGCCTAAATCTGTCAAACCGAATTTTCATTATGTAGTGAAAATAATTTTATATACATAAATAAAATTACATGCAAATATACTTTCCAAATATATATTGGTGAATAAAAAATATGATAGTAATTTAGTCTAGTGCATAAGCACAACATAAAGCCTTTTCTAGGGTCAAGACCTCATCACATCAGTCTGAAATCCACATCCGACCTACGAAACGTAGGCGACCATTTAGAGATCAGCTGATGACTGACTAGCAAAAATTGCAAAGTTGATGACCAAACAACAAGCATGTACAATTAGCCCAAAAAAAACAAACATCCAAACAAACGTTTGTGATATCTAATTGATAAACGTGCATGTTCATAATGAAATACATAATAAAAAATCTTTATTTGGAATCAATCAATTTAATACAAAATACATTAAACAATATGATAAAACCTAAATAATAAAAAAATGTTTGGTAGAAAGTAGATGGTAAAGAATTACTAAAATATAAATATCAAACATAATCATACGTTTTTGCAAACACAATTTAAGTAAACTAAATATATATAATCGTAAGAAAAGCAGGATACTTGCAGTATAAATTTAAATAAAAATTAATCAATCGGTGTAGTGCCAAAATAACGATCACCAAAGTTTCCTACACCAGGAATAATGTGATAACTTTCATTCAATCCACTATCAACAGCAGTTGTAAGTATGTGGGCCTAAAAATTATATATATATATATATATATATATAATATGGTCATAATTTGTAATTTTCAGTCCAATCCCCTCTCGTAAAATATGTATAGTTGCATGTTTATATTTTATTTTAAAAAATAGTAAACAATAATTTTCTCTAATAATAAATCAACGTTCATAATGTTACAATTAAATAAACAAGTTGATAAATTCAGCTTAAGGTCAATTCCAAGTATGTAGGTGTAACATTTTAAAAATGTGATCGTTCCGGCAGTATCCATAGGAATTTTATGATTCCGCCTTATTCGATCTTTCAGATATTTTACAAAATATACTGAGAAGTATAAACAAACACGAAATAACTTGAATCAGATTTAATTTTGGTGTTTTTCAAACATTAAAAATGTAAAGTTTGATTAAATTATAGATTTGACAACTCTTGAATTCTAGTGCTGTAAAATTGGCATGAGTATATATCATATATATATATATATATAAACTAGATCAAATCAATAAAAGAAAAAATGCAAATACGCATTCCTGCAATATGTATTAGACTGATTATTACAGATGAACATAATTTCAGCTATATACAACTGGAATAAAATCAAGTCACTATCTGGAAAGTTATTAATTATAGATTGACAATTGTGAGTCCCTAAAGCAACAAACAAGATGTTTGATTATAAAAATATTATTTGTAAAAATAAACATACAAACCAAAGAAAATTGATAACAATAGGTATCAAAATAAATAAAACAAATCGAGTAAGTAATAAGTAGCATGTAAAAATAATATTACTGCCAATTATATTGACACAAAACATTTTGGTTTTAATGGGCAAATCCTAGATTTAATAACCGGTGCATCTTAATACTAAAAAAACAGTGGTGTTAGTAAACGTCCCCTTTAGAAATCCGATCACTGTCAATGGTAACCCACTCCCAGTGGATGATAAATTTACGTACCTAGGTTCGGTCATAAATAATAAAGGATCCAGCTCTTCAGAGATTCGGCGTCGTATTCGCCTCTCTGCTGCAGCCTTTCGGCGTTTAAGTAAACCTTTATGGAACAAAAGTAATATTTCTATTAAAATCAAGATTAGAATATGTAAGAGTTTAGTGCGTTCCAATCTACTTTGTGCTTGCGAAACTTGGACTCTCACCCAAGTGGACATATAAAAGCTTGTCCATTTTGAGCAAAACTGTTTAAGATCCATATGGTTCCGCTCTTTGTCCTCCATTAAACGCACTCGTTTAATAACTAATAAAATATTTCGACCATTCCCAGATATTTGTAAGTCACTTAACATTTATTGGCCATGTATCACTAGCACACTAAAAAAGACGATTAAAATGGATTGGTCACATTTTATGTAGATCGCCCACTCATCCAGCCAGAATAGCTATGGAAGCCCATCCATTAGCCAGGTGGAAAAGAAGGCCAGACGGCCAACGGAACATTTGGACGGACATTGTAGCACGCGAATTCAGTCCTTTTATTTATGCTAAGCTGCCTCGTCCAAATGTCATTGAAGGGGTTTAACTCGGGATGCAATTAACATTTAATGTCAGCACACTTCGAGTGTCGTTCATTAAGTGCACATTGCAAAAGTTGATGTTTTTGCAGACGCTTTTTGGTATTTAGACTACCTTGGATGCTGATAACCGGTGGGGAATGATGATGACACAAAACTCCAGTACAAATAAATAACAAACGTCCTTCGTGTAACAGTATACAAAGCCTTACCTTAGGGTATGTATAGGCTACAGAATATGCACCTTGTCTAGCCATAATAAGGGATATTAAAATAATTCGATCTTCGGGGACATCGTGCTCGACCAAAATTCGCATAGCCATAATTGCTGCCGCTCCAGTGGCCACTGTTGTATCCATCAAGATGACAAAAGAATTCTGTTTTGCAATAAAAAAAACATATTATAAATGTACTAATATATGTGCCGGGGTGACAGAAGTTGATAAGATGCTACACTCGTATCTGACTAATAATTGTTTCCAGTTCCGCCATAGGTACTAAAAGTAAGTTATATCGTCTAAAACTTCGTTAAATGTTCATTTGTTAAAATTTGTTTCTCGTTGTAACATTCAAGCAATTATTAACTGTTATCTTACTAATTAAAAATATAAAATACAGTTTGCTATTTTGATAAACGTTAAGTAGTTACACCATTTAAGCCATAGATTACTAACTTACTGTTGTAAAATAGTAAACGTTCCATAATGTAACCAGTAAGAATGATATTAAACTTGAAAATTTGAGTGCTGCTTTTAAAGTCTATAGCTTCAATAATAGCGATATTCCAAATTCCGTACATCTATGTAGTATATTCTTGACTTTAAATACAACAGATCTGGGACCAAGTACACAAAAGAATAATTGGGTTTCTGCCTAAGCGGGTCACCCACCCGCATACACATAAGGTATTTAAAAAGTACCCCAACGTGTGTGCATACAATATGTAGCTCCTGGGCTAAGAGAGACAACTGTGACAAAAATTCAGGCATTTTTGCTGACTTTTGTAAACAGTATCGCGCCCACAAAAAATCCGTATACTAGCCAGAATACGTTATTATATTTCTACGTTGGTTGGACATACAAAATTTTTTTTGGATATAAAAATTGGAAGGCAATTGTTCAAAATGTTCTCCAGATACCTCAATAATGAAGAGCTAATCATATTAACAACCCATTCGTTCAAATTCTCAGTATTATTAAAATCACTACACAAACTCATATAGTTGCGTCACATTGAAATGAGCATTAATTATTCATTATTTCAAAACACTTCCGCTCTAAAGAGCTTGGGGCAGTAAGATTGTTCCATATAATTGTACAGTGAATGCTCGACTTTAAAGATGGTGCATATCAAAAATTGAAATTTGATTCGGATTTTGCCAAACTCTGTCATCGAAATCATGCTTCCACTTAATTGCCATTATTTTAATAAAATGGTGTCCTCTTCTTATTTCTTAAACAATATATGTATACGGAGGACAGATTGCCCATTTTGAGCTCAAACCCTCCTCCGTTTTCAACCAGACTCGGAACCGGCTACAGTAGAGTTAAGCATAAATTAATCCAAATCAACACGAATGAATCCAAACACAGCCTTACTTTAATATTTCTTGGCAAACGAATATAATACAATTCCGGTTCGCAAGTAACAGGACTCGTTTGGATAAGAATTTTGCCCAAACGCACATCCTTGCACACAGCGCAAAGAGCTGGCTCAAGTGCTTCACCTGATCGCAAAATCGACACACCACATACCTCGGTACCAGGAACCAATTGACATCCTCGATAAGGAACTCCTCCCTCGGATGTTTCCACGTCTATTTCCTACAAGACAAAAGAACATTTCGAGTTGAATGCACCAAGTAAAAAAACGAAGAACATTCAACCACAAACAATTTCAAATAACTTTTAAAACCAATTTGATAAAATCTAATCCTTGTATTTATTATTTTACTAATTCAAGCATGTAAAACACAAAATGCATTTACTGGTAAAATAATGAGTTGAAAAATAAATAGTTTTCAAATTCGTAAAGAAATGTCAATAATTTCTAACCAGAAGTTGGCCATTGGTAATCTTGACTAGAGTGAATTGATGAATATATTGTTTTTCGCACACATTAATATGCTACAATGTCCAAACTTAGACAAAAAATAATGCCGTTAAATTTTAAGTCATGGGCTTGGTGTTCTGGATATTAGAAAGTCTTTACTGCAAAAATACGCTTGTCTCAATGATAATGAAGAGGTGACCACGTCACCAAATGATGTATATGTATATGAACAAAAAACAATTTCCAGTACAAAATACTCTTTATTAATCTCAAATATTACTACAACGGGATGACAAATTTCATACAGTGACGCAGTCACTTGACAATTAGACAAAAGTACATACCATGTGGGGCAACAAATTCATTGCAGCTTCACAAAGCAATCGCATAAGTCGTTCGGAATAGAAGACGAAAGAATCTTGATCCGTTTGTTTGTCCCGAATCAACGTATGCAAACCGATCGTTTGTGGCGATGCCGGCAGTACGTAGACTGAAGGCGGCAATTTCAAATCGTCGTTAAAACAAAAGTCAAGACCGTTCTGGTGATTGTAATTCAAGTCTTTGTTGTTGACATCATACTGACTGTTGTTAAAATGCAAATTGTTGCCATTGACTTCGGAAAATTTGACCAACTCGTGACGAAGACGTAGACCGTGCTTTAGAAATAGATTAAGAATATCTATATCTATATATCTATACATGTATTTTTACAGAGTCAGAGATCATAAGGCTTAACAAATTCGAAGCAAGATGCCTCAAACACATTTGGCACAATACCCATTGGAAGAATAAGATCAGTATTTGCTAAATTCTAGATGACCTCCAATTTCACGATCTTCCATCATTGGTATTGCGACAACGCAGATTGTGTTGATTCTGCGTAGAAATCCTGATGCAATCTCACATATTGTAACCTTGGCTTGTCCAAACGCCCATTGGAAGAAGAGGAAAGGTAACCGGAAATGTACTTGGACAGGTACTGTTCGGGACGATCTTAACGCTCTTTTGGCAGGGATTTTATCATGGAAACAATGGCTAAATCTTTGGACTGACATAACCCTACACACCTCCGAAAACCCTGAACGATAGAAGAGGATTATTCAAGATGCCATGCAAACTCAGAATAATCAATTTTAAATATTTCCCAAGTTGAACATGTTATTTTTTAAATGTTAGTGAGTGACAATGTCATTAAACTCTACTTAAAATTTGCACAATTGTGACAATAATCTAAAAATAATGTTTGTGTAAATTGCAATTATTTTCACGTTAGAAATACAATAAACTAGTTTTACTTGAACACCATTTCATTAGGGTTACAAAAAAGTAATTATTGTAGCAGAGGTTATTTCTTGAATTTAACTTTATTAAAATACTTGTTTTACTTTTTAATAAAATTAACAAATTTTGGTATACAAAACAAATGTTTTAAAATAATTAATTTTAAAAAATTATTTATTTTTATTAAATTAATTTTTGTTATATACATATACATATATAAGCCAAACTATTTGAGTTTACAATATTAAATTATGTAATTTAGAAAAAATCAAATATATTAACACATTTTGCCAGTTTATTGATAAACAGTAATATTGATCTCTCAGTTTAAACAGCATCATTGCTTTTCATTATTCAATAACTAAATTCTTGTAAATGACAATTTATAACTTCAAAAACTAGCTTAAATTGCACCAAAAGGTTTCTAAAAAAATGACAAAAGGTTTTTACATGCTTAACAAAAAGAATATTATTTCATTCTTTGTATATTTTAAACATAAACGTTTCAACATAATGTCTCGATAGTGTATTCCAAATTTTTATTCTAATGTACAGAAATATTGATTTTTAACTTATTTTTAAGTTAAAAAAACCTTGTTTTCAGTAAGAAGATATTTCATTTATTGGTATCATTTTACAAAACATTTAAAGCAGTAAACACGAATGTAGTAGTTACAATAATTACACATTAAAACAAATAATTTCAAAATAATTATTAAATAATTATTTTTACATAAATGTTTTAAAATTCGGTATTGATTGAAAAATATTAAGATGTAGACGCTGTGCAATAAAAACAGAAATTTTCAAATAATAAAATTAAGCGCATAAATTAATAATATATCAACAGATATAAAAATTGAATAAATTGTAGTTAATAACTACGCTTTTACAAGTGTTAACTTTGATATAAAACCTTTTAAAATAAATATTTTAAAGTAAATACAGAATGCAATATTCAATACTTTATACCATTTATCATTCTTAATATTTATTCAAAAAAGCCATAGAGAAATATTTGCCAATAATATGTATATATATATATATATACATATGGAATATTAATAATCCTGAGGATTTGATTAATACTTATAAAGTTTCAATTTCTAATGATGGTGATATTCCTGACTGTTCGTCCTCCACGTGGTGCATCCTGGACTAGGTGCCTATAGGCATCTAGACTAATAACAACAGGGACCGAGTACACAACGGTATAACTGGGATTCCGCTACGGCGAGTGGGTGCAAGCAAACACCCAGGATACTACAAAGATATCCTAAAGTGTATGTATACCATATGCAGCCCTTGGACTAAGGAAGATAACCCTGACACAAAATCAGGTGACCTCGTCAATCTTTGCGAACATTGGTGCTGTCACAAGGATGCCGTTTACCAGTCAAAAAACGTTGTTATTCTTTTACGTTCGTTATGCCTATCAAACCTTTAAAAATCGATCGTTTAATATGCCGTACAAATACAGAAATAATGAAGAGATGATAGTGTTACCAACCACAATGAGAATGAATTTATATATATATATATATATATATATATATATATATATATATATATATACATGCTTGTGAAAAATTAGTTCGTTGCAATAACAAAAAATATTTCGCCTAAAAAACAAATTAAATTGAAAGTAGTCCATTTAAATTGTAATGAAATGTAATGGTATTTGTAAACTATTATCTGTATACATGATTGCCATGAAACTATCATGCATAACAAAATTAAAGCCATAATTATATGCACAAAACATCTCACATTTTTCAGGCGTTTTGTAATGTGCTGTACCAAAACTTGTAATCCAACCAAATTTTGACCACCTAAAGAAATGAAAAGAAGAAAAATACGCATACGTAATAGAATTCTGACCATCCTGAGCATTCGTTACAAAGTTTCAATATTCAATGACGGTAAAATTCTGGACTAGGTGCACCAAAGAACTTGCATTAATATAATACAGCAATATAACCGAACTTCTGCTTTAGCGGATAAATGCAAACATACACTAAGGATAGTTAAAGTTATCTTAAAGTATATGGCATTGTTGCAAGGATGCTGTGTAACAGCCAAAAGTCTTCATTGTGCTTTTTCGCTTATCAAACACTTATCAAACTATCGGACTTGATCGTTCAGTGTTGTACAAATGCATAAATAATGAAGAAGTGACTAGGTCACCAACCAACCGACCAAATGAATAAATTATTTATTTGATTATTTGGATTCCATCACTCTCCTCCAACAAAATGAACGCATATTTGTTGAGAAATAATGTGATTGACTAAAGTGTCATACTCGTATATTGGTTCAAATAATCACTACGGACACTAACAAATAAAATTTTGTTTAGGTTTATATATCTACTTGCTGAAAAGCGTTTTCTGTTATATACATATGTATATATATATATATATATATATATATATATCACCATTACAACAAATACTGTAAAAAGTGATTATTTAACTAAAACATCTTCAGCTATCACATAATATACAAAAAATGTCAAAAAATATACAATATTATATAATAATTAAAACACAAGTGTATTTTTATAAATATATATTGTAACTAGTAAAAAATGTACATAAAATATTAACTGACTCATTATCTAAGATAGAGTAAAATTATCAACATAAAATATACCGTCAAATATTAAAAGAAATGCAAAACGTATCTAATTTTTATTTTAGCTCGTATTATGTCTACATTAAGTTTTTTATGTCAACAAAATAAATTTAAATACAATTAAAATTAATTTTGTAAAATTACCACACATTGTTTCTATAAACAATTTTGACCCTGGCATAAGTAAATTTTAGACTAAAAATATTGTTATATTTTACTACAAAAATACCACTGCTTAAATTGATTGATAGAATTTTCTATTTAAGGATAATTTACTACTCTTTGTAAAACCAATATAATATTTGTCGCAAATTTTTTCTGACCGTAAAATTTTAATATGCACTATATTAATCCTTTTAAGTTAGTGTTTTATGATCTACAAGGAAACTTAAAAAATACTAAATTGTTTCATTTTACTATTTTAAAATATACTTCTCGTGTTTTCTTTTCATAATAAAAAATTAACCAAACTTTCTGCGATTAAAAAGTTAAAAAATGTTTTTTTCTGCTCCTAGCTGGCAAGTAACTGAATTCGTATTTATTATATTTTCTAATATAAAGAAACTAGTATATATATTTTTAAAGTTACACAATATATTTATAAGGAACAAAAAATAAGTTTTTAATATATACATATATATATATATAGCGAAATTGTATTTACCTCTTGGTAAAATTATGTCAGCTATAGACATACATGGAGCAATAAACTGTTCGTAAGCCGGTTTAACAAAACGCATATATTGTATAAATACGTCTGATAAAGTACGACCGCGGTTGGAAATGTCACGACGTAATCTTCGGGCCAAACGCTCGTCGGCATCTGTGTCCACAAATACCTTCAAGTCCATTAGCTGTCAAGGAATTAAATTTAAATAGGGACTTCTTCACTGAATTAAAGAACTGAATACGAAACAACTGCATCACTAGTTGGTCTTATAATAAGGGTCTGTTATCCAGGCCTATAAAACAAATCGGTTCAAAGGCCAATAATATTTGAAAATGAACCAATATTTCAGCCAAAATAGCAAAATGTTCATTTATTTACAATAGGGAGCGATACATTTGCATATTCATATAAAAAGTTTTATTTTTGTCTTTAGAATACATTATTTAGCATTTTAAAAATAAATTAAAAAATTTGCATTTTATAAAACTTGTTTGGTAAAAGTTATTTTTTTAATTTACTATAATAAAAACAATGACTGATAGTAATATTTAAACTGAAATTATTTCGCAATGGAAAATTTAAATTGTTTTAATTTTCAATATATCTATTAAATTAATTAATAAAAAATTTATAATTTTTAAATTATTATTTCTGTGAAAATAAATATTATTTTTTCTAAAAATACATGCCTTATATAAACGAAGAATTTTGCACCAAATATTTGATTGGTCAAATGAAAACAATTTAATAATAATTTAATATAAATAATTTTAAAAATCCTTTGTTTGATAAAATTTAGTACAATAGAAAATATCTAATTTAATGAATAAGGTCAATGTGGCCAATTTGAAAATTTTGGTGAATTTGGTGGTAATTTTGTCTGGTTTATCCATTTACATAGGATTACGCTAAATTTTTCTTAGCCAATGACATTAAATTAGGTCAAATTTTATGTTAAAACTGAGTGATATCCAGTATGTTCATTTTATTATTATAAAATTAAATAGAAATTGAATAATAAAATTAAAGCAAATAAACAAAGGAAATTTTGAAAAAATTTACACTGGATTTTCAAAAAACTGCATAAAATTGCGAAAAAAATTTATTTTATTTGGGGTATTTTATGTCCTATTTAGCTGTATACAAAGATTCAGATTAATGGAGTTTACCAAATAGTATGAAATTTATCTTAAATGATTTTAGAAGAAAATGGAACTGAAAATGTGTGCTGTTATTTACAGATTTCGCACTCAACATTCCAAAATCAAGTGTAGTGTGTATTTTGCTAAAGGTTTCAATTTTTTTGCAAAATAAGCTGCTTTCGTGTGTTATCTACATAGATAATGTGCTATTAAGTGTTTGGAGTTACAAAAAGGGTTCCGTACAAACAAATCTAAAACAGTAAGAAATTAATAAATTTTTCATCGTAATTATTGTAGTTATAATTTTAGCAAGATGTCTCAAAGGATTTAAAACATGTTCAAAATAATGCTTCGGTGTACGTTAACAAAATGGTAATTTGCTTTTCACTATAATTTACAGTTTACTATCTGTTTGATCTATTTAGACTGCAAAAACCTTGTTAAATAAAAAACGGACCTTTGTACATTTGATCCTCAACATCCCGGAATTAAGTGTTATTAATTTTATGTTTGGTTTTTTTAAAAGTAGGTTAACAAGTTGTAAAATGACGTATTACTTATAGAGAATATTGTGTTATGAAAAATCGAGTTTCAAAGATTTTTATTGGTACCTTGATGGACTGAGATTGAAAATGGCTAGCAGAAGTTATAAAATACAGTGAATATTACCTAAATTGTTGACATTATACAGTTTGTAACTTTTTCTTTACATATTCATGTATTTTAGTTAATAAAGTTATTTATTTAACGACTTACGTGCTTTTTATTTAAGTTTTTGTAAATGGTGGTATTCTACTTTATTGCAAGAATAGATGTTGTATATTATAATTAGAAATTATTTTTGCGAATAATGTTACTTGATGTGTATTGTTAAAGTATTATCTTAGGATTAGTAAAAGTAATAGTAAAAGTGAAATATAACTAAGATAAGTAACTAGAGCAGGATGCTACAAAGTATCACAGTGCTTCCATTTTCGTACGTCAATCGTCATAAATTGTACATTCATTACAGTAAGTATTTTTCAGCAAGTTTTATTTATGAACGTTGATTACAACAATTAAAAACAATTGGTAGCCTTACACCTGAACTGTATGGACTACCAAAAACACACAAAGACGATGTGCCCATTAGATCAATTTTATCAATGGTCAATCCGCCGTATCACAAATTAGCCAAATGGCTAAAGCAAATAATCGATCCGGTTGAAAAACATAGGTATGTAAATAATCTGAAAGGCACATTTGAATTTATTGATCCCGTTGAGACATTGAATGTTCGGAACAAAATAATGGCCTCAATTGACATTGAGTCACTATTCACAAATGTACCTTTAGAAGAAACTGTGAATTATTTAAGTGACTACATTACGTCAAACGCAATCAATACCAAAATTCCGGTTGAATACTTGAAAGAATTGATTCTACTTTGTACACAAAATATCAGATTCAATTTTTGTGGAAAATCATATATTCAAACGGATGGGATAGCCATGGGAAGTCCGTTAGGACCAACATTGGCAAACATTTTTTTAATCAAAAATTGAAGACTCAATAAAAAATATGGTTGTATACAAACGACATATTTATTGTGGCCCACAATAAACAAGACATCTATCAATTACTGCAAATCTTCAACAACATTCATCCCAATATCAAAATCAAATGGCTGCTTGAAGAAAATGATACAATTAATTTTTTGGACGTAACACTGGTACAAAGAAAGGACGGGTCTATTCAACGTACGATTTATCGTAGGCCTACCTGGACGGGTCAGTATCTCCATTTCAAAAGTTTCCAACCGATTCAACAAAAACGTGCACTAGTTAAAACATTATTTAGCTGTGCACAAAGAATATCAAGTGACACTATTGATAAAGAATTAGAAGTCATAAAACAAAGTCTAATCAACACTGACAATTTAATTAAAAGTTGTAAAAGAAAACAAGTCGGTTTTTATAAAACTACCGTTTAAAGGAGATGACGTCATAAACCTCCTAAAAATTAGGCTTAAAAGTGCGATGAAAAGAACATACTCATTGACCCAACTGAGAATGCTATGTACCACAAGTCTACCTTTGCCCAACGTAAAAACAGCTAAAGCAATGTTCTCCACCCCCCCTACTGTATCCATCAGTTCACTTGCAGTTGCGGTGACAAATATGGTGGTCGGAAAACTAGTCGCTTATCTGAACGGGCCAAAGAATACATTCCCGATTAGATCGAAAAAGAGTGTGTTGAAAGCTACTTCTACTGAAGTATCTAAGCCAATAACCATAAATAATAAATAATAATAAATAATAAATAAACGTTGGTGCACTTCGTCAATATTACGTCACTTAATTCAAACAAAACACCGAGTTAACTTTAATGATTGTTTTAAAATGTTAATAACTTCTCAAATTGTTAATATGTTTAAAAACACTTAGAATCTGTTTACATTTACACATTAAAATCCATTTTGTGTGCACAAAACCAATTTATAACTTCATTAAATTTAGCGTGGACTTAACATATGCATGTTGCGTATGTGTAGTTATCAATGTTAAGTTAATTATATCATATATTTTTATGTATATATATATATATATATATATATATATATATTGATTCTTCATATGTTTGTGACTGAAGAGAATATACGAAATGAATTCACCTCACAGTTTACGTCTTCCATTACTTTTGTTTGGAATTACATTTTTGTAATTTCTAAGGTTTGTTGGTTCAAATATTGTAGCTTGTATAATTATATTAAATTGATCATACTTTAACATTACTGTATCAACGCTGATCTTAGTATATTTGCTTTCCGTTATAATAATTTATGCGGGCACATTATTAAAGACCAAGTATATCGAATTAAAGAGTATTAGATTTGATCATTATCCAACGTCTGCATACTAATTAAGCATTTAACAAAATCATAAACGGTAGTCCATATTTAGTACCGGCCATAGTAGTCGATTTCATGTATACACAGTTACTAACCCAAAACGTTACCCATTTATATCACACTAGCAAGATGTTATTATCTTACAACGCCATGCATTCAACTATATAATATATAAATTTTAATTTCTTAAAATGTATTAATTAGTTCTAGACACCAATTGACTTCAACGTATAATTAGCATGGTTATACTTAGACACCAATAATCATTGACTTACAACTAATCATATATCAATACACCAAATACAAATTAGTTTACTTGGTGAATAAATGTAAAATTATAGGATGCTAATGATCCTAGTGATTTGAGTAATACTTAGTCCCATTTTCAAATAATGGTAATATTTTGACAGTCACTATGTAGTGCATCCTGTACCAGGTGTTCCCAAGCGCCTAGACTAGCACAACCGGGACCAAGTGCACAGTGGCATAACTGGACTTCCACTTCAGTGGATGAGTGCAAACATACATCCATAGTACTTAAAAGATATCCTAAAGTATACGCATACCTTATGTAGCCATTGGGTTAAAGGAGATAACCCTGACGAAAAATCAAGCGACCTCGTCAATCTTTGCATATAGTGGCGCCGTCACAAGGATTCTGTCTACCAGTCAAAGAAGTTTCGTTATACTTCTAAGTATTTTATGCTCATCAAAGTCATCGATGTCGATTGTTTTATGTCGTATAAATATGGAAATAATAGAGGTAACTACATTACATCACAACGTTGCACTGGTTGAGGAACTTATGTGATTTTTTAGTTATGAGAGTTATACTGGCTAGATTTCAATCTACTGGTAGAGTTCCTTACGCCAGACAAGTAGAAGAGTAGAAACCAGGTTTGTAGTAATCTTCTCACTGTCTTGCGCTCATCCTTTAAAACTAAGAGCTATGGTTGAACAGTTTGGTAGTATCACATGTATAGCTTGTTCAATAACACCTTTAGAGCATGATATTTAAATGACGTTCACCGCTAATGATAAATGAAAACAGTGTAAATATATTAATAAATTAATGGCTAAACATAAAACACCAAAAAACAATGTATTTAGAAATAAAAGTAATAACATCCAAACAAATCTACAGAGCTATTTATAAACATACACACAATACTTACTTTTGTGATGGACGGGTAATACAAAGAAAGTAGTCCTTCAATTATTATTACGTTAGCACCGTATAATGTTTTCTAAAAAATCAAACAATTGTACTTATATCACAAATCAATCAAAAAATGCAAATTGCTAATTCCCTAACCATAATTTCCAAATTGGGTATTTTGACTAAGTTAAAATTGTATAAAACCACCCTAGCCACTAGTTAGTTCTAAAACGTATATATGTATAATTTTAAGACTACAATACTACTAAAATTTCAGTGTTAAGTTTGCACAAGAAAATACACCTAAAAACAGAATTCGCCTCCTTAAGTTCAAAAATAGAGCTTTTACTAGTGAGCCACTTTGCTCCAAATAAAAGAATTTTAAAATTAATCTTTCAGTGTAACAAAAATCTTATATTGAATATCACAAAGATCATATTGACGATTTTGTATAAAACATAATTTACCACAGCCAAACTTTTGAGCAAATTCACTTTATACATTAAAAAATCGATTTCAATTATTTATACTGAAATATTTGTTAAAATCATGCTTCTATTTGATTAGTCATTTCATTGTCAATAATATACTTGTTAAAAATATAAAACTGCTATGCAGGAGTAATCTTCATTTTCTAAAAAAACTCATAATGGTCAAGAACAAGCAAAAATAATCACAATACACGTGGAAAAAATTTAAGCGCATTTTATCAATAAAAACAGAAACTAAAGAAAGGTGAACGTTACTCAAGCCCTCAGAAATGGATTGTTTCTATCACTTGCTATCTAAAACTAAAAATGTATTACCTCATCCTAATATCTCACAAATTCCACCATAACTGGTCCCAAGTCTGGTTATGAAAGGAGGGTCAAAGTGCAAGCTTAACAACCTGGCCTCTAAAACCTAAGTTGATGAAAGCTAAATAATAAAAAGCAAAATATGATCAGATGAGATAACCTTGTTGCCTCATGTTTCTCAGAGCAAAATACCAATATATAAAAATACTTTACAATCAATGATTAAATTGTTTATATATATATAATATATATATATATATATGTTTCAATAAATTTGTATTCCTCTACTATATACATATATATTGCAGAGGAATACAAGTTCATTGAAACTTTTTAAAAAATGTAGCACATTATAATTATAAATTAAACTTACAAATTTACTTGTTCTCGAATGTGTTTTAAAGTCATATTCAGGAACTTCAATTGATTTTCCACTGCACAATCTGATCAAATGTTTTTCCAACAATTCAAAGTCAATTGCAGTTGGATGATCGAAATCATAGTCACCAGCTTCACATTGGGCCTTTTCATCATCGTTCAATACCTGCATCATCAGTAAACATAAATTAGAAACATTATTTAATTCAGGCAAATACAAAACATCGTTAAAATATCAAATCTTATTTAATTAATGTGTAAAAATGGTACATCGAATTAAGTACCTTGTAATACGAATCCATGCTGAGCATACTGACCCACTGAATATCCAAGCTTTCGATAATCGCTCGTGAAACCGTCGTTTTGCCACTACCACTACCACCACAAATACCAATCACCAAGGGTTGCTGTGCCTGACCTTCAGCATCATACCAAGGTGGACGACCATGTGTAAAAATGGTGCGCGTACCTAAGCGCATAACTGGCTCTGGAAAATCCCCCATACCTAAAAACTTAAACGCACATAAAAAATTTACTTAAAATAAATTCAAATAATAATTACATTTCAAATAAAAGTATAGTGTTCATAGAATATAAAAATGTGTAACTAGGAGACTAAGTCGGTAAAATTTAACTCATAGATTCAATCCCAAACTCCGGTACAAAATGTGGGCCCTCATTTAACTCTGTTAAAAATGTCCAACTACTAAACAAAGCATTCAAACAATAAAAAATAAAATATTTCATTAATAATATAGTCTACTTAATATGTTTCCAAAATTATAAACAAACATCAAAATTGTAATTAAATTAAGTTTCATAAAAAACTAGGCATTTTTTACATAAGAACTTAAAAACGTTTGTTAAATAAACTTATCTTTCGATACCTAACAAACACTACAATACTTGATGTTATTTATTGATAGTATAGATATTTTTAAAAATATTCCTACATTATTTAAATGATTTTGTAATAATTAATTCATACGTTTAAATTGTAATTCAAATAAACACTTGCTAAATAACAAACATTATTCAACAATTATATTATTATTAACGCTACGAAATTCGGATGTCTCTTAGTACAATTACAAACCAGCAAAATATTGAGTGTCCATCTTGAAAGTCCTATTAGTAAAAGTTGATCACCTAATTTTAATTTTCAAAAGCAAATTGAAACCCATAATCGCACTTTCATAAAACAACAATCCGGTAAATTAAGCCACTCACCTATTTAACAATTTTATTAATAATATTGTATTGCTACCAAATTTTAATAGTTAGTATTAATAAGTTACAGATAATACTATCATTCATTTTATCCATTATCTTTGAAAATATAACAATAAATTACAAGATTACATCCATGAAAACATAATCCTTTCACGCAAAAAATAGGAATAAAACAAAACGTTCTACACAAAAAATATTTTTAAAAGATTAAATAAAACAAATTACTTTTTGGTTTAATTTTGTTACTCCATTAATTTGCTTGGGACTGTGTGAGCTATAATAAAGATATAAATTCATAAAAATAAATAAATTCTAGCCTAAAATACAACGTATTAAACACCATATATATAATACAAAATAAAACATAAACACAAAAACAATAAATTAATCCATTAAAAATAAAATAAAACAAAAATTAAAAAACAAGCCTTATACAACATACTTAAAAACAAGCAAGCAAAAACTACACTAAAAACTTGCAAGATTAATTATTTAATACAATATATCCTTACCTTGTATCACTGTCAAAATCTGATTCACAACTCATATAGTCCTTCTACTATAAACTATATATATATATATATATATATATATATATATATATATAATGTGCATTAGTACACATATTTTTAAATATTCAAAAATAATCAATTTAAATTTCCTTTTCCTAATACAAACAAATACATAATAATAATAAATTGTAAAAAATCATAAAGTTAGTACATACTAATATAAATTTTATCAAATTTAGATAGCACATACTTTCACCGACGGATTGAAAAGTTATTCAAGGTAAAGTGTACAATGCCAGAGTCACATTAAACAAACATTAAACATTTTAATATTAAATTATTTTAAAATTAATTATAAAAACATTTTATTTATTTAAATAATATGTTTTAATTATTTTAAATAAAACTTGTAAAGTGAGGCGCGCCCCACGCTACACGTCCATTGGAGCGTTATTCATCCTTTACACTTTTCTTCTTTTCTGAATATTATTGGAGTGTTTTTTGCATTGTAAAAGGTACTTGTTTTATTTATAATTTTTGTTCGTTTTCTATAATTGTTAACTTCCACTATCTACCTTGATTTTATCTTGATTTCAATTTTTTTGTGCGCGAGGTGAGGCGCGCGTCACGCTACACGTCAATTGGAGCGTTATTCATTCTTTTTTTTTCTTTTTTGAAGATTATTGCAGTGTTTTTGCATTGTAATACGTAACTTGTTTTATTATTATTATTGTATATTTATAATTTTTGCTCGTTTTCTATAATTGTTAACTTCCACTATCTACCTTGATTTTATCATGATTTCAAATACTTTTTCTGTAACTAATCTCCCTTTACCTTACCATCTATTTTATATTTCCGCCCGAATCTTACTGATATTATCGATAATTAGAACCGAGGATCAAAAAGAGTTTTACTCCTACTCAACTCATGTATTCAACCTAATCCTCCTTTACCTCACCATTCAATTTATTTTCCCCCTGAAAACTTGAGACAAATTGAGAACCGAGTACTGAAAAGCGTTTTGGTCTACTTAATTTGTGAAAAATTCTGAAATTCTAAAATTACAATAATTGGCAGGTTCTTTCGCTTATACATTAAAAATAAACAATTTCACGCTTATTTAAAACCAACATTTTATAACTATTACAACTAATATCAGAATAGAAAGAGAAATTTTTTAACATTATTTTAATTATTTAAATAATGTACAGAAAACTAAATATTATTTTTAAATATTTTAAAGTATAAAAAGTTCTTAACTGATATAATCAAGTACGAAAATCGGAATTAAAATAAATATATAATTATTTTTAATAAATGTTTAAAAACAAAAAATATTGACTAATTTTATTAAAATATATTTAGGCACACAACTAATTGGAATTATTTTAAATGAAACAATTTATGTCATAGCATAAATTATAAGATTGCCAGAGTTGTATATTATTGCCATAAAATATGAAAATCGTTATATGAAAATGTACTGAAAATATGTAAAAATAAATAAATAAAATTTTTTTAATAATAAAAATAATACAATAATTATACATGTGCAGTATATAAATGAATTAAACGTTTCTGAAAAATAACCATGAAATTTTGATTTAATGGTCTAGTGGTACAGCACTGAATTCGAACTTAATAAGTTTAATTAGCAACATCAGCATCAATTGCGAACTTTTGTTTAATTTTGTTGAACTGTTTATTTGATAAACAATCTTTACTCGAGACTTTAAAAAATTAGCAATAATAATAATAATAATAACAGATAAATATTTATAATAGCTTTATATTGTCAGTATTTTTGCATTTTAGGTTCAGATAAACGACCTTGATTTTTGTTTTAAATGAAATTACTATGGTCAAAACATTATACTTTTGTATTGAGCCATATAACATTAATAATGCATTTATTAATAGTAGCTATATATGATATCAACTTACCATGTTAACAAAATATTGTTTGATGCAATGTCAAGTATATACTATTTTCTTTATTAATTTATCGATTTGCATCCCACTTTATCGTACTACCATTGTATTGCAGCAAATTTGTTTCACGTTAAAACAAGGATTAATTGTATAAACTTAAAGTACAAAATAACTACGATTATGAGGTTCTGGTAAAGATTTTATTATATGGCAATTTCCATTACGATTTAATAAGGAATAAGGAATTACGAGTATTATGATAAACATGCTAATTTTTGTTAACAAAAGCTGAATAGAAAATTCTTTTGCTACATACATAGTAAAAATATTGTGTTAAAAATACTATAGTTGTACTCTACGAAAAGTTTACCAAATTAAAAAGCAACATAATTTATAAAATAATTCCTTATCTCAGTTAATAATAAGCATAAGTAAATCAAAAGTTTTAATAATGTTTTTACTGTTTATAAAGATTAAATTGTACCATTTTGGAACTTGGAATAGTTTAATACAGAAAATATTTATTTCCTAAAATAAACAATGGTTGCATAAAGAAAGATACAATTTAAAATCATTTTGTGTTTCTAATTTTGAAAAAAAACATCCTGTAGTTAAAAACAGTGTATGTGTAAGTATATGCCGTTTTTGTTTTAAAAATTCAGATAAATTATCGACTTTATGACACTTATTCAATTTTGCATTACGTTAGTTCACAAAAAGCATATACTGTACCTAAATGTACCTACTATTATCAATTAAAAAAAACCTGTGTAATTATACTAAATTGCATTTATTTTATAACAGTAAAACGTTAGTCAATAGCAAAAATTAATTACAACAGTGTTCCCTTATTGATTTTAGTTCTATGTATATAGTGTTCATTTTATATAATAGTTATAATGTCATTTCTTTTTATTGTCAATATGCCACATGAATAATCAGAATATTGTCAGCTATTCCTATGGATTAAATAAATGAAATGTGTAAAAACGGACTGAAACCAAAAATTATAAACAATTATAATCTAATTAAACTAATAATAATACTTGCATCACTAATAGTATTATTGCAAAATAAAGAATTTACATTTAATAAAATATTTTAGTGTTACTGCAATAATTTTTTAATTATTCACTTACTGCATGTTGCAGGTTAATACACGAGTTGGATAAGAAAAACACTTGTTAGTTCTTGGTTTAAAAACATCAAATATTAAGGGGGGAATAAAGGGGTATAAAGTAAATAAAAAATATTAAATAAAATATAGAAATTAAGAAATACAGTGAGTAACCGGAGTATAATTAGGAGCAGAACATTAAACGTAACTGGCAAGTGCATACTTATTATAGTCTGATATGAAGGCATAAAGAATAAGAACGTTAACAATGTGGAAGGGAAAGTAGTTTCAGGCTAAAACAACCCGATATAAAAAATAATGTTGCTTTAACCTTATATAAGCCCTGGGTTTACTCAACCTAAAAGAGTGCCTCCTAAGACTGTCTTCCGATTTGGAAAAGTAAGATTTGGGGGAGTCTGACTCAACTAGTTGGTAAACTAGGATTAGTTTGCCTCAAAGTCTTCTATCTTTCAGCGGGAAGATCTTAAAGCTGGTTAGTTTATCTCTATAAAAAAGTGTTTAAAAACCTATGGAAATCTTATAAACTGTCTCTGGACTTTTTCTAATACCTGTGAGTTGCATTTCAGCATAAGAGACGTGACTTAGAAGCAGTATTCTGAATGAGGCTTAATATATAACATATACAATAGACGGGCAGTAATAGGAGAAACTCTACCTAAATTCCGCTTAAAAATGCATAAAACATGTACATGTCCGTGAGGCCTGGTGTGTCGAGAACTGGAAAAAGGAGTTGAATATCATTCCCAAATACTTAACGGTATGCACTTTAGAAATTGAAGGAGGAATCAGGCAAAAGAATAAAAATATATAATTTTTGGGTTTTCCAAAAGGTAAATAATTTAACAATTTAAATAAATAAATAAAACTGTGTTAATTTTGCTAACTTGCAATTTTATTTTAATATACTGACTACTTTTTTACCGTGAGTAGATAATAATAAACTTATTTTCTATTGTCTGTTGTGATTTCATTGATACGCTTACTGAAAATTAACAAATTCACACTAAAACTATTTCTATTGATCGGAATTATGATAATTAAATTTTATCATTTTTAATTATATAACGGTTAAAAACTGCCATGTATACATGTAGTTACAAGTTACAGGTTGGTACATGAGTTAAGTAGGAGAAATTTTTTTATTTATTGGTTCTAATTTATCTCAAGTTATTTGGGAAAATAGGACATAGACCACAAAGTAAAAATATTTGTAGCAAAAAACATTTAAAATTAAAATAAAAAATATAAATATAGTGCAATGTAACAATTAGAAATTATAGAAAGTGAGCTTCAATAATAAATTTATAAAAGTAATAGTAAAACAACTTTTGTATTGCAAAGTAAAAACACTGTAATAATTTTAAAAATTTTAAAGAGAAAGTAAAATGTGACTCCCAACTTGACGTGCAACGTGACGTGCAAAGGATTTTAAAAATGTTGTTTTATGAAATTTTCTAGTAGCAAATTTTACAAGTTTAAACGCCGTAGTCGTGGGACCTGTGTTTAAATGTAAACATATCTATTAGTGTAAATTAGAAAAAAATAATTAGTGGCAAATAAAATATTTTATTTATATTTTAGGTTTATATTAGAAAAAAAATATAATAACAAATTACAGTTTATGAATACTAAAATAACCCCACTATGCATGAACACTACGTTATTAAATTTTCTTATAATTTTGATTAAAAATTGCTAATTGGCAGTTTTAAAATTAGAAACATTTATTGTTTCAGTAATAATTATTTAATGTACTTTTCATATAAGAAATATACTAATTTTTTTAATACGTTGTAGTGACCAAACTATTAAATATTAGTCCAAAAAATAGTACATTAAATTGTGCCCTTTATTTGACTGCGTTAAATGTTTATATTGCATAACTTAAATGGAATACAAATTTAAAAGGAAAAAATGTAATTAATACTACAACAATTCAGTTTCATGTAAATTGATGACCTCTACTATAAACACAAAAATGGAATGACTATAATAACAATGAAGTAAATACATATTAAAATGCTAATTATGTTAATTTGTGTAAAAATATTTTTATAACAGATTAGTAAAGTTTAATTATAATTTCACAAATCTTAAATACAAAATTTGTTTTAAATAATTCTAACATAATAAATAAAATTATATTTAGCACATTAAAATAAGTTTCCTTAATTTAATAATTCCATTTTTACAGGTATTTCAACACTTAATTAATTTGCTTATTTGGTTTTCATTTCTTAAATGTTTTGTAAGTCAACATTTTTGAGCAAATAAGCATTTAGCAAAACTAAACAATGACCTGCATTTAGTGGCTTAGTAGTGGGACTCGGACATATTTCCATCCAGTTTTAAGTATAGTCATTTCTGTTACACTGTTAAACATTTGACTACGTAAAGCCTAAAAATATTGCATTTAACACAAATACTTTACATAATTAGTACAGGTTTGTAGAACTAGTTTTCAAGAAGAAATAAATGCATTTTTGATAATCTGTAATATCTGCGGTGCCACTACAATGCACTAGAAATTATATATATATATATATATATATATATATATACTTTTTATATTTATATATTTTTAAATAAAATTCTGTGTAGTTAAATATTTGTTTTAATTTATATTTTTAAAGTTAAAAATCGCTTTTTATTTAAATGTGCTTTAATGAAATTACAATTTTAGTTAATCAGGACATCCAAATCTATATGTAAGAGTTGATTGCGAATTAGTTAAAATGCAAGTATTGATATATCTTTACACAAAAACATATTCTTTATGAAGAAAAGTTATATTACATGCCAAGTATAAAACCACTATCTTTAATTGATTTTTGTCACATAAAGTATACTAAGCATATGTAGTAATGATAATTTGCAAAAAAAATTAGGTGCAAAAATAATGTACAATATTATTTTCTATAAAAATAACATTTAATTTCTGGAAACAGTATTTTAACAATATTGACAATTTATGTTTGAATGCATCACTGATTATTATTGGTGGGAAGGGTTATATTATTATTATTATTAACCTTTAATATCTCACTAGAGATACATTCAGCGTAAAATACATTTTTACCATCAATATAAAAACAAAAATAATAATTACAAAAATTAAAAAAGTAGTAGTACAAATAATGTAATCAAAATGAAAGTGTCATATGTTAATGAATATAAATATAGTCAATACAGTAAACACGTGATTTAAAAAAAAATTCTAAATTACTATACATTGAATGAATCATTATAAGGCACAGTTGTTACATTATACTGTAAGATGTCCAAATTAGTTTAAATAAATACTTGGATGGAATGATTCCTACTTGATAGGTTTGTAAGTAGTTGAATTTTGTTTGATTCTCGATAAGTATGATAGACATGAATTTTTGTATTGATTAGTTTTAGCTTTCATGTGCAGGTAAGTTCTTCTTGTTTTTCCAGAAGCTTTAGAATTGTTAAAAGCTGCATGTAATGGGTGATTGTTATTACTTTCAATCCTTGATGCTAATTGTATACAGGATTTAAAATGTTTATCAACAATATCATTCAATAAGATAGAATATCTGATTCCTGCAGATTTTGATACCAATGATACGCATTTTTTTAAAACAACGTAATCCTGTTTTAATAAACCAGGAAAAATTACAGGTGATTAATATAATATTAAAGGATGAAAACATGATGTAACGAACAATTTAGTAATATAATTGTCAACATTTAGTTTTCTTGATCTTCTTATATAGTAGCATAAGGATTTGGTTTTTAAAAATATATGCTCTACATGATCACACCAGGTAAGTATGCTATTTATGTTTACACCAAGATACTTAATTTTATTACAGGTATATATGTTTATCTGATTTAATTTGAATGTTTTAATTAATTCCATTGTTTCTTTTGGACGCCTCGTTGTAAATTTAACAAACTTGCATTTCGATGGATTTAAATTGAGATCAAAGTTAGTAGACCACTGTTCAATTTTATTAATAGAATTTTTAAATCCGTTTAGATCATTATTTGAAGAAATTTTTGTGTACAAGATCATATCATCGGCAAATTTAAACAAACGTGATGGTTGTGACACACGCCATTTATACATTCACTCAATTTCTGTCGTCTTTGTATCCATTTTGACTCCCAGTTGTTTCCCACGTATTTCGGTTTTGTAATTTAGCAAATATATTTTTCCTTTGTATTCCATGTTATTATTCGTTATTTTCGGTAGACCGACACTAACGCAGTATCAAAGAAAGTCGACTCGTCTAATCTATGCAACCTTCAACAAGTGACGCCGCTTGCTCCACTACGTTATTAGAAATTGAGCTAAGATAGCTCAGTGAATTCAAACTCTAAGCATTTGTATATATTCTACCATCCATTTTAATTATTTTTTTTAAATTAAAACCGTTAAATGCAAAATATGAAACAAACATGATTATATTTATTTATTGTTATTTATTTTAAAAATGTGTTTAATCTTATATCTAATCCAAGTTTCCGGTAAATTGCGATTGCTTTTAATGTATATCGCGCGGGAAGACTGTTGTTTGAATTTGTTGAAATGCTGAAATATTTTTTGTAAAACACTCAAGCAATAAACCTGCAAAACTTCCAAATTTATTTAAAATCAGTCAAGTTGTAATAGAATTAGCTAAGTATTACTTCCGTATTGCTTCGATGGCTTCTCATTTTTATATACAAAGAAACCTCATATATTCCACAAACTTAAGGACATAATAAAATTCTTTAGCCAATAAAAATGGAATGTTTTAAGTGTATGCTGCAGTATCCATACCAGTAACAATAATACTTTAAAAAAATTAAAATAATTTTATTCTGAACAATTTCACGATACATTATACACAATCTATCAACCTTACTACACATAATTGACTATGTATAAACGTTTTATGTAACATTCCTATATTAATCATCTTTAAAACAATACCAATAATGACGTGTTCTATTTTATTAAATGCGTACACACATATATAGAGCGTTTGCATTATTTGTACATCTAATAAAGACGTGTACCACACTGTTTAATTTGTCAGTTACATTTAATATGCATACATAAGTACACAGGATTGATACACAAACCTAATAAAATAGAATTAAATACAGTTCACAATAATCGTCATTGTCCTTCAAAGCCAAAAATTGAGAGTACAAAATGCAGTACAAGTTGTAAACATTAAGTCTAATTAAACCTTTTCAAAATATAAACTTCCTGATTCAATTACTACATATGAAACAACATGTTCAAACCATTATCCAATAGCAGCGATTGTTTATTCCAAACATATAAAATATTCAAATTGAACCCTATAAATTTGTTTCACTTTCGATCGACATACAGTGGTAATTACATTTCGACATGAATTTTCACATTGTTTCATTTGTTTTGAGTTGCACAATCATTTTTTGTACTGGTTATCCATTTCAATCAAATGACCAACTACCGGATGAATTGAGAAAAATATTTGATCGATACAATTATGAATCTGGCCAATCAACTCAAACATTAACAACTGCCAAACCTGAAACAAACACTGATACGCTTGAAGATTTAAAGAATCACTTAGACGGTTCACCTTGTGAGGGTGGAGCAGTCATAACCTACATAATTGATGATGACCAAAGCAACAGTCACGGAGAACATCACATGTTCGAAATACCATTTGATAAACCTATTGGCAATCCGAATCATCATGATTGGTACAATTTCCACGATTTTTCACTTTCTGATTTGTTTAATTTTGATATTTGAACTAGCAAACAGTTGAAATTAACTTTTTTCGCATAAACAAGAATAATTTTTAAATGATCATTGTCAATTTTTTAATGAAATGCGTAAAATCCGTTGTTCTGATTAATTCTTAAAAATAAATAATTCAAGCACAAATCAATATTTTTGGCATTTTATGGCTGTATATGAGCGAAAAATTAACACTTAATTGTTCCCAAAACAATGCTCAACTGACAAATTCTATACTAATTTTGTCATAGTCAAAATTCAAACAGATGCCTGCCCAAATATGCAGTAATTTGCTTAACAAAAGCAACAATTTATGTTTTTAAATAAAAATTTACAGATTTATAATTAAAAAATTATTTGACAACTGCCAATCATTTAATTCATTTACAATAATTCAAGCACTAATCGACAGCAATAATTATAAAATTGACATTTGCTTGCAGTAAGAGTTTATGGCAAATTCTAATGTGTTATGTAAATATTAATTTGTAATATATATATATATATATATATATATATATATATATATATTAAATAGGAGTAATATTCATCACAAATACTTATAATGTATTATTTGGAAAAAACAGATTGCACTAGGAGATAGCCACAAAAAACGTCATTGCAATAGAGTGAATAAGGATATTGAATTTATATTATATTATCCCTTCTATTTTGAATAAAAATGAACATACGTGGTTTATAATTACGGTTACATGTACTTAATTAACCAACAGATAGCTATTCTTCATGTTATTAAAACAGGTAAAAAATATATTTACAGTGTTTAATAGACTGTATCCCAATAAACAAATTTTCGTTTGCATCAAACTACACTTCTTATTTGGACTTTAAAATCTTGACAATAGTTCATAATTACTTCAATATTTACATTTTAATAAAATTTATCAACTACTCTTTAGCTTTCAATTCACCAAACAGAGGATGACTATAAATTGCTGTTGCGTGATGAAACCGTACTGAAACTTATGAATCTCCCATGTGCTATGTACAAGAACTCAACTATTACATTTGGTAATCGCAACAGATCAACTATAACGCCATTTGAACTTAGCAGTAGTGCCCATTAAGGTTACGTAGCTACATGAATTTCTTTCAACTATGCAACTGATGCTATATATTGCCAAAGTATGCTTGCAAATAGAAAGTGTGTATGTGGTATTACACCCATCATCAACTTGGAATAAGCTGACGACGCTATTCTTGCAGCTGAAACCAAAATTTAACTGAAGCGTGGATTAGAATTTTGTGTAAATCAAATCAATTTCAAAAAATCTGTCATTATGAGGTTTCAATGTATTAATTGAATAATGTTTACGTATCTAATTCTCGTCAATTACTTTTAACGGTAGTTCATCTAGTGATACTTTACTGGATCAACTGCCGTTAAATTTATTTAACTGTCGTTACATTTAGTAACCGATAACAATCCACAATTTATTCAATACTGCCTCCATAATGGCATACATCATATAAAGTCTCCTGCATATAATCTTCAATCAAACGGAAAAGTTGAACTATTGGTAGATACATTCAAGCGTCACATGCTTAAAACTGAAGGAGGGTTAGAGAAAAAATCAACTTTGTCGAACTTTAATCCATTACAGAATCACTCCCGCAGTATTACAAAATAAATTACCACAGAATTATTTCTGAGAAGAAAATTATGAACAGCATTAAACCTTCTGAACAAAGACCAAAATCGGAAGAAAATCCATACAAATAGAAACTGTTTAACGGTTTGAACTTTTTGGATAATAAGTAGATTATTTTAACACTAACCCCCTCCCAGACATCCAGGCACAGTAATAATGTATAACACACGTTAACAGTCTATTTAAATTTATTTATTACTAAATCAAACTTTTAACAACTGTTTCATTTCAAATAAATCGACCAATTCTTGAGTTGAAGTACAAAAATATGTTGTCTTTGACCTAACTGCGGACCTGTCTATATTGGCACCAAAACCTACAAATACTTTCGCAGGAGGACAAGCCAAAGCATCAGTCATTCCATCTCCAACCATAACGACCGAAGTTTGAAAACGATCTATCAAATGTTCTACGACTTTAGATTTACCGGTCGACTGACAAGTAAATTGTAATCGATCAAAACCAACATAATTTCCTAAATAAAAACAGAAGTAGAGTTAAATTATAATAATTATCAATATACAATAAAAATTAATATTATATATTCTAATAAAACGATTTATCAACAATGACTAGAATTGAAAATAAAGAATGTTATCGGTCTTAAAATATATTTAAATTTAGACTCTTAATTACAAACTACTATAGTTAATTATTCATTGCAGTTAATGACGTAGCCACCTCTTCATTATTTCTATATTTGTATGTCATATTAAATGATCGACTTCGATGCTTTAGTAAACGTAACAAACGTGGAAAAATATTGAAGTTTCCTGGCTAATAGATGGCACCAATGTTCGCAAAGATTGACGAGACCACCTGATTTTTTGTCAGAGTTATCTCTGTTAACCCTAGGGCTACACATGATATACATATACCCTTTAGTACCCTGGGTGTATCCTTACACCTACCCGCCAAAGTGGAAGCCCAGTTATACATTCAATAAAGCATTTTGGTGTTACTGCAATAAATTTTAAAATATCTAAAATAAATAATTTAACAACTTTGATAAATAAATATAAATTGCAATTTTTCCAAAATAACAATTTAATTCCAATATGTAAACTAGTATATATATATATAATAAAAAGCTTATTTTCAATTGACTGTTGTGATTTCATCGACATGCCTACTGAAAATGGACACATTCACACTGAGACTATTTCTATTGGTCGAAATTATGATCATAAAATTTTTAATGATATAACGGTTAACAATTGCCTGTACCTTAAGATACCTTTTAAGTAGCCTGAATGTATGCTTGCACCCACTAGCAACAGTGGAAGCCAAGTTATATCGATGTGCACTCTGTGTCTGCTGTTATTGGTCTAGATGCATATGGGCACCTAGTACAGGATGCAACACGTGGACGAAGAACAATCAAAAATATCGCCATAATTAAAAATTAAAACTTTATAAAGATTACTCAAATCCACAAGATTATTATCCTCATAGCGTTAATTTTTTAGAAAATAGACCTATTACTAAATGTTTAATAGTTAGACTAATTGATATCTCACTTTAAATATGTATAACTATAAATAATAATAATATAAAGTAACATACTAATTAAATCAACCAAATATTTCAATCATTTTTACAGTCACTAAAATTTAGTAAGCAAATAAAATTTTTTAGAGTCACTCTAAATATTAGTCTTACATAAAATAATTATTAATTGCTTCAATTAAAATTTTTTAAACTTCTTTTCATCGTACTAAGTTAATCTACTAGAGGTAACTAGTCTGAAAAATAATTAACACACAATGATAGCCTACAAAAAATTAATAATTACTTAAATTACAAAAACAAAACCAAGTACTAATACTAAAGAAACAGCCCATGTTAAAGGTTTAGTATTAAGCTAACACAAATAAATAAATGTATAAAACATTATAACACTCAATAATAACTTAAATTAAAAATATATATACCATTACTATTAAAAATTAATTTATTACAAAAAACATTATTATGTGGTATATCCAAATGTTCTGCTACACGTAGTACAAGCGGAGATATGCCACCACTAACTAAACAAACATGAATTAAGTTTTCTTTCAATCTTTTGATTAACATTCTAAATAAAATACAAAAAATAAACAAAATTAGAAATGTAAATAGCAATTTAAAATAAAATTTATACTTACACTTTACTATGTACTAAAATATTATGCATTGTAAAAATTAAAACAATATATTAGTTGTTTAAAATTTACATTTGCGTATATTTGTCGTATAAATCCTACAAAACATTTATATGCACAATTCTAGCTTTATTTTCAAAATATTTATTATTAAAAAAAAAACTTAAAACCGTTAAAAATTGAAAAAAAACGTGTCACAATCCTGAACATAAAATAAAAGGTAAGTTACTCTATTCCTGCAGTAATTTCAACAGAATAATGTGACATAAAATTATTCAACTTGTCAATAGTTAAATTAAGCATAGAAAAACGCAATTCTAAAGCTTCAGTAAAATCAATGTCCCCATTCATTGCCTTTAAAGTTCTGAAATATTAAAAACTCCATCAGGTTACATTTTATTAAATTCATCAGTAATATTAAAATAATTAGCAATTCTATCAAGTCCTTCATCTACACACACTGTTGAATCAACATCAAAACAAACACATCTGCAATCAATCCAATTTGTCATTTTTGACGTTTCAAAAACGAGGTCAAAAACAAACTCTGACCTACATTTTAGTTTATTTATTAAAACAAACAAATGCTTGTAAAATGTTTTTAAATAAACCAGTGTTTAATTAAAATAATAAATATTGTTTTTAATAAAAAATATGTTGTATATATACAAATTTGTAATTGATTGTAGAAGACATTTTTTATCTTACCTCAACTCGCGAGATGAGGCGCGCGTCACGCTACACGTCTATTGGAGCGTTATTTATCCTTTTCTCTTTTCTTTTTTTAAAAAAATTCTTGCAGTGTTTTTTGCATTGTAATAGGTACTTGTTTTGTTATTTTTTTGTATATTTATAATTTTTGCTCGTTTTCTATAATTGTTAACTTCCACTATCTACCTTGATTTTATCTTGATTTCAAATACTTTTTCTGTGACTAATCTCTTTTTACCTTATCATTTATTTTATATTTTCCTCCGAATCTTACTAATATTATTGATAAATGGAACCGAGGATGAAAAGGAGGATCAAACTCGTGTATCAACCTGTAACCTATTATAGTTTCAAATAGGAAATAAAATGGTCCAACTGTAACTCTTGTAAATTTAGTATTAGTATTATTAAATAAGTTTTGGAAACTTTATCTAATTATGTTAAACACATCTATGCTATTTATAAAAACTATTTAAAAATTTATTTAGTAATATAAGTAATAAATTAAATAAAAACTAACATTATTTACCAATGTTATTATAGAATTGTAATTTAGACCAATAACGAGAAATTAAACATTAAAAAACATTTAAAATACAAACTGTTTAATGTGTCACGTTCTCCCCGTCACACGTTTACGATAAACAATTTCAAGGTTATTAAAAATTTTAATTGGTTACACTTTTGAATCACTGCGGTACGCTTGCGTGACGTGACGTTTTTGCGCTTACTCACTGTTATAAGTGTCAATTGTTTTTATTATTATTTTTTGTGTCATTTGTTTTTGTATAGTAATTGGTGCAAGTTTTGTTACTCAATTACTCAGTTTTATACGGTTTTTATGTTTCGTGGTTAATTTTTTGGTTATATATCTTTGTGTGCTTTTTGTATCAATTGTGTAACTGTGCTGTGCAATTGTTTGAACAAGTGCGATCTATTTGTATTTGTGCTTAAATTCTTTGTATTTACATTAAGTATCACCTTGCTTGTTGCATTGTGATACTTACCGTTATATTTTAGTATATAATTTTAACCCCCTGTTTCAATGAATTTTCCCAGTCCATCAACTTGTGGCAGGCGACGTTGTAGTAAGTCAGTGAAGTCAAGTATGCTCTGTTCTGGTTGCTGTACTTGGTTTTATGAGTACTGCACCGGTCCTTCAAAATCTTTCTATAATGAGTTAGCAAATAGCGATACGATTTTTACTGTATCAACTGCCTCTGGGCCAAAAGAGCCAAGTACACTGTCCTGTCTGATCCTAAGTTTGATCTTCTCCTTGACCTAGTCAAAAATCTTAATAAAAAGAACTCTGACTTAAAAAAAATCAATGGAGTCTCTACATAAAACTTATATTTCAGTTGCTACTGTCTTCGGGAAACAAGCAGGTGATCTTAGACTACTCACTTTCTCGGTTAAGAATCCTACGCCAGCACCTAGTATGCCTACACCTTTCCCGGCAACAAACGCTGTCCTCCGACTCTCCCAAGATGGGATCCTATCGGTTGCTAAGCAATTTGCTGCGGTTAAAAGGAGGGAGATTACTATATTAGTTAGGGTGATCCCTGAATTTGCTATCAATTATAAGGAATTAGTTTTAGAAATTATTAACACCTGCTCCCCTGGTCATACAAATTTTAAAATCTCCCGCATGACGTGTAAACGTCCCCATATCTCCCCTCTCATTATCGTTAGTTTCCGTGCTACTGATGCTGTAGCCAATATCCTAAGTTTCTGGCCCGCTTCACGTAAGAAATTCCCAGGTATTCGCTTATTTAAAGGTCATCCACCAACAGACAGAATAGGCAAGATCCGACTTCCAGTGCCTATGACCTGTCCTAAACTTTCGGTTATCCCAGTTATAAAATTAACCCCTCTCCATCCTGTTGATAGTTCTTCCTGTATCTCTAATATACAGGATTTTCCTCTCCCGCCCGGAGTCAAGTTTTAGTCTATTATTACCCAAGCTGTTCAAATCCTTTATTATACACTCAAACATAGCCCCCGTAAATGTTTTTTATACTAATGCGTTCAGTCTTTAGAATGAGTTGCCTGAACTGTATAATGTAGTCAAGGCCTCTAAGCTCTACATCATAGACATTACGAAAACTTGGCTTTCAAAAGACATTAGTGATAGCGAGCTACTAATCAATGGCTATAATATTATCAGATCGGACTCTCAAAATCATAAATGTGGGGGTTGTCTCCTCTACATTAAGGATGGTATGTTTTTCCATTCTCGCACCCTCCAACCGTTCTTATCCAGGATATGATCTCCTCTCGGTTAACATCTAGCTATCCTCAAATGAACTTGTCCTCTTCTCTATTCTCTATCGTCCACCCTCTCTCTCTGAAGTTTTTAATCTTGTTTTACTCCATGTCAACTTAACATAACTTTCTTATCTTAATAAGTGACTTCAATACTCCTTCAATAAATTGGGAGTTATTGACCTGCTTTTCAAATCAGTTCGATAACTTTCTACTTCAATTTAGCATTGAACATTCTCTCACTCAGCATGTTCGTACTCCCACTAGATATAGGACTGGTTGCTCCCCCTCCGTTCTAAATTTAATTTTTTTCTTTTCTATCGTTAATTGGGTTGTTGGAGTTTTTAGGTGATCCAATCACTTAAAAACTCCAACAACGCAGACTCGAATGGCATCACGACAAACATAATAAAATATGGTTGCCAAGAATTCCACTTTGTATTAACTAAACTATTTCAAACTAGTCTTACAAATAGTATTTATTTATAAAGTTGGAAGCAATCATATATTACGCCCATCTTCAAATTCGGTGATAAAGCTAATTTGAATAATTATAGACCTATAAACATTACCTCCATAATCTCTCGCATCATGGAAAAAATAGTCGTCTGAAATCTTAAATCACTTGACAAACAATAATTTACTAAATCTATCCCAGCATGGATTTACTCATAAAAAATCAACTTCCACATGCCAGATCAAGTTCTTTGACTATGTCACACAAAAAAAAAGACAAAGGAAAATTTATAGTCGTCCTGGACATTAATTTACAAAAAGCATTTGATAAAGTATCCCACAATAAGCTCATTCAAAAAATTAATTAATATGGCATTCTTAGCCCACTACGTTTATGGTTAAAATCGTTTCTTACAAATAAAACCCAAGTAGTCAAAATTAGAAATCAGGTTTCAATGCCTCAAAAAATTGATAGTGGGGTCATACAAAGTAGTGTATTAGGTCCTATCCTCTTATTACTTTATATCAGCGACATTGATAGAGCAATAACACACAGTAAAATGTTTATTTTTGCGGATGACATTAAAATAGCTTACGATTACGACAGAAGCTCGGAATCAACTCACTGCAACATACAAGAAGATTTATCAAACTTCTATCAATAGTGTATTAACCACCAAATAGAAATAAACCTCGATAAATCTTTCTATTATTTATTTGGCAGACGTTTCGTACATCCAATTAGTTTGGGTAATTACACAATAAAAACTATACCAATGATTAAAGACTTGGGCACCTACTACTCAAAAGACTTACGATTTTCTGAGCATGTATCCCATATTACTAACAAATGTAAAAAATTATTAAGACGGGCAAATAATATATTTATTCTCAAAGAAAGCAAAATAGCTTTCTTCAAACATGCTATTCGGCCAATAATTGACTATTACTGCTTCATTCACAATTTTACATCAAAAACAAATTTAATGAAAATTGAAAATGTTCAAAAATATTTTACAAAAATGATTATTGATTTTTTATCAAATATGGACTACAAAGAAAGAATTCAATTGCTCAATCTTGAACCTCTATAGCTAAGAAGGATCTAAATGAATCTATTGTTATTCCATAAATTAATTTTTAATAATAATTTAAACTATTCAATAAAATTTAATGCAAACAAATTTAAACGTAAACTAAAAAATAAAGAATATACAGTGCATAAATTGCATCATAAATCATCCCTGAGAGCAAAATTTTTCTTAATTAAATATTCTAAATTATGGAATAATTTACCAATCAATTAAAAAAAAATATAAAATTTTAAAACTTTTAAAACTAATTTTAAAAAATACATCGACATTCATACTGTCCCCAGTATCACTAATCATACAACGTTCGATTATTTTGTTAATCCATGAGAAACTTCGTTTCATTATATTGTTCACTTAAAAGTCGCAATTCGCCTATCTAAATAAAAAATAATATTATTTTGTATACATTGTTTATTGTCTTCTAACTATTGTTTATAATTTTTATCCATTTTTCTTCATATAACCCCTAGTTTACTAATAATCCAATTATGACCAAACATTTTTCAAACTATTTTTAGTTCAAATTGTGCGGGTAAATATTACCTACAAACTAAAATTGTACATTTCGATTATTTATTTATTTTTAAAATGTATGTAACATTACCAATATTTATTTTATTTAAATGTATATTAATAATTATATATATATATATATTAACATATTAAAAAAATTTATAGTTTATAATCATACCTGTAAATTGGTTTGTACCTCAAAAAATGCAATATTGTAAAAGCTTTTTTTAAATAATAAATTATTATTATTATTATTATTATTATTATTATTAGCTGCACTACTTTTTATGCTCCCCTGGGTAAGAGTAATCACGTTCTACTCACCTCCGAGGTTCGGCTCCTCATACGATACTTAGTTCCTAACCACCAATCCGCGCCGGTTTTTAATTTCCGCAAAGGATATGTATAAAATTTTTACTAATACGATAGGATTAGGCGTAAACCGTTTTATCCCGTTTTATAATCCGTCCCATTGTAAACCCAAAATTGCACGTCACCTTTCTCGAATCCTGAAATCACGCGATTCTGCCTTTCGTACGTGGAAATCAACCGGTTTCCCATGTTTCCTTTACAGATCTCCAGAATAAGGGAGTTACATGTTTTAAGCGGCTCAAATATTATAAACTATATGCACTGCTGGGGAATGCTAAGTCCGACAGGAGTCTCCTTTATAAATTTATCAAATATAAGCGTGGTCGTGATTTCTCCCTCTACAAGCTAAAGAACCGAAATGGTTCCCTCTTCTTACTGCCTGAAGTCTCTGACATCTTTAAAGTTTACTTTAAATCTGTCTTTAATGCCTTCTCTTAATTCTGGGTGCCCTACCATTACGCCCAGCCTAGTTGCAAAATATCTTAGCCAGCTCAAATCCTCTTATAGTGGAGCTGACGAACTCTATCTGAGAGTTTTTAAAGAGTGTGTTCTAGCAAAAACTCCTCCCTTCGCCCTCATTTTTAATCTTTTAATTCAATTAGGTAAAGTACCTGCAATTTGAAAACTTGCCGTCATTCAACCGATCTACAAGTCAGGTTGCAGGTTCAAGTCTGATAGCTTTAGTCCTATTAGTATTCTATCTGGTCCTAGCAAAATCCTAGAAAAAATAATTAAATCTCATCCCATTAACTTCATTATAAATAATAATCTCATAAATCCTACCCAATATGGATTTATGCCAACGAGATCCTGCTTCTCTAATCTTTTGCTGTTTACAAAAAGCGTAACGCATATGTTGAAATACTCCTCCTCCGTCGATGTCATTTACTTTGATTTTTGTAAAGCCTTTAATAAAGTACCTCACTCCGCGTTGTTAAGTAAGTTAACATTATTTGGTGTGAGCTCCCCACTCCTGATATGAATACGTAAACTTTCTTACAAACCGTCAATTTAGTGTCAAGTTGGGTAATGTGTCCTCCTCACCTACCCCATCACTTCAGGCTTTCCACAAGGATCAGTTTTAGGCCCGTTATTGTTCATCATTTACATTAATGATCTCCCCTCTATTGTACACTCTGACATCTTGCTTTACGCAGGTGATGTTAAAATCTGGGGAAGACATTAATAATATTTATAAGTGGTTCCTGGATAATGCTCTTCCTCTAAATGTTTCCAAATGTATTCATTTTACTCTTGGTAAATATTCAGGCAATAGTTTAAAAGCTCCCAACTCACAGCTTATTGCTCCAGTTAACTTGGTAAAGGATTTGGGTGTAACTTTTAGCTCTTCCCTCAATTTTCTATGTCATCATAATAAGGCTATTTTTAAATGTCATTAGTTAGCCAAATTTTTTAGACGCAACGTAGGTATTAGTTGTACTCGCCTCTTCTTTAAATTCTATATCTGGCCGCATTTTGAATATTGCATTCAAGTCACGTCCCTATCCTAAAGGCGGATATACTAAAACTTGACAAGGTGCAGAGAAGTTTCATCAAAAAGCCTTGACTGTTTAAGAATGCCCCCCTATCCTAATCGTTTTAAAGCTTTTAAACTCTTCTTATTGGATAATAGGAAACTCCGGGGCAATCTTATTTTAGTTTATAGACTCCTTAACTCTAGCCATTTTATTAATCTCTTTGCTCTCTCCAACAATTTTCAACGAGGGCACCCGTTTAAGATTTCCAAACGTAGGGTCCAATCCCGTCTGAGTTCTCATCATTTTTTGTATAAAGTTATTCCTGTATAGAATTGTTTACCCGTTCATATCGTCTCGTCCCTTAATGCCTTTAAATTGGCCTATAATTCGTATTATCTTTATAATTTTATTTAATATTTTACTTTATTTTCCATTTTCTTCTATATTACTCTGTTATATGATATCTGACATTTTGAACCAAGGTCCAGAAAGAGTTTTTTTCCTATTTAACCCGTGTACAAACCTGAAACATAAAATCTAAATTGATCTGGTTTAGTTTATTTTTACTTGAAGTGTGATTGGATATTGGGATAGTATTCAGTACTAAATAATGACTGTTTCAATTTTACAGGTAGGCTTACTCAAAAATCTCTTCCACCATAATTTTATTTCTGTTGGTTATAAAGGGTTAATTTTGAATAGCCTTGAGTATTTTATTGTAAACATATGACGGAAATAACGTGCCTTTACTGCTTTTTCTAATTTCTATAAAGTGTTTAAAATAAGGGGTTTTAGTTTTTTAGCCTAGTGTTGAAGAATTTGATTTTACATTAAATAATCTACCTTTTTATTTTTAAAATTTTTTTTATTTATGGTTATTGGCTTAGTAAAAATAATTTAATTCCTAAGTTGTTTGTATTATATTCTAAAATAATTTAAAAATTATTATATTATATATTGCGTTGAGACAATTATATGAATGTAACCTTTTCAATATTTAATAATTTTATTCATTATATATATATACATATATATATATATATATATATATATATATATATATATATATATATAAACACAACTATTAAAATAATGTTACCCTTTCAAACATGTTCTAAAACATTTAAGATTATTTAAGATTAAATAATGTATTAAAAATTCAGTTAATTTTAGTGCTACTTAAACGATTATAAATTACACTATATTTTACAAAACTTTTTTAATTACATTTTACAATATTTTGTAAAAAAATGTTTTAAAATGTTTTAAACAAAAAATATAAACTTTAAAAATTTTTACGTTGAAAATAATCTTAAAATATACAGTTTTTATGTACCTATGCGTATTTATTACGTATTTATGCGATATGCAGCACGTAAATAAACCTTATTTTGCATAACATATTAAACAATTTTTATATATGACGATATTTTTATATACTATTATTTTATTTTATAATCTTGATAAACGCTGCGACCAAATTCAAATTAACTAACTATTTAAAAATATTATTTTAAATTATATTACTACTATATAAAGATTATATTTTTGTAATAATAAAACTACTGTTTCGTTTACTAGTTACTAGTCTACACAGAGTCGCAGCTATTTTAAACTTATTTTAATAGTTATAATGCATACTTATTTTAATTGTTTATTTCAAAATCACATGTATTAAAAAAACTAGTTAAAATTATTGCATTTTTATTTGTTCTGTTATTTTTAATAATTAGAATTACAGTAAATGGTTGTACAATAACTCAATAACTGCAAAAAACATTTAAATATGTTTTTAACACTAAGATAACAACATTTTAGTACATTAATAAAACAAAGTATTATTTTCAAAATACAAGCCATTTTTGTTTTATTCTTATACAATAAATTATTTAAAAATTTATATATAGCAAAAGTAAAAAATAATTATTTTATTATAAATTAGTGTTATCTGGCACACGTTTATTTGCTTATGTATACACCTATATTTAGTAAAGAAATAATCATTTTGTTTTAAGTTATAGTTGCATAGTTATTTAACTTTTTTATTTTTATTTACATTTTAATTATACTTAACGTTCATTTTTATTTAAATACTATTTGCTTGACAACTCCCTAAAAAATATAAACATTTTTGTTTTGTAAGAAACAAATAAATAACTAAATAATATTAGAATTGTCAGATTATAATTGTCAAATTCATTTGAATAATAACTTTACGAAGTTTTTAAGTCAATCAAGAGCACTGTACAGTTGTTTTATCCTTATTTTGAATCATCAGAAAATAAGGATGAAACAGCTGGACAGTGCTCCTGGTTGACTTAAAAACCTGGTGAAGTTATTATTCAAATGAATTTGACAATTCTAAAATAAATAATGTCTTAAAAACCTATTAATAAATAAATTATAATTAATAAAAATGTAAGTAAATTATAAATATTTATAAAAAAAACGTTTAAAATCTAAAACAGTTACGCATACCCCGATTATATAATGTAAGTATTTTATTAGTATTTTTAATGTTAATTTACTTCTATCTCCTTGTTTTGTGTATAATTAAATTATTTACAGATTAAAATATTAAAATATATAAACAAAAATAAACGTTCTTTAGTTAAAACTATAACAAGATTCATTTGAAAAAATATTTACAATTTTTGCTGACTTAAATGTTAAATCTCATATATCACAAAACTGCTTATTTCATTTTATTAATTTGCATATCTACATATTAATTTGTAACTAGTGCCGAGGTAGTCTAGCGGTACAGTACTCGACTTACTTGGGTGGGCATGGGTTTGAATCCCACTACCGGCACTAAATGCTGGCTCACGTTCGGTTTTGCTGAAATGTCTACAACAAAAAAATGTTTTCTGTGAAACATCTAAGGTAATATATACATAATTTAATTTAATGCATAGTAATTTCTTTTATATTATATACTAATAGGTTTGCAATTGTAATCCTCGAATTAGTTGTTTGTTTTTAAACACACTAATTACATTATTTATGCTTATTACAATGAATTATAAATAAACTTTGTCTAATTTAACTTTTATTTTTAAGTTGAGTTAAGTGTTGTAATAATGGTAAAAATCGATTTTTAGAGTAATTAATTTAATATTTATGTATGAAATTATAATAGAAATTGTAATAGTAATAATAGTAATAATTACTATCGTCAATGTTTGAATAGAAGTACATTTAGCATGATCAAATGCATAAAAATACTTTTCATACTGTAAAAGTAAACAAAAAGAAATTGCGATAAACTATGAACTTATTTTATATTTGTTACACAATATATATATATATATATATATATATATATATATATATATATATATATATGGGCTTACTATCCAGAGCATCCCTGTCTATCACATAATCCTTCTTCACTATGATTCAATGGATGAGTTACTTACTGATCATAAATCGGTGTTGTCGTAACAATATTTACAAAAAAACAGAACAATTAAATAAATAAATAAAATATTTATTTAGTTAACGGTTTTCAAATAGATAATTAAAAAAATAGATGAACTGATTCATAATGATAATGTAGGTAAAAAATAATGTTTTGTCAAATAATAAACTGTTTGAATTTTCATTTAAATATCATTTAAATTTTTATAAAACTAGTAATATTCAAACCAATGTATTCAATGTTTTATTACATAATCCAAAAAATAAATAAAGCGGTTTTTTAATCCTCATACTTTTCTTTATTGTACATTTTTATAAAGTTTAATTTAAAATTGTATTATGTTATTACATAATATATTAAACAATTTTTGTAATATATATATATATATATATATATATATATATAAATGATTATTTAAAATGTAAATTTTAAATCTTATTTTAATTATTCATAAAACAAGTATGTATTTATTCAGTAGTTTAAGAAATATTTTTACATAAATTTTGTTCAATTATGACATAAATTATTTCTTAAAATTTGAATAAAGCATCCGGTTGAGCATCTAACTTAATACATCGAATTTACATGTATTCAAATTACATTGTTACAATTAAATAAACAAATAAAAATTATGTTTCTATACATACCGATTATAAGATGTACAACGTATATAAAGTAGATATACAGATAGAGCCGGATATTTGGAATTTACTCAAACTGTCATTATTCAGGAGCTTATACCTGATCTCATAATTATATATATACATATATATGTGTGTGTGTGTACAGATTTTCTAGTTTGACATGAATTGTTTATTTAACTCAATGAAAAATGTTTTCAATCAAATAATAAACTACAAACTTGTTTTATTTATTTTTTGTTAGTTGTATATATATATATATATATATATATATAAAGGGGAAAAGAGCAAAATTATATAATTGTTACCTAATAATATAAAGTACCATTAATTAACATAAATTTAATAACTTCTTCACTTTATGCGCAGTTGATACAATGTTTCCCTGCTTTGAATAAAACATACACAACCCAAGTACTTTTATTCAACTTCAAACTAACTACCTGTCACAATGACCCAAACTCCAACAAAGCCAAATATTCTACTTCATCCTAACGAATGCAAACAATGTTTCAATATTGAATTAAATGAAAATGCTAACGATATTTATTTAAATTTAAACAATCTTGATAATGCAAATTTAAATAATCAAATACCTGTGTCGAAAGTCAATACATTTTTGAATTGTTTGGTCAAAAAGAATCCAAGCCAGTCGAATCAATACAAAAGGGATAAATGGAATAAAAAGGCCGATTTTTTGTTGTCGGTTATTGGATTTGCAATTGATTTGGCAAATATTTGGAGATTTCCCCATTTGTGCTACAAAAATGGCGGTGGTAAGCGTTGGACATAGGTGGCGGGTAGAGCGTTATTTACAAGTTTATAATTAAAATATTATTTTTTATAAAATAATTAAATTAAAAATTTGTAAATAACCTTTTTAATTTTTAATTTTTAATACTTTGAATATTTTACAAGAAACGCATCTTTTAGCAGTAGACATTTTAGCAAAGTCGGACGTGGGCCTGCATTTGGTGCCAGTGATGGCGATCGAACCCATGTCCACCAGGTCCACGTCGAGTGCTGTACCGCTAGACCATCATGGCATTGAATTATTACAAAATGAAGCCCGTTTACTATGTATAATTAATTTTAAAAAGCAAGCAAAATTGTATATTTTATTAAGTTGTTAAGGTTTTGTAGATTGTGTAAAGCAATGTACAATATGTACTTTGTACAAAAACTTTAAAATCTATTTTTTAAACAAAGTATGTCTTAGAAATTTAGAATGTAGAAGGTCTTTTTTTAAATGTTTATTACTTTAAATGTTTTACGAGAAACATCTTTTAGCAGTGGACATTTTAGCGAAGCCGAACGTGGGCCCGCATTTTAGTGCTGGTGGTGGGATTCGAACCCATGCCCACCGAGGTCCAATTCGAGCGCTGTACCGCTAGACCACTCCAGCTCAATATTAACAATAAAATTGTACACTAATAAAAAAAAACGTAGTTGCACACTATATTTAATATTACCATTTTCCTGTGTCCATTACTACACCGTTTGTCTCCAATCATCTTTTAGCTGATTGTCGACCTTGAAAGTCACGTTTGCCCAGTTTTGAAATTTAGTGTATCGTCACATCCTCACACTATCGGGCTATTTATAAAAATAACAAATAATTATTAAAGCTGGCGGGGATATTTTGTAACTGAATGGATGTAAATTTAAATTGTACCAATGGCACTAAATGCAGATGCTCATTTTGTCCATTCGGTGAAAATTGTTTGACGTCAAAATATCAAACAATAAACTTAGAAAAATACTTTATTTAGTAATTTAAATATTTACTTTTGTAAAAAGGTTTTTTTAATTTTTTACAATTATTTATTTGATAACTCTGCGGTAGTTTGCATACACATTTAGACTATCGTCTCTGATGTTTAGCATTTACAGAAGCTGTCGATATCTTCAAGTCAAATATAATCAAACCACCGTACTTTTTGTTTATTTCTCCTTTTCCTTCCTTGTACAATGTTATACATTCTTATACATACGATGTGACTTATTTTCCCAATTGTTGTTTGTTTTCTAAACATTTGTTTGCTACCAATAATGGTTAATATCCATTTGTGTGTGTTTTTATTTTTTTAATAGATGTTTCAATAATTTTTAATACTTTTAGTTTTGATGAAGGACGGTTGTGTATATAAATTCCTTATCGTATTTTATTTCCTCTTAATTTAATGCAAAATTGGATCAATTCTTTCTACTTCTATCAATAAGCATTATCCCGCTTTGCTGCATATTTGATAAGTAGCATTTAGGTTTAGTCATTATAGTCATTATATATTAAATAAACCAGAAATAACATGTGGATAGTCTGTAAATAATATATAAAAATAAGTTAAATAAATGCTTAGTATATATACATATATATATGCAGGTTGAATGTTAAAAATATAATTAAAAGTATAGTTTATTGTTTAAAAGTAGCTTAGTACTAAAATTGTCGTTATCTATATTAAAAAATCATTTGTTTGATGTCTATAATTACAACTTGTTTGGTTTAATATCCAAAACCAACTTATGCATTTTGAAAACAAATACTTATTTTGTTTCATATGATTGTAACTACAACTGCATAATGTACTTAATACATATTGTAAATGCATTTCTACATACAATCAAAATCACTCAATATTATTCAATAAATTATTTGTTTACAAAAATGTAATACTTGTAAGTGAAATATATAGTTTAAACTTAACAAATACAAAAATTAACCAACATATTTACAAATTGTTCAATTTTCACCCAATACTTTAATTAATATGGACTATCGTGTACTGCAGTAGTAGGATTGGTTTTAGTGCTGGATGCACAACTGGAGTAAACATAGGTTTGAGTCCCATCACCGATCCTCAATGAGCGGTCTTCGGTTTGGCTTTTCTAAAGGTCCATTTACTGAAAAATGTATATTGTGAAGCAATTAAGCAATAAGGGGAAAATAAAATAAAATAGAAGTGAATCGCATAAGTAAACCACAACTTCATGATGACTATCTATGCATTATAAAGCTATCTGATTTACAATCAATCCACTTTCTATTAGTTTAAAAATACTTAACAGCTTTAATGAAAATGAATGTAAAATATTAATTTTATTAGATGTGCAAAAATGTGTTATATACAAATCTATTGTTGATACAACTACATTTTAAAAATCACATTGAAATGAAATTATATATATATATATATATATATAAAGTTTATTGCTATTTTGTATTTTATTATTCTAATGTGTTTGTACAATTAATTATACAATAAAAAAATAGATAATTCATTGTTTTGGTTTCCCAGTTTAAAACTATTTAAAAATCTTATATTCTATAAAGTAACAAAAATGATGCACTTTATATCTAAAAGATTGCAATTATACAAGTGAACAAAGGCTAAATTGCTATTTTTCGTTCAAACCATCAACTATTTCTCAATCGGAATTATTTATTATTATTGTTTATTAATTTTTTTTTGTTTATTACTTTGAATGTATTACAAGAAACATCTTTTAGCAGTAGACATTTTAGCGTAGCCGAACGTGGGCCCGCATTTTAGTGCCGGTAGTGGGATTCAAACCTATGCCCACCAAGGTCCAAATTCGAGCGCTGTACCGCTAGATCACCCCGGCAACAATGGATTTAGTTATTGGTATATACAATCGTATAAATTGCTTTGTGTAATACTATTTCGAATAATTTATGTTTACAGGTGCATTTTTTATACCATACGGATTGATGCTTATATTTGGTGGCATTCCATTGTTCTTCATGGAATTGGCTTTGGGACAATATGTTCGCAAAGGAGCGATTACAACGTGGGGAAAAATATGTCCTCTATTAAAAGGTACGCTTTTTATTAAATATTAAGAATGTACTTTTAGGTATTTATTGATTAATATTGGCATCAATACACCAATAGGAGTACATTCAGCATAAACGTACATGCATAACATATTTTAGTGCCATAAAAACAATAAAAAATAAATGTACAAATTAATCAATTTATATAATTATTAAGTGACATAATGTTAACAACATCAATGTATTTGTTTAGCCAGGGTTTTTGAATTAATATAAAATAAATTTTCACATTAATTAATAAACGCAAATTATCAATTGCATTGAAAAATAGTATTAATGACAGTGACGTAAGTTGATTCTAAAGTACGTTTGAATTCTACTATGATAATATTTTCTTTTACGTTTAAAATGTTGTTTTCTAAATACACTAAAAATAAATTTTGGATTATAAATTAGAATTCACATGTTCACATGTATAAATAATTTTATTAAAAATTGTATCAGCATAAAAATAAATAAAAATAGTAAAGTATGAATTATTTTGTAAATAGAATTTTATGGGAGGATATATATATATTGATGGTAAGAATTGTGATTTTAAAATTAAAGCTTTTTTACTGTTTAATCTCGTATTATTATGTATAATAATAGTTTTTTCATAAAAATGTTCTAAGATGTATTAGCTATAATACATTTTAGTATCAATTAAAAAATAATTGTATTTTTATTATTTAATTAATCTAGTATAGTATTGTAAACAATAGTAAATTGTCACAAATAAAACACAATTATTTTACTGATGAACAAAACTAATTTTGAAAACAAACAACTCTATTGTTCTGAAGGGTAATGAGCAAGAAGATTGTTTTATGTGATTGCACTAATTGCCAAAATGTTTGTTTGATTCCATATAACACTAATTTCAATCGGGTAATGCCCAATAGAATTTTGTCAAGTTTTTCGTAGACACATGCTTACAAAAAAACAGTACTTTATTAATGAACAATAATAGTAAAAATATATAATTCTTTTTGCATGTAGGAAGAGTAGCTTTTAACTTTGCTCATACCTTAACACTTAACTAACAAGCTATGTTCACTCTTTCAAGAGAAGTAATCATTCACTTGTTAAACCGGTAGTAACGTTCAACGTTGGATGAGTGTTGGCAATTAGCATTGATTAAATTCACTATAAACAATAAATTCATAAAGTCAGTTTTAGCCACCCGTTGTAGCTCAGTGGTTAAGTCAATGATATCATATAGGAAGTGGGTTTGAATTACTGTGTGTGATACTTGAAAGGTATGCACTCTTCATGATTACAAATAAGGATGAAACCGCTGTACAGTGCTCCTAGTTGACTAAAATCAAGTAGATTTATTATTCAAGTAAATCTAACGATTTTAACCCTTCAAAAACTATTAAAAGATATTTTATTGCAAATAATATAGAATAATTTTTAATTTATTTCAAACAGTTTTATTTTTATATTTATTTGTTAGGAGTTGGTTATAGTGTTGTGATGGTTGCTTTTTACACCGACTGGTTTTACAACATGATTATAGCCTGGTCTGTGTACTACTTAATTGTTTCGTTCAATTTCCAATTGCCTTGGATGAATTGCGGCAATTCGTGGAACAGTGACCAGTGTACCGATACACATCTGTCCAATACAAACAATTCATTAATACAAAATATAAGCAACGCTACTTATCCAGTTGATGAATTTTTCAAGTTTGTTATTTCATATTTGATATATATATATATATATATATATATATATATATATATATATATACTAGAAATAAAATATAAGCATTAACATATGTTTTTAAAAATATTTTAAAAGCTTAAATAATTATACTTTTAGGGATTTCTATGTATATATTTTTTAATACAAGTGTAATCACCAGTATGGTAATTTACAAGATAATAAATACTTTATATAATATATTTTCTACTAAGGTAGATTTGGTAAACTAAACCCTTCTTTTCTCTCACCGCAGAACTATAAAAATACTTGTAAAATATGAATTAATTTCATATAATTATTTTCTATTTATTTCTTACTGTTTTAAAATAATTTTAACTAAAACGGTATGTAATTTTTTTATTTCCTTTTCCTACTGTGTTCTTAATAATGGAATATTTAGAATGTTGAACATTTTTACGTTTGTACTGGCTAAACGTTGCACTGCACCTAGTTAGTTAGATAAAATAAATTCTTCCGAGTTTAAACAGAAATGGAAACGTTTAAGATTTATTTATAGCAATCTCTGCATTTACTATATATATAATTTTAATAAAACCATTTTTCCAAAAATTTTCCAAATAATTAAATAGAAAATATCTTACATTTTAACATTCAAAGTTGTTTTTTACCTTAAACTAATTGGTTTTTTTTATTAATTATTTTTACTTGAAGCAACAAAGTTTTGGGACGATCGGCACTGAACAATGTAGAAAATGTAGGGTATATTCAGTGGCCAGTCTTTATGTGTTTTATTGTGGTCATGATCATTTGCTACTTCAGTTTGTGGAAAGGAGTTCATACATCTGGAAAGGTACATTTTCTTTTAACTCTTATTGTGTTTTATACAAATTTGTGTCCCAATAAAATTGTTTACATAAATGGAGATTAACATGTAGTTTAAATTTAAAACATTTTCTAAATGTCTATCCATGTTATAAGTACTTGAAAAACAACAATATTAAAAAAAATTACGTTTGTAGGTTGTATGGTTTACTGCAATTTTTCCCTATGTTGTTCTCATCATATTACTTGTTCGCGGTGTAACGTTACCCGGATCTCTTGTTGGCATTGAACATTACATAATGCCAGATATATCCAAATTAAAAACAGCTACACCATGGATTGATGCAGCAACGCAAGTGTTTTTTTCACTCGGTCCCGGATTTGGCGTTCTTTTGGCCTATGCTTCATACAACGAATTTCACAACAATGTTTACAAGTAACCATATTTTGTATGAATTCAAATATATTTTAAAAAAATGTAAATTTAAATAGATTAAGGATAATTAGTTTTTATTTATTATAGAGTTTTGCAACTTCTTTGTTCGTATTACTTACTACGGTGTTTTTGTACAAATACCAACCAAAGTTTAATTTTAGATTTACATGTTTTTTGTAAATGATTAAAACAACCTTTGTACATTGTTTCGTTTTGTATGCTTAACATTTTTGTTGTTGTTTTAGAGATGCACTTATTGTTGCAACCATTAATTCGGCTACAAGTTTTTTGTCTGGCTTTGTTGTATTCAGTTTGCTTGGATATATGGCAAACAAACGCAATGTTTCATTGTTCAATGTAGTACAAGACGGTTAGTTTTATTTAGTTTACAAATAGCAACATTTTGTTATATTTGTAATTGAGCATCTTTTACACTAAAGAATGTTACTCATATTTGTAAAGTTCGATATTTTTATTTGTTATGCTGGGGTGGTCAAGTGGTACAGCGCTGGACTTCAATTTCAATAAGTTTGAGTTCTACCACTGGCATTGAATACATAAGTTTGAGTGCTACCACTGGCATTGAATACATGCTCACGTTTAGCTTCGCTAATAATACTAATAATGATGATGATGATAATAATAATAATAATAATAATAATAATAATAATACTAATACTAATAATATTAATAATAATATTAATAAAATTCATAATAATAATAATAGTAATAATATTTATAATATTCATAATAATAATATTAATAATAATATTAATAATAATAATATTAATAATAATAATAATAACAATAATATAATAATATTTATAATAATATTTATAATAATAATAATAGTAAAAATAATAATAGTAATAATAATAATAATAATACTAATACTAATAATAATAATATTAATAAAATTTATAATAATAATAATAGTAATAATATTTATAATATTCATAATAATAATATTAATAATAATATTAATAATAATAATAGTAATAATAACAATAATAACAATAATATTAATAATAGTATTAATAATATTAATAATAATAATATTCATAATAATATTCATAATAATATTCGTAATAATAATAATAATAGTAATAATATTCATAATATTTATAATAATAATAACAATAATAATAATAATAATAACGATAATAATAATATTCATAATATTCATAATAATAATATTTATAAAAATATTAATAATAATTATATTATTATTAATAATAATAATAATAATAATAATAATAATAATAATAATAATAGTGAAAATAATACTTCAATTATTTATAATTATTTAAAGATTGAAAACTCCTTTTGTTGGAGGTTTTAGCAAAAGTTGATAGTTGAATGGAAGTCTACCTATACCATAGGTAGACAGAGCGCTTGAGTCAAAACTGCTTTGCTAAATATCTGCTTGCTTAAATGACTTTATCGTAAAACATTCAAGCACGGCAAACCAAATAGAAAACTTTTTTTAAAATGTTTTTATAATACAATTGTGCATAATTAACAATTAATAAAAAGCAATTCATTTTAAAACTTTGGTTGTATGTAGATCCAGTTTTGGTGTTTAGTGTCTATCCCGAAGCACTGTCAACATTGCCAGGTTCGGTATTTTGGTCAATTTGTTTTTTTCTAATGCTCATCACTCTTGGACTTGACAGTTCGGTAAATTAATTAATTAATTAATTAGTTTATTTATTTCCATAAAACACTTTCCGTGTAATGTCTTTTAGTGTCAAATTATATGTAATATTTATCAACTACATACATAACCAGATATTATATAAATATGTATGTTATTAGAAACTTGAGTAAATTACTTTTGTAAACAATTCGTCTATTATTGTTGCATAGAAAAATTAAAACATGCAAATAATTACTAAAAAAAGTGTTAAAATATTTTCTTAATTACTAAAATACGTTAATAAAGGATAAATAAAAATACATTCTGCATTTTAGTTATGAATCCATATATCGGTGGTAGACTCGAACCTGTGGATTAGCGTGTGTTTAAATCTCTACTATTGGCACTAAATGTGAACCTTTACTAAAAATGGCCACTTTATGACAAATTTTAATTGTTAGACATTTAAAAAATAAACATTTTAGCAATTTTTAAAAATTTCTATTTAATAATTACTACTTTGAATGTTTTATATGGAGAAACATTTTTCAGCAGTAGACATTTTAACAAAGCCGAACGTGGGCCCGCATTTAGTGTCAGTGGTGGCTTTTAATCTCAGTCTATCACGATACCAATAAAATCCTTTGAAACTCGATTTTTCATAACATAAGTAGTACGTTATTTTACAAGTTGTTAACCTACCCTATAAAAAACCAAACATGAAATTAATAACACTTAATTTCAAGATATGGAGAATCAAATGTACGAAGGTCCATTTTTGCTTAACAAGGTTTTTGCAGTCTAGATAGGTCAAACATATTGTTAATTATACTGAAAACAACATTACCGATTTATAAATGTACACTGAAACATTATTTTGAACATGTTTTAAAGTCTTTGAAACATTTTTCTAAAATTATAACTACAATAATTTTTAAGAAATATTCATTAATTTTTTACCATTTAAGATGTTGTTAGTACGGATTAATTTTTGTAACTTTGTACTTTAGCAGTGTCAAAGTGGAATTTGTTATAGGAACACGTTTTAGCCATTTTCAATAAATTATTTTTGGTTATTTTATTGAATTGCACGTACATACATGAAAATTATTAATTATGATTAATGTAAAACTTTCCAATTGAAGTTTGGAGGATCGGAAGCTGTCATTACAGCTATTAGTGACGAATTTCCAATTATCGGTCGACACAGAGAATTGTTCATTTTATGTTTATTTTCGTTTTATGTTGTCATTGGAGCATTGGAATCTACACAAGTACGTTGTAACAGTTCAACATTAAAATTTATGTTTATCAATGGGTTTTTTAAGGGATTATTTGTTTTTAGAATTGTTATATTACAATTGTCAGATTCAGTTGAATAATAAATTTACTAAGTTTTTAAGTCAACCAGGTGCACTGTAAGTTCAAGTTCATGTGTGTGTAAAACTTGAAAGGTATGCACTGCTGATGATTCCAAATAAGGATGAAACAGCTGGACAGTGCTCCTGGATACATAAAAACCCAGCAAATTTATAATTTAAGTGAATCTGACAATTCTAATATGACAATTCTAAATTTATATTGTCTAAATTTATGTTTGTTATAACAATTGTCTTATGTAAAACCCAAAATTTTGTTTTGTAAACTAGTTTTGTTTAAAAATCTTTTTTACATATACGTTTTTCAAACTATTTGAGATGCATATACATTTAAAATATCTACAATTGTATTTATCTATTTACTTACTTTTGAGTGCTATAATTAAGTAGTAATTTGGTGATTGTTTTATTTGTATTGAGTATGAATGTTTTCATGTGCAGCTACGCATAATTGAAAATATTGACTTCTCAATATTTTTAGGGTGGAATTTATTGGTTTCATTTGTTTGAAAGAACATGTGTCGATTATCCAATTTTGATAGCGGTGTTTTGTGAAACCGTTTGCATTGCATGGATATATGGTGAGTTATACAAGTTAACTGATGTGCCAATTGCACCATCTAGGGGTTGACCGATTTCGCAGCAATATTGAGGAAATGTTGGGCTTTAAACCGGGATTATTTTGGAAAATATGTTGGAAGTATATTGCACCATTATTTATATTGGTATGTTAAAAAATGACTTAGTTATTTTTACATTTCTTAATAAGACAATTTTGTGGAATTTAATATAAACATGTTTTAAAACAAAATTGTTTAATGTGTTTTAAAATTGATTACGTATTATTATTATATAATAGTCATTTAACTGTAACATTTTAGTAACCAGCAGTGCAGCATTCGATTTGGATCTGGTGGATATATGTTCGAATTCCACCACTAGTACAAATGCGATCCTCCATTGGGCTTTACTTAAATGTCTACTGCTAAAAGATGTTTTACGTAAAGCATTTAAAGTTGTATAAATAAATAATAATAAAAATGAAATTTAGTTGTATTATATAATATACAAACAACACTATAGTATTTATATACTAAATGTTTTGCTCAACATTGTGAAGTAATTACAGTGTTAGTGTTGGGTTTAACAAATATAAATTAAGAATGTTAATCATTATTTTAAAACTATTAATAAAAAACATAATTTAAAATTAAATTATTTATTATAAAATTTATGTAAATTGCATTAAATTATTACATTAATATAAATGTTAACCTTCAAATATTATTTTTTTATTTTTGTATATTTTAAAATAAACATTTACAGACAAATAATGAATTAAAAATGAAATAATTTATATATTTTACTCATGATATGCATAAAAAACAATTACAAATAAAAGTAAATAATAATATAATATTGCTTTAAAATTGTAAGGCAGGAAATGTTCGGAGGTTGCATATATATATATACATATATAATAGTGTATACTGATAATTCCAAACAAAAATAATAGAAGACGTAAACTGAGATGAATTCATTTCGAATATTCTCTTCAGTCCCAAACATATAAAGAATCAGTATATTTATACTTAAAATAATACGATGTAATTAACTTAACATTAAAAGAGTCCAACTCAAATCAATGTCTATGCACTTAGTTCAAACAAAACACCGAGTTAACCTTAATGATTGTTTTAAAATGTTAATAACTTCTTAAACTGCTAATATGTTAAAAACACTTAAATCTGTTTACATTCATACATTAAAATCCAATTTTGTGTTCACAAAAATAATTTATAACTTCATTAAATTTAGCGTGGACTTAGCATATGCATGTTGCGTATGTGTATATATGTGTAGCTATTAATGTTAAGTTAATTACATCATATAATTTTATGTATACTGATTCTTTATATGTTTGTGACTAAAAAGAATATTCGAAATGAATTCATCCCACAGTTTGCGTCTTCCATTATTTTTGTTTGGAATTATAAAGGGAACCCAATACTTTATACTGATAATGTTCATATTTATTAAATTGCAATTATTCAGTTATATTATTAATTAAAAATAATTGCATTTTTTTTCATTTGTTATCATAGTTCAATATTGTTTATGGATTGTTGACTTATGAACCGCTAAGTTTGGGAAATTATGAGTATCCGTTGTTTGCAAATATACTTGGATGGTGTTTTAGTTTTTCATCTTTATTGGCAATTCCAATTGTAGCTTTTTACAAAATTGTCAAAAGTAGTGGAACATTAAAAGAGGTAAATTAGAGCATTTTTGTTATTATGAATACTTATATTTAATACATATTTTTGTTAATAATTTTTATAATTATTTATTAGATACAGTATTTCAAAAAATTAAAGGATACTCCCAGTGTTATACAAATTAATGTTGTATTAGTGCAATAAAATCGGAAAAGGTATAGATTAATACTTTAAAAAAGTGTAAAGTTAATTTACAATTTGTTACGTTTCTGTAGTATATTTGCATTTAATATTTTTTTAAATTGTTTATGTAATTGTGTACCGGTAAAATATATGTAAGTAAAATGCTACACTCATACTTTAAGTCCTACTGGCGGTAATTAGTAAAAGTTTTCATTCGTTAAAATATTCCAGAAAAATATTTTCAAAAATATTGAGGTAATAAATTTTAAAAAAGCATTTTAATATTTTATGTATGCCATCTTTTAAATTATATATATATATATATAGCGCGTAAAAAAACTGATAATTCCGGATTTGGACGCATTAATAGATACTCCAGGTGGAACACCCTCATGTGTGAATAAAAAGTCAAATATGGTAAACAGTTATTCGGATATCGTATGTACCTCAGAGCAAATTATGCATTTAAATTCTTTTAAATCTTCTAAATCAATGTCCAATATTTATGATAAATATTTTACAACTGTTGCAGAAAATACGACAAAAAAATGACTAATATATTGCTTGATAAATTGTTATCTGAATGTCCATTTTAAACTATAAATTATTCATTATAACTAATTTGTCAAATTTAATTGAAATGTTTATTTTCGTGCTACGTTGTACAAGTAGTATTTCACTTTTGTCAACTTTTGTTTTTTATTAATTTATTTATGCAGTGATCAATTTTTAAACATTTAGAATAACATTATTTATTTTCAGTAAAACCTAAACACAATTTTCAATACACTAAAATGCGCTTCTTCATAAATCAAAGCTATTAAATGCTATAAAATGTTATTTTTATTACTATTATACTTATTATAAGTATTCTTTTTCTTTTTCTTATTATTGTTATTATTATTATTACTAATATAGCTTTAAATGTCTTTAATTTTATTTAAATTAAGTAAATTGTACTTTGTTTAACTTAAGATAACCATTTAATACTTGTATATAATTTAAACGCAATTAATACACAATAAATTTAAATTTAAATATTTTTCTATTTTTATCAATAGAAGCAATTTAGCCATGTCATTTTGTTGTAAAGTTTATGAAAAGTGATAAAAACATATTTTTTAAAATTTGTATTTGGAAACAATTATCCCTAGTGCATATGCACTGAGTTTGTAAAACTTAACATTATTACAAATACTGTAATTAATAACCGATTATGTTTATAATTCATTTATCATTATACCAAATGCTTGTTATGCCTGTTATTTTTAAAGTATGTGCAAAAAAACAAAAAAAGTTGTTTTGTTATAAAACCATAAACGCCCAACTGTTTTTACCAAGAACAATAATAATATTTAAACTTAATTCTCTATTCAAGTTACACTATTAAGAAGCAAACAAGTTTTTGTAAATGACTGTCATTTAATACAAATTATCTTAGATAATTGTACATTTAAAAATGACCATATATATTTTACTTGCCATTAACAAATTTGTACTATTTTGTTATTGTTTAATAGAAATAACAAACTAGTCAATAGTGAAAATTTGATTGCGTTTTAACCAATTCAAATTTATGTTTGTTGAAAAGGAGATAATTGAAGTGCATGAATTGCAATTGCACATTTTTGCAAAATTTATTTGTGCTAAAGAAATTGACACATACTCAAGTACACTTTAATATAAAAAATATCTAAAATGGTAAATGTTGGACGTCATATAATTTTTAATTGGTCAAAATTTGAGTAAATTTTATTAAATGCGGGTTTTGTTCTCTGATTGGCTCATTTTCTAATGAAACTGTAATTGGACGGTGCATAACTGTAAAAAACTTTGTAAGATTACCAATAATCCACATGGAATAAGAGGATTGAAACTAAAATTAAGTGATTGGTCTTAATTTATAAATTAGTTAAATTTGTATACTGATATTATTACTATTATTACAAGTTGTCAGTAATATGACTGAACTATTAATTACTTCCTTATAGCAAACAAGCAAGTTAAATATGCATTTCATCAGCTTAATTATGGTTTAAGAAATTACATTACTGAAGTAACACATAAGTAGTAGTAATAATAGTTAAAAATTTTCTTTAATTATTTTTAGTTTATATTAAAAATAAAATCAATTTTTTATATAGTCTGTTATAAAATTTTTACCTTAATAAAAATAGCGTAAATTTAATTTTTTTAAATAATTTATTTAATTTTGCAAAATTGTTAATAAAATGTAGGTAATATTTTGTAAATTTATTCACATATTTTAAGTACGCATTACTTCATAGTTGTTATTAAACTTTATATATATATATATATATATATATATATAGCTGAAATAAACTAAATATTAATTTTTTGCAGTAATTTAATTATAAAAATTAATAATTAAGTTTATTGGCAGCAAACATAAAAACAACAGCTGTTAGTTGCAAATTATTACTATTGGATAAACGTTATCAGTAATTTACAAGTACATAAATACACTAAAAATATTGTACAATATTATTAATATAAAATATACCGTAAATATTCAACATTAATTTAATCTAATATATAGTGTTTATTTTATAAAAATATAAAAATATTGTTCAATTATTTTATTATAAAAATACTTTTAATTTAAAGTTTTACAAATTACATACAACAATCACAAAATAAATATATTTTTATTATACAACTTGCTTAATTTTTATTTTTTTATATACATTTTTTGTAATACATAAAAAATGAATATTAACGAATGTTACACAAGTTATAATTTGCTATAAAATGCTAAAAATTATAAGAATTAAAGTAATGTTAATAAAGTACCCACATCCAATAATAGGAAAATGTATAACATTTAACGCTCATATGATGAATTCTAGATTCACATTACTGATGTATATATATATATATATATAATGTCAGTAAAGCAATGACAAAGTAAGTAATTTATAAAAGTGCATTTTGGTTTGAAAATAAACCATAAGAAACTGTAAAAATTGAAACTGTTTACTTATTGCAAGAATGAAAATGGAATAGTAAATAAAATTATTTATTTGCTGTTAATTTTAAAGTGCTTTAAATTAAAAAATAAAAGGAGGATAAAATTTGTTAATTCAATTTGTTATTAGTTAACGCTAATGATTAGAATTATTAGAAAAATTGGTTAAGGTATATTAAATTAATACAGCGACAATGAAAATATTTTTTTATTAAAAAATGTTATATATTGCCGTCATTTTTTAATTTGTCAAAATTATGAATGTAGTATTTTTCTAATGATTAACAACTATATATATCAAATATATATATCAAATATATAATATTACATATCCTAGACACTTAATGTTTATATTTATGTATTTTTATACAAATAGTAATCTATCTAAGCGGATACCATATAAACTAAAAATTTAGTACAATTGTTTAAAATTATTTTAATGCTTAAAAATGTGTTATACATTATTTTAAAAAATAGATAAACTTTATTTTTTTTAAACATTTTTGTAAACTGTATGACAATAATAATCCCCTAACTGTTTCTATCACCAGTATGTTTTAAAATAAAATTTATCCAATCCGTGCGTGTTGTCTACTGTGGGTATTTTGGTTACAGTTGCTATAGTAACATACATTTGTATTAGTTGAAGTTGTTAGTCCCAAGTTGCTTTCTTAACTAGAAGTTGTTTATTTGTTTCAGAGCTAATTTTATTATAATTAAAAAATCATAATTTGATGGTACTTTAAGTTATGATAATGTTTCATAATAGTATTGGTAAATTTTGAAGATGTTAGTATTATTATCTGTATAATTAATTTTTATTATTATTACGTATAGACTGATGCTTAAAACGCATAAAATAGTACAAATTTTACTTGTTAGTACTATTTGCAAATGTGCATAACGCCTTCATTTTCTGACAGTTGATTCAATTTCATCTTCCAACTGTCAGCTTTGAAAACGTCTGTGTACATTACAATTGTATTTAAACAGGTTAAATTTTGGTATCAAAGATTCAGCTTTACGTTTATCGTTTTTACTTGACACTGTTGTCAATATTTTACTTTTATTCAGTTGTTTGCCGCAACAGTAACCCATTGTTGGTTTATTTATATTGCTAAGCAATTTTGACAAAGACCAAGCTCATAATCTTGTTTTTTAAACTCTCCATTTTATATTTATTGTATTTTTATTTTATGTTTATTACTTTGAATGTTTTACGAGAAACATCTTTCAGTGGTGGACATTTTAGCGAAGCCAAACGTGAGCTCGCATTTTAGTGCCGGTGGTGGGATTCGAACCCCGATGCCCATCGTAGTCCAACTTCGAGCGCTGTATCGCTAGACTTGTGACAAGTACATAAAATGTATTTTATTTTATTAAATAATTTTGACTACAATTTTACCATAGTTAGTTAGAGGTGTACTATCATGTTAAAACTGGTTTCAAAATAAGTAATTCTATTTTGACTATACTATAATATTAAATACTAAAACGTTAATTAACAGACTAGTATCCATAGAACGTTATTACCAAATATTAAATTGAACAAAATGATCAATATATATGGTTATTATTTTTTTAACAATTCTACTTTTATTATAGGGTTTATTTAAATTTTTAAAATATTTAAAATTGTTTTTTATTATCTAATTTGACAAAATTATAAACGTTAGTCAATTTTAATAAGCAAAAATTCAATTTCATAATTTTAAAATCTTTTTCTAACTTTTTTAAAATTGGCATAAAAGAAAAACACGCTAATTGTTTGGTACAAATAGTTTAAATTACATTTTAAAGATAATGCGTAACAGGCAGTAAAATCAATCAAATGACAAAAACCTTTTTCTAACATAATTCATATTGTATGCTTAATTGGTTATTGTTAGATTTTAGTAGACTAAATTGAAAATGAGTTAAAAGCCAGGTAACCAATAAAATATTTTAAAAATCATGTAGGTTGTTGGTTTAATTAGTAGACACTGTTGTTGAATAATGAATGGGTCAGGTAAATATTCGACTCAAATATAATTTAACTTATAAAACCTTTTTCCCTAATAAATTTTAAATGTTTGAACAAAATAATTTCTTTTTAAACGTAATTTGGCAAAAAACAATGAAATATTTGTTACTTAGAAATACTAAGTAGAAATCTGCTTGTATTTTTTGTTATTCAAAAATAAACTTTAAAACAATATCTACATAAATTAAATACTCATTGAAATTAGTAAAACATCAAAATAAAAGTAGAGACGAGTAAAATATTTCCAAACAAAAAAAATAGAAGACGTAAACTGTGAGATGAATTCTGTTCGTATATATATATATATATATATATATATATATATATAATTTTTTCTGTCTGCTACTTTGAATGTTTTACGAGAAACATCTTTCAGCAGTGGACATTTTAGCGAAGCCCGCATATTAGTGCCGGTAATGGGATTCGAACCCATGCCCACCAAGGTCCAAATCGAGCGCTGTATCGCTAGACCACACCAGTACAGTCACAAACAGTCATCAACATATAAAATATTTGCTTGTATGATAAATAATTTAAATTTAAAATTTTACCTTTTGAGTATTTTTTGTATCAAACGGTTAAGTTGCACTACAGTTTAACAACCAAATTTTAACCTGATACATAACGCCATAAGTATGGGTCCTAAATTTTTAAAACAGTATCGCAGCCACAAGAAAGCCGTGTACTAGTCAGAAAACGTCATTACATTTCTACGTTTGTCGGACATACAATGTTTTTATATATATATAAAAATTGGAAGGCAATTGCTTAAAATGCTCTCTAAATAACTCAATAACCACGTTACCAATCCATTCCTTCATATTCTCAGTATTACCAAAATTACTACGCAAATTCATATAATGACGTCACTTTGAAATAAGCATCAATTATTTTTTATTTTAAAACACTTCCGCTCTAAAGAGCATGGAGCAAGAAGATTGTTCTATAGGATTGAACATTAAATTTTCGACTTTAAAGATTGCAAACATCGAAGATTGAAATTTTATTCGAATTTTACCAAACACCGTCATCGGAATCATGCTGCTTTCATTTTTTTGCTACAGCTTAATAAAATGGTGTCTTTTTTGTTGTTACTTTAGCCAGATTGTTTTTACAGATGCCATGTTGCTAACGTTACGTTTAAAACCTCCTCCTTTCTCAACCGAACTGGTACCAGAGTTATGGTAAAATTAACTTCTTTCCATTTACTATTATTTTTTATTTTGTTTTTACTGTTTAAATTTTCTAGTAAATGGAGACATATAGCAAAGGCAGACAAGGGTCTGTTGTAGAAATGAAACTCATGTTCGCCCAATTTTGAGTTTAGCCTTCAAACCAACTCTGCAAAATTAAGTAAAATAATTAAATTTATAAATTATTTTAAAATAAAGTATTACAAAATGTAATTGGTTTAAATAACAAACTTTTTATAAATTTTGTACAAAAATAATTATTAGAAAAAAATGTTTTTCTAAATTAATTTTCATTTTACTAATTGGATCAATTTGGGCATATGTACACTAAATGTTTGAAATTGATTAGTGTGTTTTGTACAAACTGAAAATTAATTGTACAATGCACATGCTATTTTATATGCCTTATAAATATTTACCTCATATCTTACTTTTTTAGGAAAATTTAAAATTAAAGGCATTTAGCTACATAACGAATGCCTTGCATGTAATGTACAATTGTTTGAAAAATAAGTGATATAATTTAAGATGCAAACAACACTTTTGATTAAAATATAGTTGACGTTTGTTTTAATATCGAAAAATAGGTGTTTCAAAAGTGAAAACAACTCGGAGGCTGCACGTTTGGCAATCGACACAAGAAAGTTGAGAAATTCAAAGGTGTTTGAACTTCAACAATCTGCCATTAATGTAGCCTTTTACAAGATGCAAAACGATTTCATATGAATACATTAAATTTGTAGTTAATATTAATCTTATTAAAATGTCAGTACTAAGATCAATATACCCATATACCAATCGTTGCTATGAATATGTTGTAAGTTTTGTAATTATAATAGCTTTTTGTCTACATTTATAAAACATTGGGATAGTACATACATTTACAACTGTCCTCTGAAAACAAGGTTAATAAAAACTGCGGACTATGTCTTATGTAAAAAACCATCCAAAACGTGTATCTTACGTGTACTTTTAAAAACAAAACCATTTGAACATTCTGTAATAAAAAATTAGACATAATTAAAACTTTTTATTCCTATTTTTATGTTCGATTTTATTACATTTCCCATTATTTATTAGTTCTGTATAAATATAATAATTTTATGAATGTATGGATATAGTTCCGTTAATTAAAAATTATATATATATATATATATATATATATATATATATACCGTTCAACAGTTAGTGCTTAATACACTTAGTAAGGCAACAAATGCTTTTAATGTAAAATCACTATTTTTGAAGCGTTTATAAAAATTTTTAAAACGACTTATACATTAAGAACATAAATAAATTAAATCAAGGTTACAAGTAAAATAAACACTTAACATATTGAGTAGGTTATTATTATTATTTATTGTTATTTCTATTATTAATATCATTAATATAACCATTAATGTTATTATTTTTATATTATTATTAATGTTATTAATATTACTGTTACTATTCTTTTTGCCATTATTATTACTATTATTACATTCTTTAATTTTTCATGTTAAATAATTGTCGTTGCAAAACGTATTTATATATTTGTCACAGACTGTGCTAAATTTGTAGTGAATAAAATTTGAAATATTCAGTGTTTTTAAATAAATGCATTTTCATAATCAAATTAAACAAAAGTAAAATTATGTTTTGGTAATAATTTAATAAATATTGTTATGTTTATTTACAAACCTTTAGCCAAATTTAAATTAAAGAAAATTAATTTTACAAATGAAAAATTATATTCTAAATCGGAGAAAATTAGTTTTTCATATTAAAATTAATTTTTTTTAATTATTTGGCATAATTATTCTATTACTTTTCAAATTTCACATAATTAACTAGAGCGACCATCACTGAGTAGTTTGAAAAAGCGTTTCGTAGACAAAATGTTTCAATCATTGTATATACGTCCTATCCATTGGAATTTAGGCTATTTGTAAATATTATTAGGCGATTGCAAATTAAATAATTCAAGTCTTTAATTGGTTGTAGTAGTTAAGAAAATGTAAAAAAAACATTTAAATTATATTTTTGTTTTTAGAATTTGCAATGTAATTTAAAAAAGAATTATTTTTGTACATTGTAAAAATATACTAAGTAAAATTTTAAAAAATAACTTTTTTACTAGTTATATGCAACACTCAAACTTTTAATTAATTCAGTTTCAAAACTTCTATTATTTAAACTCTAAATTCGTTGATAAAATAAAAAAAATTATTCTCATGTACGCAAGCACGTGACATCCATTTATTCAATTTATTGTAAATTGAATAAATTATATTTAGTGAAGTATGAAATTTAAAATAATGTAATTTTAAGACAAAGTCAGTTTGTTAACCAATTACTTTTTTAAAATTTACTTCCAACACATTAGTTACTTAAATAATTAATAAATAAAACTCTCCAATTGTTAAAAATTACAAACTAATATTAAGTTATTATAAATTTAAGTTTATAGTTTACAAAAAATGTATGTGTTTACAATTAGCACCAAGATTGTACACAGTATTTTAAAATTGATTACTTTTGAATTTTACAGCGTCAACTGTCAAACAGATCTAAGTATTGGTGTATAGGCATTATTAATAAATGTTGACAAAAACGTAATTATAATTAAAATTAAATGAAATCAGACAATTGTAAGTTGGTAAAAGGCAGGTAGATTTACAGTAATGATACAGGACTAGCAAGTATAGCCAACGTGCTAAACTCAGAAATTCATTCATTTTCATCTTGATTGATGACTTGGTCATCTCTTTATTATTTTCCATATTTATATGACATATGAACGTTCAACTTCGATGCTTAATGAGTGTAGCAAACGGAGAAAAAGAATAAAGACGTTTATTGGCTGATAGACGGCATCCTTGTGACGTCGCCACTTTTTGCAAAAATTGACGAGGCCGCCTGATATTTTGTCAGGGTTCTCTCCCTTAGCCCAACTGCTGCATATGGTATATACATACCTTTAAAGTATTTTGTGTGTATGCTTGCACCTACCCGCCATAGCGGAAGTCCAGTTATAACGCTGTGCACTTGCACCCTGCTGTTATTAGTCTAGGTACCTAGAGGCATCTGGTCCTGGATGCCCCGTGTGGAGGAAAAACAGTCAGGAATATTACTATTATTGTAAATTGAAACTTTATAAGCATGAGTCATGTCTTCAGAACCATTAGCATCGATAAAAATAGGCGAATGTCAGTTCGAATCGTACTGTTGGCACTTACTGCGTTTTGACAATGTCCACTTGCTCAAAAATAGTTACCGTAAAACCACCAAAGTGTAGGAATTGAATAAAAAATTATAAAAAAATAAAACAGAAAATAATGTGAAAATGTATTTTAAAGTATCAAATTTGTCTTCTTGGACTGTACTGCAACTACCTCCAAAATCGATTCGCCTTAATTATTAAAATTAAAATAAGTATAGTAGTAATGATATTGACAAAGGCGTAGATTATGACTATTATCCTTTCGAACATTGTACGATCAATTATTGAAAATAACAATTTTAAGAAAAATGGAATAAAGTTAAAAAATAAAAACAACGTGTACAATAAATGTTTAATTAAATTTAACGTATCACTTAAATTTACAAATACAAAATTATTCATATATAAACAATTAATTTTTGCAATTATTGAAGAATAAATTTTAAATTAGAAACTACAAAATAATAAAAACAATATGCAGTAGTTCAAATCACAATTATTATAAAACCTCTCAATGTATATATATATATATATATATATATATATATATATATTATATTCAACAAAAAATGTATTATTAAATACCCGACATTTATCTGCATTCAGTCAGTCACATTTTTTTTTAAATAAACCATTCATACATTACTAAAAAAACATAACTCAATAAAGAGGTTGTGTTTTGAAACTGTTACTATCAACAGTGGAAATTTCGCAATCGTATCACAAAAAATATTGGTAAAAAAACACAATCAAAGTGCAATACTTTCAACATCATTAAAATACCAAAACAAGCATTGTGATATAAATAATTGTAAATAATTTGTACATTTGAAATCAAAATTGTCACAAAATTAAACTCTAAAAAAACAGATTTTTTGCAAACAAAATACAATTATGTAACAGATATGATGCATAGATCAAACAACAATTTTTTTCGCATGTTATCACGTTTAATGCTGTCGAACTTATCATAGTCAAAATTAAAATAAAGAGCAAAAAAACGATATCTTAATACAAAATTTTATATATATATATATATATATATATATATATATATATATATATATATATATAATATAAAGGTAAATGCATATTTGATAAGGTAAATGCACAATAATTCTATGCAACCTTCACAAAATAAACTGATTTTTCATTACAGCAAAAGAAATTCATTAAAAAACCATAATATCCCACAATGTGCATATGGAAACGGTTACTTTATGTTAAGAAAATAAGGTAGTTGTTCAATTAAAATTTACTAAAACAATTTTATAATATACACACACACACGCACGCAAATATAATAATCACATCGATTAGATTGTTCAATTTTATCTTGAATTAAAATTTTGTGCAGACTAAAAACTGCATTGAATAAGTTTGTGTATTGGAAAATAAATTGTGCATAATTTAATTCTTTATATTGTTTGTTTGTTTTAAAAATCAGCCAAATGAAAAATTACATCCGATGCTAAATTGAAGACAGATGTAAGAACATCTGTCTTCAATTTTTTTCTTTCAAGCATTACATAATTACTCATTCAAGTAATAATAATAACAATGGTAATAATAATAATTATTATTGTTATTGTTATTACTACTAAATATCAATCAAACCGAATCAAATCAAACATTGAAAAGCATCATCGATTGAATAGTGTAGCCACACCCAATCTTCACACAAACCAAAACATCAAAATTATATAGAAAGCAAAGACAACAGTGCAATAAGTATTATATATATATATATATATATATATATATATATATATCGTTCTACTATACATAATGAACGATGTAAGAATGTGCATAACAAGCTAAAACAAAATAGTATGTGGTTACAATCATCATGCTTTGGTGGGCAATTGGACTGGAAAATGAAAGGCTTCAAGGTGCGCGTTGTTCAATATAGCGACATCCGTGCGTGCGCATGTGTGTGTATATGTGTGATTCAAAAGATAAATAAAACGAATAAAAAGAATCATTGGCAAACAACAGAATCCGTTGGCGAATTTGCATTTTCGTTTGGCTGCGTGCAATTAGACGAATAAGATGACTGGTGCAATAAAAAATGACGCAAACATATTTAATCAATAATTTTTGCGTAAACATTACGGTACAAGTAACATGTCCAACCGACTGTAGAGTAACTAAATGGTAAGGCCTTTTTAAAATGCTACTAATAAACTACAAAAAGATTGTCCAAGTATCAACCGAACATAAAATTTAGATTTAATCTGGGAATTATGTTTTCCATTAATGAGCTATCACTTGTCTTAATGTATGGAGATACAAACAACATAAATAAATTATTTACAAAAATCGTGATAATGTTATCAATTTTTTTTGTATGATTAAAATACATTGGAAACACGATAGTATCAAATAAATATTCAAAATATAACTTTTCACTAGAACTCAATAAAAATGTTTTAATTTTTTCTATATATATATATATATATATATATATATATATATATAATATATATATATATATATATATATATATATATATCTTATAAACCATTCTATTATCTATTTTAGAAATATCAGTTAATGATTATTTTTGTAAAGACCTCTAGAGTAGAGATTTAGCAAAAGTTTATTAACTCCAACTAGTTAAATAATGTGTACATGATAGTTGTAGCTCATTTCAAGACATACTGATAGTAGTCAGAATCATTGAAATCTACCAACACTAAACATAATCTAAATTGCTACATGGAATATTTGAAGATTGCGTAAGACACTTGTCTATTTTATTGAAAAACTGACAAAATTCAAATGTAGAAGAGAAAGAATATTAGAAAACCAAAACAAAATTTTAATTGTACATGTACTTCTATCTCAAATCCACCTACAATGTATTTTTTTTTAAAAAACATTGTCATTGATGGGCAGAATACATTTTTATGTTGCTACTCAAAATGACGAAGAAATCAATTTATTGTGTACCTTTTGGGATCCAAATTTTTTGGTTGCTTCAATTGACCGGGACAGAACTCTTTTTATCTTTACCATGTCGTCGTCTGCCAATTCGTTGAAGGGCTTCAAATTGGAAGTCAAATTGCGATTGGACTTTGCAGTAGTTGGTATTGGCGACGTTATGGCGGACGTTGGTGGTGATGTAGCAGAAGATTGCAGTGATGACGGTGTTTGATTGGCAGGATGGATTAAACCGGATACGTTTGTTGGTGAATGAAAATGTGACGTCGTGTTGGTCGACCGGGCTAACAAAGCCGTCTGCAACTGGTCACACAAGCGCTTGAAGCGCCGAGTTGGACCTGACATGTCGAAGAAATAGACAGACACACACACACACGTGTGGTTAAAGTGGCATCATTATTTTAAAGGCCATTAACTTTTCCATTGCAGATACTTAATTGTCGTTTAAATAATTGGTAGAAAAAATATTTATTATATAAACTTTTTATAATAATGACAATAATAAAAAATACTTGAAAATGCAATCTCAATATTTAATAAAAGAGTACCTTTTAATAAATAATAATAATAATAATAATAGCAGTAATAATAATAATAATAAATAATAATAACAACGACAACAACAATAATAATAATAAGAATAAGAATAAGAATAAAAATAACAAATAATAATAATAATAATAATAATAATAATAGCAGTAATAATAATAATAATAAATAATAATAACAACGACAACAACAATAATAATAATAATAAGAATAAGAATAAGAATAAAAATAATAAAATAATAATAATAATAATAATAATAATAATAATAATAATAATAATAATAATAATAATAATAATAATAGTAATAGTAATGGTCTAGCGGTACAGCGTCCTAATTTGGACCTCGGTGGGCATGGGTTCGAATCCACCACCGGCACTAAAATGAGGGCGCACGTTCGGCTTCACTAGAATGTCCACTACTGAAAGATGTTTCCTGTAAAACATTCAAAGTGATAAACGTTGAAAAAAAAACAATAATAATATTAATGACAATATTAATAATATTAATAACATTAATAATAATAAATTAATTAATTAATAATGATAATAATAATAATGACTAATAATATTAATAATAATAATAATAATAATAATAAAACTTAGTAATTATAATGACAATAATAATATTAATAATAATAAATAAAAATAGTAATAAATAATAATAATAATAATAATAATAATATTAATAATATTTGTTAATAAAGCCATATCTTTATTAGTTCTATGTTGGCATAGTACAACAAACAATTATCATCTATTGTTCCCAAATTAGGAAGTTGTGCAAAGATATTTCGGTTTAACAACTAGGACATTGTTTCTATAACAACATGAACATCAATCCAAACGACATTCGCCCAAGTAAATGTATGACCACCTTTCATTCTTTTCCAATCAGCACTGCAGTGAGACAACGTTACGATACGTCATATTATATTAAGATTTCAGTTAAGAGTTGGAACTTGAACTTATGTTCACTTAAATGCAATGTTAATATCTTAATTAATTGAATTACTTAATCACTTGACACTCAATTATTGGTGCAAAATAATAACATAAACATGATAAAATTGTCAGTCACATCTCTAATTGTTGACAAATTATTACGATAAAACAATAGGTTAAAATGTTTAAACATTTATCTTCTATTGTTAGTATTATTGCTTTAGATACTTCGGTCGAAGCAGCTTTAATCACACAAAAATAAGTAAATTATAAAATTAGCTGTATGTAACGTCAGTCAGAAAGTAAAAGAATATTAAATTATATAGTCTAATCCACTCAAAAATTAACGTAATTTCAAAATTTATGTGCATTATAATATGCGTGAAGAGGCATGTTATTACCTTGGTAACGTATTATGGTTAATGCTATACTAATATAACAGTATACATCAAACCTGAATGACTCATGTTTGAGTATGAGTAATAAACCAATAACCTGGATCAAGGATAATAGTCACAAAATATTATTATTATTATTATTGGTTTAAAAGGTTAGCGATATTTTCAGTATTCAGTAAGGCCAATGGCCTTATTCACTATTACCATATAAAGTCGACTGAAGTTATTGAAACCAAAGTAACTAACGGTCAGTAGACTCAAATTTGGGAATTTGTTGAATTAACAATAGGGCGTAATTCACTATTGTATTTGAATGCTTTCTTACTATAAATGTATCAGTAATGAGGACATTACGCCTATCTTGAAATAAGAATATGCATTTGGTCTAGCGGTACGGCGCTCGATTTGGACCTCGGTGAGCATGGGTTCGAATCCCACAACCGGCACTAAAATGCGGGCCCACATTCAGCTTTACTAAAATGTCCACTGCTGAAAAATGTTTCTCGTAAAACATTGAAAGTAATAAACATTAAAAAATAAAAAATAATAATTTTTAAGTTTTACGTACTCTTATCAAAAACCAAATATAACAGTTTAAATTTAGAAACAACAAAATGTAAACACCAGAAGTATATGTGTTTTTGAAACTGCCTTATGTTACAAAATTGCAACACAAAATTATTCAAAAACCCGCAAACAATTTGTAAAACATTTGTTAACGAACGTCAATTAATCAATGTATAATCAATATTTAACAATTTTAATAATAAAAATGACAAAGATTAAAAAAGTAGATACATAATTATTTAAAAAATGAAAAAGTAACTGCTAAAAAACAATATTTGCATTGATGTTTATAAACAATAAAAGTTAAAAATAAATCACTGCATACAAAAATGAAATATTGTAAAGTAAAATAGGTTTAAAAGTATTTGGCTTAGTAAATAAATATGGAAGTATTGTATGTAATTTAAGTTTGAAAGCAGGAAATGAGCATTAAAGCACAAGTGCAAAATAAATCTCAACTAGTCTTTTTTATTTAAATAAATTTCCATTAAATATACTTCAGTTCATCATTATATATTAGTATAATATTAACTAACCATCTCTCTCTCTCTCTCTGTATATATATATATATATATATAGAATAAGGAAAATCAAATCGACTACGCAATCTATTCTTCAAATGCTTCACTATGTTTCACAAAAACAAAGTTGAAAAAAGGGTTTAAAAATCATTTAATCAAACTGACAAGTAATCATATGTGGAAAAACAAATCGTGAATCAAATCAAGTAGTAAATTGATTTGGAAAAATACAACCTAAAGCGCGCACACACACACACACACACAAACCTATATACACATACAAAATGCACGTCGATTGTAATGAACAAACGAAATGCTGTAAGCAACGCAATTTTCGCCAGTACAGATCCAACTCATCCAATTTGGGTTAAAGGAAAAACAACCAATTATGCCAATCAATCACAAGTCTTGTAAACAAAATGAATCACAAAAGAATAGAAAGGGCTTGGCTTGTTCAAGTAGTTCAATTATAGTAAAAACCATTTTTATCGATTCAATGTAGAAATTAGTAAGCAAAGGTGGGACTTTAAAAAATGGTTTATATTGAAGTTCCATTTATAGTAGATGCTTCAAAAACTAAGTTCAATGTTAAAAAAGCTGTCCACTCCCCTAATTAAGAATTTTAAAACAATGAATTTGTTCTACAAATTAAAATAAGAATAGTGGGAGTTTATGTCTTAAATTAAAATTGCTTCATCTTATTACAAGTCTCTCTTCGCCCAATATATAAACAACTAATTCCACATTATCCACCTCATATAGCTGGAATTGGAGTTACACATTTATTAATTGGACCAATAGCTTTTCAGCTAATTGGCAAAGGAACACATTTCTAGTTGCATCAATAAGACACCCAGTCGAAATACTTCTTTATGTACTTACTTCAACTTATATCAAATACTACAAAATAATTATCCTATTGATTTCGATAAATATTTGAAAGTGTTAACGGTTAATCATCCTCACAAGAATTTTTAATTTTCAAACATACCAAAATCATTTTTGATAAAACACGAACAGTTGTTAACATAATTGAACATAATAATAATAATTATTATTATTATTATTATTATTATTTTATAAAAAACCTTAGAAACCCTTATAAAAGCCTCACCAAGCATTTTTAAACAGCAAGCACCAACCCAGTATTTTCCTAAAAACATGTGGTATTTACCTATTACATGGAGCAATTTATTTATTCGATAGATTAAGAAATATTTAATCACTTATCGGTTGTTATCTAATGGAGTAATATATAGCGACATACCTGATAACAATTGAAAATTGACCGCATACACTTCACGTTCCGAACTTATGTTAGCCAAATGGGTCTGATTTACTCCGCCCGTACTAATTCCGCCTGTTGCACGTACCATGTCCACTTGCAATTTGACAGGTCGTACAAGCAAACTCGATCCACTGCCAGCTCGGCGATATTCGGCGCGAAAACTTGTTGGCGATATTACCGTATGAACTACTCCCGGAGTAGCTAGAAATACCTATAAAATTTCAACCAAAAATTCATCAAAACTAGATAATACCCGACAACCAAAAATGTATGTCTCTAAAACCGATTTTATTAGTATTTAGAAATAACTGTTGCACCATGAAGTAGATAGTCGTGGCTATCCTAACTTTATCATTCATTCGTTTTTTTTCTTCCTCTTCTCAATATTGCCATGCGTGGGTTGTTGTTTCTAATCAACTATCTCCATCCAATTCGATTCGGTTAGCAACGTCACTCGCTGGCCTTTTCTTGTCTTCAAGTTGTCTATAGGTGAAAAGTAGATTCTACGACGCAAATATAAATGTCTATAGCCTCATAATTTTGTTTTTCCATATTGAAGTTCTATTCGGACTATGGAGTGCCAGTTGTGCAATAAAGCAAACGCTTTAGGATGGATCTATGAATTTTGCAGTTTGATTATTAATATTCCAAAAAACAAATAATTGACCAATAATTTGGATTTACACACACACCCTATCAATCTAGCAATTCAATAAATAATAATAGTGCCAGAATTAGAACACACAAAACGAATAACCGACTGATGAGATTCATTTTAATAAACACGTCAAATTTGTTAAAGTAATGGCTTATGTCATGTTAGAAGCAACAAAATTTTTAATCCAAAATTATTTTTTATCTATTTTTTATTAAATATACAATTTCGATACAAATGAAATAGTACAATTTTTTCAACAGAATATAAAATGATTACTATCATTGTCCTCTTTAAAAGCAATCTCATTACTGTTTTTGCTCGACAAACATTTTTCCCTCAAGTTGACATTATAGCTCAAGGTGCATTTTTAGTGTCGGTAGTGGAAGAATGAAACTTCTATTCCCACTCACGTACAAAAACCCAATAATTACCTGTACAAGCTCGGCTTTGAGTCTATTCAATGCCCGGCCCTTGATCATAACCACATAATTGGTTTCCTCGGGCGGTGTTGTTCCTGCCGAAGCGTTGTTTGTATTTGGACCAAATTTGAGTACCCGTTTGTCCATTGTTTTCGAACAAGCATCTGCATTGGTCAAAGCGCCCCCATCGCATTGATTCAATTGACTAGCATTTGCAGCCGTATGATTCATCGGGAGAGCACCACTACTCAACTCACTTGTTGAATCGTTGGCATGATGTTCGCACGAACTGGCTAAACTGACCTCGGATGCATCAGTCAACTTTCCCAAATCGTCTTTGCTGTCCAACGAAAGCGCGTCAACGTTCAGAGTGGCAACATCTTCATCTGGGCGACCTTGAGCCGATATAGCTACAACGGCAGAATCGTGAGCTGCTGCAGCTGCGTGAGCAGCATTCTGACTGCCTTTGGTAATTACGTGACCAGAAGCAGCACTCAAAAAGCCGTTAAACCAGGATTTGTGGGTTAGCCTAAATTTATAAAGGAATAATAACAGGTATAATAATCTTTAATATATATATATATATAGCAGAGTGTTAAAGCCTCTCGTATCAAAATTAAAAATATTAAAATTTTGAGTTTTGTACCTAGCTGCTGTCTGGCTACAAACCTACAATTATTAACTTAAACAATTATAAATATTTACATCCAATATATACATTGTCATGACAGCGCAGCTTATAAATGTTAAATGCAGTAAATAATAATAACAATAATAATAATAATAGTAATGCTATTTATATCATAGAATAGACAAAAATTTGTTTCAAAATTGGTAATAACACACAGAAATTTACAGTCTTATCTTCAATTTACACAAAATATAACTAATTAATAATTCATTTATATACGCATTTTAAAAAATAAGGCTCAAAAAATAAATTCTTCATCTGTGTAATAACGGAAAATAACTGTAACCAGTAGAAACAAAAATATCTTTTAACTAAAATGATTTTATGTCAATTTGCGGTTAAATTTTATTCACAACATTTCGTATCTCTTTGATCGATATGCACTGTATTTGCATATATATATATATATATATATATATATATATATAATATATATAATGAATAAAATGCAATTATCATTTTATCAATTTATATACATATATATATATATATATATATATATATATATATATATATATATATATATATATATATATATATATCATTAATTACAAAAATGAATTATATTAAATGTCAACTGGTTAATAATTAAGATTGGATAAAATCATCAACGTACAATATAAAATCAAATATTTAATAAACTACAACACATGCAACTTTTTTCACCAAATTGTTTCTTCTACAATTAACTACAAATTACGTAACAAAAAAAGGTGATTGCCTTATTTTATAACTACTTGGTTCAAGTTGTAGGTTTTTTCTACTATTATCTTATTGCTCCATGCTTATTTTTTAAAGCAAGGGGGTTTTGTAATGATAATAATAATAATAATGCCAAACCAAAACAGTCTGTTATGTATATATATATAACCGTTTCAAGTAAATATTATACAAAAATGGTTCTATACAAAATATTATTTTACTATCCAACATTTTTTTAATTAGTGCTTTATTCACCATACCACAAAATGCCAAGTCCTAATAATGATTCAACTTAATTCTTATCAAATGTTTAACGATTGAAAAGTTTAATAAATAAGTTTTAAGCATTTCCTTTTCCTAGTAAATAACCATTATTTTTTTATGAATTATGTTTTACAATTTAAGAAAATGTTTGTACTATTGTATAATAAGAACATTATGGAATTTTTAACAGAAACTCTAATTAATATGTTCTTTCTTGACCTCAAAATGTAAAGTTGTTTAAATAATTTACTATGTACAAAGGGTTTTTCCAATGATTTATAAAAATATCGATTTCTTGCTTATTTCTCAATTATTGGCAGAAAAACATTTTATATTTTTAGTTCTATCATCTTATATTTCCAATTGCTAGACGGGCCCCTGTCAATTAACTCTAATTTTTTATTTTTTTTGTTTTAATTAGAAAGATGTGTTTTTTTCAAAATAATAATTATACTGCAATAATTAAAAATATTGAAATGTTTTGGAGTTTCTAGATAAATATTGTTCAAATGAGTAAATAGGAATGATTATACATAAAATTTATGAACACATTAAGTTAATTATGTGAAACAATTATGCAAGAATAATTTCAAATGAAAAAGCGCTGGTCTGACACCAGATAGGGCATAGGTTCAACTTCATGTGTGTGTAAAACTTGAAAGGTATGCACTGCTGATAATTCCGAATAAGGATGAAACAACTGTACACTGCTCCTGTTTAACCGAATGGATTTATTATTCCAGTGAATCTGACAATTCTGAATGAAATAACTATTTATTTGTATAATTTTACAATGCTGAATATGCTTCTGTTGAAGTATTTAAGCTGAATGTAATTGTGATTGTAAAGTGCTTACATAACCTAACACACATTACCATGTATATCTAATTTATAGTAAATTAATTAGTTTTTAAATGTTGTACGTAAATAAAATTTTTAATAATTTGTAGCGTGAAAAAAATTAGGTAAAGAGGTCACAATACTTTGCTTTAAATATGTCATTTTATTTAACGGTTTAACTTTGAACACCTTTTTAAAACTCACATCTCGTGATTACAATGAGTTTAATTAGGGGATGTTAAATTACGAGTAAATAAAAAAATCCTAATTTTGGTTTAACTATTGAACAAATAGCAGATGTATTTGAGATAAGCAATCAGACTATATATAGAGTTTTTCAGGATTATACACGTCCAAGAACAACATGAACTGGATCTCTTCCAGTAAGACTTTTACCATATATGTTCTGGCATACTGCACAGGTTTCATAGCCCATATGATATAACTCGGTTATATTTATTAATTTATATTTAAGAGTAGATTATTAGAATTATCATGTTCACTTGAATAATAAATCCACTTGATTTTAATTAATCAGGAGCATCGTACAGCTGTTTCATTCTTCTTTGACGTGCATATCCTTTTTAGGATTTTTTAAATTAGTACTGCTAAAGTAATATTCAAGGAGCATTTTAGCAAAATGTAGATGTGCCTAATATACTTAAGTGATATAAAAAAAATCAATCAATATTAATATGTTAATTTTGACACTAGTTTATTTACATTACGTATATATATATATATATATATATATAGTTTGAAGCAATCAAAAATACTGCTCGGCTGTTTTATTTTTATTATTACATCTGACACAAACTCTAAACATATACTTTCCAAAGAATTAAACTGAAGCTTAATCAACTAAGTTATAGTTGGTTAACATATCTCATAAACATGTTATTCACAGTGAAACTGGCTAATACCAATAGCCAATTAGTCTCAAATGCTGTACTTTACTACCGCTGATGGAAAAGTGAACTCCAAATGTTGACAATCCTGATATTCTATAAATTACAACAAATATATACCCTCCAAAACCTAATTATAGTCAAATAAATTTTAAATATAACATATTTAGATGCTCAAGCATTCACCGTTTTTTAATTAATAAATTCACTTGATTTGTTTATTGTAGTACGATCTCACCTGAAACCAAAATTATCCAGTGTGTTAGTACAAGACAGTGATACTTTGCATTGATCAAGTCACTTTCGAATTGATTGTAAAATAAAATAATTAATAAAATTTTCTTTATCACAGGAAACATATACTGCCTACACTATTGTTCAATTTTCAAATAACTTTCCAATACAACGCAAATACGACATATTCAACCAATTAAGTTAGAGTAATAATTATTATCAACAATATTACTCACTGCACTTGATAGATTATAAACTAGTTAATACAGATGTAATATTACAAACACTATTATTATTATTATTATTATTATTACTATTATTGATATTACTATTATTATTATTATTATTATTATTACTATTACTATTAATGTTATTATTATCATCATCATTGTTAGTAGCAGTTTTGAAATGCAAAACAATGCCAACTTGTCCATCCTTTTATCAAACCTCTATAAGATTTAAAAGTTTATCACAAATCTTAAGATGAAAGCATTAAGATTAAAGATAAGCATTATTAAACTGCAATAATTTTTTTTATAATTTGTCATTTTAACGCTTACAAATGTGATAATAACATAATTAGATAGTTAAAAAATGTTTGTTACTTGTGTGTATGCACAATATTTATATACATAAACGTACATACATTTAAAAAGAAGTTGTATACGTAACATTAACTTTAATCCAATTAGAATTAGGTTCTATTTAATAAAATAACATTCTTTTATTATAAGTGATGTTTTACCAAAACAAATCGTATTTGCTGAACAAAAATTGCAGTTGAAAATTTTAAGTGAGAAAAAATAACATAATTAGGACAAATTAAATTTTCAATGTCCACATACACCGTTTATCATTTTGTATGAGATGTGAGGAATTTTTCAACAACAGAAGACAAACAAACATTTAATACATTTACAGAAATAAGTCGAAAAACAAGCCGATTGAAATAAATTTGTATATGCATAACATTACACACACATGTATATATAGAGATTAATTTTTTCATAATTGAATTAATGAATTAAAATTTTGACCAAAATGTAACTAATTAAAAGTGTAAAATGATGTACCTACAGTTTTTAAAATTAAAAGTGTTAAAAATTGTACAGTAAATCAAAAAAGGTAATAATAATAATAATAATAATAATAATAATAATAATAATAATAATAATAATAATAATAATAATAATAATAATAATAACAAAAAGTTAGCAATTATAACGGTTAAAACTGCTGCAGTTATCTAGCATGTAAAATAATGCATCCGTCGATTCCTGTCGATGTACAGCAGTTTACGTCTTCTATTATTTTTATTTGGAATTATAAAGGTTATAATTTTGTTACATTTTTGCAATAACAAGACATCATTATGATTGAAAAAACTATTACATCACCTAGACTCAGTCATTAGAAAGTTTAAAAAATATTAACTATTAAAAATGAAAACTTTTAAAATTGTTACTAATATCATCAACATATTGTAGAAAAATTCTATTCTACTAAATGATTTGCAAACATAATTATTTTGACTGCAATAATAAAGACGTAGAATTGTATTTGTAAAGATCAGTTTTATACATATATTAACAATTCCCTATTTAAAAGAAATAAAGAAAACAATTTAGTACTGCAATATTCAAATTAGTACAAACTTACAAAGGAGACGGTTCCAAAGCTCCACTTCGTCCCGAACCCCTCCATTGGCCTTGTTGTCCAACTGTCAACGATTTGGGACTATTGGGTGGCGTTTCGTTGATCAAATAGTCGTTGGTATGAATCAATGACGACTTCTTGCGATGAAATCGCGGCGAACCCAAAAACGACAATTTCAAATTGTTCAACTTGGTACGCCAGGCCTGCGACGGACTGGTGGGAGAATTGTGATTCGTCGGTGCTGTTGTCGTCAGCAGACTCGATGGAGCATCTGTTGCCCGCAGATCGTCCAAACGAGGCTTGCGCAATTCGGATGACGATGCAGGCCGATTTTCCGATAGACTGCCAAACAATGTGCCTTCTCCAGATTCGTTCGAACCGGTGTTCAAGTTCATGTTGGCGTTGGTGCTAGGATCGACGTTAGAATTTGAATCTGCCATGTCGCCAGCATTGGCAGCTGCATTGATCAATCCGTTCAGTTGTGTTTGTACGCGTGTGTTGGTTGTCAACGACAAACTATGTCTCTGATCAGCAATAGGCGATTGGGCGGGCGATGCACGAAAGTGTAAGTCGCGCGACGTGCGCACAGGCGGCGAATAGGCGACAAGCGACGGTTTTTTACGTATTGACTGGACACCGATGGGAGATGGCGGAGCTGTACTGGGAGAAATGCCAATCGAATGGGTAATGGACAACGAAGAAGCAGCGGTTATCGATGGTAGGGCAGCTTGTTCGGTCGACAATTTTCGCATTGTCGGTTTGAAATTTGCAGAATTTAAGTCGGGTGACATGGTCTGGGAAAAAGAAAAAAAAGTGTTGCTTTTTTAAAATAATACATTCAATTACGCCCATTTTTATTTGTCAGATATAGAGATTACTGGAAATAGTAGTACTAACAATTTCATTCCAACAAATAACTTAAACATTCGTAAAAAAATATATTAAAAACGTGTTACAAATAAATAATATGCTACCGAATAATTATTTACACTAAACCTCGAAGTTGTTTAATAGTTCATACAAAGTCACTTACCCTTCTTACAAAATAACTATGTATGCAATTGTATATAATATTTAAAAGGTTGAATAGTACAAATATATATCCACCTATTTTTGCGATTTATTACTTCAATGTTTTCAAATAAATTGTTTGAGAATGTAAACCACTTTTAGAAAAAGCAATTGAGGACCTGTAACTCGTGCCAAAACACATGGCAATATACATACGAGTGTATAAATTAATAAATCAGAAATAGCAGTTACTTAAGCTCAAAAAGCACTCATTTCGAATAAGCTAAAACTCATACCGATTCGAATACTCTGCAACTGGCACTAATGTTTAAGCTTCGTCAAGAGCTCGTCTCGAACGTGGATGATCATAGGAATTCGAATCCCATCATCAGCACCAAATGCCAGGCCACGTTCGGCTAAGCGACAATTTCCACTGCTGAAATTAATCAATAGAAATAAATGTCCATTTGCTTAAAACGTACGTCGTGTCAATAAAAATGAAATAAGACGTTTAATGGTAACATTAATTATGACAATAAACGTAAACAAGCAAAAACCTTTGTGTATTGCAAAAAAAACAAACCACTATTGCCCATTGCTCACCTCGCTGTTCGATTCATCGTGTCGATCGTCTAACTCGTCGGTTTCCGCATTCGACTGGACTTCCAACTTGTCGTTGTTGGAAAAGGTGCCATTGAGCGGCGAATTGGCCAACGACGGCGTATTGGTTATGGCATCGAGATTCGTCGTCAGAGTAGACGACGAAATACTCGACATTTTAGACGTCACGGATGAAGTCGAATGGAGTGACATGGCACTTGTCGAAGCAGTCGTATTCGAAGTCGTTAGCGACGTGGCATCCGACATTTCGGTCAACGTGGGCAGCGGACTGTTGTTGGTCGTCGACGGATTGACCAAGAAGTTGGGCGAGTTGGGAATTGGCGACACAAAAAAGGGACCCGGTCCAAACAGATGGGGGTGTAGGTGCGGCGGAAACAAATGGAACGGCGGAACAAAGTGGGATGGGGGAGGAGCTAGAGTCGTTTGGACGGCAATTGGAGCCATGGGTGGGTGATGCAAAAAATGCTGCGGTCGCTGTCCAATGTTGCCAAAACAATAAATGTTCATGCCTGGATGATGCAAAGCGGTTGCTGCTGATGCTGCTACCGCTGCCGCTGCAGTTCCAACGCTTGTACACAAATGATTGTTGAGTAGGGCTGGTTTGTTTGCCGAAGTGGCATTGTCGGATGACGAACATGTGACTGGTCGGCCGTGGATAGAGGGTACGCTAATGGCAATTTGGTCAGGCATTAGACTATCGATGGCCTCACAACATACAGGCCGATAGTGCAGTCGCTGGATAGACAACGGCGAACCCAACGGACTGATTGCCGGTGTACTCGACTGACTGTCCAAACCACTCGAAAATGATTTCTTTCGCCTGCAATTCAAAAAGGTCAACGATAAGAATCTGGTCAATGTAATGGACTGAAGTAACACACAGCAATAGACTTTATGAATCGAGTATTGATCCTAGTACAAAATGAAAGCCAAGTGAAAAAAGAACGATTGTCAAAAAGCATTGAAGAAATAATACTGGGAAAGTGACACATGATAACCCATTATTGCAGTCTAAATTCAAAATAGCCCTTTTATGTCAAACAATAGTGTTGGTTTGATTTAAGAAAAGCTAAAATTAAAAAAAAATTACTTTTTCCTAAATAACGCTATATAAAAATGTTTCACAAACTTCATTATTGATATTTTTGACAATTTAATTGAGTTGCTGAAAAGAGATTGTTGTATTTACTGATTAAATCAAGTAATTTTTAATCATAAATTGTTGAATGAAAGACATTTTGATTAGATAATATTTTATGTCAAAATTTGATTGTAATACAGGAAATCTAATTATTTATTATTATTATTATTATTATTATTATTATTATTATTATTATTATTATTATTATTATTATTATTATTATACTATGTTAAAATTAAACAATGTATTTTCAAATGTTTCTTTAATTTACCTGATAATTAATATTTTAGTTGATAAAAAATTAATGTATTTTTAAATTTTGCATAAATTGCCATACAAGTTAATTATGTTAAAAATAAGTTATTTCAGTGGTCACTATTAATAACAATAATAATAATAATAATAATAATAATAATGCAAAATTTTAACATCTACCTGTTCTTTGATAATTTTTGTCGTTACTTAACCATTTCACCTCTCAACTTGATAAATTCATTGTTATTAGAATCATTTGTAAAAATACATTGTATGCATACAACTCATGTTTCTAAGTTTTAGTGTCTAAAAATTTCAAAAGAAACATCTTCCAACAAATATGAACTTAACAAAAACGAATTTAGTGGCGAGAGTGGAACTCAGACCCCTATGCGCAAGGATGTAAGTTTACAATATAGGCCGTATCCATAACCCAGGAAAATATTTAACAACACCCAATTTAAAATTTATACAGCTAATTATTATAAATACTAATTTTATTAATTTATTGTTACTGCTTTAAATGTTTTAGGGGGGGAACAGCTTTCAGCAATGGACGTTTTAGCGGAGCCAAACGTGGACCTGCATTTAGTGCCGGTTGTGGAAATCAAAACCACTCAGATTCGAGTCAAGCGTTGTACCAATGGAGAAAAAATAAAATCAACATGTATTTTTATTTGATATTAAAACTAACGCAATTTGTACGGGCTTTATCCAGTGCGCACATGTAGGTAAAATCCATTTTGTATATTTGTGCTAAAAAAGCGATTTCAATATGAGCCTTTTTCAATTGTTTTACTTGCATATTTTACAAAAAACATGTTTCATCAAGCATGCCCAATTAATCAATATATGTAAATCATTTTTTCTAACTTAAATTGCTTACAAAATTTACAAAAAACCGCATTTTAAAAAAATTCGCGTTTAGCGCATCTAAACAAGAACGCATATTGAATGCAGGAAGTAGAACTTTAACGATTGTTCACATCAATAACAAACGAGTGTTCCTTCAATACACAAAATATTTTGTACGTGTGTCAACAATTCAACCATGGATCAATCAATTGGAACTCACAATTTTTGCACAGCCAAACCACGACGACCAGATAAGGGCGATCCTTCACTCAAATTGCCTAATGACAAACGTGATGAACCATTGAGCGTCAATTTTAAACTGTCTATGCGTTTTCGAGGTGGATCAGCTGGAATATATATATATATATATATATATATATAACATCCCCCTAATGACAAAATATAATATCATTTAAACATATACATAATAAAATATTACGTTGTTTGATGTAAAAACTTAATAAATGGTATTAATTTGAAAATAATCACACAAAATCATAAACTGAAAACCTTCTGATTAAACGTATTACGTGTTGTACATAATTATACATACAATGCCAAAAACATATCATATTGCCAAAACCGGTTTAATTAAATTTGGCCTTATAAACTAAGATTTGAAAAAATTATGCATTTATCAACATGCAAATCCATTAGATTGATATATTATGTAAAATATTGACTGTTATATCAACTTCTTTCGTTCGTTAGTTGGCTACACAAAAATAATAAACTCGGACGTTTTTTAAAAAGTCAAAACAAAAAAATGAAGCTAAAAAAGGAAATTAGTTGGTGGGGGGAGAGGAAGAGAGTGAGGGCAAATGAAACGAAAACATGCAATTATCTCATACAAAATAAAGCAGACAAAAATATCAAATTAATATGTTGTACATGCGTATTTTTAATAGTATTAAAGTATATTGCAGTCTTTAGTAAATCAAAAAATCTGTATTTTATAACTTTAATAGCTTCAGAATTGGATTAACGAAATGAAACAAGATTACCTAACACAATTTACAATACATAGTCCTTAAATGTGGAAACCTTGTCAACTACCATCGTGATTATTTCAAAAACACAAATAAGTGACGTTGTATGTAACACTTGAACCAGACTAGAAACAATTATCCAATCACAAAATGACAAATCAAATGCAAATAAAAACATTCAAAAAACCCATTTACCTTTGTTTGAGCGCAAACTCACTGTATGTTGCCAAACCAAAAAAAAGTATGATGACAGGCACAACATACACACGTGGTTGTGTGTGTGCGTGTGTGTGTGCGTGTGAATGTAGCAATGATAAATGCAAATTGAATCAAAGTTGCAGCAACACAACATGGAATGCCACGGAATATCACGTCAAGTAATCGAACAGGCATGCAATGCACAATCAATAGGAAGCGTGGAATGAAATGGAAAATGGAAATAATGATTTATAGCAATACAATAAGCACCTTTTACTTACAACTCCCAATTATAAATATATAAAGCAATAAGCGTTATGATTGATATAATATAGTAAAATATTATGATTATTATTATACACAAAAACTTTACATCAAGCTTATACATATAGTCCAAATTAAACACAACTTATTGAAGGAAAAACAAGTTCATCTCTGTTAACAAGCATAAACTTTTAGACAATGTACGATTTATATTATCCAACAGAAATCCTTTGAAAAAAAAAGACTTCTAAAATGAAGAGGGGTGAAATACGTGTTAATAATCATTGCAGTCAATTTTAGAACGTTTCCAAACCAATCATATTTTCCAAAAATAGAAAAACTTGACATAGACTATGTATAAGTAATGGTAGAGGTCACTCAAGATGCTGGATTTGAATCTAGGTGGATGTGCGTTCGTGTCCTGCCTCGGGCACAAAGTGCGTATCCGTGTTTGGATTTGCTAAATATCCACTTGCCAATAACAACTTCGTTAACCTTTGGACCGTTGAAGCAGTAAACACCAAATAAAATAATAAAACTGCATCAACAAGTAAACAATAATTACTACAAAATTACTAATCAATTTGTCATATTTTACGCAGTGTTGAATAACCGAATCATTCATTGTACGTCTATACTATTGTATTTTAAAACTATTTCCTATTGCATTGAAGCACATCAAATGTTTGGTGTTATGCTTTAATGCATCTGCATCAGTTCATACGTTGCATTTGGAGCAAACATCGAGTACTTGGAAAATACAACATACAGTCAAAAATTGCTAGAATGTTTAACCATTCCTGATTTCCAACACCTAAAAACCGAAAGTGCAAGGTTAACAGCCTGAATGTTTTCAAGACATTACCGAAGAAATTAGCAAGAGGACGCGACCTAATAAGAGCACGACAAAGAAGTGAAGCCTTGATTCCGTTGACAGAATCGAGTGAATGTCAAAAATATAAAGTTTAATGATCACACGAAACAATATTGTTGTCCCATAACCCCTATTTAAAAACACTGAGGTTTAGTGCAATAACAAATACATATTGTTATGAAAAATTAATCCAATCCAGTCAATAATTTTTTAAATAGAACTTTCCATTACATCAATAGTGTATCAAAACCAATTGTGCCACATTTTACGGTAGAGTAACTTGTTTGTTAACTGAGGAAATACCTTGGATCCTCCAAACATCGTACATTGTATAGGCTTGGAAAAAATATGTAACAATATTAGAATTTGATTGTGGCTAAACACAGGTAGAGTTAGATTTACGCAACTCCTACATAGTCAAAATCTCCAATTAAAGGACTAAAAAATCCTTTGTTCATTAACAATTGATTCCAATTAAATGAATTATAAGTTAGCAGAACGATTTGTTAAATCACTTTGTTTATTTGAAACAAATGTAATTTATCGAATAGATCTTTAATTGGGTACAATTATTATGCTTAATCTTCTTCAGCTTTCTCTCTTTTATGACGGTTGCTGTTTCCAATCAATTTTCTCCATTTGGTTCTGTATCGAATCAATTTGAAGCATTATAACGATTAAATAGTTTTGGTGTATGCTTTTTACTGTCCAATAATCGTCCTGCTCCAAACCCTCCTCCTTTATCCAGGCTTGAAACTGGCTAGATCGGTTCATTTCTAATCCTTTTGAAGCAGAGTTGCACAATTACCTGTAATGTTGACACTTTTTATGTACGAATAAGAATCAACACTTGTACAACACTTCATATAAACGTACAATGAAGAATTATTGTCCTACCTCATGTCGTAAAGCGACAATAATGAAAAACATTATTTTTTCAATTTAAAAATATTGATTAAAATAATGAAACCTAGCCAAACTGCTAAGTGCAATTTTACAACTACTTACAATCCAACCCAAGCATATGGTTATAATTAATGTGTATATAGAAATGGAATACATTTTCCCGCTTACATTCCCATAATAATTGCACAATACACCCAAACCCCAATAAATAAAGTAAATGCCCAGATATGTATTAGTTAATTATAAATCTAACCTGTTATATATATATATATATTCATAAATCATACACCATGGGGAGCTTTATGGCATGTATCAACCTCATTGTATTGATAATAGTAAAATGAAACATTAGCACATTTTTTGTTATAAATTACTTTTTCAGGTTTGTTACTTAAATTTTTCGCAAAAACTATTTTTCAACATATGGACATTGTAACATAGCTGTGGACAAGATCCTGCATTTACTGTCGGAGGCGGAACCTGAATGTCCATATCCACCCAAGTGTAAGTCGAGCGCCCCAAAACACTCGTAACACCCTAAGCACTGCCCAAAATTCAATTGACTTTTAAACGGATTCAACAATAGAATTTTGAATAATTGTGAAAATGTAAATGGAACAAGTCCAGATATAAAAATTAATATGATAAACTTTCAAGAAATACATAGATCGACATCTAATCAATTCAATAGCCTTTGAAGCACTAAAACACTAATACACACATCGAAATAGGTCAAATAAAATATGACACAATTTCAAATTGTAAAGCAAAAGCTGTCAAAACACTTGAATTGACATATATATATATATATATATATATATATACAGCAAAAATCACCTTATAACTATTGCAATGAACACGCGAAATCAAACAAGCAAATATAAAAGCAACAGTTGGATAAACAAACAGGCAAACAGACAGACGGTGAAATGGACATGTACAAATTGTAAATCAATAACAAAATATGTTAATCATTAAATTTTAAATATCCCATCAACATCATCATCTGTTTTATGTTAAATTAAATGGATACCTATAGGTAATGTACGTTAAATTGAAAATAAAACACACTCGAATGTATGCATGGATGAATGGATGCACACACACTTACATAAAGGAAAAAGTCAATTGAAGTATAAGTGAACCGAGACTTCAATTAAAAGATATTTAAACAAGGTGAAATAAAGGTGAAATTTCGGGTCAAACAGACGATTAATGAGCATCATATTTTATATTTCAAACGTAGTAATACGTCCATATTGAATAAATATATGCTTCTTAGGCATTCTTTCATCTATCATAATAAATTGTTGACTATTCTTAAAGCTTCGCATATTGTTTTAAATGTTTGGAGACAAACGTCTTTTGCAATATAACCGAAGTAAAAAACTGTTTGTTTAAGTTTAGACAAAATTACTTAATGCTATATTCCACCTACTATGTGAATAAACAACGAAAAGTATGGATTGGCATTGTAGCTTACAATAATATCTAAGTAAATTAATCAATTGGGCGTTGGCATTTATTCTAGACAATAGATGGGATTTGTTTGATAGTTTTAATTGGACATATAACTGACACTTAAATTCTACGTATACGTGTGTTGACTGTTTAAGTACACGCTTTAAAAGTTACACTATTTTACGAACTTTTGATAGCTACTGTCTAACCCAAAACAAAAAGTATCAGTAAGAAAACTTCTCTTTAAAAAAACTCTTATTTGAAAACAATTTACATAATCATTGTATATATATATATATATATATATATATATATAATTTGACGTTTGCTGCTTGAGAGTTTTACAACTAAACGCATTTTTTAGCAAGTGCCCGCAATTATTGCCAGTGATAGAAATCAAATCTAAATCCACTCGGTTTTGACTTTAGGCGCTCTACCAACTGTGCTATTTTACAATTTTAAACCTACCCAAAAACATCATTTAAATATATGAATTTTATTAATAACAACGTTCATATAACCCAGATACATTGGAGTATTGTCAACGTTTTTGTTGACAAGTTGTTTCTAGTAAAACACCTTTAGAATTAATAATAATAATAATTGGGAAACAAATACGTCATTGCAAATGTAACACAATATTGACTGGAAACATTTTGACTAAGTAGCATATATTCTGTTATTATTATTATTGTTATCATTATCATTATTATTATTAATACTAATCATATTTTAAATACAACAAAAACAAAAATACCTTTTCTCTGTATTGACTTTATCGGCTACTATATTTACCCATTAAATTTTAAATTTTCATATTTAATATGCAGTTTAAACATTCACAGTTACGTGCAAACGAGATAATTAAATTTAGCAATCAAACTTAAAAATAGTATGCATTCGAAAACAAACAAACGTACAAACATAAACAACTCACAAATGCATTTTTACTCATAATATTTCGCACGCTATGTATTGAAAAATTACTTTTTCCTAATATGACAATTGAGTAAATTTTGTTCGTAATTTATAAAACTAAAAGTCTACCTAAACCTACAATCCTCAATAATAATAATAATAATAATAATAATAATAATAATAAAATAATAATAATAATAATAATAATAATAATAATAATAACAGTAATTAATTCTTAGAAGTAAAAAATAAATAAACAGTTGCTAAAAATTATTCAATAAATGACTTCAATCATCAAGAGATTTAATTAAACCAGAGGTACATAAAACCAACGGTTTGACCTTTACACAAACACATGACGCTGTACCTCATAAAAAGAAAAAGTGTTATAACATTTGTGGACCAGAATATGTTTTGTAGTTTTTGATGCTCTAAGCAAACACTTAATAGTTTTTAATTAATTTTACCCAATACAGTTACCAAAAACTTGATTGAAGGCACATACATATAATAATATACACAAACGCAGTTACAACATATATATTTATAAAATTGCAATTTCAAATTAATGGATAAACTATTTACTATTTTTCTCGAACGAAAAATCACAATAACGTATCATACACTGAAATAAAAAACGCTTATTCAAGCAGAAACAAAAAAAGCGACACAACATTGAACAGACTTACGCGTGCTGCTACGTGACCGAATTTCGTCGGGATCATCCGAACTGGGGTTGCGCAACTTGCGATCCAACAGGAGGAAATAAATAACCTTTTCTGTATTGTGACTGTGTTCAAAATTGAAACCAAAACGTACAAATAAACACCCACACAAATCAAACATCTTACAAAATGCTTAGCCACACAAATCAATCATCACAAAACGTAAACGGTATATGTAACATTTTAATTTTTATATGTAGGTTTTCAAAAAACGCATTTTATTGACGTAACACAAATATATATATATATATATATATATATATATATATATATATATATATATATATATATATATATATATATATGCTCTGACATAGTAAATACAAAACGATCGTGAAACATTGAAAACACAGGTATGTTCGTAATTTGAATGCAACGAAAAAATGAACCATTAGCATTTTTTTCAATTTCCAACACTACATAATTTGCTTAACTGCATTTCTTCTGTATATGTATTTCGATCATTTTTAGATGTTCGTATTTTTAAAATTTAAAATTAAAAAATTAGCTTAGTGGGGGTACCAATTTCGATTTATAATAAAGCTAATTTTTTGTACAAAAATTAATTAGACGAAAATTGAATTAATCTGCCCAAACCAAAAAGGCATCGTTTCAATAATGAATTTGTTTTGAAAATATGTGTAAAAGTGACACAAACATAAATATTTGCAATTTACATGGCAATTTAAATTGATAAATAAAACAAAACATAGGTCGTCAAAGTTGGATAAATCAAATTCATTCTGTAACTACAAATTGGTCAGTATTATAACAAGCAGTACTAATATCAAAATACAGTCAATGTTTTTATAAATTCAATATAACAAAATTGCTGTAATATGTGGTAGAACTGCATTGTGTACCTCCAACTCACAATTAATTATTATAATTAATCAGCGAAACCGGTTAATTATAAAAACATCTGGTATCAAAAGTAAAGTTAATAGCGGTACAACACTTAACTCGAATTTAGATGAGCATGGGTTCGGTACCCACCACTGGTACTAAATGCGGCTTTGCACTTGCTGAAACATGTTTTCCATAATGCATTCAAAGCAATAACAGTCAAAAATAATAGTAATAATTATAGTAATAATAATAATAATAATTATTATTATTATTATAACAATAATAATGTAAATAATAATAGCAATAATAATAATAATAATAATAATAATAATAATAATAATAATAATAATAATAATAATAATAATAATAATAATAATAATAATAATAATAATAATAATAATAATAATAATAATAATAATAATAATAATAATAATAATAATAATAATAATAATAATAATAATAATAATAATAATAATAATAATAATAATAATAATAATAATAATAATAATAATAATAATAATAATAATAATAATAATAATAATAATAATAATAATAATAATAATAATAATAATAATAATAATAATAATAATAATAATAATAATAATAATAATAATAATAATAATAATAATAATAATAATAATAATAATAATAATAATAATAATAATAATAATAATAATAATAATAATAATAATAATAATAATAATAATAATAATAATAATAATAATAACAATAATAATAATAATAATAATAATAATAATAATAATAATAATAATAATAATAATAATAATAATAATAATAATAATAATAATAATAATAATAATAATAATAATAATAATAATAATAATAATAATAATAATAATAATAATAATAATAATAATAATAATAATAATAATAATAATAATAATAATAATAATAATAATAATAATAATAATAATAATAATAATAATAATAATAATAATAATAATAATAATAATAATAATAATAATAGCAATAATAATAATAATAATAATAATCGGTGTAAGTGTTTACTATCAACTATATGGTAATAAAATTTTAAAAATATCTATTCAAACTTGATTAAAACCAAAAATTGGCTTGTTTGACTGTTCTTTCTCCCTGCCCCCCCCACCAAAAAAACACAGACATAATAAATACAAATGTGAATGTGCATAATTGTGATTTATTATTAATGGTCCCAATGCCCAAATATGTTTACGTGGGCACAATCGTTTTCCCAAATGATTACACACTCTACCCAAATGCAAATTGCACATCCATTCGAGACAATAATGAATTCGATTTTGAAACCAATCACAATAAACAATTTGACAATAAATGCAAAATGATTAAAATAAAAATTTTTATCAACCGTTTGTACTACTTTAAAGATAAACACAAATAATATATATATATATATCAGTGCGCAATATGTGCACAAGTATACAATCCGCTTTCATTTATGTGTATATTCTTTTGTATATAATCAACATAAAACCAAGGGATTGGTTGGCTGCTTAACCACAAGCCAACGAAAAATGAAAGGACAAAATATGGAAATCATACAGTAAATTAATTATATTACAGAACAAATACAAAAGTCGATACATTGGAATAAAACCAAATCCATGTAGCGTGTACATTAAGTTACAATAAATTGAAAAGTAATTGCAAACAATTACAATATATGTTGTATTTCATTGCTAACTTTTTTGCAATAAAAAATTGCAATTAATACGTGTGTGTAAATGCGTTCAATAAATTTTAAAATAATGACCCAAATAAGAGCAATGCTAAACCAATGATAGTAATAATGGAAACTCAATTGAAAATAAAAATGGACTTTTTATCAAGTCTCCAAACATAATACAAGTTTGGGAAAAAATACAAATTGAACAATCATTTGTCTAAATCACCCAAAATTATGCATAGGTTAATACCGACATGATACAAGTACCCGAAATAGTCAAATTCATATAGGTTCGAGTCCCAATCCATTCACTACATGCACAACCTCTTGTTTTGTCTAGTCAAATGGTCCACTCGCATCGAAAAATCGTTTTCAGTAAAATATTGAAACAACGAAAGACGGAAAATTTTAACGTCAATGCTGTCATTATTATGTGAATACAATACACTGTTTAATTAATCAATTAATCAAATAGGTTGACAATTTTTTTGGAAACAAATTAAAATTTTAAAATTTCTTTCTTTTTTTTCAAGTCAAGTTCTTTTGCTTTGATAGTGATGTGTTTTTTGGACAATACAAAAAAACAAAACGTCATTTGTAACATCCTTTTGTAAACACTCATCATCACATTAGATACAGTCTAACAATTTCCATTTAAAATTTAAACAGATTTAATTTTATAATTAATAGGTACAAATAATGTCTAGTGTGTCTTATTGTTGCAATGCATTCATTGTATATTGGAATGAAATTGAAAATTGGATTTTCTGTTGGGCCAACTGAACTAGTAGAACTATACTAATTACTCAGTCTTTGTCATCACCAGACAACTGTTTATTTTACAACAAGTATTATTACAAAACCCTTTTGCCTTAAAAATAAGCATGAGGCAACAGCAGTAATAGCAAAAACAACAATAATGGTCGATAATTTAAAAAGAACAAAATAATTCCGTGTGTACAAACATTTTGCCAAACCGTCTGTTTAATCTCCTATTTGATGGTTCTTAGCCAAGTCTTGTGTAGTCTACCTCAACCTTTCGCTATTGTCAATTATTCATTTAAAAACCGTTCTTGCTAGTCTTTTAGACCAATTCATGTTGTTCATCTAATCGAAAATTGAACTTATTTTTGGTTTTTACTCAATCCTGTCATCCGGGTCGTGCCGATGTTTGCCGGAATGACTTCCTTTTATTATTTTTGTAGCAATGTGGATTTTTTTAAAAAGTTCGGGTTGCTCACCCTGCGCTTAAATACTTCTCTTTTATTCACGCTTGAAACTGACCAGATTGGTTCATTTCTAATCTTTTTCATCCATTAAACAGGCGTAAATTTGTAAAAAAAATAACCCGTTTTTTAAAGAGTACTTGACAATTGGCTATTTTTATTTATTCCATTTTGATTATAACAAACTAGTGCACAGTTAAAGAAACAAAACAAAAACCTGCATACAGTTCCGGTAATAAGATTCGAACCCATAGCGTTCTACCAACACTGCCACCAACGCTACGTTGGACATGTATACAATCAACGGTATTGCTAGTTGGTTTCTAGTATAATTTTTATAATTGTAACATTGTTAGATTGTCTACTAAGCCTTTGTAAGAAGCAATATTTGAAAGACCAAACTTACTCCCATCGATCTGAAACTAATGCTGTTGTCGATAAACCATTTTATTGAAAAAGAATGATAAATGACAATAAATGACAAGCTTAGATACCGATAAAATTGATACAATGAAACAATACGTTTATTAACACGGATATCGATTTCAAAATAAGTTTGATTGCTAAGAAAAAAGTTTTGATATAATCTCGATAGTAGTCGTTATAATTATAACCAAAACATCGCCACTTTGATACTTAAAACAGAATTTAATAAATTTTAAATAAATTTCATCTAACAACTATGCATGATGATTACAATTATTCAACATTATAAAAACATACATGTTAGATAACAATTCGTCAACCAATTTTTCTTGATCACGGAAACATTGCAACGAGGTCATGGTAGCAAATATGTCGGGATCAATATCGGCTCTCGTTGGAATCACTGCTGTTTGTACGGCCTGGGTCATGGGCAACTCGAGTTGAAGCGGCGTGTTTTGATCACTAAAAGGTAAATATTATTATTACTATAATTATGAATATTATTATCATTGTTGTTACTATTACTATTACTATTATCACTATCACTATTATTATTATTATTATTATTATTATTATTATTATTATTATTATTATTATTATTATTATTATTATTATTATTATTATTATTATTATTGTTATTGTTATTATTATTATTATTGTTATTATTATTATTATTATTATTATTATTATTATTATTATTATTATTATTATTATTGTTATTATTATTAGTTGTAGTATTAATAGTAATGGTAATAATATGTGTGCACAAATGTATGTCTCAAACTATTACTTAAGTAAACATAGGTTTCAATTCTGACACTAAATGAAAGTCCTCTTCAGCAGTTTTGTTAATATCTCCACCTGCTATCTTGAAGCAAGGGAGCGAATTGTATAGCAATCAAAATAGTGAAGTTAAACAAGGTATCAAAAATGTCAATATGTTGAAAAGCGACACTAAACTTGTTACACATGTGTAGCAGTGATTGATGTACACATCTCATTTCTTGTTCATCAAAACCTGAACTTGGACGACAGCCAAATTGTAAATTATTGCAATCTGTCATTTCAATTCTAAATTCAACTTTTTAAAATTATTATTACACGTGTTTAATAAATACAACTTTAAATTGATTGTTTTACAAACAGTTGAAAAAATGGCTATAATAAATGAATTTTTTATTCTGCTTTAATAACCAAAACATATGCATCATTTAACATTAGAATTTATTTACTTATCCCAAAATGTTTTTATAATAAATTAAATAAAAGTACAAGTATTAAAACTAAAATTAAATTAGAATATATATATATATATATATATATATATATATGCTTCAATCATTTTTAACCTTTATAAACTTATTCAGCTAGTCATCACAAACAATTAATAAAATGTGATGTTGTTATCGTAATGTCCAAATGTTAATAGCATAATTTATTTATAACAAAATTAGTCTGCCAGCACCGACATTGATATTTATGATGTAGTCCATTCAAATGAACTACTATATTAATTTAAGCAGCGTTATCCACAAGCGTAGAAGTTAAATGGTAAAAATAATAATATTAGTAAACACTATTATTATTATTATCATTATTGTTGTTAATATTATTTTAGCTAACATACTTTAATAGAAACACAGTCAGCATGATTGAATACACACGCAAAGAATAAAATTACGTACATATTAATCATATTGCAAAAAGACAACAAAGTTTAAATTAATAATTATTTTTGTTAATTGTTATAGGGCAATCTTACAATAATTATAGCTACAACAAAACGTATAAATGGACTTTAATATTTCAAAGTTAAACAAGAAGGAAATACAACACAAAATCAAGTAGTCAGGCAAGTCAATCACAATATTTTGAATATTACGTAAAAACACTAATCAATATTGTTAAACACTTGTATTTGTGACGTTTTCTGGATTGGTTAACAATCGCTAGTACTAAATATGGAATTGTAGTAAGTATTTCGTTACTATATATATATATATATATATATATATATATATATATATATATATATGAAAAACAAATTTAAAGCCTTGTAATAATAATTAAATGTAAATTATCAAATTAACTTAGTTTCACTAATAAGATAAACTTTAAGATTGTTAATAAACATAAACAGAAAAGCCTATTTTGAAAACATGCTTAAAGGCTTTAATTGTAGGACAATCCAATATTTTTCATTTTAAGTGAGTTTAAATTTATAAGTAAAAGTTTACCTTCCATTTCATTAATGTTAATTTTAAATTGTATGTGTCGTTTGTTGATAAAATACCGTTGTATAATACTATGTCGTCAGTGTATAATTAACTAAGAATAACTTGAGTAAATAAACATGAAGTAAAAAAATGTTATACGATTTATCATTGTTATTGTTAACCCATATAAAATAAACTTGGAGACTAAATTTTGTAGACTACTTTTTACCCTAAAAATAATTTAATAACTATTGAAGAATGTGACTAGACATACCTAAATCTATTAAGATTCTTTATTAATTTATTTTTAGAAATATCATTAAACACAGTTATGCAGAACATTTGCCTTTATCTAATGATTTAGTAATAGTATTGACTAAATTGGTTTCATGGTTTAATTACTTGTTTTAGTGGCACATTATATATATATGATATTATGTTTATTTCAAAATTGATTTAAAAGTAATATAAACTACAGTTTATTGAATCGCAATATAGTGTCTTGTTTGAGAAATGCTTTGTAATTTTCTCCATTTTCATATCTTAATCCAAACGTATTTGCACCAATATGTGTTGAAACAACTGACGCAAATAATTAATTATCTTTCAACTGTGGTGTTGCACAAGGATCGGAAAATGCTCATTGTAATGCTGGGGTGGTAGAAATGACGTTAAAATTAAGGCCTAACGTAGTATGAGTTTGAATTTACCTGCTGGTGCATATTTTCGCATTAGTATGCTATTCACTGTAATACGTTTCCAAAGTAATATCATACTAATTCATACATATCATAATGTACATGTACTTAAATATTCATTAATTTTGGGTATGTATTAGACATTTAATTTTTTGGCATTTTATTTGACCGTTTTTTCATAATTGTACCTATTTTTGACCGTATTTTATAATTGTATCTATTTTTGTGTGCTAAAAGCTATTTCATCTAAAGTATATAGCCAATAATAATAATAATAATAATAATAATAATAATAATAATAATAATAATAATAATAATAATAATAATAATAATAATAATAATAATGATAATAATAATAATAATAATAATAATAATAATAATAATAATAATAATAATACTGAACGTCGTTTAACTTTGACAGGGAATGTGCACATGTTGAAAGATGTTTCTTGTACAACAAGTTTAAGAACTAATTCCAAAAAGTAACTGTTTTCATGTACAATTGCTTAATTGCTTGCTGATAATAATTCTTCACGTGATACAATTATAAAATGGGGCAACATTGCATTTTTGCAATTACAATTTTGAATACTTACCTAACCACCCACTTGTGTTCGAGTACTTCTTTCAACTAGAATACAAATAAACAAAAATATAATAAAAATAAATGAACTTGATTACAATAAATAATGCTAAATAATCCTTGTTATTGTTATTACTTAATATTTAATAACTATAATGGTTATATATATATATATATATATATATATATGCATTGTACATTACAAAACATAAATCTAAATATTAACAAAATTATAATAAATCACAAGCGATTTTGTTTTTCATTAAACATTGAAATTGTAAAAGAAAAGTCATTATTCTATCATAAACAAAAACAGAAAATAAAATAAGAAATTTGTACATACAAAAAACAATTATTTTGATTACCATTCATTCAAAGTCTTTAAGTCAACTAATTAAAAGTGAATAAACGTGACTATCGTTAGTATAAAAACAACTAAATATATTTGTCCTAAAATAATATGAATAATAATGCTTTTCTAGAATATAGTAAAATTTGGTTGTATGTTACAAATACGAAGTAGTGACAACAACTTTCTTATATCAATATATATATATATATATATATATATATATATATATATATATCATTGTATTAAAATTGTAATCGATTATAATATTAAAGTACTGTATTTGAAACTTAGATTAGATGTTTAAAAAAGATTGATTCAAGTAAAAGCTTATTTTTTTCGTTAATTTGAATCAATGTTGAAAGCAAACAGCTGTGTATTTCACCGTAACCAATTCCAAGACTGGTGGAGCAAGAAGGATTTCGAGCGCAAAATTGCCAAACTGGCTTTTGTAAAAAATTAATATTGCTGAAAAATCAACAAAACAACACGATTTTGTGAAACTACGACAAAGAAGTGAAAACAGCATAAATTTCGATAACGGAATTTGACAAAATCCGAATAGAATGTCAATCTTCGATATAGATGATCGACAAAGTCAAACGTTCAACGTACAATCGCCTTGTCTCATGCTCTTCAAAACGAAAGTTTTACAACAGAAACGAATAGATTATAACAAAAATAATTACCCTCCCCCCAAATTACGGTCCATTCAAACAATTGCAATTTAACAGAAACAAACTTTCAATTTGGTATGTGAAGTGGTTTAGCGGTACAGTGTTCGACTTCCAACTTGGATAGGCATAAGTTCAATCCCCACTCCCGGCATTAAATACAGTCCCTCGTTTAAATTCGCTAAAATGTCCACTTGTCGAAGGGTGTTTCCCATGAAATATTCAGAGCAGTAGCAATAAAAATGTGAACATATAGAAAGTGGTCTAGCGGTACAACGATCGAATTTAGATCACGGTAGGCATGGGTTTGAATCCCACGACCGGCACTAAAATCTGGGCCCACATTCGGCTTCGCTAAAATATCCACTGCTGAAAGATGTTTCTTGTAAAACATTCAAAGTTGTAAAAAAATAAAATAAAATAATAATAATTATTATTATTGTTATTAGTATTATTACATTAAACTTTCAAATTTCACTATAAGTACATTCAACGTGAGTCATTATAAGGCACAGTTACATTATGATGTAGGATGTCAAAATGTTTGAATCCAATGTAGCTTCATTCATGCAAATGTATCGTCTGTGCTTTTTTGTTTCTTCAGCATTATTTTTATAAACAGTTGGCTAACCTTGCACTCTAATCACCCCTCCTGCTTTCTTTACCGAACTTGTAGACCCGCATTTAGTGCCAGTGGTAGGATTCCAACCCATGTCCACCCAGGTTCAAGTCGAGCGCTGTACCGCTAGACCACTCCGGCACATTACTTAAACTGCAAACAAGGAAGTTGACAACAAGTTTAAAACATTTAAACAAATTTGTAAATAATTACGTTTTTAAACGGCATTGACGTATAATAACACGAATTACTTTATGCGTTGCCGCCATAAGTAATTTAAAACAAAACATAAATTGCTTTTCTAACACGATGGTTTCAATTGAAAAAAATTGAATTACTAAGATACCTATCAAAGTAGGAATTGTTCCACCCACGCATTTATTTGACTAATTTGGACATCTCACAGTATAATGTAACAATTGTGCCTTGTAGCAATTTTGAATTTTTTTAATCACATGCATACTATATAGACTATATTTATATTCATTAACATATGACATTCTATTTCATTTTGATCCCATTATTTGTACTACTACTTTTTCTAGATTGATGGTAAAAATGTATTTTACGCTGAATGTATCTCTAGTGAGATATTAAAGCTTAATATTTAATAATAATAATAATAATAATAATAATAATAATAATAAGAAGAAGAAGAAGCATTTCAACATACGTTTTTTTAAAACCAAACAAACACGGAAAATGGTAAGCAATCATTATATACTGTTACATCTTAATATTATTTGACAATTCACACATTGGATTTCAAGAAATAAATCTGCAACCAATTATTCCAAATTCCTTACCGTTATTCGTTTGCGTGTGTCCACTTCAATCATAGCTTTGAGCAAAGATTGACAATCGGAAGAAACGAATGCCGGAATATGAAAGAAGCCTTTTTTTACTTTTTCCAAAAGGTTTCGCAAATTGTCATCATCAAAAGGAAGAGCGCCCTAAAATACAATGAATACAACAATGCAAATGCGATTTGCTGACAAATTGTGTTTGTACATAGATGTATATTATTATTATTATTATTATTATTATTATTATTATTATTATTATTATTATTATTATTATTATTATTATTATTATTATTATTATTATTATTATTATTATTATTATTATTACTATTATTATTATATGTTTATTTTGGACAAAATAAACCGACAATTATTATTGCACGCCATAGACACGTTTTTAAAATTCAATTCATAGTCGTATCATACAACTCCCGTGCCATTATACAACAATATTAGTATTGAGTTTTTACTAGTTACCAGCTGCTACGTTACTACCAGTGTATCAAGTGAGTAGACCGGTAGTAACGTAGTAGCATTTGAGGACACTGAGCAGTTAGAATTAATTAAATTCACTATAAATATTAAATTTACAGGGTTAGGTTCAATCACTCATAGCCCAGTCGTTAAGGCGCTGACCTGACACCAGATAGGACATGGGTTCAAGTTCATGTGTGTATAAAACTTGAAAGGTATGCACTGCTGATGATTCCAAATAAGAATGAAACAAATGTACAGTGCTTTTTGTTCATTCAAAACCAAGTGGATTTTTTATTCGATTGCATCTGACAATTCTAAATATTAATATTTGTTTTTTACTACTTCCATGTTTGACAAGAAGCACAATGTTTCAGCAAGTGGACATATGGTAAAGCCCAGCAATCATTAAGTGTCAATAGTTAGACTCAAAACCCAAACGCATTTAGTTTGGGATCTTGCGTTCAAGCCAACCCGAATATTCCGACAGTATTAAATTGATACAAGCATTCAAGCATTGAAATTTGCTAAAAATGTTTACATTCTAAATAATGCTTTTTGTAAACTACTTTATTCAATACATTTTTGGAGAAATATAAATAATGACAAAATGCTAAAATGTATAGTGTCCCTCAAAACAATTAACGTCGTTCATGATGCAAATACTTGATAAAAATAAGTAACTCGGTTTTACTTTTGCAAGTTTGGATAACTGTACAATGTTTCACTCACTATCAGTTTATGCACAAATAATAAATTTAAATACATACATACAAATATAAAAACGCTTGTATTTTAGTTAATTATCCCAATGATAATAATTCTACCTACCATTTATGTAAATTTTTTAAAAATCATCAATACCACCAATGTTAAAAATGTACATCACATAACTTAATTGTAGTATATTTTTTGAATTTGTAATCCTCTACTTTTGTAATAAATATTACTTCTACTAAAGTAACTGGTACAACAAAACCAAGTGATTTTATGTTGGGGTCTCGGAATTAGACATGTTCAAATTAAAACTTCGACGCATGTATGTTGGGTTATCTAAATCCACTTCGGCGGGCGGGTGCAAACATAAATCCAGGGTAGTTAAAAGGTATCTTAAGGAAAACGTATGCCATATGCAGCTGTTAGGCTAAGAGGTAAATGATAAACTAACCAAGGGAAAAAGAATTTTTAAAAATCCTATTGGTCAACCTCAGTGAGTGAGTGTCAGTCACGTTGGTGCATTCTTCTATCAAAAGGAGATTGTTTGACCTGGAAAATGTATATAAAGTGGAAAAATCAATAGTTACGTAGTACTATACGATTTATCAGACTCTTATTGGCTCCTTCTTTCGCAACTTTTTCCCTTGGTTAGTTTTATCATCTACCGGCTAAGGGACGAAATCATCAAAAAATCAACAAAAAGTCAGGCGGCCTCGTCAATCTTTGCAAACAGTAGCGCTGTCAGAAGGATGCCAAGAAACTTTGTTACGCTTATCATTCTATCAAAATCAATCGTTTAATTTGCGTACAAATATAGAAATAATGAAAAGGTGACAGTGTTACCAACCAAAATGAATAATTGATTAATAACCCAACAGTATCATAACTAATAACAAAATATTGGATATTGCAATTGATTGGGATCCAATTGTGCTATTACATGACAAAAAACCAGGCTAACAAGTGTATGTACATTTAAATCCGCCAATTGAACGAAGACTATAAAACTCATTTTATTTCTGCCTTATCGAAATCGTCAGTACAGAACATAAGCGGTAGCTTGATTTGTCCATTTTAAACAAAAAGCATGTTCCACTATACCGACAGTCGGCAATGTCGTACACAACGGCGCCTCTACACTACGTTGCGTTAGCAATACTCCAATCCGTGCCCACCCAAGTGTGAATCTATCGATTTTGAACCGCTCGTGTCATTTGTGCAAATCGATAATTCCGTATTGAATATGGAAGAAATATTTCACATAGAAAACAATTAGATTTGATATTTATTCTTCTGCCATCAATTGGTATTTTGTTGCAATATTTTGCAATTCCCAATAGTTTGGGAGAATATAATTAACCAGCAATGCATCAAGAAGTAGACCCACTAGTAGGAAATAAAAGAACTAGCATAATTAAGAACAATTACTCATATACAACGATATTTGTTTTAAAAAATAACGTGAAACTAGACTAGTTACATAACATATTCTGTAACCAACTGGTTACCAAAACGATTTTAAAATCGATGACAATTGTTTAAAAAATGGGAAGCTTGATGGCACCTAAATGTAATTTGAATTTGAATTTAGTCTCTTTGATTTCCAAGTCCATAAGCTACTTTTAGCTTTTTATCTTCCATCTTCAACTGTTCATTATAAATCAATATATGTAGAATATATGTACAATACCCACTAATCCGAGAGCAGTATCATCTCTAAAAAAGTAATTCCTGATTTGATCAAATCATATAAATGCAACCATTTAATATTGGAACAAATATAGCACAGTCTAAGACGAGAATCCGTCTTTAATGCCGTTAGTGAAATTCAAATCTACCAAAAATCAAATCGAACAAGTTAGTGTCACTTTACAAACGCGCAACATTAATTCGTTAAAAAAACCTAACATTAGCAATAATAATAATAATAATAATAATAATAATAATAATAATAATAATAATAATAATAATAATAATAATAATAATAATAATAAATAATAATAATATGAATGGTAATAATAATAATAATAATAATACGTCTTATTTTAACTTTCAATAAAATTTAATCAAAAAAATAATTATGAAATTTTTTGTCACCAATGATATTAAAAAAGAGGTTTTTGCTGAAAAACCAATGCACGTACAAAACACTTGGAGATAAATGATTGTTAACTACATAAAAAGCTATACCAACTGATTCAGTGGACACGTCAAATAGAAATTAAAACATTTTCTTTCGTTCACGACCATTGTACATGCGCTTGTATTTCGATTACCAATCTACATTCATATACATCACTAAAGCACTTTACATGTATATGCGGTTTTGTTTATATTACAAAATTAAAATGTTTGGACCAATCTTTCTATCCCAATATATATATATATATATATATATATATATACATGTTTTTGCAGATAAAAAAATCACATTAACCAAAAAATCAGTATTTCAAGTCGTGACAAAATAATTGATTAATTTGGGCTTCCATAAACAAAAGTCCATATAATGTCAAATTTTGAATTTAATACTTATTGAACATTATGATGTGCTTTGCAACATGCTAACAACACTATTAATATACCAATCATTTCGATAATGCAAACGGGAAAGTACATTTTGGTGGAAAAACAAATCGAATAAATAATCAGCTATAGCATATTCGAAAATGTGTTATTTTGGACAGTCTGTCTTTAAACTAGACTAATTTTGACTCAACTGTTTAATCTATGCATGCCTCGTTCGTGCTGTCGTCTTTATCATCTAAATCCCAAAGTCTAAACTTATGCTTTGTTTTGTAGAGAAAGGAACAGACTTGACATGAATAGGTGGCAGCAACTACACTATAATCTATGAGTCAATGCACTGGGTCACAGGTGCAGCAATGAGGATAACATTGGAAAGTTCACAGAAAGAGGGAAAGAGGTTAAGCGTTAATTATTTAAAAAAATATGAATAGGTTATTAAATTCTGGCTCTACTTGTTTGATACTGATCGCACTATAAGCTTTACTTAATGGATATTCAGTAGTATAGTTGCGTTATTATTACTATTGTTACTATTCATGTTTAAAAAGAACTAGAATACTACCTATACCTGAGCAAAATACCATACTCGCAGCTAAACATTAAACAATAAATGTAGTTCTAACTATTAAACCAAAATTTCAATTTCTCTCAAATACCTTTTTAACCGCTTATATAATATTCATTAAACGTAATAATACTAAAAAATATATATTTAGTCTGATATTTAATTAGAAAATTGGTAGTGAGAAAGAAATAGAATTAAAGCATACGACAAACAACCCATCCGTGGCAAAATAATTAATACGTTATTACTAAAAAAATCGTTAAAAAATACGAAAATTTAAAATTGTTCATCTACTATCCAAAAAGCAGTTATTAAAAAAATCAATATTAAAAAGGGCAATAAACCACACAACATGGACGTACAACTAATAGGGCATAAAGAATTACGCCACAAGACCAAACATCTGCCATTCGACCATCGTACTTCTCGCCCTGTGAAAAAATATATTACACACCAGGTATGATAAAATAGGTAATTGCATTTTGTCATATACAACATTCATGTAATAAGTAATTCAAACCCAAAACAATTAAAATGTAGTGCATTATGCATACAAAGAAAATAATTGAAACACATGCAATGTAAAAAGACAATACAAACACCAATGCTTTCAAAATTGCAATAATTATTTGTTTTAAAACTTGGACTAACAGTATCATTTTAAAAATTACTTAAACATATTCCAACCAATTATGGTGAAAACTCATTTAAATGGAACATCGATAGCAACACGTTTCAAGTCAATCTTTTAAAAAATCTTATTTTCCCTGTTCAGTAACTAATATCAAAAATATGTTACATATGTAATAACTATTATCACTATTATTATCACTATTATTATTATTATTGTTATTGTTATTGTTATCATTAAAATTTGTATTATTATACTCATTAGTATTTAAAGGAGTACCAAAATTAATCTACTGAAATCTATATTGAGCAATAATTTTGATAGACCAGCATGAATAAGCAAGATGTTTAATTTTTTCTACAGTTCTAAACTGTTTGCACTACTTATTTCCATTCAATGAATATGTCAAAAACTGCTTTGTTAATAGTGCCCTATGTACCTTTCAAATGACACATTTAATCTAATAATGTTTTTTTGTATCTCAAGCGTACCAATGTTCAAAATCTATACATTTTTATCAAATCTTTTGTAAAGATAGAATTAAAAATCTGTCATTTTGGCCTACATTTATATGCGTAATTTATGGTGCATTATATTAAAATTGTTACAGTTAAACGCTCTTTTGTAGTGAGTAATAGTTAACAGGTCATTTGAATAAAATTAATACCCCTTATTCCAAAATTAAAAAATAAATATTGTAACATGCTACAATGTAATAAAACATTGAATACAAAAGAAAGCAAAGTTGTGCACATGAAACAAAAGGTTGATTAGACTAACAATGTCTAAAAGATTAGACAACTAACATAGGCCTAAATTACATCTACCTACTTCAGTGCTAACAACACCACTAACAACATTCAACATAAATTGACAAAGAGTTATAAAACCGAATAGCAAGCCAGCTGCGAGCAATTCTTACCCGAATAACTTCTGGGCATGCGTAATGGGGTGAACTAAATTGCAATACAAATAAACAAAGAAACATTTTCAAGACAATGTGTCAATACATTTGCAAAAACTCTATTCGAAACAATATTCAATATTTAATTCGGTGTATGTGTCACGACTGACACAACTAATTACAACTGTAAACTCGTACTTAGATGCCCACTGCCAACATCAAATACAAGTCCTCCCAATAACCACTTAAAGAAAAGTGTTACTTGTAAATCATTCAAGCAATAAACTGGGTAACAAGCCTAAATAAAATACGTTCTGCAATGCACACAGGCATTTGCCGAAACCCTTTCAAAAGCCTTTGGCAGTGCAATAGGAAACAGTAGCTTAAATTATTGTCTGCAATGAAACAAACGAATTCTAGGCAAAAACCAAATAACCTGTAACTAGTTTATCGACAAACATCGCACTGCCTGAAACGAATTGACCTTTACCAATTGAAAGTAATTCTAGCACTAATCACTTAATCAAAATTCAATTTATCGATTTACAATATGCAATACATGTGTACGTGTAACAAACGTTCTATTGGACAATTTACAATAAAAACAAATCCCCCGAAAAAGGAAATCTCAACACATTTAATAATAACAATAATAATCTTGTTTTCTGTAAAAAAAGATATATTAAATTAACTCAAAACAACTCAGACAATTACTTTACATGTATAACTTCATTTAATTAATAAGTTGCAGTTTATTTAATTTTTACACATTCTATTAACTCATAATTTGTTGTCAATAGTATCAAACTGAATTCTTTATTATTTCTTATTAACTTCTGGCTAAACAGTTGAAATATAAAATTTACTTTTAATTCATAATCTTGGCAACATTTTTAAACAAAAAATTACAAAATCATAAAGTAAAACTAGAAATAAATAAAAAATGCTAAATAAATAATGTATGTTCAAACTTTTTAGATATTAGTCCTATACTGTAAAGATGTTAACTAGAAATATAACAAGTTGTAAAATTCTAATCTGATACGTGGTAAAAGTCTAGTAAACAAGATTACTATTAAGATTTGGAATAAAATTTAAGTTAAAAGTACGTGAGAAATTAGTGAACTTTTCCAAACCGACACTGAATCAACAAGACACTTAAAAATAAATACAATATTTCTTGAACATACTAGTCACGTAAATTGCTGACGCTCACAAACAAAAAGCACACTCAGGATAATCAACGTCTCGTTAAATAGACCATGTCATGCTGATTGGTTAAAACAAATTATTTTAAATTAAAATCTTAATTACAAGCTACTCTAATATAATAAATAATCAGATATTATATATATATATATATATATATAATCTTTAGAATGTATGGGTGTAACCGGAAAAACGTATAGTTTAAATAATAGTGTTTAAACTGTAGATCACTTAAATTGTTTAAACTTATTTTATGCCTAAATAATTTTTGTAAAAAATACTTAGGTTTTTTATCATTAAATCTACCAACATTCAATAGTTAAAATTTCATAATACCTCAAAATGGTTTAATGCTATTCAAAATGGTTTAATGCTATTCAAATTATATATATATATATATATATATATATATATATATAATAAGAAATAAGATGAAAAGCAACCAATATTCTTCAAAAGCAATAATTGAAACTAGCAAAACAACATAAAATTTTCAAATGTCAACAATGAAAGGTCAAATTCTATATTTTTTATAATGTTAAAAAGAAAACGTTTAATTGATTCTAATCAAAATAAACAACCAATTGGGAAAAAACACAAAGTGCTACAATTTGATGTATCCATTTGCAATCGATCGTTTCAAGTAGGCCAACTTAATAAATTAGAAAAAAGATTTTGTTCAATCGAACATTTGTGACATCTCGGGTGGGAAAACTTACTCATAAATGTAACAATTTCTACGATAATAACAACAACAATAGTAATAATAATAATAATAATAATAATAATAATAATAATAATAATAATCCAACAATCTATATAAAACAAAATTTTTTTTTCAGTAAACATACCATATCATATTAATATTTATCCTTTATCTGTTTAACATTACATAAACGAGAAATCTATGTGCAGGGGTGGTCTAGCGGTACAGCGCTCGAATTCGGACCTCGGTGGACATGGGTTGGAATCCCATCGCTGGCACTAAAATGCGGGCCCACGTTTGACTTCGCTAATTGTCCATTGCTGAAAGATGTTTCTCGTAAAACATTCAAAGTAGCAAACATAAAATAAAATATTTAGTGAGTATATATAACTCCATTCATAAGTCAATTATCCGCTCATTTCTGTTCAAAACAGAAAGAAGAATGCAATGCTTATTCATTAACTGTCTTCACTATATTGTATTAACATTTAACCTACAATTGTGTTTAGCATGTTAATTATTTATAATGAAGTTTATACCTAAAATGTTAATAAATACAGTTGGTTCAACAAACTTCAAATAACAATATGGTTTGATTAAAACTTATCAAAATAATAGAGCACAACTTGAAAATGACATTTTTATATATTCCATCCTATAATATAATGCTATACTTAAACCTAAAGTTTGATTTTTATTTTCCTTCTGTTTCCATGAGTACATGTTTTTACTGAAAACAATTTTCAGCAAGCAAACATTAGCGCAGCCCTTGGCGACAACTTTTATTCAATGCCATTAATAGAACAATAATCCATGTCCACCCACCTATAAATCTAATGCTTTAATTACCTTTACCATCTTTGTAGAACAAAAAGGAACTTGAGTGGATCACGTAGTCTACTGATGAATTGGCGCAATTAAACGAGGGTACGCATCTGGCGCTTGTAATAACAATCAAATTGTAGAACACATCAGGTTATATATAAATTTTAAAAATTGGTTATGACAGATATTTATAAACAATAAAGAAGATAAAAAATAATCTCATACAAAGAATGTATAGTTTATTATTTATTAATCAAAATTTTAATTTAAACTAAGTATGAGATAAGCAAGAACACTGTACAGTTGTTTCAATCTTATAAGCAATCATGAGCAATGCATATCCTTCGAGTTTTATCTAAACAGATTCAAGCGCACGTCCCTCTAAGTTTCAAAGCATACACTGGTCCATTGAACTACAACTGGTTGACACAAACCTTGTGAAAATATTATTTATGGTAAATCTGATTAATGTCGTTTGAAAAACCATTTACTGCAGATCATTACACACAAAGACAAAACATCTATACACTGCTTCTGATTGGTTTAAATAGAATATATTTATCATTAAGTAGATCTGACAATTTTAATATTGCATAAATTATAAAACCCGTAAAAGTTCAAATAATCTCCATTATCTATAAGCTTCAAATTAAAACAAATTAACATTTCGAAAAGTCATTATAGACAAAAATCAATATATAGTCAAAAACAAAAGAAAGTCGGCAAAGCAACTTACCCGCAGCTGGTTTCTAGCAAAGAACCTTCGGGTTGCAACGAAGCCATACCAAAATCCGCAACTCGAATGTTCAATTGATCGTCGAGTAACAAATTTTCAGGCTTCAAATCTCGATGACTAGATGATAATAATAAATGGTATAATCTTTTTATATGTGTCACAATGGCAAAATTGGTGGTAGAGTGCTAGAGTCGAAACTGGCACTGGATACTTCTTTAGTTTTACTGAATGTTAACTTACTCAAAAATATTTATCGTAAAACATCCAAGCAATGATAATTAAATCGAACAAAACAACAATAATAAATACTATTCAAATATATATATAATTTTTATTTTTATTTATTTATTTTCACTACTTTGAATGTTTTACGAGAGAGGACTTCCAGCAGTAGACATTTTAGTGAAGTCAAACGTGGACCCGTATTTAGTGCCAGTGGTGGGAATCGAACCCACCCAGGTCCAAATCGAGCGCTGCCTGCATGTATGGTCTTTACTGTTCAAATGATCTACGGACATTTAACAAAGCCGAACGAAGGTCTACATTAAGTGCTGACAATTGAACTCCAATCCACGTCTACCCAATTTCAAATGGCTATAAAAAAGAATAATGCCACGACAAAATAACTTATTCATTCAACTCCTTCTTTTAAGTCCCACTTACGTGACTCAAAGTGAACATTTTAAATTATCGTAGGCAAGAAACAGCACTTTAATTACCAATGGAAAATTAGGATAATACTAAAAGATAGATAAGTTTCAAATTTCCTTCTCTACCTATTAATAACTTTGCCAAAATTATTTTAAAAATAAAATTAAAACAAACTTTCATAATCAAACGCCAATTCAAAATCTTAATTACTCTTTTCCACTAACTACAAAATCGTAATTTATATTCCGAGTAAAGTAAACCTAGTTTACTTAACTATATAGCAATAAGATGTACACTCCTAATGTAAAAACCAAAAAACATAAATGCAGAAAAAAATTCACTCTTAAACTATATATACGTGAATATTTGCAAAATACCTTTTAATCTAACAAGGCTGGACAATACTATTGTTTCCAGTAACAAAAACAACATACAAGGTATATTTACATACCTGAAAAACAATCAAAATAATTAAGATACTGTTTATAGAAATGAAAAAATGTAATAATAATAATAATAATAATAATAATCATAATCATAATCATAATAATCATAATAATAATAGTAATAGTAATAATAACTACATCAGTTTCTCCTATATTCGAAATATATCAATTGGAAAAAAAGAGAGAAAAATAAAACTGAATGTGTTATTTGTGCACATGAAAATGATGAAGCATAAACATTTTGCTTCATATATACTTATACTTCGATTAGTAATAATCTCATTATAACAAACTTGTGTGCAAATCACCTTTTTCTTGACATTTTCATTAAATAAAAAATTTTCTTCAACCAATATCTATGTATATACATAGGTTTAACAAAGACGTAACGCATATGCAAAAAAAATCTATATCTGTACACGACCAAATGTAGATGTGTAAATCTACTTTTCTTTCCCATTTAGCATGACACATGACCAAATTAGTAAATAGGTTAGAACAAAAAAGTAAAAACACAACAACAACAACAACATTTTACAAGTTGCATTATCAGCACAATACAGATTTGAAATTTGCCAACATTCAACCCATCAAGTAATACATTTACATAGATCTACGTATGTGTATGTGTAATCGTGTGTGTGTGTGTATATATGTTGACTATTATCCCATCCAAATGCATATGCATACATAATAAGTACACGAACCGAAAGTATAAGAATGAAGATGACAACGTTTTTGTGCCTTTTAATAAAAATTGTAGACATATAATCAATCAATCAATCCATCAATCAATACTCAAATCGTCTGTCAACTTGCTACCCAATCTGTCCAAATGCAACGTTAATTCGATTGTGAATTATGTAACACAAGTGATTGTATACAAAGTAAAGTCTCATTTTGACTACCAAGCAATCATTTCCAATTGATTTTCTTCTTTCATTACTAAATTGTGGACATATGTCGGTGTGTGAAAAAAATGACCCAAATCGCTAATGCGTATTGCTAAAATCGATAAAATGCTTTTATTTAAAAACGAACGAACGAACGAACGAACAAACGAACGTACAAACAAACAAACAAACAAACCGAAACTTCATCCTGCATGGAAATTATATTATTATTAACGCAATTGTGCTGCTTATTGGTCAAGTATTGTGTAAAAGTAGTAGCGCCGGTTAGTCTGAGTATCCATCGTAAGTGGAAAACTGGGGCACCAAGTTGGCAGTCTGATCACTATCAAAAGTAAATGTTGCTTAAAGAACAACAAAAGGACACCATTTAGGCAAATTATGGTAAGCATAGTTCCAACGTCAAGTCTAAACACAAGCCGAAAAACTCCATTTATAATATCCTCAAACTTTTAAGTACAATCACATGGAACAATCCTGAAAACCCCCAATGCTCTTCAGAGAATATGTTTTGTAATAGTAATAGCAGTAATAAATAACAAATATAAGCAGAGTCAATAGAGCGTTAGACTCAGTACTAGGTAAACATGAGTTCAAGTTCCATTACCAAACTTCGCTAAATGCTCGCTTCCTTGTTTCCCATAAAATATTCAAACAGTAAAAAAATAAATTTAAAACCGTAAATATGGCACCTTTAGTCAAAGTAATGTGGTGTAGTTACGTGTAAACAAATATGCTAAAAAAAACCTAGCTGCCAAGTCGTGTATGAACAAACTGTAATAATTTAATTTTTTTAGTTTAGATTTCAATATTTGAATTGTGGTCATACTTACACAAATTGGCAAACCAAATAAATGCAACTCTATTTGACTGTTTCCTCACAGTTCTATCGATTGTTACATAAATTAACGTTCAATCACAAATCTTTTTTTTTCGAACAAGTTGTACATTCATATGGAAAATCGACAAAAGCATTATTTTAAATATGACAATTTTACTAACAAATAAAATAAGCTAAAAAAAACATTTAAAAATGATTTAGTGTTTAAAAGAAAATTAATTTAAAGTTGACAGTTCGTTTTGGGTGATACCCTTTATTATCAAATTACAAAGGCAAATATTATAAGAAATCTTCTAACGTTTCTATTTGTCAAGCAAACCTAATGCTGTAAAATATTTTTAATTAATTATCAAAGGCATCTCAAAAGCAAACAGTTTTTTAATAACAAAAAATGGGGCAACAAATGAAAATGTAATTAATTTAATTTAATTATTTCAAAAAAAGTTGTGTGTCATGAAAATAAACTCTAAAATCTGGTGTGTGGTTTTGAAGGATTAGACAAGTTTCAAAACAATTGAAACTTTATGTACACTATGAAATAGTAAACAACATTAATTTTTTATAACAAACATGAAATCTAATTAACTATTTTATTTATAAACAATATTTTTATATTTTTTAATTAAAAACAGCATAAAGTCAAACGATTTCGAGTTAGGAACATTATAGAATCACAAATAGTATATAGATTTTTTCAATTTAAAAGTACTCTTTAACCTAATCTCAATAATACGTTTTTTATAACTTTGTATTTTGTTACATATAGGCCTCGAATTGTGTGTTTAAAGATTACCTATTATATATATATATATATATATATATATATATATATATATATATATATATATATATATATATTTATATATCGTATATAATATATATATATATATTTATATATCTATAATATTTTAATCGTATAAAGTGTAAAGTCATTGACAAACAATAACGTTCCATTTATACAGATAGCTAAAACCTCAATGTAATTGTAACTTTTTATATAATATTGTGAACAATAGAATAAAATAAAATAATTGAACAAAAAAACGATTATTTAATGCAAAATTAAATTCTACTTTAGATAAACAAACGGAAGTATACCTAAACTAAACGCTTACAGGAAGATATAAAAACAATGAAATTTCTTGAGACATTAATAGGACACACTTTTATTACTCCTTTTCTTATTTTATAATGTAATTTATCAGTATACTGGTTTTTTGCTTTCCAAAATTGTCTAACTTACGATTATTTGTCTAAGTTGTAGAATCTTGTAATGATAATGGCGAAACATATTATTTTTAAATATTTTTCAAAGCAATGTTTCAGTAAACTTTCATTTTTTTGATTTCAAAAGACATACAAAATATCATTTATCTTACACTATGCGTCTTCCCAATATTCATATTTAAAATGTAAATATGCGTAATGTAATTTTAAGTAGTGCACAGTATAAGGTTATCATTTATTTATTTCGAAAGCTCAGCCCATTAATGCAATAACTAAAATAAATTTGTAAAACTGAATATACAATTGGGATGACATATTGTTGCTAGCCAAAGTTTGGAGTTTTGCTAATTGTGATGGTTTTTATAATCGTTACAATCGTTAGAACTCGTCTCCTTACACCGAATTACGATCAAAAAGGTGAATCAGCCAACCAATCACAGTGAAGTCGGATTGAGGATATATATATATATATATATATAATCTGTATTATTTAGAATATTCGATTCTGGTCTAAACCTTGTGTTGTGTTTTTATTTTGATCCCTGGGAGTAGTGGGGTAGCAGGTCAGAGTTTTCAGTATAATAAGTAACTCGCAGTAACGTTAATCCGCCTAACACCCAAGCATAACAAATTAGAAATTTCTTGGAAATACATCTGTCAAAACCGTAATATCCTCCAAATATGCATTACCTGGCTCCATGTGAAATTTGGGTCCATAAATAATCATAAGGGTTAATAAATAAACAATTATTATCTAGTGACAGAAAATTAATTATTCTTCACTTTACTACGATAAAAAATACGTCAAATAAAACACATGCATCTACTCGACATTTGTGCTACAAACTAGTCTCACAGTTCAGCAGTAGAGCACCCGACTCGAACTTGAGTGGGTATGGGTTCGATTGCCACCACCGGCCCACCAAATGCGGGCCCACGCTCGGCTTCACCAAAATGTCCACTGGTAAAAGATGCGCGTTGCTCGTTACAACATTCGAAGTAGAGTAAAAATGAAATTGCACAACCAATAGTCCAAAACATTACAATCATTATGTGGCAATGAACTGCAAGACAAACGGCCACTATTCATCATCGATAAAACCCACTCATGGGATGCTAATAATCCTGAGGATTTGAGTAATGCTTATAAAGTCTCAATTTCCAATGATGGTGATATTCCTGACTGTTAGTCCTCCACGTGGTGTATCCTGGACTAGGTGTCCCTAGGCATCTAGACTAATAACAACAGGGTCCGAGTGCACAGCGGTATAACTGGGCTTCCGCTACGGCGGGTGGGTGCGAACATACACCCACGATACTTAAAAGGTATCTAAATGTATCATATGTAGCCTTTGGGCTAAGGGAGATAACCCTGACAAAAAATCAGGCGGCCTCGTCAATCTTTGCGAACAGTGGCGACGTCACAAGGATGCCGTCTACCAGCCAAAAACTTTGTTATTTTTCCACGTTTGTCTACGCTTGTCAAGCCATCGAAATCAATCGTTTTACATGTCGTATAAATATGAGAAATAATGAAGAGGTGACCACGTCACCAACCAAAATGAAAATAATGAATGAAAAACCCACTCACCATATACAGTGACTGTGACAAAAATCTAAAGCCGAAATAATTTGTTTGAAGAATCGTCGAGCTTCTTTGGGTGCCAACCGACCTTTGCGTACCAAATAGTCGAACAATTCGCCACCCGAAACATGTTCCAATATGAGATATCTGAAATGGACACGTGAAACAATACATGCTCTTAACAAAGGACTCTGTGTGTTGCAGTGCTGTCATTGCACACATATATACAGAATTAATAAGCAGTCTACCAAATGCTTTAGATGTCTCTTGATTGTAGAGCCGTGTGTGAATATCGAATAGTGGATTGAAAACGTACTTTTATTATTAAAAGGCATTTAACGTGTAAACTATATACAACAATACGGTTATTTTCTTCCTATTATTATTTTACAACTTTGAATGTTCCATGGAAAACATCTTTCAGGAGCGGACATTTTAGCAAAGCCGAACGCGGGCCTGCATTTAGCGCCGATGGTGGAAATCGAAGCCATGAAGGTTCCAATCGAGCTTCGAGATAACCCACACAATTAGCCTAATGATATTCATTTGTATTTGGTTTTTATCACTTCAATGTTTGACCGAAAAAACAGTTAAAAGTAAATAATCAATAAATGCCATTGATGGGACTTGAATACACGCCCACGCTGTTTTCAGTCCAATAGCCTAACCACTTCTGCCACTTCGTTACAAGGTTATGTTTTCATTAAGTAGCTCAGTGTTAAAATACATATAATGCCTAATGTTTCGTCTTAAACGAACTGCAGCAATCCCTACTACATGTAACGAAAGTCGACAGGTCAGTCATTAATTGGTCAATTATTTTAGACATTAAGAATAACGCTGATTGGTTGATAAACTAGCGTTACATTTATACATATTTGTTAATTTGGTTTGGACTATTGCCATGTTTGACGGAAACATTTTGCAGCAAATGAACGTTTGGCCCTAAGTGATGTCCTGCTTTTAGTACCGAACTCAAACGCATACCCACTCAGTTTCAAGTTTAGCTACCTCCTCGTTGGTACAAAAAACTGGCAGTTAAAATTTGAAACATGAGACAATGGCCTCCACACAATCACCTAACTTCGATGACGTTTGGCATTGCTACGCACAAAATCCCAAACTTAATCAATCTATCTCAGTTAAAAACCTCACAATCATTCAATTAAGTTTACGGTTCCCTTATCTTGCTATTAAATCATTCTGCCTTGTTTGAGCACTAAGAATGCTGTTTTTTGAATTTGGTCATCAGTATCTGCCCTGTTGACCACGGCATTTAATTGATTTTTGTAAGAGTTTCAACCGCAAGTATATAGACCAATTAGCTGCGGCCAGCCATCCTGGTGAGAAAACGAGCAATTTTTAAACCACCTTTTCTAGGCCCCTCTCCGGGTGGAGCAAGCAGTGCTGTCCCTAAATAGGGCTGCTTGGTGATAATACTCAGGGTGACACCGATAACCGTTGTCGCTTGCTTCTCAACGAGTTAACAACCTTAACGCCTGAGTATTTGTTTGATTCACGCCTGTTTATTTGACACAGCCTTATTCACAGCTAACCTTTATTGCTAAAGGTCATTCCACTATCCGCCACCTGTGGACACGCTAAGTATGCTTTGGTCGGTCTCCCTCGTCCAAATGAATTATTAAATGGGCGTCCGTTTGTTTACCCTATGCAGCCAACAGAGATCATTGAAGGGGTTTGACTCGGGATGTAATTAACATTTAATGTCAGCACACCTCAAGTGTCGTTCCTTAAGTATACATCGCAGAAGTTGATGTTTTTACAGATGTTTTGGTTTTTGGACTACCCTGAGTGATAATAACCGGTGGAAGATGTTTATCCCCGATGATGATGATGATGATGATGATGAGACTTTATAAAACCTTAATTGTTTCTCCTTGAACGTTTCACGACAAAACATTTTTTCAGTAAACGGATATTCTATCAAAGCCAAACATAGTACTGGTTGTGCCAATCGAACCTATAACCACCCAGGTTTGAGTCCAGGGCTGTACCACTTTTTCTGTCAAACAACCAGCCACCCACAGCCGCCCTCCTACTTACAAATGTCGGCGATTTTCGTATACATCATAAAGACCAAGTACATGAGGATGTTCGATGAGTTTCATAATGGCAATTTCGCGTTCGACTTTCTGCAACACGCTTTCGCTCAATTTTTCGCGATTCACAATTTTCACAGCCACTTTTTTTCCAGTCACACAGTGCACGCCCATTTTGACCAAACCTGTTTATTATGAAAGAGACAAAACAAAAGTAATGAGACAAACCACAATTGGAAATTTCACACATGTAGTGAATGAAAATTATTGTTTCTTTTTAATCATGTGAATATTCAAACATACACACACGGGTGCGTGTGTGCATGTGTGTTAAGTCACAAAAAATTATCAACATGTTTTGGGACCAAACTGGTCTCCACATGACTACTGTTCATATCCGAATCTATCAATCTTTAAAACAAAAACTTTAACTATTTTTTGCAAATTATCGATTTATTTCGCCAAATCGCACAAACGAAAAAAAGCGTTTTATGCTAGACCCTAATTTCCACTCCCTTGTCTGCGCAAAGTAATAATGAGTCGCTTTAAAAAATCGATACGCGAGTCTGATAATCATATTAGCATTAATCATATTTCAATATGATGATAATTAATGTTCATGACTCATCTTGAAACGATTTTGGCACGTTCAATATTTCAAATTCAATTTTAGGTAAGGGAAAAATTGCACGGACGCATAAACACACACACAAACAGGCATGCAGACTACTACATATACAGAACAGAAAAGTTTTGTGATTAATCATTAGGGTCAGATAATTCATTTTGTTGGAATATACGGTGGTGATTAAAACATAATCTACGATAATGGGAATATATGGTTAAAAGCCAAACTAAGACGCGAAAGTTTAACGAAAATGTGCTTTAATCGATTAACCAAAATGAAATTAGGCATAACAAATTATTGCTAAATACGGTGAACATTGGAAACGTGTGTCTGTTGCCCAAAACCGCTCTGAGATTTGGCTAAAAACGAAATTTTTATATAAAAATGGGTTTACATTCGTAATCTAATTCTCTTCATTGATTACAAAATACATATTTTTAAAAAATGCACAATATTCTTTAAAGTTGTTGAAGGAGGTAGTGTTTGATAGGATGGAGTAACCTTTTAATACTGAAATATACTATCACTATTGCTAAATTTAACTCAAATATTTCAGTAAAAATAACACTTGGTAATTTATAAAGCAACTACTTAAAAACCCCGAGGTATTGAAAACTAAAAAATACTATGATTCTAAAAATAACGCAGTGATAAGTTTCAAACTGAAAACCTTGTAATATACACATGGAAGATTTGTCCACTCAAATATAATCATTTTAATAGTTACAAAAAAAAGTGACCTGGTAATACAAGTCGTTCCAAAGTAAAGCAATTCTGGATGAAGGTAAAACTTTATAGGCAAAAAATTGGAATCAACATAGACCCACAATCATCATTTACGTCAAAAAATATTTATATATCAATTTTAATATACACATTTATTTATTATGATAAAATAACGAATTGTCATAACGTCAAAAATAATTATTTTAGCTAAGGTGATGTTAGTCGTTCATAGACTGAAACCAATGCGGTCATGCACATTCATCCGCCTGAGGGAAAAGGTGCGTTTGTAGAGGTCAACTATTATTCCTTAAGAAATCAAACATGTAGGTGACATTGTATTTTGAACAATAAGATCATGATAAGAACCAATTGTCCTCCACTATACGATATTAATTACATTTAGAAAAAGTAAAGTACTCAATCAAATTCTACGTTGATTGTTGAAAAAACTCGTAAAAACCGTTTTGAAAATGGCAACAGAATGGTTGGTAGATGACCAACAACTTGGCTTAGAGCCATTCGAAAGGATCCAATTGACCACGGATGCTTTATGGAATCAAACAAAGATGTTGGCAAAACGTTTAAATATAGAGAACAAACTTGTTACCCCCATGCTCTTCTGGGCGATATGGTTTTTCTTTTTAATTGTAAAATTGTCAATTGTTCAAAATGGAATTACAATGACTAGACACACAATAATAGTCAAAAAAGACTTATTCCAAAATTAAAAGGACTAAACAGAAAAAATAAAAAAGCGATAAGTTAAGTACATATAGGATGTTGTCAAACCCACTCATTTCAATTGCCACTACAAGTCAACATTTGCAAACAAATATACAGCCGTTTTTTTCCTATTTAGAAGCCATTAAAATGCCTATTTTTAGCAATATGTCCAAGACGATTGGGAACAATCTCAAACTATTCAAACAGAAACACACTTATATTGGTACATACCGCACATGTTATTGTGGTTTAAAAAGTGCCATTTATTTCAACAAAAGACGCAGTGCATATATACATCATTCTTGTCATTTTCACCAGTTACTTGTACTATAAACCGTCAACCTTTTTTATCCAACTCAAAATAGCAATAAATAAGTTTATCCAATAGGCCATTTCTCCATTTCCATTTAACTACAATAATGCATGCCGTACAATTCTAGTAACATTAGCAGTAGTCTTTTGAAGGTTGACATTACAGTTGATTTATCCAAACTTATAAATCAGAAACACTGATTACAACTTTTACTATTTAATTAGGAAACTACACTTTTAACTGTCGAATTATATCTACAAAAATACCTCACCAATTGGACAATTATATTTGGTTTAGTTCACATCTTATACAACCTTTTCTCATATAAACTCTAGTCTTTATAAAAACGACCAAGTAACTGAGTTCTATAATTGACAAATTTTGTATTAAAAAAACCATTGGATAAAATCATAGCTATATGAAACACTAATTGTAAAATAAAATGCAATCAAAACAAAACAAATTACATTATATACAACCCACTTTCTGTTTGTGCTAAAAATACTTGTAATATACAAACATTCAAATGATATTGATTGCATTTAGCCAAGTAAGTAAAATATTCAATCCTAAATTTAAATTTACTGTCACTATTCAAAGAGTTTGAAAAAATATTTACCTCCTTCTTATGGACGCAAACACATTTAAAAAAATAACACTTTAATGTGTTCACAACAGATATTACAAGATATTTATACACTTAACGGTTTCAAAAACTCACTAAAACTAATTTATACCTAAACAAACAAAATTATATATACATATACATATATATACATATATAATATATATATATATATATATATATATATATATATATATATATATATATATATATATATATATATGTATATATATATCCTAAATTTCTGAAAAAAGTATCACATAATCAACATAGACTAGAAAAACCGACAAGGTACACTCCATGTCATGATTGAAACAGCCGTGTCACTTTAGTTAGTTCTAATGTTTGCAAAAAAGACCAACTTGCAATGACAATGATACCATTCACTAAAATAACACGAGGACAAATCGCACTTACAAACATTTAGGTTATTTTTAACAGCTTAAACTTTATTTAAAATCTAATCAAATAATCCATTTAAATGCAAATGAAAAAAGTTATTTAACGGTTTACTTGATAAATTGTAGTGACAAACAAAGTGGTATCCACGTTTACGCGCATATATATATATATATATCTAGGGAGAGAGAGAGCGAGAGATAAACGAAACAATTTCAGTCCAAAGTAAATGCAAACAAATACGCAAGTCTAATAAATAATGTAAATTTTATCAGGTTAATTGCAATGAAATGACAAACATCTCAAAATTGTAAAATCTTATATTGTATCACAATTGTTGTTCAGTTATGGAATATTACAACAAAATTATTTTACATTTGCTCTATCAAACGATCGATTTGGCACTGGAATGGTAGAAACTATAGAGACAACCGAAAGACAACTCGAAATTTGTAAAAATCTGTTAGTCTGTTGAAAAATTAGAACCAATTGTGGACAATCGAAATGTTTATGTTCTGGACAAACAAAATTAATTTACGTTTTTTTTATGAATAGACGTTCTATTTTGTTTTTCTAACAACCTAATGTATATTTGTGAATCTTTTGATAATAATATAATGCCTAAATCTACAAAATGATTTAATTTAAATGATGTAAAAATATAATACCTAAACAACAAACTAAAGCTTTCAAAAACTGGATTTTCATATAATGACATTCTAATAAAGAATATTTTCAGTCTATTACTAAAATACGTAATTATCTTTAATAGGTTAATAACTACTAACTAGTCCATATTTTAAAAATCGAAAATAAAAACTAAACAGTTATTTCGAACAAAGCAAACTAACCAATAAAATCTAACAAAAGTTAAGCAAACAAATTAATTATCTTTGTGTAAGTTTCAAAACATATTTTGTATTATAGTTGTCAATTAATACATTTGTCATTTAAAAATGTTCGCAACAATACAATCGAATGGCACAGTCAAATTGGAACTGGCTTAAAAGTTACAATTGTAGAAAGGTACAGGCCTTTCTACAATTGTAACTTTCAACAAATTGTGCTTATACCAAATTAGCTAGAAAATTAGCACCAGTTACAGTAATTGCATCGACACGCTCGAAATATTCATTGAGAAAATACATATTATTATTATTATTATTATTATTACTATTATTGATATTATTATTATTATTATTATTATTATTATTATTATTATTATTATTATTATTACTATTATTGATATTATTATTATTATTATTATCATTACTATAATAATAATTATTATAATTATTGTTATTATTATTATTATTACTATAATAATAATTATTATTATTGTTATTACTTGAATGTTTTGCTAAAAAGATTTTTCACCAAGTGGACATTTTAGCAAAGCCCATGTTCACCTAGAGGTTCGCGTTGAGCTCTGCACCGCTAGACTAACTCGGTACATTTAATTGACGTAATTTCACAAATTAACAGAATGTTTATACTTATTTATTCTAAACTAAAAAAATAAAACAAAATAATTTTTTGATTAATCATATCCTTGTGAATCGAATTTTTATTCAATTTGTGTCGACCTTTTACCACCACATATCGAAACACTTTATATTATGACCGATTACTTTACCTATACTTGTGGTCAACAGACTTCACTGTTCCAATAACCTCATAAAAATTTAACTGATACAACCTAGCACTGTTGAAGTCCTAGTTAAAAACAAAAATATATATAAAAGCGAACCACCTAACCAGTTAATTTTAAGAAACCCCCTATCTTAACAATAATACCTAGTCGAAAAACAAATACAATTGATTGAACCTAAATAATATTGAATCATCTAATTATGCATGTATTATTTAAGCACATATTAATAGTTGTATTATTTAATCAAAGAGAGGAACAACTTGCAATGCATTGCCAACAAACAAAGCAATATTATTAATTTGCTAGGGTGGCACATCTGGCTATAATGCAAAAGACATAGCTCTGGGTGAATTCAAATCCCTCAACCAACAATAAAAAGTTGGCCATCATCCAAATCTCAGCCATAATGTCCACTTGCCAAAATGTGTTTTTGATTAAAAAAGTAAATAATAAATCAACATTAATTGTAAATTCCTAATTGAAATTACAATTATACTTTTTGAAAGGCATTAGAAAATGGAATATTGTGTGTGCGTGTGTGCGTTTCGGTAAATTGAAGCACATCAACACAAGCCAAAATGCAATCGTCCACATGAATAGATTAAGTGAATATGTCATATGTGAAATCTATAAATACTCAAAGTTTAAGTAAAAACAATGTTTCACTCAAATGAACCCAGAAAATAAACGAAAAATTAAATGCAAAACCTTTTAATGTAACTATCACACCAGATAAGATTGATAAGGTGGTCGATATTTTTCATCGCCGGTGTCGTAAAAGCATTTTAAGGATTATTTGACTCAATCACATTTCAAATTATGAGTTGATGAGAAAAATGGACTCTCGTTTACTACATGATATCAATACAATTAGAGTAAGAAAATTACTTGATCAAATTCTACGTTTACCGCCCGAAAGATCAACTAGAACGGTTTTGGAATGGACAATTGTAAATGGTAAAAGAAAGGTTGGCAGACCAAAGAAAACTTGGCTAATAACTTTTTGGGAAGATCTAACTGAAACAAACCTTTTATGAGATCAAACAAAATGTTTCGCAAAATGTTCGAATACATGAAAAAATGTTGGTATCCTGTGTTCGTTTTGAATTATGGGACTTTGTTTTTTTTGTTGTAACTGTTATCTGATTGCTTATTTTTAAAGCAAAAGGGTTTTGTAATAATAATGATCGCATCATTGAATAATTACAAAAAATTGAAATAGAAAATTATCACATGTATATGTCACGTAATGAAGTAATTTTAACTTCAATCTTCCATATGTCATGTCAGTTATAAGAATTTAAATAAATCACGTTAATTTGTACAAAATATTGAGCAAAACCTATACAATTGGCTAAGCGAAAAGATAAACTTCTACGCTGTTTCAAATTTTGCATAGTAAACTTTAGTATGCTTATTTTGTAAATTCATTCATAATTGTCCAACCAAAAAAGGCTCCAATGTTTATTTGGTTAAAAAGGTACTACTTTGTAAAGTCCTATTTTTAGAAATTAAAAAATTTAAACATATATGTAAACAGACAAATAAAATGGAAACTAAAATTAGAACTTTTAAAAATAGTTTCCAATTGCGAATAGCATGCTATAAATCATCAGTTTTTGTAAATTGTTTAAATTATTGGTAAAATTAATGTTATTAAAAAACATGTTAAACAAAGTGATTAATACCACTACTAGTATTACTAATATTACTATTACTAATACTACTACTACTACTACTACTACTACTAGTCCTACTACTACTATTAATTTTAGACGATTATAATAATGTCATTCAATGTGCGCATGTACTCGATAAGATAGTAAGTTCGTGTTCTTATTTTATTGATAATAATTTTAAACAATAAGACACACTAAATAACATTTGAGGTCAAGTTGTGTATCAACAAGTTGGTTTGGTCAAAACAACGATTGAACAAGTGACATTTTAGCGAAGCTTGAAACAGGATCCCGCATTCAGTGTGGGTGATAGGGCTCCAATCTTTGCTTATACAGTTTCGTAATTTGTGTACTGCATACAATCATATTTTTTAATGTCTAAAATAAAACTTTTTATTTGTAAAATATTTAGCAAATGTAAATTTTCTTACAATAAACACTAGATGTTTTTGAAAGAAAGCAAAATTTTCCATTTTGTCTATTCATTATAAAAAAAATAATTACTATTATCTAACTAAATAATGGTTTAATAATAGTTTAGTAAAACTGGAATATAAAAAACATGAATCAATAGTAGAACCTGTTTAAGTAAAAAAGGATTTTAATTATGTATAGTTCTACTTTTTATGTTTATAAAATATTAATTAATTTAAGGATTTTATAAAGTTGCAGTTTTTACTAATGATAATACTCGTGACTGTTTACCCAAAACAAAACCTAAAGTAACACGTTTCATAAACCAAGTGCACAGTTCTTGCAGATGAATGCAAGAATACAACTAAATTGCTCAGAAAAAATATAAAGGTTTAACTATTTGCATAACGTAAACAACCCTGACAAAAATTAGACGATTTCGACAATTCTTGTAAATAACGGTAATATCGTAGGGATTCTGTCTACCAACATTGGCCTATAAAATAACTGTCTGATGTACTTTGCAAACACACAACAAATAGCTTCACTACGTCACCAGTCAATCGAATAAATGTTTGACTCTATGCAAATTGTAATCAAAAATTCAATATAGAAAAAAAATGCTTTTTTGTTAAAATCTTAATAAAATATTTCTACATTTTGACAGCATTACATCCAAATATAACGTAAAAATAATAAAATCCAACCACTTTAGACAACAATCAGTGTGGACAAGAAAGATAACTATATTAATAAACACAAACCATGTTAATTTAATTTATCAAAAAAATGTTTTTAAATTAAATTAAAATTATCCTTCTGTCCTTTTTGAAAAACCAATTAAAATGATGTGGCAATTTAAAAAATCTTAAAAAATAATGTTTCAAGTTGGATTTCCACAAAATAGAAACAAACAAATTCACAAATATACATTATATACTATGAAATTTACTAATTAAAAATTATATCAAATTTTAAATAAAATCACTTTCTACAAACAGTATAAATTGTTGGAATTAATACATTAATATAGCATGGTTAAAACATTTTGCGCGTATTTTTCAAATTTAATATTTTAATAAATAAACATGACTTAGAAAATTATAATTAAAGCTATAAAATATAATATAAAATATTTGAACAATATTCATCCTAATCAACTGCAAACATTAGATCAAGACAATGCACAATACACAATCATCTAATATTGCTAAACAAACAGAAGTTGATTGTTAATACGGCAATTACTAATCAATACATAACTTGTTTATAATTAATTTCAAAACATTAAATAAAATTCTTAAAACAAAATAAATACTTTACTGTTTGTTTGAGCAGCTAGCCACAATTAACTTCAATTACTTAATCTAAATATGAACCAATGTTATATAAATAACCATTTAAGTTAAAACTTTAATTCCAATAGATTACTAACATTATATAAAATCACATAGACGCTTAAAGTTTAAACATATATTGTGCCTTCACTGCAAGAAAAATAATTTTACAAATATTGTGGTTCATACAAATTCTTATAATATTTTTTGTGATTTTTACAAACAAAATAAAATTAATCAAGTTCCTTATACTCAGTAAAACAAAAATATTTTTGCGTCAACTGAAACTACATTTAAATTATGTAGTGATACATTAAAAAAAGTCTTTTTAATTAATACAAAAATTTAAACATAATCATCAATAATCATAATTTTTTATTAAGGAAACAGAATAAACTTAATAATTTTTGCTACTAAAGATTTACTTAATTTTTTGCTTTCACAGTTAATTACAAATAAAAAACACAGCTGAATTTTTTTTTATAAACACAAACACCTTTAAAGTTTCCGACAAACAAAACAACCAAATATTTATTAAAAGTATTAAAATAGAAGTTAAATTGATTTAAATTAAAAGAATACATTAACTTAAAATTTAAAGACGATAATAATACTGAAGAATTAGTACTGCTAAAGATCCTAATTTAAAAGAAATTAACAATTCTGTTTTCGTACCTTTATTTGGTATATCCTGGAATCAAACTAATGCAAATAAAAATTTAGTAAACAGCCTTGTAACTGGAAGTCTACATGTCCATATGTACTTGTTAAAAATAACCCAGACAAATTTAGTCAGCCTTATTACAAAATGTTTTCTAAGTTTAGTGTTGTACTATTTTAAAAAACTAATAGTAAAAACCACATACAAAACCTAAAAATAAGCTTATTTATGTATAAAACATGTAATAACAAATTTAAATAATATTTGTTATCGTAAACCGGTAAATCGTAATTCTGGAAAAGTACAATAAAATAGGTTTTAACAAATAAATAAATAATTTTCACTTTGAATATTTCTTATTTTATTAAAGTTACGTAATTATAAAAACACATTTTACATAAATTTATATAACATATAATATCTACCACATATTTGAAAAAGCAGAGGATTTAAAAAAATTATAAAGTTAAAGGAAACAGTATTTTAAGAATTGTAATAATAAGAACGTAGGTATAACATAATCCAAATACTAACTTTTAAGAGATTTTAAAACCTACTCTAATAAAATGAATCTTTAATCAAAATAATTATATTATTTAATTTAGCTAAATTAGTAATATTTCTTAAACGTCATGTATACTTACAGAATTGTATATTTAACTCCATTCATTTTAATAAACATTATGGTTAATTTTTAGCTTATATATATACGTATATATTGTTAAAAACAATAAAAACAAAATTTAATAAAATAATAAAAGATCAAACCTAATTTCCTTAAAAATTAACTAAAATATTCATTATATGATCACATCAAACACTGATAAATAATATAATTAACTAAAGTCACTCATGGAATATACTTGAATACATTAACATCTATACTTTTTAAGTAAATAGAAATTTTAAATAATAATACTAGTACATTATGTATACAAATTATGTAAACAAATATAAATGTATTCATTTTACAAGAATTGCATTTTATAAAAAAAGAAAAACTTTACCAGTTTGACCCTTTCCCAAAGTTTTTTCGAGCCTATAAGGTCCGACATACTGTTCTTCTCTTACGTAATTACGATGTGACATAGCCAAAAGTAAGAAAAAACAGAGGAACCATAACTCCGCGGTCCAATATTTGCAAATACTCTTTAATCTTCAACTTATAAAAACAAAAAACACTAATTTATTTTAAAAACAGCTTATATTTTTAATTATTTTAAAAATATTTTATATAATAATTTTTAAAATTTGTGTATTGTTTTAACAAATTAAATTTATATTATATTTTTATTTATTTGTTTGTTTATTATAAATTATAAATATTATTTTTAAAAAATTAAAGGGTTTTTATTTGTATAATAATTTTTTATTTAATATAAAATTAAATACAAAAATAATTATTCACAGTGCACTATATTCATGTTTAAACATTGAATATAAATTTATATATTTGCATTTATGAAACAGAATACGATAGGTTTATTTGGGTATTAACATAAGAATATGCAAATATAATTTAAAAATTAATATGTAATATCTTAATCTATAATAAATAAGTATACCATAACGAAAAATGTTGTACCTAACAAGTTCTACTTTAAAGAAAATTGAATATTTAATAATACCAAAGTTTATAACTGCCTTAATTATGTTTTTATTTCAAGTTACATTTAATAAACTAATAATTACGTATTTTAACCATTAAATCATAATATAACATCTATAATACAATTTTTTACTCTATAAAATCAAAATTTACAGTTTAAATCTTAGTAAAGTTATATAGCGGTGAAAATCGACGAAGATAATTCGAAGTCGCAAATAATAAGCAATATTATTTTATTTCATCAAAAATTAACATTTAATTTTTGGGAATTAATTTTCTTTGAATATTGACATTTTTTGTTTGAATGCATCAACGGTATATAGCCGTTGAGGACTTCCGTTACGTCTTGTGATTTGATTTCCATTCGGTTCCATTTTGATTTCCTTTTGGTTTTTCCCACGATCTGATCCTGTAATCTTTGGCAACAAACATTTCCAATGCAGTCTTTGCGTTCTTATTTGTTACTACACGTAATCAGTACAAACGTAAGATATTGGAGAAAAATTACGACTAGGCAAACTCACGCAACCTTTGTCGAAAAGGAACATTGCTTGTTATATTAAATTGCCCTATCTCGCGTTTAGTGAACCAGGCTACGTAGCCGGCGAATTGGAGTCAATTCACTAAAGGTACATTTATAATTTATAATTTACTAATTAAAATTACACTAAATAGTTTTAAAACTATGACTTAAAATTTTTTAAATACTCAATTACGGTGAGATCTGGACTGTTTGGTATAAAATTTGTTTGATTATAATGGATAATTTGGCCGGAATGTTACCAGCCTGATCTATTCAAAAACATATTGTTAAATAAACAAAAATGTGCAAACTACAACTAAAAAATACAAAAAGATATTAATAATAGAACTGAATAAAAACCAATAATATTATTTATAATACTGAATTTTCAATTATAAAGATCAAACTATTTTGAAGTAGATAAAACAAGTATTTTAATTATGTGTTCGAGAAGTTGGTATCATATTTAGTTTAAATGTTATTAAAGGTTTTGTTAAATAAATAACTGCAAACTACCTTGTTATTTTAGTTAAATTAAATTTCAGATTTGCAAAAGTAGCAGTTGCGCAAATACAAGTGCTTAACAAAACCACCAAAAAAGTTATAAATTTAATTCTGCAATATATTTTAAAAATTATTTAATGAACATAATACTGAAATATCGGTACTAGACTGTAATGTTAAATTAATTATAGAAAATCTAAAATTTTTAAATATTAGATTAGATAACTATGCTAGTGACACAAATAAAAATAATTATAGGTTTGTAGCTTTAATTTTTTTTTGTAGAATAGTTTTTAATAAGACGTATATTGTTTACAAAAATTACACAAATCAATGTAGATTTTTTCAACAAAAGCACAACCATTGATTCTTCTCTCTTATTTACTGAACATCACTATAGAGCTACTCAAAAGTGCCACAGGCTTATTAAGTTTTTTAAAAGGAATCTTGGGACCATTCCTCCAAATCGTCTACGTTTATTTTATATGTTGTACTTAAGACCACATCTGGAATACTGTGCCTAAATCACAGCCCCAATTCTGAAATCTGATAAATATAAACTAGATCAGGTTCAGAGGGAAGTCACTAAACTGCCCCGCGGTTTTAAATATTTATCCTACTTTCAAAGACTTAAATCCCTAAAATTGTTTTCCTTAAGCGATAGGCGTCTCTGGGGTGATATTATCCTGACTTATTAATTATTCAATTCCGGCTGTTTCCGCCCTTCTTAGCTTTAGCTCAAAACTCTCTTAAAGAGCATAATTTTAAACTGACCAAGCCCAGGGCTTTTTCCAGATTGAGAAGTCATCATTTTTTTTATAGGTCAATTACCCAATGGAACAGCTTACATACCAAAGTAGTCTTTGGGTCATCACTCTCAGTTCTCAAAAAGGCATATGATAATCATAAGCTTCCCAAGTTTAAATAGTCCGACTCTTTCTCCTTGTTATTTTTAGCTATCTATTTATTTATTTTTATTTATTGTTATTGCACCTTTCTGATATAATTCGATAAATAGAACCGAGGATCAAAAAGAGTTTTACTCCTACTTAACTTGTGTATTCACCTGTAACCTGCATCATTTTTCACACCAACTATTGCAATTATTATAAAAAAATTGTATGTATTTAAATAAAAATTATATAAATGGTAAAATTTTTATTAATTACAAATATATATTTTTTAAGATTGGAGAACTAAAGCTTGGGTTAAAATTTATATCTATTACAATTATAAATTTATCAACATCACTGTACCTCTTTATATATATATATATATATATATATATAATAAAAAACATATTTTAAAAAAACAACTATTATTTATAGTACATTAAGCAGTTTACTTAATAATTCCAACACGAATTTACATAAAAAATGTCTAGAGCCACAAGTTAAATAATTTTTTATTACATTACACAAAGGTGGAATCAGTGTAATTATATTGTTCTTTTATATAATGATTTATAACGTTTTTGATAAAATTTTATCACAATAAACTTATTAAAAAAACTTTTCTTTGTAGATCCGCTACTTTTATAGTTGAAGTCATTCCATGATAGTTGTACACAAGTTGTTAAAATTAAGAACCGTATAAAATTAAAAACAATAAAAATTAAAAGCATTTTTTTTTAAACAATGATTTATTTTATATGTTAATCTTAATTTATGTTAATACTATTTTAGAAGTTGTAATGTGGAAAACTTATTCCTGCTTATTTTTCTTTCTTTTTTCTTTTTTACAGTTTTTTACTTTTTTATAAGGGGTCACTGTTTTTGATCAATATTCTCCATTTGATTCTGTTCACAGTGTCTATTTTTGTTGGTACCTTTTCCTTTATATCAGCTTTCACACAATTCAAGCATCTTCTATTTAACCGACCACAGTTTTTTAAAAGAGGATTTTAATGCCATTACTCGCATTGTAACGTAGTTTTCTTTTCTACATAGAATATGACCGTACCACCTTAACCTTTTTGTTGATGACTTTCAGTTTATTTCTAATATTTTCATTTTTTATTCCATCTAATTTGGATATTCCCAACGATTATCAAAGCATTTTAATTTCTACTAAATTCAGTTTTCTCTCTTGGGATTTTTTAATACTCCACGTTTACAATCCGTAAATCAAGGCCGGTCTTACTGCAGTTTTAAAATTTTTAATTCTTGTCTTTGCTATTATTCTTCTGTAAGTTTTCTTCTGTAAGTTTCCTCCATTTATACCATCCTGCTTGTAATCTTTGCGCTATCTCTGCATTCAAATTTCCATTCTTTTCTCTCATACTTATGATATATATATATATATATATATATATATATATCATTTATTACTTTAGATGCTTCAAGAAAGTGAAATGTAAACCCGTATTTAGTGCCGGTAGTGAGATTCGAACCCATGTTCACCAACGTTGTATCGCTAAGCCACTAGACCTTTCCAAAATTAAATGTTGCAAATAAATAACATTTTAGAATAATGTGTACTACTGGAATTCTAAAGTCTTATTACCAGCTGCACCTAAATTTAAAACTCAACTTTTAAAATACAAAAAAATGGAAATAAGTGCAAAACTTGTTTAAATGCTTATGTGCATTTTATTCAAAGTATAATAAGCTTTCTAAAACAAATAATTTGGTGTGCATCCAATTAATAATAATAATAATAATAATAATAATAGTGGTATCGGTACGAGTACATAGACAAAAAATAGATATTTAATCCAATACTAGTTACATTTATTGTTATTAGCATACATTTATTTCGTTTTTAAAATAATTTGTTCACTTAGCAATGTCAGATAGAAAATATTATAGGAAGAACCGGTGTTTATTAGATAATGTTACTATAAAAATACATAAATACAAACCAAGTAAATCAATAAAAAAGGTACTCAATAATTAAATTCTACTTACCAAGATAAAACCAATGTTTACTTAAATTAAGAATTCATGTAATCTACAAATATAAAGGTTTATGTCTATTTACAAAGTATTTATAAACAAAATATATAAAAAATAATTGACTAATTTAATGTTAATGATTTTCTATAGATTGTATAAAATGACATGGATGGCTAAGATGTCAAAATTGGGTTCCAATAAATGTGGGTTTGAATTCTACTATTAGCACAAAATGAAGACGTTTCGTGGCTTTGTTCCTGTGTCTATTGCTAAAAAATGTCTTCAGCAATTGTTTAAGAAAATATATTGAATTACATGTAATGTTTCACTATCCAACAAAAACAATATTTTTAAACGTCCTAGTGTGTAAAACTCAAATGAAAAATATTTTTGATGTAATTGTTTGCACAATGTTAATAATGTTTACCTATAATAGTAAATAATTTAACAAGATTTAGTACAATTACATCTTATAAAACTAAATCATGAAATATTTATAGAACAAAGGTATTTAAATTTATATATATATATGTATATATATATATATATATAATACAAAACCCTTTTGCTTTAAGAATAAGCATGGGGGCAATAAGACAACAATTACAACAAAACAACAACAACAATAACAAAGTCTCGTTGGCATTAAATATTCTGCAAATCGAAGATTGCGCTTTCTTTCGGCTTTCACTCAACCTTGTCATCTGGAACTTTGCCATCCAGAAACGTTGTTGTTTGCCGGAATGACGTCATTTTTCATTGGTTTCGTAGCAGTATAAATTTTTACAGAGGCCAGGTTGCCAACCCTGCGCTCAAACCCTCCTTCTTTATCCAGGCTTGGAACTGACTAGATTAAATCATTTCTAGTATATATATATATATATAATTATTGTTTGTTACGAGTTTTATCCTTTCTCCGTTAATACTGTATACAAAATAGTGAAACATTTATTAGCAGCACAAAACCACGAATACGAATTGATTTTTTACAACTAATTAGAAGTTTAATAAACAAAGTGTTTGAATGCTTGTTTGTTTTGGACTAAAAAACAATTGAAATTAAAATAAAATAAAGTGTTTATTGACTTTGGTAACTATGAAAACGAATTGTTTTTATCAATGTACAGTAACTTCAGCAATATTATTGGTCGAATATATATTTTAATTTAATTTGATAGAAATGAATGCATAAATATATTTTTATTCATTTTGATATTAATTTGTTTTGCAGTAAAGTTCTAATTTGTATTTTTTAATAATAATTATATATATATATATACGTATATTGTTTAACAGATATTGGAATAAATCATATACAAATTGGAACATAATATTTGGAAACCAACTAACTATAGTTTGTTAATGATTTATAATTCGTGAAAATGTACAAAATAATTTATGCCGTCATTATTATTACTCAACTTTTACGAAATCACAACATATAAGCATAAAAATGCAATAAAGTGTTTTTATCATTGCTATAAATAAATTAATGTTCTAACTGCTCAAAACAACTTTTACAAAATCGAATTGTGTGGGTAATAAACTGGTAAAAATAAGAAAATTGATATATATATATATATATATATATATATATATATATATATATATATATATATATATATATATATATATGCAGTTGCAGTATTTAAAAAAATAATCAATTACATTAAAAATGTTTTAAAGTATTAATTAATGTTTATTGTGTTTAGTTATATAGAAAATAATTTTTTGAGATATTTTAGAAATGCACATATTTTCTCATATTATTTTAATGATATTCAGTTAAATTTTAATGTACAAATAATACTGTTTTTTGTTTTTGTAATTATGTATTCGTTACAATAATCCATTGTTTAAAGTATTTCTACATACATGTTGTGTCTTTACCGCGTAAAGTAGATAATTAAATATTGAAAACCAAAATGTTACTATTGAGAAAAAAATTCTATTATTTAAACATAACTGAACAATAAATATTTGTATTTCCAAATTCCCTAACCAATTACTTTAAACTTATTTTTATAAATATATTATACTTTCAATATACGAATAAAGACGAAATGTCAATCAAACGTTTTAAAATATATTTACAAACATTTTTAATTAAGAAATGAACTACTGTAGACTGTAGTCCAAGACATATTTTACTAATATAAATTTTACGTATTTTACAAAATATTTGTAAGTAACGTGTATCGGAAACAAGTATTTTTGAAATTGTTATTTTGATTACAAAGTAAGAACACACGATAGACCACGTTCAGCATTGGGTTAAATAATAAACCGTTTTTTCAAAAACAATAACGTTAGCCAAATTGTTAACTTTCAATATTTGACCAGTTGCGGCTGTTGTATAAATAGATTTTGTAGGACATGTTCAATTTATTCCAAACATAAAATTAAGAGTATATATATATATATATATATATATATATATATATATATAGGATTTTAAACCTATAAAAATCCCTATGTAATCATATAAACTAACACATACAAACATTAGTTATAACCAACTAACATGTCAACACTTTTAAATAATTATTGTACTTAATCTAGTCATTTGTTTGCAGTTGATGACTTCAAGAACATAAAGTGTAGAACTATTCACTTTCGTTTAACTACTTATCAATTAACGTAGGAATATTATATTTTTTAGTCTGGCCGTTTAAGCGATTAATTATCTGAACAATATATTTATAATGGTAACTGCAGGTAAATTGATAAATAACTAAAAGGTAGAAATTGTTACTTCGACTGTTTTAATACTGGACAAGGTAATATTTGTCCAAATTAACAGTTAGGTTTTTTGAGATAATTTGTAGGATCATTACAATGAAATGACCCTATGGTTGCTTGATGAATAACTATATAAACAAACCTTTTACATATTTTCATTTTTATTATCATTAATGCAATTATACAGAATTAATTTCAAACTATATATGGTAATATATTATTGATAACAAAATTTTAGCAATAGGAATGATTTTATAACCTTTAAAACATTCCAAACACTTGTAGAAAAATAAAGTAACGAACCATTATGGATGGACCTTGTAGTGTACAAACTTTTCAATGCATTAATTGGTTTAGAAAAAAGACAAACACATAAATTACTAGGCCAAAGTCAGCAAACCAACCTAAATAAACAATCGATAACGGTTGTAAAAGCAAGTTTGTACATTTAGACGTTTTAAAACTTATGTAGATTTGACCTAGTCAATCAATATAAAAACCGAACCCGTTATACTTTTGTGCAGTTCAATGTCTTCTAATTTTAAAAACAGCATAAACAAGTTTATTATACAATAGTTGAAAGGAATAGTCAATTGCACATTTTGCAACTTGAAGATTTTCTTCTTATATTGATTGTATAAATAGATACTTTTGATAATTTTGCTAATAGCACATTTAAAGTGTTTAAAAAAAACTATTCTATTCTTAAACATACAATTATAGCAAAATAGGCTAGAAGCACCTTTTTTACAAAAGTATGTTTTATTCATAAGTTTTGTGCAACTATTTTTAAACAATTTGATTGGTAGCCTACAATGAGGCATAAATATAAAACAAATTCAGTTTATTGCAAATTATGTTAAAATGTGTAAACTTTGAACATTATATAATAAATTTTTTCGAACATTGTTTGTGCTTGTTAAACACAATTTTATCACATGCTTACTTCTATTTATTACCAAGATACATTATTGGCCAGTGTAACACAAAGCTTAAAGTTCGAAATAAAGTGTAAACTGTAGAATAATAACTAACAATTTAAAATTCAATAACAGGAATAATTGTTATTATTAATTGAGTAAGTTGCATTAATTTTATTAACGCAGTTATTATTAATAAAAATGCTTAAATTAAAAAAGTGGATTGTATGTATATATGTACAATATAAAGATATTATTTAGAGATGTTTCAATCAACATTACACAGTATAATTAAATACTATATTGAAAAATGGTTTCTGAAAATGCAAATGTGTAAATTAGTTGAGTTTTGATAACCGCATTGTCTAATATATTGTAGTTTACATTTTGGGTTTGTGTTGCTTCAATAATTTATTCTCAAAACATCTACCAACATTTATCAAACGCAAGATCATCATTTATTTACTTTCGAATGACTCAATCAAGCTGTATTGTTACGCGTAGAATAAAAATGTAATTTTTCAACTGGTATTATTTTGATTAATACCTAATGATGTACAAATCAAAGAGTAGGTTATAAATTATATTTGAAAATAAGAAATTAAAGTTCAATCGCATATTTAAAAACATTTGTTTATACATTAAATTAACCATACGCGCAGGGATTTTAAAAACAAAAAAATTAGTTTAAAATGTGTTTGTCTCTAAAATAGGTTTATGGAAGCAAGTACACATTGCTTACAAATTCATACAATTGTCTGAGTTTACTGAAATAATGTATCGCAATGTACAGTTTAAAATCTAAATTAACTTAAACACAACGATTGTTTTCTCCTTTTACTGTATATTTAATTATTTTGCATACAGATAGAAAATATTTGAATTAGTTGATTATGAAAACCATCCGTTTGTTAAAAACATTCAAGGGATTTATCTATGTATCGTTATGGATAACTGTTGGTTTTATATTAAATATCTGTTTACAATATTTTACTGGAAAAGTATATCAGAATAAAAATACATTACATGAGATAGACCGATCACTTGTGTTTGTTGGCGGTTTTATTCGAAGTGGTAATTCTATTGTATATATATATATATATATATATATATTTGTTAATACAACAACAAAAATACCATGAAATTTAGGAATAGTTTATGTAAACATTTATTGCCTAATTAACCAAATAAACACTTGTATAAACACATGCATTTTACATTATGTTACAAACCCTATTGCTATGTAGAGCATAATGCAACAAGATTGTTCTGCATAATTGTACATTTTGTTAAACTCTTTATATGATTATACATCCATTTTCATTTTAAAAAACTGATTTCTATTGTTTTATAGCGACATTATCATGTAGAGAACGATAGGTCCCATTATGACTTCTTCGTGTCAAGCATTTTTTAGAGTGCTTGAAACCACCAATGGTAAAAACGCATTTAACAATTTATAAAGATAATCTGGTCGTATTCAAAATGTATCTCTATATTTGACTGTTAAAATAACAGTGACTTAATTTGTACCATCACTACTGTTTTACTAAACAGACCAATAGTGTATAAACACAATTGAAATCACTTAATTTGCCATACTTCGACTTGATACTATTAGCCAAATTATTTATATTCCATATATTTTTAAAATATTGTTTGTTTATTTTTTATTTTATGTTTATTATTTTAAATGTTTTACGAGAAACATCTTTCAGCAGTGGACATTTTAGCGAAGCCAAACGTGGGCTTGCATTTTAGTACTGGTTCAGTAGATACAGAATATACAAAATATAATGTTAACGAATTCTTGTAGCAAATTTTATGAACAAAACAATGTAACAGGCTTTAGGCTGAACACACCAACTAGAATTTTGGTATAACAAGTACATTGTGCAGAGAAAATGACGCTACTTTGTGCTAACGCAAACACAATCAATATCATTTGTTGTTTCTTTAACTGAAACAAAGTTACGTTGTCTTGATATATCTTGGTGGACGAAAAATGTAGTGTCATTGTTTAATCCTCAGTAATTCCTTAGCTTTAACAACCTGTCACTGTTAGTATTTATACTATCAACATTGCCATGTAGTCCAACATTTGAGACATGTCCAATCCCGTCTTTATATATATATATATATATATATATATAGGTACAACATTGATGAGAGTGATGTTAGATGTCCATCCAAGCATTCGGTGTGGTCCTGAAACGCGAACAATCAAAGAAATTCTAAACTATCGACGTCAAATGAATTTTAAAAAGCAAAAAAACCTGTTACAACCAACTGGCCTCTATCCCCACGTCATTGACAAAGCCATGCGCGCTTACATTTGGACTATAATTAATAATGCCGGCCATGATGCACCCGTTCTGTGCAACAAAGATCCAATGTCATTTGATAATTTGTTGTATTTAGGCAAAATATTTCCCCAAGCCAAGTTTATCAACATGATTAGAGACGGCCGAGCAGTCGTTGCTTCTTCAATCACGTAAAATTGTCTACACATTGTTGCATTGTTACATATGTCGTTTCAATATGTATAATATTTTGCAAAATCGAATTGAAAATTGATACACAATAAAATTGTAGGGTTTTCATCGTTTGTTCCTCATCTTTAACATATCGAACTCTTACTAACACGTGTACATTAGACAATACTTTGTCAATATTCATATAAATCTAAAAACAAACATACATAATTTGTTAAAAATAAATTGATGTTTGTAACTAAAGTACAAAACAAAAGTTACGAACATTGTAATGCCAATACTTCAATATTCCAAAAATAAAATTTATTTTCAAATTTTGCCGACTCGAATTCACCGCCTACTGAAATATATATATATATATATATATATATATATATATATATATATATATATATATATATATATATATATATATAACGTGTTTCCGTTGAATTGAATAATAGTGCTTAGGTTAAAAAAAAGAAAAACCTGATAGTTTATGAATAAAATTGAATTACATTTTATGTTGTCAATCTCTTAAAAAATTCAATATTTACCTATAGCCATAAGTCATCATGTGAGTCAATCATAATTTGACTACACATTGAAAATTCTTTGTAGAAAATATTTTTTTATTTAACCTTGAAATAGTACCGTTTATGTATATCTGGCTTGTTTCTATACAATATACACAAATAATGGAACCAATTAGCACCTTACTAATAATAAACATTATGTAATATCTTAACGTCATTGTAAAAGTTCACTTGCTAACAATAAAACCATATATATATATATATACTTCATTTCACAAAAATGTTTTTAAAACATATATTTGAGAAATGTAGTGGGTAAAAATCTGATTAATCAATCACCCATTTAAATCGTTTTTAAAGAAAAAAAGTTACCGTAATGGGAATGTTGGATTCTATTCAAAGTCGTTTTGATTTGTGGGAAAATCGAACGTTTAAAATGATTGAACAATGTACAATATTGGGGGCCTTTCGATGCAAAAACGTATTTTACGAGCAACTAGTCTTGAATCTGGAAAAACAAATGAAAAGTATTTTTGGCAAGTTTGTATTGCATTATTTCTTAATTTTAATTGGTAATGAATTTTTGTATAATGTTTATTTGCAATTAATTAACAAATTGCCTTTTGTTTAAAGAGTTGTGAATTGTGATGACCAAAACATAAATAAATTGCAATTATTCCATGTAATAAATATGCTCTAAAGTAATTATTTATTGTTTATTTAAAAACCTTTTTGCTTTAAAAACATACATCGGGGCAACAAAATTGTTCTATGTAATGTAGATTAAAATTTTCGCCTTGACAATCAAGCATATATCAAAGATTGAAATTCAATTCGAATTTCACCGCACCGCGTCATTGGAATTGTGCTGTTTTTACTTTTTTGTCGTCGTTTACTAAAATCTTGTCCTCTTGTTGTTTCTTGAGCAAATATTTTTTTAGAAGTCAGGTTGCTAATTTTCTCCCCAAACCCTTCTCTTTCCTTGACCCAATTTGTAACTGGCTACGGTAGAATTGCTCTTAAATAAAACACCACCAAAACATATGCATACATAGAACAAATAATTTGTGTTTTTAAAAATAGTACAGTATTCTAAAATTTAGGTTAACAATAAATTTTTAACTCTAACGTAGTTAATCCTAACTTTCATTGACAAATGAAAAAGGGTGGATTTTAAAATTAGAAGTATGGATATGCTTAAAAATAAACAAATATAAAAAAAAATTAAACAATAAAAATGCTCTATTCCGGTAAGGTACAACAAAGGAATGAATGCACGATTTTAATTTAAATGGTCTCGCAAAAACCAAAAACATTCATTTTTGCAATGCATTATTTTTAATTACAAACACTTAACCAGTATGGAAAACATGAAGTTTACACATACTTTTTCAAAGTAAACAGTCAGAACAAGGTTTTGGAAATTGAAAAGGTACTATTTAGATATATTGGTCATTAACAAGATGCGTTAAATGGGTTAATGATATTGTACTACTAAGATTTTATTAAATTTGTATTTTGGAAATAAACTAGATCAATGTGATGCAGTTGGTTATATTTTGAGTGCAAGTACTATCAAAACTCTTATGAGATGGAAACTCGTGAGCGACCGCATTATTTTGATTAGATTTGGCACTAGATTAACAAAAAGTAGTATTGTGTAAATCTATATATCTACTAAAATTATCATAAAGAAACCACCAAAAATGATTTTTACATGTCTATGAAAAACGTGAGTTGACAAATATCTCAAACCAATTTGTTAAAGTCTACATTTCAAGATTTACAACGTATAGATAAGTTTGATAAACAGTGCTCACTATTTTAGTTGGCTTTATTTATTTATGTTTACTACCTTAAATGCTTTACGAGAAACATCTTTCAGCAGTAAACACTTTAGCGATGCCGAACGTAAGTCCGCATTTAGTACCGATGGGGGATTCAAACCCATGTCCAAATCGAGCGCTGTACAGCTAGACAACCCTGGCACAATGGATTTTAACAGTTTTATGAAATGGTATTATTTTCAGAAATAAAACAAAATTATCACGTGTTCAGAAATGTGGGTAAATGTGTTCAAATAAAGTGCCGCAATAATATGAATCTATGGTTAGATGAAAAACGGTAACGAACAATTTCAAGATTCTGTATAAAGTTGCGAAACAATTAACTAGAGCTAAAAGTAATTGTAATCAAAAGAAAAGTTGTTAGTCTACTTTCACTCAGCACAGATAAAATAAGTTTAAACAATTACAACAATTGTTTAATGTTGAAAATGTAAATATTGCGGTAGACAAACATTTTAAAACCATTATTTTCTATCCCTTTACAATGTTTGCACGCATTGACTGTCATTTTTATAACCTAATATAGAAGTAAATTTTAGATGCGAACAAATGACATTTATAAAATGTTGAATATCTTTTACCGTCTGTGTACTGAAGGGACTCAAAAGATTGTGTGGTGCAATCACTTTAAAAACAAATAAAATCATAAAAAGAATTGACTATTGTATCCAAATATTTGCTAAAAACGGTTTTAAAATAGACTTTTTTAAAGAGTAAAATGTGTTGTTAGGCTGTATAAAACTTGGTTAAGGATTATTTAAAACGGTTTAATTGAAATAAATATTAGGTGCGATTAAATAGAGAGATTGGGAAACGGTAGAATTATGTGAAACATCTTTGTAGTCCCATACTATTTAAAGAAACAAACATTTTAATTATTTTTTTAAATTATCGATATTATTATTATTGAGGGCTGTATAATTCATGATGGTCCCAAGATAGTGGATCTTTTATATGCAGACGATGCGGTTCTTAAGGCAAAAACCGAAAAAGATTTGCAAAATAGGGTTCGACTTACTCAAAAAGCCTCAGATAAATACGGTTTATATCTTAATACTAAGAAGCAGTGGATTTAGCAAAAGAGACCTTTTAGAAATCTAATCACTGTTAATGGTAACCCACTCTCGGTGGTTGATAAATTTACGTATCTAGGCTCGGTCATAGTCTAATAAAGGATCCAGCTCTTCAGAGATTCGGCGTCATATTCGCCTCTCTGCTGCAGCCTTTGGGCGTTTAAGTAAACCTTTATGGAACAAAAGTAATATTTTTATTAAAATCAAGATTAGAATATGTAAGAGTTTAGTGCGTTCCAATCTACTTTGTGCTTGCGAAACTTGGACTCTCACCCAAGTGGACATATAAAAACTTGTCCATTTTGAGCAAAACTGTTTAAGATCCATATGGTTCCGCTCTTTGTCCTCCATTGAACGCAATCGTTTAATAACTAATAAAATATTTCGACCATTCCCAGATATTTGTAAGTCACTTAACATTTATTGGTCATGTATCTATAGCACAATAAAAGAAAAATGATTAAAATGGATTGACCATATTTTACGTAGATTGCCCACTCATTCAGCCAGAATAGCTGTAGAAGCCAATCCATTGCTGGGATGGAAAAGAAAGTCAGGCGGCAAACGGAAAATTTTGACGGACATTCTATCACGCAAACTCAGTCCTTTTATTTATGCTAACCCCCCTCGTCCAAATGAATTACTTAATTGGGCGTCCGTTTGTTTACCTTTTGCAACTAATAGAGATTACTGGAGAGGTTTGACTCAGAATGTAATTAACATTTAAAGTCAGCACACCTCAAGTGTCGTTCACTAAGTGAACATTGCAAAAGTTGATGTTTTTGCAGACATTTCGGAATTTGGACTACCCTGATGATGATGGTAATGATAATGTTATTATTAATAATTGATAGTCTGTCATTGAGTGTGATCTATATTATAAAAATAGTTTATACAATTAGTGTAGGCCAATTTAACACATTTAACTTACTGTCGTAAGTAAATCAATGTTAATGTATGTTTCATTTATAAAATTTATTTTTATATCAAAACAATTTTTAGAATTTTTAAATATACCATGGAATTCCATCGTTCTGTCACACCACTTAGCCATAAGTGAATCTACAGTATTAAATGAGTATGTTATATATATATATATAAACTTTAACAGAATATGTCTTATAATTTCTAAATTGCAAATTTTATTACTTGGAATCAAGTTTGATAAAATTGTCCATTTTTGCATGTTCACAGTTAAATTGTTGTCAAGTAAACCTCTTAATGTTATTTATTTTTATTTCTAGAAAAGAACCAAGTACCAATGACGTACAGAAAGCAATTTATAAAGAGTCTTTAGACACGTGGTACACATCACCGCATCCACTGCCATTACAATTTAAAATACATATTCACAGGAAGAGCACATTGTTGAAACATTTAGGTTATTTAAAAATTGGAATTCCTCCTAATTACACTAAGTTTGTACCTTTTGATAACAACTGACTATATCTTTAAAAATGTTCTAGTTTACCTTAATTTTTAAATTATGGTTAATATAAAATATTTTCAATTTTTTATTATAATCTGAACTAATGTGTAGTGTAAATTGGACTGCTTTCAAACATACCAAATTACTGTTAATAAATTTATTTTTATTAGTATTAAAGTTGTTAATTTTTTATTGTTTATATTATTAAATAGAATGAATATACATTTTCTTTTTGATGCCTTAAAATGTTTTATTTTACTTTTGTAAATTTGTTTACTTAAATTAGCAATATTTGCCAAAATAAGTAAATAAAAGGCAAAACAAAACAGTTAAAATACTGACTACATGGTATTCAAAAAACAAGCAAATATAAAAATTATTATATGTTATTTAAAAAAACAAGTAACTCTTAATAATTTTTGTACATTTAGTGCACGTATCTAACTCAAATGTTTTTGGCAACCACATACGTTGGAAATAAGTACCATTTTATATATCTAATATGCAATTATATATATATATAGTCTTTCAAAAAATAATTTCATCATTATATATAATTAATAATTTTTAAATTTCGCATTAAATGTGAACTAGTTTATGATTAAAAATTGAGTAAAATTATCAATATGAAACATTGCGTCAAATATTAGAGTAAGTACAAATTGTATGGAATTGTTTCAGTTAGTAAATATTTTTTTTGTATTTTACAATACAAAGTGCGTAACAATTAATGTGGTAATTATTTTCTTAATTTCTTAACCCAACATTTTAAACTGGCTACGAAATTATTTCTCAAAAAGAAAACAATATACACAAATTGGTCGTAATAAATCAGAGTTAACAGAAAATAATAATGGAGTTCCACAAGGTGCAGTACTATCTCCGTTTTTTTTTACTGTACGTAGATCCATTGATAGTGCCGAAGCCATCACTTTTGTTTAAATTTGCAGATGATATGGTATTGTGCACAAAGGTTTCATCAAACAATGATCTAAACAATTTTGAAAATTCTATTAATAAAATTGAAAAATGGTCTACTAACTTTGATCTCAATTTAAATCCATCAAAATGCAAGTTTATTAAATTTACAACGAGGCGTCCAAGAGAAACAATGGAATTAAACAGAACATTCAAGTTAAATCAAACAAATATATGCACCTGTAACAAAATTAAATATCTTGGTGTAAACATAAATAGCATACTTACCTGGTGTGATCATGTAGAGCATATATTTTTAAAAACCAAATCATTATGCTACTATATAAGAAGATTAAGAAAACTAAATGTTAACAATTATATTACTAAATTGTTCATTACATCATGCTTTTATCCTTTGATATTATATTGCTCACCCATAATTTTTCCTGGTTTATTAAAACAGGATTACATTATTTTAAAAAGATGCATATCATTGGTATCAAAATCTTCAGGAATCAAATATTCTATCTTATTGAATAATATTGTTGATAAACATTTTAAATCCTGTATACAATTAGCATCAAGGATTGAAAATAATAACAATCACCCGCTACATGCAGCTTTTAACAATTCTAAAGCTTCTGGAAAACAAGAGGAACTTACCTGCACATGAAAGCCAAAACTAATCAATACAAAAATTTACGTCTGCCCTACTTATCCAGAGTATTAACTAATCCAGAATCAAACAAAATTGAACTACTAAGAAACCAATCAAAGTAGGAATTGTTCCACCTACGCATTTATTTGAACTAATTTGGACATCTCACAGTACAAGTTGTGCCTTATAATGACTCATTCTATGTACAGCAATTTTGAATATTTTTTTAAAAATCACATGCATACTATATAGACTATATTTATATTCATTAACATATGACATTCTATTTCATTTTGATCCCATTATTTATACTACTACTTTTTTTTTTATATTGATGGTAAAAATGTATTTTATGCTGAATGTATCTCTAGTGAGATATTAAAGCTTAATAATAATAATAATAATAATAATAATAATAATAATAATAATAATAATTGAGGATTTGCTGGAGTTTCAATCCTCCTTTACTGTCTCTTCTAATAAACGTGCCGGCTCAAAGCTTCGATAGAGAGCTTCTCCTCAGTAGTCAAAAAGACTTCCCCCCATCTGTAACTAATACAATTATTAGACTCTTTCAAGAAAAAATCTTATCAGCAGCTAAACAATATACTGTTAATAGGAGGAAAAACTATTTAATAGTTAAAGGCATCTCCGATACAGCGACCAACTTTAAGAAGATTGTCTCTGAGGTAATTAAGGTTTGTCACCCTTAGTCCTTCAAAGCTATTTGTATGACCTGTAAGCGTCTTTACCTCCTATCCCCCATTATAGTCTCTTTTAAATCCTCATAATTGGCATTACTAAAACTTGGCTATTGGACAAAATTCTTGATATGGAACTGTTAATCCAAGGCTATAACGTCGTCCAATTAGACAATATAAGAAATAGATGTGGTGGTTGACTTTTCTATATTGAGGAGAATCTAAATTACTCCCTTTTCTCTCCATGTACTTTTACTAGACATAGACATGACTTACTTTTTGTCGCTATTTTTTTAGAGATCATGCTAAATTCTCTATCCTTTACCGACCTCTTTCTTTTTTTAAAGTTTTTACTACAAGCTTTAGTACAAGAACTCCTTTCTATCTTTGTTTCTCTCCCCATAAATATTAAATACTTATAAAAAACTTTAATGCTCTTTCTATTAATTGGGACACTTTTTTCTGCCCTGTCAAGTCCTTCTATACTAGTCTTCTCAATTTCAGCATCAAAAATGCACTCACTTAACATGTGTTTTCCCCAATCAGACATAAAGCAGGTAGTTCGTCTTTCTGCTTTGATTTAGTTTTTACTAATGTTTCCTACTTAATTGATGTTATTAATTATCTTTCCCCTTTGGGTAAAAACGATCATTTCCCTTTGATTTACGACGTACACTTTCCTAGAACTGTCTTTATCGCTAAACTAAGATCTATGCTTATTCCTGATTTTAGTAATTCCAATTTTTACTGGGATTACACCACTATAGATGATGTTAACAATTTTTATGACTATTTCTTTAGTATCGTTAAGATAGGAGTAGAACGCTTTACTTTTTTTGCGTCCTTTATTGCCCCAAGCCCAAACTTTTACAGCATATCATTTAACTCACTAGACTCCGTAACCGTGTGTTTCACAGGTGGAATTAACTGGCCTCTCATGTTTTTATTATGTTACCTCGAATTACGGAATAGATGTGTACATAGCTTCCACCAACTCAAATACCAAATACTTTATAGGTTTTTAAGTAAAGCTAAAAAAGATAAGAGTCTGTTTTTTAAATTTATTAAAAATAAGCGTGGATCTTATAATTCCTTTCCCTAACTTAAAGACAATCACAGTTTACCCCTTTCTATACCTGAAGTTTGCAATACTTTTAGTAATTACTTCCAATCTGTCTTCAATACAGATTTTTTTAGAAGTTTTTCTTTTTCACCCTCTGTTCATTTTGGGTCTCCCCTAATTACTTCATAGATAGTCCATAATTTTTTTTCTATACTAAAGTTATCTGCCCGAAGTGCGGAAGATCTATACTTGCAAGTTTATAGAGAATGTGTGTCAAAACTTGCTACTGTTCTAACTCATATATTTAACCTTTCCCTAAACCAAGGTAAAGTACCTAAAATCTAGAAATCAGTTTTTATTCAGCCGATTTACAAATCCGGTTTAAAGCAGACAGCCACAGTCCCACTAGCATTTTATCGGCTCTCAGTAAAATTATAGAGAAAATTGTTAAATCTCATTTAGTTAATTTTATTGTCAATAATAATCTTATAAACCCGGCTCAGCATGAGTTTAAGCCAATGAGATCCTGCCTCTCCAACTTAATGACATTTACTAGTAGCCTTACCAGGATGCTAGAGTACTCTCCCTCGATCGATGGCATCTACTTTAGTTTTTTCAAAGTTTTTGACAAAGTACCCCAGACTGGATTCATTCAGCCTATAATAAGTATTATCTTAATAACTTTATTTAAATTTTATTTATATATTTATTTATTATTTTTGAAATTTTTATTATTTCTTGAAAACATTAAACGGAGTTCCAAAAAAAGTATTCTTGTACATATTTTATGAATAAACCTGAACCAGTATGGTATGTTTTGAATGAGGCTGTTAATGCAGTTTTGTTTAATGTTATATTTCTTATTTATACATTACTATATTAATAAAAGTAAAAGATTTAAATTGCTTATTTATTCCAGATTTTTGAAACAATTACTACAGAATTAAACAAAACTATTATTGCCACTTTAATTGCTCACGCGCCAGCAACTAAAAAACTACAAAAAACATAATTTTGAGACTAAGCAGAATATGGATAATATAAAAAATCTTTAATTTTATTAAAAAAGACCCGTAATTTAAAATAAATATGTCTTTATTGGCACTGTTTTAAGAATTTAAAAACTAAAATTATTTTGTATGACGTGTAAACACTCACAATTATTCCCACATTGTTATCCCTTGCAATTAACCAATAATTACCGCAAACATGTTAAACTATTTAGAAAACCTAATATTAAGTTTTGAATATTTCATTTGCAATTTCTGATTTTATTCCAGCTCGTATTGGAGAGAACAGTCTCCTAAAATTTTCTTAAGAAGATATTATTAATGCTTGAATAAAAATATCATTGTAAAAAGTGCATTTAATAATGTTTTTAATTGTCAGGTATTCATCTTGAATTTGGTGTATGAAGATGTTGATGTTGTACCTGAGTTTAAAGTTGTTAAAACTTGCTGTAAAGTGCTTTATACGGCACTTTTATTTATTGTCATTTTTTAGTAAACAGCAAATGCATGACTAACTATCAAAAACTATTTTCCTGCACGCATTAGGATTTTTAAAGATTTTTTCTTAGAAGAAAAAATCATTAGATTCTATACTTCACCTACTGCGTTATCTGGTTGCAAGTTGAATACATTTATTATTGATATTGTTTTTTGCCCACAGCAACAGTGACCCAGTGATACTTACAGCTGGATTAAGAATTTTTTATATGATTATAATTTTAGTGTAAAATTAGGAAACGCGTTTTCTATTCCTGGTAGGATTATATCAGATGCACCACAGGATTTGGTACAACACCTTTTATTATACATAGTGTTTATTAATGACCTACCGTTTATAGTTTATTTCAGCATCCTTCTTTATGCAAAAAATGTAAGTATATGCGGCACAATCCTTGGAGAAGATTAATAATATTTATGTTTAGTCAGTTAAAAATTGCTTACTACTGAATTAAGCGCAAATGTAGCATTTTTGGGAAATCCTCGGGTATGGTTTTTATATATCTAGTTTGCACACAATAACTTTGGTAGAATTTATGAATGACTTGGGACTCCTTTCAACACCCTTCCTTAAAAAAAAATAATATTTTATTTTTTTACAAATCTCGTGTATTGCCTTGTTTCTGTGGCTGTTAATTTTACCGACTTTCTTGTATCGAAGTGACATGTGATCACGCCAAGTAATTTTTAAATTACTTCTAAATCACTGACAATAACATATATCCACCATCTTATAAATATTGTGTTTTTTACTTTTTATTAATATATATTGTTGTAAGTATAATTATTAGTATGTGCAACCAAAATTTTATTTTCAGAATAGAAAATTATAATTATTCTGGTTTGAGTTTATAAAAGACTGACTTTGCTGTTCTATATGTAGCTTTAACATCAATTTTGATTTTGCCTTTTTTACTACTAATGTTTTCTAAATATGTAAGAAGAAATCACCGGATTTAATGTCCAGTATACTTATTTTGATAAACAAGTAATATTTTGGCTTTGTGTATAATAATTTTGTTTTTGAATGGCGAATCCTTAATATAAGTAGAAAACTAATATCACTGAAGTCTGTTGACACGTTTAAATGATTTCTGGCGCTTTACTGTAAAAACAAATATTTTTGCAATATCTAAATTTACCAATACGTTATTTTTTTTAAATGCTACAAATCATATTATTTATTTACTAAGTTATATTAAAATGAATTACCAGAAGAGATAAAAACGTTGACAAATACATCTTTGACGTATTTCTGTAACAATGTCGTAGTGTATCCACGTTTATTTCTTAAAATAATAATTATTATATTTAACGTTTTTAATTTAACTTATATCTTTATACAAGATTTGATGTGCCAAAAAATTAAAACAAAAAATTAAAATCATTTTCTTAGTTAACTCATACTAAACTGAAAGCTACTACAATACAGCAAATGTTAACTTAGAACTAAATACATAATTTAAAAATAAATGTTAAAAATAAATATTTACAAAAAATTTAAAACTAAAATTATTGACAATAATAAGTTTCAGGTTTTTTCATGTTTATACACACTTTTGAATCACTGCGGTACGCTTGCGTAACGTGCTGATTAAAGTAGCCTTGTTGTTTTGCGCTTGCTCATTGTTCATTACGCGTTAATCGTTTTAATTGTTGTTTTTGTGTTATTTTTTTACAGTGATTGTCGCAATTGTATTGCTAAATTACTGTGTTTTTACACCGTTTTTATGCTCTGTGGTTAGCTTGTTTTATATATATATATTTTTGTGTGCTCTTTGTGTCAATTGTGTAACTGTGTTGCGCAATTGCTTGAACAAGTGCGATTTATTTGTATTTGTGCTTGAAATTTTGTATTTATATCCAATTATCACCTTGCTTGTTTTTGCTTTGTGATATTTGTTGTATTTCAGTTTTTACTTTAGATTGCATTTCAATGAGTCCCCCAATTCGTCATCTTGTGGCAGACGTGGATGTAGTAAGTCAGTGAAATCAGGTATGCTCTGTTCTGATTGCTCTACCTGGTTTCACGAGTAATGTACCGGTCTTTTGGAAGCTCTTAACAACGAGTTAGCGAATAGCAATACTGATTTTTACTGTATCAATTGTCTTTGGGTCAGAGAGACCAAAATTACTCCCCCATTTGATCTTAAGTTAGATCTCCTCCTCGACCTAGTTAACGAGCTTAACGTAAAGAGCACTGACCTAAAAAAATCAATGGACTCTCTTCACAACATAAACACTTCAGTTGCCAATGCCTTCACAAAACAGGCAGCCGATTTCAACCAACTCTCTTTCTCCGTTAGAAGCCTTTCGACAGCACCTAAAATGCCTACTCTTTCTCCGGTAACTAATGCCGTCCTCCGACTCTCCCAAAACAAGATTTTATCTGCGGCCAAGCAATTTGCTGCTGATAGAAGGAAAGAAAAAAATATTTTAGTTAAGGAGATTCCTGAATCCGTTACTAACTACAAGGAATTAGTTACTAAGGTCGTTAACACTTGTACTTCAAACTTCAAAATTTTTCGTATGATTTGCAAACGTCCCCATATTTCCCCTCCCGTCATCATTTGTTTTAGTACTACTGAGGATGTTACCGAAGTCCTTAGTTCCTGGCCCACTTTACGTAAAAAATTTCCTGGTATTCGTCTACATATAGATTATCCGCCATTTGATAGGATAGGCAAGGTTCGACTTCCATTGCCTATGTCCTGTCCCAAACTCTTGGCCATCCCAGTAGTAAAACTAACCCCTCTCCGTACTGTCGATTCTTTCATTATCTCAAACAAACAGGATTTTCCCCTCCCGCCCCGGAGTCAGATTCCAGTCCGCTATCGCCCAAGCAGGTCAAGTCCCCTATTACCCCCCCTAAGATAGCCCTTTACATGTCTTCTACACTAACGCGTTCAGTCTTTTGAACAAGTTACCTGAACTGCGTAATTTAGTCGTAGCCTCTAATCCACACGTTATCGGCATCACGAAAACTTGGCTTTCTGAAGATATTAGTGATAATGAGTTGCTAATGGATGGCTATAATATCATCAGATCAGACCCTCAAAATCATAAATGTGGAGGTTGTTTATTCTACATTAAGAATGACTTAAATTTTTTAGTTGTTGAGCCTTCAAATCGTCCTTATTCAGGATATGATCTCCTCTCAGTTAATATCTCACTCTCCTCAAAAATGCTTGTCCTCTTCTCTATTCTCTACCGTCCTCCCTCTCTCTCCGAAGCCTCTAATCTTACCCTACTCCATGACCTTTACTCGATATTACCAAACAACTCGCAGCCCTTTGGTTTTGATGGGAGACTTTAACGCCCCTTCTATCAACTGGGAGGTTCTGACTTGCTCCTCAAGTCCTTTCAACTACTCTCTCCTTCAATTTAGCATTGAACATGTTCTCACTCAGCACGTTTGAACTTCCACTAGATACAAGACTGGCTGCTCCCCTTCCGTCCTAGATTTAGTCTTCTCCTCTCCTCTTTCGCTTATTGACTGTACTTCTCTTCGGCCCCCCCTAGGCAAAAGCGATTACGCTCTTCTCTCGTTTGAGGTTCTGCTCCCTTTTTCATGCTCATTCTCTCACCAGCAGTCCGTACCAGTCCCTAACTTCCGTAAGGCAGATTTTGCAGGGTTTAGAAATTTCTTTTGCAGCTATAACTGAGATTTCTCTCAAACGACCGACATTGATAGGTTATATGAAATCTTTACTAATATTGTAAGACAAGGAGTAAACTGTTTTATTCCGTTCCATAATCCGTCCCGTCCCAAAACAAAAATCTCTCGACATCTTCTTCGTATCCTGAAGTCACGTGATTCCGCTTTCTGCACATGGAAATCCACTGGCATTCCGAGTTTTTACTACAATTACCTCGATCTTCGGAATAAAGTAGTCTCAGGTTTCAGGCGGTTTAAATATTTTAAACTACGTACACTTTTAAAAAATTCCAAATCTAATAAAAGCCTCCTTTTCAAATATATTAAATTTAAACGTGGGCGAGACTTCTCCTTCCCTAGGTTAAAGGACCAAAACGGCTCCTTCCTTTCATCACATGAAACCTGCGATAATTTCGGTACATACTTTAAATCTGTCTTCAATACAGATTCTTCTATTATTTTGTCACCCAAGCCCACTCTCGACTCTGGGTGTCCTATTGTTACACACTCTATGGTCGCTAATTATCTTGGATTGGTAAAATCCTCTTCTTGCATAGCCGATGAGCTCTATCCTAGAGTTCTCAAAGAATGCGCGTTGGTTCTTGCTCCCCCTCGCCTTCATCTTTAATCTCTCTCTACAGCTTGGAAAAGTGCCTTTAATTTGGAAGCTTGCCCACATTCGTCCAATCTATAGGACCGGCAGTAGGTTTATCCCTGATAGCTATAGACCCATCAGTATCCTATCAGGCCCCAGCAAAATTCTCGAAAAAATTATCAAATCTCACTTTATTAATTTTATTTTAAACAATAATCTCATAAATTCTGCTCAACATGGATTTATGCCAACGAGATCCTGCCTCTCTAGTCTATTATTATTTACAAAAAGTGTTACGGGTCTGCTCGAACGCTCCCCTTCCGTCGATGTTATCTACTTCAACTTTTGTAAAGCCTTCGACAAGGTGCCACATTCAGCGTTGTTAAGCAAGCTAAAGTCTTTAAAGTTAAGTTAAGTAATGTATCCTCCTCCCCCACCCCTATCTCTTCAGGTGTTCCTCAAGGATCAGTTCTAGGTCTCTTATTATTTATTATATACATTAATGATCTACCCTCGATTGTTCACTCCAACATTTTGCTTTATGCAGACGATGTTAAAATCTGGGGTAATGACCCAGTTCAATTACAGGAGGACATTAATAGCATTTTCAATTGGTCTATCGTTAATTCCCTCCCTTTGAATATTTCTAAATGCAGCCAGTTTACCCTTGGCAAATCCTCAGGCAACAGTTTCATAGCTCCTAACTTGCAGCCAATCGTTGCAGTCAACCTGGTAAAGGATTTAGGCGTGACCTTCAGCCCCTCTCTCAACTTTTCGTGTCATCATAATAAGGCTATCCTTAAATGCTATCAGCTAGCAAAATTTTTCCGGCGTAATCTTGGCACTATTCCGATTAGTTGTACCAGCCTCCTCTTTCAGCTCTATATCCGGCCACATCTTGAATATTGCATTCAAGTTACGTCTCCAATCCTAAGAGGGGATATATTGAAACTGGACAAGGTACAAAGGAGCTTCACTAGACAGCCGTGGTCACTCAAATATTCCTCATACTCAAATCGTCTCAAAGCTCTCAAACTTTTTCCACTCGAAGATAGGAAACTCCGGGACGATCTTATTTTAGTCTACAAACTCCTTAACACTCACCACCATAATCTCTTTACCCTCTCCAACGACTCCCGTCGAGGACATTCGTTTAAGATCTCCAAACCTAGGGTCCACTCTCGTTTGAGCTCCCATCATTTTTCTTACAGGGTTATATTTGCATAGAACAGTTTACCTGCCTACATCGTCTCGGCCTCGTCCCTACAGTCCTTCAAATTGGCTTATGATTCGCACTATCTTTATAATTTTATTTAATTATGTGCTTTTATTATTTTTATGTTTTTATATCGCTTGATATTGATATCTGATACCCAGAACCAAGTACTAAAAGGGAGTTTTTTCTCCTATTTATGCATATTTATGCATAAAAATATTTTAATTCGCGAGGTGAGGCGCGCGTCACGCTACACGTCCATTGGAGCCTTATTTATCCTTTTCTCTTTTCTTCTTTTTTGATGATTATTGCAGTGTTTTTGCATTGTAATACGTAACTTGTTTTATTATTATTTTTGCATATTTATAATTTTTGCTCGTTTTCTATAATTGTTAACTTCCACTATCTACCTTGATTTTATCTTGATTTCAAATATTTTTTCTGTCACTAATCCCCCTTTACCTCACCATCCATTTCATTTTTCCCCCTGAAAATTTGAAACAATTTGAGAACCGAGTACTAAAAGGCGTTTTGGCCTACTCAACTCGTGAAAAATCCTGAAAAAAAAAATCCTGAAAAATCTTGAATTAATTAAATAATTTATAAACATACAAACAAATTTTTATAATAATTATTTAAAATATTATTTTTTAAAATAATGTTTTTTTATTATTTACAGTTTATAAATATTCATTTGGAGCACTATTTAATTTTGTCGCTTCAATGACATTAGCTAATCTTCCCCACCCTGGCAGTACTATTTCTGCTTACTGTGAAGATATTTTAATAGAGGGAGATGTTCTTTGTGTAGATATTCCTAAGAAAATAATTGTGTTACGTATGTGTATTTGAATTAATATTTTTTTAGAGAAACCATCATCAACATGTGGACCTGACAGATCTGATGTTTTTATATTACGTACGGACTATTTGCGCGATTTAAAAATTTTAAAAAAAGGCCCAGTTTTTAATTTTCAGAAGTTAAATGTTGAAAAGGTTTATTACTTTAAAATTCAATAGTATTTAGATTTCCGAACGAATTAAGTTAAACGAAAAACAGCAACACGAAAAAGTGAAATTTTACGCTCACGATGTCCCTGTTGAGGCGAGGAAACTAGCAGAATACTTAGAAACGTAATTTTGAAAGAGTGTATAGTTTTAGTCATTTTTCAGTTTCATGGGATAAACCAAACATTGTTGTTATGGAACATACTTTTATTAGCCCGCCTTATAAATCTGCTAATGTAACATGTTCATCGGATGTACAGCAGGTGAAGTCACAGACGGATTATGTTCAAAAACTGGTTAGTTTATTCTATTTTAATTATTTTGAATTTTAGGTTAATCGGTTTTATCAGAATTAATAATTGGAAAATTGTCTGAGGAACTGGTCAAATACTTTGAATATAATCAAGATATTTATTTTTCGCTTGAGTTTTTGCATAAAATAATTTTATTAATCGTTAAACTGAGTGACAGTTTGAAATAAGTATTTATTGAGTCGGTTTATGAGAATATTCGAATTTAGTATTGAGGCGTTATGATTTATGAAAATGTTTTTCTTTAAGGTTTAGTATAAATATGGATATTTTAAGGTTTGTGATTTTTAAAACAAGATATTTATTTAACTGTCTTGCTTATTTTTTATAAATATTATTAACTGGGCAATTATTTAAAAAGTATTGAATTTAGAACTAATTCAAGCATGTAGCTAATGCTTTACGTATATGTTTTGACATTTTAAACTTTTAGATTTGATATACAAGTGCGTGTTTTATTGATATGTAGGAATAAATTGATTTACTCCTATTTTTAATTTTAATAATGTTTGGTCATTAACTCTTTCGGAATATTTATTAATGCAACAAATTAAGCGCTGCTTGACATTTCTTTTTGAAAATAATTGTAAAGTAAAATTAAGCTGCTTTTTATTAAAATCTATTAAGATTTTGATTATTTAAGGGTTGTTTCTCTTATTCTAAGGGCTGTACCTTAAGTACCTTTTAAGTACCCAAGGCGTATGCTTGCACCCGCCAATCAAGGCGGAAGCCCAGTTATGTTGCTGTGCACTCTTTTCCTAATCTGTGTTATTCTGTCAAGGATACACTACATAGAAGCATGGTATGATGAGTATTATTATTGTTAAAAGTGGAGACTGTAAACTTTCAAATATTTAGAATAATCAGCATCTAATTTATATTCGAAGATTGCACTGATTTGGTCACGTGTTGGCTTTGTTACCAACTCTTGTTGATGTGTTAATATCTGATTGGAAATGATTGATTATGTATGGTTGAAGTTACTAAAAGCATAAGAAATACTATATGTTTTAAACAACGTAAGTTGGTGGTAGAGCCATTGTTTCATTAATACTTAATTTGTATAGTAACTTGGATTCCTATAAAAAGAGGTTGTCGGATACGAATGGAAATTGGGTGGGGGTGAGAGAAAATGAAGTTTCTTCGCTAGAAGACCATTTCCCTGTGATAGCGCCAGAGTTTACAGGAATTGTCGAAGCGATTTTTTTCGGGGTTGACACCATTTGACAGATTAACAAGCCAAATCGGCTACATAGAGTAAGATACCTAAGTATCTCGGGTGTTTGCTAGCACCTATTCACTAAGTGGGAACCCAGTGAAAGCCCAATTATACCGCTGTCCACTTGGTTCCTGCTTTTGGAACCTAGTCTAGTATGCATCACGTGGAGGAGGAACAGGCATCTGGACGAATAACAGCATGGTCTTTTTGATTTAGATGTCGGTTTTTACAATACATATTTGTAGATTGCACAGCAGATTTATTCCACCTAGCCATAGATTGATTGTCATTTTGGCTTTAAGAAAGTATTGAATTAGCTTATTGATGTTTCACTAATCTATTCTTTTATACCGATTCTGCTGACGTCATGTATTTTGACCTAACAAACATTTTTGGCAGTTTAGTATGCATTAGTCCTATCCAAGTCTCTAACCTGCTTGATAAAAGAGGAGCAGAAGATTAGCAACCTAACCTTTAAGCAAACAACAAGAGGTCATCATATCATTGAACTACGACAAAGAAGTGAAAGCATAATTGCGATGAATAGGTTTGGCGAAATCCAAATAGTTTCAGTCTACGGTATGCACCATTCTGAAAGCCAAAAGTTTATTCAGTCGTTTTGGTTGGTGATGTAGTCACCTCTTCATTATTTTCTATATCGCATATATAAGCATAAACGTAGAAAATTGATGAAGTTTCTTGGCTAATAAACAGCATTCTTGCGACGGCGCAACTGCTTGCGAAAATTGACGAGGCCGCCTGATTTTTTATCACGGTTATTTCCCTTAAACCAAAAACTACGTCTAGTGTGTATATATTTTAAGTATCCTGGGATTGTGATTGCTCCCACTCGTCGTAGCGGAAGCCCAGTTATATCGCTGTTATTGGTCTACATGCATATAGGCACCTAGTCCAGGATGCATCAAATGAAGGACTAACAGTCAGGAATATCACCATCATTGGAAATTGAGACTATAAGCATTACTCAAATCCTCAGAATCATTAACATCCCAAAGCCAAAAATTATATAGAACAATATTGTTACCTTGTGCTTTTTAAAGCAAAAAAAGGTTTTAAAATAAATCTTTTCCATTGGATAACATATTGTCATTGTTAGTTCAGTGCTTTATCAACTTAAAAGACTATTGCTACAGAAAGTACCATGATAACTGTGTAAGTTGGATCATCTTTAATTTGTAGTGGTTGTGTTCCAATGAACCTAGTGGATAACCCAAGGGCTACGTACAAGAACTTGATTGCTGCAATACATGTTTCTAACAAAACGAGTACGAAACCGCCTAAAGTTTGCGGTGGGATCCGTGGGATCGCGTAACTGCATGACTTATCCAATTGTTCAATTAATGCCACTTTTGTCAAAGTATTTTTAAAGGTGGCGTCTCTGTACAAAGTTTATAACCAACTTGAAATAGACTAATGATGAATTTCGTTTAGCTCATTAGAACGCGTATTCATTACCAAAGTTTGTTTGGAGATGAAACAAGAAAATCTGCAATTATATCTGGAGTTCTTGATAAAAACATTCCGTTATATGATAAGTTTTCTAATGACAGTAGATCAACAATCTGATAATTATCTCGAAGTGAGTAATTGCCGATTTTAATCAAATTGATACGGTTGATTTAAGTTGTATGTTGTACCAAATATATTTACGATGCCATACACTTATTCAGCTCCTTGATTTTTGAACCAAAAAATGCGAATATCTGTATAAATATTCGTAGTATCATAAAATTGACAGATACTGATACAAGTTAAGCACAATTTAGTCTTTGAGTTAGACACAAATATGGATATGATCGCAGGCATACATGTTTATTGCCCACATTTGAGATGGGTAGAATGTTCTACAGTGTTGTATCTACGTCACACAAGTACAGCTTAGAATCCTAATTGAGAGGTACAACTGAAGAAACCGGCAAATTGATGTTTTTGAACAATTTAACTTTATCGCAATTGTAATGTAATTTGAGTAGGATTAAATAATCGCACTTTATTTCGACGAATATATTTATTGTTATTATTTTAAATGTTTTACTGAAAACATCTTTTAGCAATGGACATCTAGCGTAGTTGAATGTGGCGATTGAACCTATGCCCACCCAGGTTTGAGTTGAGCGTCCTACCGCTAAACAACGCCGGCATATATATAAAATAAATTATTATAGCCTATCAATTTAAATTTAACTTGAATAAATTCGAATGCTTATACACATACCCCTTTGTACAAATATTTTGGCTTTATTTCATTTATTTTGTTCAATTGTGACATTTGCACTTTTTATATTTCAGGACTAATTTTTTCTTTTTAATTCATTTGTTAGAATTATGTTAGTATAAATCGTGTTTTTATTAATACCACTATTTGTTATCTCAATAAAATTATTTTTGTATGTATTAGATGATTTATTTGTTTTTTTTTAATTGTATCCTGCTTTTTAGTGATTAGAAGGTTGTTCTTGTAAATTATTAATTATTAGTCTAGAAATGTTTGAAGATTTTTTGAATAATTTATGAAAATGAATATTTGAAGAAGGCTTATTGTTTTGGTTTTTGACAATTGGATAAATCGTCTGGTTTTAACACTACTACTATTTGTTATCTCAATAAAATTATTTTTGTTTATTTTGTAGGTGTTTAGTTAGTTTGTTTGTAACGAATGTTACCCTACAATTGGCGAAATATTTTGTATAAAATTTTGCGATAAAGATAGAGTAGAAACAGAAATTAAAATTATTAACATTAGGCAGAGTACATTCTAAAATTGCAAATAATTTCGATTACAGCTTACAACCTGCTTATTTTTAATTTAATGGTTATATATAATTCTGTTTTGCTAATAGTATTGCAAAGTATAGTTATTTTGAAACATTTTTTTGAACCGTATTGACTATATGCCGGGTGGCCTAGCGGTATAGAGCGCGACTTAGGCCCGGGTGGGCATGGATTCGAATCCCACCACCAGCACTAAATGTGGGCCCACGCTTGGGTGATAGGAATGGTTTCCGTAAAACATTCAAAGTAGTATATATATATATATATATATATATATATATATATAATTTATATTCATAATCATGTCACATGCTATATCTCATTTTGTTCCCATTATTTGCATTACTACTTTTTTGTAATTCTGTTATTTTATTTATTTTTATTAATAGCAATAATGTATTTTTGAGCTGAATGTATTTTTAGTGAGATATTAAAGCAAAGGGAGAAACCCACATTGTTTTGTGTATATTTTTGTAAACGAAAAATGTGTTGCCGACACTCATTCCACAATGACTGTTTATCGTCAACAACCTATAACCATTATTATTTATACTATCAGCATAGTCATGTGGTCCAACATTTGAGAAGTACCCAGATCTGTCTTTGTTTAATTTCTCATTAAAATCACCTATCATTATTTTAATATCTCTTCTTAGAACATTACCCAACAAATTTTGTAATTAATTGTAGATTTATTTTGGTTCTCCTCAGTAGTGGCATAGACTTGCACAATCGTTACTTTTGCAAATCTGGTGTTGAGTCTGACTGAAATGATACGGTCGCTCACGGGTTTTTATCCAATAATAACTTTAACGGTTTTTTAACTTAACATAATACCAACTCTATGCTTATGATGATGTTCGTGTCCAGAATATTAAATTGATATATCTCCATTTTTGAAATGATACGGTCGCTCACGGGTTTTTATCCAATAATAACTTTAACGGTTTTTTAACTTAACATAATACCAACTCTAACTGTGTGCACATTTCATGTTCCAACATAGACTAGGTTTTTGGCATTAAAATTCTATGAATTGAAGATTGAGTTTCCTCTTGGCTTTCACTCAGTCCTATCATATGTGTAACCCTGTCATAGTGTAAACAATTCATTGTTAACTGACAATTCCATTTGTTTTGCTTCTTTTTTATATTTGACGTTATATTTTTTGTATTAATAATTTTACTCATTTTTAAAATTTTGAACTAGTTGACATTTTACGTAATTTGTTTTATATTAACAATACACATTCATCCTACTTTGTTTATATAGTATTATATGTATTATGATTAAACCGAATTCCTTTTTGAGTTATGTGATTGCCAGAGATGTTTTTTTTTCAATAGCTACGTTTTATCACCCAAATCCGGTTCAGATACGAAGAGGCCTAGAGTTCAAAGTTAGCTCCTTGACCTCTGTAAAAGTAATATTGCTAAAGGAACAAGAGGATACTATTTCAGCAAAATACGGCAACAGAGGGAAAGCATCATGATTTCGATTACGGGGTTCAGTAAAATCCGAATAAAATTTGCAGAATCTTCGAAGTCAAAAATCTAATACACAATCACATGGATCAATCTTGCTCCATCCTTTTCAGGACAAAGTCTTCTAAGATTATTAACTAGTAACAAACTTTTAGTTTTAATTAGCATTATGACGTCACAATTAGGTTAAACTTGAAGGTGAATAGAAGCGTAAAATTTTAATTATTAAATGTTAATAATAAAATTAAGGACACAATCAACAAGAGACCAATTATTACAAAAATTATGTAAACTTATTTAATTATGCACCTTTATATGGTTGTTGTTTTTAAAATGTTTTTTCGTTAACTCGACATTTAAAAATAAATATACACTATAAAGTAACTATTAAGTACTTCACATTATTTTTAATTCTTAATATAAATTTGTACGGAAAAACAACCGTAGGTAAATTAATTTAGATGAAAAATGTTTAAATTTTTCAAGGGTTGTATAGTGTATGAATTAATAAATTATAAGCTTAGAGTGTCCTTGAAGTTTAATCAGCAATTTCATTGATGAATCCCAAGTATAAGCATTTTGACAGTTTTCAAACGAACGATGGCTATAAACATACATTTTTTGTAAAGTTGACTGTTTATAATCTACAATGTACTTTTGGTGACAGCAGCATTTTGAATAATAAAGCCACTTTATTATAAATATATCGAAAAAAATTAATTCATTAGTATATAGTTATAAGTACGGTATATACAACATCTAACGTAAATATTAGGAAAATAGAGAGAGTATTACATTTTTTAGAGAAGTTATTTCAAAACTCTTGCTCCGAAGAACATGGAGCATCAAGATTGTTCCATGTGATTGTACATTGGATTTTTGATCTTCATGATTACGAATTTTATTAGGATTTTGCTGAACTCTGTAATCGAAATCATGCTTTCACTCTTTTTACTGCAGTTTGCTGGAATGCTGTCCTGTTGTTTATTCGGCTATATTTATATTTTTACGGAGTCTGAATTAAAAAAACGCGTTTTCCGTTTTATTAGAAAAATTATTTTACAACAAAAAATTGTAATAAACTAGTTTTTAAATTGGTGAAAAAAACATTTTACAGCTAAAATGCAATACACAGATGGGACAGTTACAATTGTTTTGAAAAATACGATATTTATGTCAACATTCTCCTTTGCTAAATTCACTTTGATTACCTAAGTTGTAAATACAACGATTATAGAAAAATAAAATTAAAAAAGTTACTAATTTGGATGTTGGTATCTTGCATCACAGTTAAAGATTTACATATAAATTTTTATCTTTTCTTTAAATACATTATTTAGCATTTTTATTACGTCTTTTTGAAAAAAATATTACTTTAAAAATACGTGCATCAACCATTTGATTGACCAATTATTACTCCATTTTATTAAAAATTTAGTATAAACAATTTTAAAACATTTTTTCCGTATGATTATTTTCTAATTAGTACAATTACATGTACAAAGTTAATATTCTGACGCCTGGCGTTTTTCTCAAAATTTGATTCTGTTATTATCACTCAGTTTTATAATGCCTAAAACAGATCAAAGTTTATTTCTAAGGGCTGATTATTATAAAGAAATTCAAAGTTTATCTGAGGATGATGTACAACCTAAAGTAATCGGTAAAGTATGTGGAATACACTTATTTACTGTCATACATCAGAAGAGGTAATGTGTTCTTTAGTACAACTTTTAATTTACTATATTATTGGCGTATTTAGACTGCAAAAAGGTAGAACAAGTAAAAAGCTAACCTTTGTTCAGTTGTCTCCCTACAGTCCAGATTTGAATGTTATTGAAATTTTTTAAAATGTTCTCAAACACGAGGTTAACCACTTGGTTAATGACATGTCGCTAGTGGAAAAAATTGATTTAGTTATACACAACCGTATTACAAAGGATTATATTGATTCCCTTGTTGACTCGTATCCAAAAAGGTTACAAGAATTATGTAAAAATTGAGGCTGAAGTTTGAAATACTGAAATAATAAGCCTGTAATATTTATTTTATATATCGATGTATTTCAGTCAATAATATTAATTTTTTAACAAATTGTGTTTTTGATTTAAGTATTAGCAAATGGTGGTATGCTTTATTGCAAGAATGGATGTTGTTATATATTGTAGGTAGAAATTATTTTTGCGAATAATGTTACTTGATGTGTATTGCTATAGTTTTATCTAAAGTACGTATTAGTAAGAGTTAGATATTTCTAAGATAAGTAATTAAAGCATAATACTACAAAGTATTACGGTGCTTCTATTTTCGCACGGCAAACGTTATTTATTGTAATAGCATTAATAAATTTCCAGTATAATAAAAAACAAGGCATCGATGACCATATTCAAATTAGGGAAATATTTATTCAAACCAGCAATATTGACAACGAGTTAACATAAATAACCTGACCAGAGTAACAAAAGTAGGCAATCACAATTATTATCTGTATGTTGCAATTTACAATACAAGAAACTAATTAACTACTAACAAAATTGGATATGTTTAATATATATACATGTATAAAAAATAAAAAACAAAAATATAAATATGTGTTTACATAAACAAAATGAACTGAAATGTATAAAATTTAATTTGGTGCACATTAATTAGAAAAAATGTCAATATTCTTGTTTATAACCTAAATTCGAATTTTATAATGATAGTGTAAAATATCAGTTTTTAAACTCTATATTTTAGTATTTTACTTATACTGTTAAGATAATGTTTAACGAATATTTTAGTACAATTTAGATGTGCTTCATATAATTAAATGGTTTCACAAAAGCGGATGAATTATACTGTACTGATTTTGACAGCAGCTTTTTTATATCCAGAAAATACAGATGCATAATTGCTTGATACATTACAGTAAAAAAAGAATCATGTAACAAATGCTGCCATTAAATACATACGAGAACTGCAGAAACCGAATAAAATATTGTTGACTGTTGAAACCGTAGAAATAATTAATTAAAGAAAAAACAACATAGGGAACATAATAATTTCTAAAGAGAAAAAATAAGTAAATATCAGGGTTTTAGAAAACCAAAATATGTTTTTAAAAGCCAGATATGAACTAAAAGAAAACATGTAGAAAAAATATAAAACATTTAACATTGTGTTAAAGAAATTACGGAGAAAGGGATAGCACGATGAGATAATACAAATGATAAAAACTGTAGCACACTCGAAGAAAAAAATGTTTATAAGATTAAATGTTGTTTATCATTTTAAAATGCCGAAATTTTATTTTTATTATTTAAGTCTTGCTGCTTTATCGTGTTTTAAATGTAACTTTAAAAATTTGGTTACAAAGTTAAACAATACAAAAATGTCTGATTTTTTCTAATTAAATTATGTAATAAACAAAATTATACGTTTTAATATTTGCTTTATTACAATATAAACATTACAATTAATAATGTTATGTCATTTTTAACGCGGTAACTGAAGCCAGATGCCGCAAACCAATCAATAATTATTAAATTATTTTATTATTGACGGTACACACTTTAAAAATGGCTTAAAAAAGCTGTTATGTTATATGTATGCATAATACAGGCAGAATTTCCAAAATTCACACTTCTGCTTGTTTGGCGTGGGTGACGTTAACTCTAGTCAGTACAGCAACAAGATTGTAACTCTTTTTAGAGGTGTGCATAGTACAATAAAATTTTGTCTATTTATTGTCCAAGTTTGCTGTTTGAGTGTTTAAAAATAGACCGTTTTGATCAAGGGACATTTTAGTAGAAGCAATCGATGTCTAACATTTACAGCCCTTACAACAAAAACTGCAAACAGTATTTATTTACTTGAAACATCTCTAATAATCACACAACACAAAAAACGTCGTATATATAATAATTAAAATACAAGTATAATTTTATAACTACATATATTGTAACTAATAAAATATCACATGAAATATTAACTGACTCATAATCTAAGATTCAGTAAAATCATCAACATAAAATATAAAATCTAAAATTGAAAAAAAAAGTTTTTAATTTTTGTACAATTTGCTATAAAAATGGTATATAATGATTGAGATGGCTTGTGTTTGTAATTACTTGGCTTAGGTATTTTGGAATGCACTTGGTTAAAATGATAATGTGGTTTTATGCAATCTAAATTTTCACAAAAAATTAATTTGGACAAATAATGATTTTGATTTACATATGCTTATATAAGGTTTATCTTATTATACTGCAAAAACAAAATAAATATCATTAAGTTTGATGTTTGAGTGTTTTACAATGGACCGTTTTGAACAGAAGACATTTTAATTCAAGCGAACGTTGTCTCACATTTAGTGTTAATGGTAGAATTAATTAGCTGTTCATTAAAATGAAGGCTTAGCAACATAAACTCATCTACTTCTGTACACAGCGAATGCTAATATTAAGTTCAAACCGTTTGCTTTATTTTTTTGATAATGACAATAATAATATTTTTTCACTTTCTGAATAAGTTTATATTCTTTTTTGTTATAAGCATTTCCTTTTTTAAACCTTTGTTTATTTAATTAAGAAGTTACAATTTTTTAAAATGTTGATTTTGTTATTCTTGAACATATTATGGTTGACCGAATCAATTGATAAAGAAAACAAAATTCAGCTTAATTGTTATGTTACTTTAAAAAAAAAAAATTAAAATAGTTCCTTTTCAATAAAGATAATGTGATAAATTGTCTATTGAAAAACTGTGCCAGCTTTATTTTTCTTCGTTTATTTTTTATGTTTATTACTTTGAATGTTTTACGAGAAATATTTTTCAATAATGGACATTTTAGTGCCGGTGGTGGGATTCGAACCCATATTAGTTGCAAATAGGTGTAAACTTTAATTTCTTAAATCAATAAACGTATTTTTTATTAAATTAATAATCTTTTAACCTCTAAAAATATATAACAATAGTTGTCTGTAATTTTATGTGCCGAATAGTTATCATAAATTAATAAAGTTATATTCAATGGTTAAAACGGTATTATATAACGGTGCCATTGTTTAAGAAGGTTAATAAAAGGGTCTGATCTTTTGTCATAAATGTATCCTATATGCCCATTGACTAAACATACCTCTAAAAACCATTTGCGTATCCTGGCTTGTATGCCTTTACCCATTCGCCAAGACAGAGATACAATTACACTATCATGATATCGGTGTTTAATGTGTGCTAATTTGGGTCCAAAATGCATTACAGGTGTGGAACAAAAAGATTAATATTGTAAATTGGAGCTTCACAATTATTGTTTAATATATATATATATATATATATATATATATATTAAATGCACGAAAAATTTGTTTTAAATAGTTAGGAAACTAATAAATAATTAATCATGCGTTAATATTGTATATTGTTTAACTCATGATTATTTAGAAAAACAGTTCATAAATAATTTAGCGTGTTTCAATGCAAAACATTAATTATAATAATTGTACCTATTCGCTTAAATATTTTAGTAGATGTCGATTTAGTATTATCAAATACAAAAAAAATTTATTATTAGAATAAACAAAAATAAAATACAAATGGGCATAAAAGTCTACAATAATAGAAAAAAAGAAAACAAAGTTAATAATAAATAGATTTATGACAAATATAAGCTAATTTATAATTGTATTAAATAAAATAGATGTGCTGGGTGGACACCCGTTTAATCCCTACCGCCGGCACTAAATGCAGGCTCACGCTCGGCTGTACTAAAATGTCCGTCGCTAAAAAATGTTCCCCGTAAAAAATTTAAAGTAGCAATAATAAAGTAATAAGAATTAATGAACCGATGGTGTTATGTTAGAAAAACGAAAATAAAACTAAGCAAAGCAATTTTTCAAACATCGAATACAGTCAAAACTGCACCAATTAATGTTTTAAATTGTTTATTTTAAGTTTGTTGATAAGGTTTTTATTTTGTTAAATATGGGATACATGAATTATAGTAGATATTTATTTTACGTTTTATGTAAATAATAATTGTTTTAAAATGTTTTAATCCAATTTTGTTTTTAAGGTCAGTATTGATGATTAATACCTCATTGTTCCCTAAGTGTCACTTGGTACACTTGTTTATAATATCCAATCATGTTGTACCTACAAACTCAATCATCAAATTAATTCATCTATTGTTAATCAAATGACAAATAATGATAACTGGTAAACAATGTAAAATTGTGGTTAAATAGTACAAAAATATACACGTGTTATATATTTATACACTGACACTTAACCTTTTACATAATAATAACACACATTTTAATAAAACATTTCAAAATATCAAATTGAAGCATTGATAATTAGTTTAATTTATTTTGTTTAGATTAAAATGTCCCTTTCTGGAAGCGTATTTAAAATAACTTTATTGGTCGACAAAATCTACCAATAAAATTGCAGATGTTTTAAAAATTTAAACAAAAATGAAAACGAATAAATTACGGTGTTTTACAATTGATACTAGTGATGGAATTTAAGTAAACAAATACGTGTATCCATGTATATATTCATGTAGATATATATATTAAAAGTACATTCCATTAAAGGATTATTCAACACATTTACAAATGTATTAGACAAATGCTCATTTATAGTAACATATCCTAGCTCTAACTATGCCATTCAATATGTCTCAATCAAAATCATTTACTTACGAAGAATTGTTAGTTTACAATTATCGAGCGTACGTATCGCCAACAATAGCCATTATTGGCATACCTTCCAACATATTATGTTTTATTATTTTTGTTATTCTCAATATCAAGTCGTCGTGTCGTTTCAATTTGTATTGCATCGCAATTGCAGTTGCGTACAACATTCAACTTATTACCAACACACTGATTGACGATTTTTTGGGCAAAGGATTGAAATGGGCTACTAGTGGAAGACTGACATATCAGATCGATTCGCAGTCGTCTTTTTTGTGCAAACTAATCACCTACTTGACCGACACGTCAGCTCTAATCGCTGCATTTATTTTGATGCTGTTCAGTGTCGATCGTGTCTGTTCAATTTACAATATAGGGCCATTTTGTCGAAGAAAGCACACAAAGCTAGCGTACACAAGCATCATACTTTGTTACATAATTTGCGGAGTTTTGGAAATACCCGATTTTTATTTTGCCAACTTGGAAGTAGATGACAAAGGTGAATTTAATTGCCAGTATATCAATCCTACTTCGAAAGGAGTGCAATACTTGTTGTACTTGTACATTCTTGGTGTAGCTGTTTTGCCAGCCCTATTCATATTCACTACTAATTTGTTAATTTTGTTCAAATTAAGTCATGCCATTTATTTGTCCAAAATTACCGGAACTAAGGACAAACAATTGAGTAGCGAAGCCAGTAAAGTTGTGGTCCATTTAACCATTAGCATTTTGTTTTTCCTCATTACGCTTCCCCTGGTCGTTTGTATTATATTGAGACAACAAGTGGACTTGCTTCAGTATCGACATTTGTACCCAGAATATTCCAAACGAATTGTTCAATATTCGAAATTGTTTAGTTCGGTCGATTCGTTCAATCATGCATTTGACTTTTTCATTTATTTTGCATTTATGCCTACATTTCGTCGTTGTTTTTGGAATTTGTTCAAATTAAATATCGATTGGCAATTGTCATCTACAATCCAATAATTTTGAAGTAGTCCATTTGGTTGGTTGACACAGCATGCATCGATTGAGAAATTTCAAAGCATTCCATAATTTCCAATTGTTGAACACTTATTTGATTTAGATTAAAATATACACTAGCTACATAGTTTGTACTATACTGACAATTTTGTGCATATAATTAATATAAATAAAAGTTTGTATTTTCGAGCATTATTGGAAAATGCATGCTTATTATATATATATATATATATATATATATATATATATATATATATCTGAATAATTTAATAAAGGAAAAAATGTAAGGTAAAACATAAATTAGGTTTTTATTATTTTTAATTAAAAAATATTTTTTTAAAGAATTTAATATTTTAAAGTTGTTATATGTATATATTGGATGCTAATACTCTGAAGGATTTAATTAGTGTTTATGAGGTTTCAATGTTCAATAATGGTGTTCATTCTCAATGATTCTTTGCGTGGCGTATTGTATGTGCACCTAAGTATATGACTAACACAGCAAGGACTGGATACACAACGATATAATTGAACTTTTTTTTTGGCGGGTGAGTAAAAATATGTACCTAGGATACTTAAAAGGTATCTTAAAATATACGTATGTCATATGTATCTTTGGGTTAAGCGAGACAACTGTAACAAAAAATTACGCGGCTTTATTAACTTTTGCAAACAGTGGCCGTCTATCAACAAGGAATCTCCACTATTTTTCTACATTTGCCATTTTTATCAAATCATTAATGTTGATCGTTTAATATGCTATACAAATATATATACATATATATAAATATATACATATATATATATATATATATATATATATATATATATATATATATATATATATATATATATATATATATATATATATATATATAAATATATACATATATATATATGTATATATGTATATATATATATATATATATATATATATATATATATATATATATTATATGTATATATGTATATATACATATGTATATATATGTATATATGTGTATATATTTATATGTATATATATTTGTATAGCATATTAAACGATCAACATTAATGATTTGATAATGATTTGATATATATATATATATATATATATATATATATATATATATATTTATATATAAATATATATATATTATATATAATATCATTTGTAATAAAGCAATATAATTATAATATACAAGAATATTCTCTATAATTCATACGTTATTTTACAATGAAATGTTCAATCCGAAATTGGTAGAATCAGCGCACACATTTTTCAATGTGTTCTTCTCAAATTATAAAATATCAGTAAAACCATGTTCAAAATTCATGCTCCGGGATATATTTGAGAATTGGCAGTGGGTCCTTTAGTCTAATTTACCATTTAATACAGGTTTGAATTATTTAAACAGGAAAAACCTTGTTGAGCAAGGAACCAACCTTCGTGCATTTTATTATCTGCAGTCCGGATTTAAACATTAATAATTTTGTTTTGAGTTTTTCTAAAGGCTAGGTTAACAAATTGTAAAATAACATTAATTATAGAGAATATTATTTATCTTATGAAATATTGAGTTTTAAAGGATTTTATTGATACCTTGATAGTCTCAGATTTAAAACAGCTACCAGAAGTTATAAGTGGAAGTGAATGCTACTTGAATTGTTGACATTACAAAGTTTGTTACTTTTTTTACATATTAATGTATTTTAGCCAATAAAATTCTTTTTTAACAAATTATATGTTGGTTTTTAAGTTTTAATAAACGGAGGTGTTATGATTTATTGCTAGAACCAGTGTTGTTGTATATTATAATTACAATGTTTTATTGCTAATAATAGTTTATACAGATTTTGATAAAGTGTTATCCAAGGCATATATATATTATCGGAGTTTTACATAAAATAAACAAGTTATTGTGGTAAAAGAAGGACAAAAGATTGTCAATAGGGCTCACGTTTGTGTGATAAACAGTGCTTGCTAATTATGAATAATTTACATGTGAGTAAAGTTATTGAAATTTTAACTGGGAATGGAACATGATTATGGATGATGCGTAGACTGTAGACAGGGGCAATGGGGTATGCAGAAATATTATTAATAATAGTAATAGTAATAATAATAATAATAATAATAATAATAATAATAATAATAATAATAATAATAATAATAATTATTATAATAATAATAATTATTATTATTATTATTATTATTATTATAACTTTTAACAAAACTTTCAATATTGAAAAGCAAACTATTAAAAAATATGTAAAATCGTGTAACAAGTTAAACAAAAATAAATATTAAATGTTTATTATGCACTTCATATTCACTTGTTAGAATATTATTAATATGTAAAATTTATAGTTAAAAAACTTTCAGTTAATAAAAAATACTTAGATAAAATTTCAGTTTAATTAGCGTGCAAACAAGCCCAATACATAGCATAATGGTTGCTATAACATTTTTATAAAAAAAGTCCCATCCATGCTAAATATCAAAATTTGTATTAAAAAATATTGTAAAATTTATTTGACATCATTAAGTTAAACCTTATCAATATACATAATTTCAACATTAATGACTTGCATAGATGAAACATATCTCCTATTTATCAAAAACCCAGATTACAATGGCAACAATTAATTATTATACTAATAACCAATAAACGTAATGTATAATAATAATAATAATAATAATAATAATAATAATAATAATAATAATAATAATAACAATTTAAAGCATTGGGTTCCCTTCTTAAAGAGACATTTTTAGCCTTACACTGCATTTATCAGTTCACTTGCAGTTGCGGTGACAAGTACATTGGTCGGACAATGCGTCACTTAGCTAAAGAACACATTCCAAACTGAATCAATTATAGGTCAAACGGAAATGAACATTCATGCACTTCTTCCATATTATGTCATCTACTACAAACCAAGCATCAGATCAATTTCAACAATTGTTTTAAAGTGCTAGTTACTTCTCAACCTTCGAATATGTTGAAAATTCTCGAATCTGTTTATATTCATACATTGAAACCTGCTTTGTGTGCACAAAAACGGTTCGTCACTACATTAAACTTAGCTTGGTCGTAATGTTGTTTGTATATTTTTGTGAGTTGTACTAACCTAAATGTCATCTATGCCCCCTTTATATATATATATATATATATATATATATACTAAAATGTTATATGTTTGTGGCTGACAAGAATATACGAACTGAATTCATTTCACAGTTAACGTCTTATATTTTTACTTGGGATAATAAAATATTATTGTTATTATTATTAAAAATATTATTACATATATTACAAAACCCTTTTACTTTAAAATAAGCGTAGGGTAACAAAATGATTTCATTTGTTCGAACACTGCCCAAATGTTTGTTTAGTCTTATAAGATATTCATTTTTGATTAAAATTGTTCGCATGGTTCTTAGTCAAGCATTCTGAAGCCTACTCTAACTTTTATTTCGCTACCATCAATTGTTTATTCCAAAACCGTCTTTGTTGGTTTTTTGAGCGGCAAATGTAGAATTTAATCAAGTAATTGTCTTTGTTTTATTGTAATAAACGAGAGTCAGTTCTTCTCATCTGTTGATTTTCAAGGTGGAAAGAAGAATATGATTATATTCGTTTAAGTCTATAAAAAACTGTTATTGCTTTTGCAAGTTTTTGTCACTGTTTGCAGGAATGGCATCTACTTATTGTTTCTGTAGCAATATAGATTTTTTACAGAGCATCGTCAATTTTTGTAAATAATGCTATTGTCACAAGGATGCCGTCTACCATCCATAAAGCCTTTCTGTTCTACACGTTTGACCTTTATCAAGTTAATAAGGTCGATTGTTTAATATGTTATATAAATAACAAAAACGTAATTACGTCAGTAGCTGAATAAATAAATTTTTCAATTAAATTGTTTTTTAGATTTACTCCAGTTTGTCTCTAAAATTATAATTTTACTTATATAATAGGGCTTTCTTTTTCATTGACTGGATTGTAAACCAATTATAAACCATCAACGGGCTCCAACTTGAATAGACAACTATTGAAGTGTCACCACAAATACCAGATACGAGCGTTTGTTTGGCTTTGCTAAAATGCCCACTTGCTGAAAAATGTTTATTGTAAAACATTTAAGCAGTAACAGTTAAACATATAGATAAAACAAACAAACACATTATAGTATATATATATATATATATAATATATATATATATATATATATATATATATATATATATATATATATATATAAACCTTTCGTGATTTATTTAAATATTATTATTTTCATTGTGGACCGGATGTAAAATTTTTAAATATATGCTTTAAATTTTAAATCAGTACTATATATTTGTAATTATGCAATTAAAAATAAATTAATTGACTTTCTAAACTTTTGATATTTCTAATAAAATGTCAATTATTTTGTACACATGTAATTTACATTTTCCTTATTACAAAAAGCCAATATTTAACCTTACTAAAATTGATTTATATGAAATACCAAATATTAAATTGTTATGAATAGGAAAACAAAGATTTAAAGCAATTTGGCAGTTATACATGCTTTTCCAATATTAAATTTACAGATTTTTTTATTTATAATAAACGTGTTTCCTTAATATATTTATTTTACATTATTAAAACAAATTGGGCCGAAAACTAAATATATTGCAGTTGACGTCTTAAAAGATACTCAACTACAATTTACAAGTTTATACATTTAAAAAAATTGTGTTTTTATGTGAAGTATATATTATTTTGTAAAAAAATATGCAAAAATTGCTGATTAATAAAATAATAATTTTTTTTATGTAGAAAAACATAGTGTCAGTTAACATGGTTGAAGAAATACTTGTTCTGGTAACAACACGTGTACAACTGGTAAAATTATTTTTGCATTACGATTAAGACATCATTATATCTAAATTGGTTTTTATTTTAGATAAAGTTTTACAAAAATAAATTCTAAAAATTAAAAATGATAATAAATGATATACAGTATTATACAATTTACTATTTATCTATTTAAGAATATGTAAATAGTAAAAGGTTAACGTCTGTATAAACGTAACTAGTGAATGCAATTAAAATAATTTATATTTATTATATGTATTTATGTTTATTTAAAGAATATTATTTAATAGCTAAACTATATTTATTAAACACAAAATTAGTGTTGTAATAAAATTATAAAACTTATTAAGTCCAATTTTGTTTTAATTAGGAAGGGAAAAACAACTCATTTTTAATCCAATTTTACTGAAAATAGTTAATTATTTTTTAATAACCTAATAATAATAATAATTATTATTATTATTACTATTGTGATTATTATTATTACAAAGCCCTCTTACTTTAAAAATAAGCATGGGGCAATAAGATAATAGTTTTAATAAAAACCAACAATAAAGTCTCATAGTTTAAAACAAACGTAGGACAACAACTTTTTCTATCCATACGAACATTTCGGTCAAGCGCTATACATATGTATACATATATATATAATTTAAAAATATATAATATTTAAAAATTTTCGTCTCATTTTTTAAAATAAAATAAAAATTATTAACAGCAACTATACTGCAATTTTACAAAAAGAAATTAGTTACTAAGGTATAATTGAATTATTTATATTAACAAACAATAAAACACTTTAACAATAAATAAAATTGTTTATTCATAGTTTGCAATTTCAAAGCAATCATCATATAGACTATAACGCCCTGATAATGCATTATCCATCTATCACGATTACTTAGTATTTAAGCTGGTGATATTTTTTCATTTAATAAGCATTCTTAAAACAAAAATTAATATGTAAAAGTTTTGTTGATTTTAACAAATATTAGATTAAAAATATTGAATGCATAAAGGCAGTAAAAAATTATAATATATAACATATCCTATAAACTTTAAATCATTAATTTGTTATAGGATAATATACAAAATTCAAATTGTCAATTTTATTACACATTTTGTTTTCATAAATTATACATTTTTATTTTCAAAACAATGAATACATTAAAACAACAAAAATGAAATTTAGAAACAAACAACAAAAAAATGAAGTAATTAGTTCATTTTAAAGTTTAAACTTAAATTTGAAAACATTTAATACTAGGCTACAAATTATTTAAATTTATTATTTTATATTATTTTATATATTATTTTGTAAAATTTAAATTTGTAATTAAATTTATTTTAAAGGGAGAGTTTTTCACATTTAATATTAAAAATAAATTAAATGAAACAAATATAGAAAAATGTTTGTTTGTTATCATTTTATATGGTAATTATTTGTACAAAAATATTAATATTTGAATACAATTCCTAAACTAATTACTGTTAAAAACATAGTCATTAAACTAAAAGATTTATGGCAATCACATAGCTTCAAAACAGAGCTCAGTTTAATCATGATACATACAGTATTATATAATAAATAAAATACAATTACAATTTTATTAATATTTATTTTTAATATAAAAAGATAATACAAAAGTTGAACTTGCTTAAAATTAAAAGACGGGTAAAATTATTAATATAAAATATAACGTCAAATATGAAAAAATACAGAACACATGGAATTTTTTCACTTAGCAAATGATTGATTGAGTAATAAAGAACCAAATGTTTAATAAATAATGTGATCGCCTTTTTATTCAACCACTTGATCAAAGCGGTTTGAAATGCAGTTAAGAAGATTGTTGATATATTCTCGTTGCATCTCATATTGAACAACAAACTGAAGACGATCACACAAATCCTCAATTTCAGTAAGCTCATTGATGTTGCGTTTTAGAATACTGTTAGGTTGTAATTAAATAATAATTATTTTTTTTGATTTTAGCTTTTCTAATGTCTAAATGTAAATATAAAACAAATAAAGTGAACCTAGGTAAATATGACATTACCTTTTTGGACGTACAATAGAGAGTGTTGTCCTGAAAAACATTAGTAAACCCGGTATGAGTGTGTTAGATTTCTTTATAAAAAAGTTTCTTCATTATTGAAATAAAAGTTTTGCTATTTACAGATAGTGACATAAGTGATTCCTATGTTGACCTACTATAATTTTTAAATATATATAGCATTTGTTACTTATCTTGAATATATTTAACATTTATTAATTAATACCTTACATGATAATACTTTACTAGTATATATACATTTAATATTATTCGCAAAAAAATTCTTAATATAATACACAATAACATTTGTTTTAGCAATGAAGCACAATACCACCATTATAAAAACTTGAAAATAAACACAGATAATTGGTTTTAAAAAATAGGTTTATCTACTAAAATACATGAATATACAAAATAAATGTAACAAACTTAATAGTGTCAGTAATTTAACTAATATCCACGTTTTTGTTCAACTTCTGCCAGCCGATTTTGGTAGGAATTTATCAACGTACCAATATAGTCCTCTAAATACAATTTTTTATGATTGATTTTTGTCTTTAATGATACATCAGTTTCCATGCGGTCTACTTCACGTTTTAAAATACTAAAAACATTTTTAGTTACATTGAGGTCTGGACTGTATGGAGGAAATTGAATAAAAGTAAACTTTTGGTTTTCAAAGCTCTTGTGGTCTAAATAAGTAAGCCATATTAAAATACGCAATACCACTTTTGAAGTATGCACAGAAGTATTGTCTTGAATGATTGTTAAGTGTCTTGTAGCATTTCTGGACAGCTTTCTATAAAACAATTCTTTGAATATTTGTACAAATTCAGCGCTGTTTAAATTGCTTCTAGTACGCATCCATTTTGGAGACAGATTGTACTTAATTACAAAATATTCCTTTACACATGGAGGATGTGCAATTTTTATTGCAGTACAAGTGTGGTTGAGTGAGAAATTTAGACTATAAATAACCTTTGAGTGTTTAGTTCATGGCTCATAGGATATTGCACATTTATCTGTGAAATATATTAATCTCCAAATAAGCGATAGATAATGTTTATACTTTTTGGGAAAACTCCACTCGTTGTAATTTATGAGCACGACTAACTAGAGGTTTCTTAACAGCCGCTTTAAAAGTAAAACCATTGGATATTATTCTCTTTCTTTCCATTAAACATTAAAAAAACTTTTAAGTATTAATTTTTTATTTGTTTTACATTTATTGTTTGATGATTTTAAGCTGCATAATTATAAACTGGACATCTTGTTTGCTTGTTGAACGTTTTTAAAAAATTCTATTTTTTATGTTTTCTACTTTGAATGTTTTACGAGAAACATCTTTTAGCAGTAGACATTTTAGCAAAGCCGAACGTGGGCCCACATTTTAGTGCCGGTAATGGGATTCAAACCCATGTCTACCGAGGTCCGAATTCGAGCGCTGTACCGCTAGACCACCCCAACTGTGAGTGATCTGGGACTTGTTCTATTGTTCAAAATGTTGTATACATTTGAAACATCTACTTTCACGCATTTGCCAATTATTTTAATTGTTGCACCCCTTTTATAAAAACTTTAAACTAATTCATAATTACGGGAAGACAAATAAGGACGCTGAGCTGCTTTAACTATAAGTATTAAGTGTGTGGAAATAAGGAGCCTTTTTATCAAAATTACAAATTTTGAAACAAAATAAAAATCGAACTTGTGCTTAAATTATTAAAAATAATTTAATACTTTTTTGGAAAAGAAATTGTTTTAAAATTGTTTATATTACAGTATTTTTGAAATAAATTAAATTTTTAATTATTTAAAAATAGAGTGTAAAATTATATGTATTTATATGTATTTATACATGTAAGCAGTTCTTTTATTTTTAAAATTATTATTTTTAAAACTAAAAATTATATAAAGTTAAAACATGTTTTAATAATTGTTTTTGTAAATAAATTACATATTTGAATATTTAATAAATTTTAACTTGAAAAAGTCAAAGTTTAGGCATTGCATTACAAGCGTATATATCAAGGTCGTACATTATTTAAAAAAGAACGCATCAACCAAATCTTTATATTGTGTGCTTAAAATTGTTATTTCAAAATTGTGCCGCGGTGGTCTAGCCTTACAGCACTCGATTTGGACCTGGATGGGTTTAAATTGTACCACCGGCACTAAAATGCGGGTCCACGTTTGGCTTTGTTATAATGTCCATCGCTGAAAGATGTTGCCCGTAAAACATTCAACGTAGAAAACAAGAAATAATATAATTAAAAAATAAACAGAAAATAATTTGTTTTAAAAACAAAAATGTTTTAAAAAATTTATTGAAATGACATATATTTCCTACTGTATATCCATCTTATATATAATTATTCCAGTTTTTATTTAAAACAAATATTTAAAAAAATACACAATTGATTATTAATATGTGCTATTTTGTTAATAATTAATAAAAACACGGACATTAAATCAGTATTATTAAAGCAATATCTTATTACTATTTTTCGTTGTGTTTTTAAAGCAATATTTACGTATATAATTATACAGTAAATAATAAATAATGTTGTAGATCACATTTTATAAATTTAAATTATAACATAATTTCTGTTTTTAATTACAAAATGATAAAATTTAAATTTTATAATATTTCAAAATAATATAAAATTTAATTTAATTTATAAGTATTTTAATAATTATTTGTATTTTGTTGAATTAAATGTACATTCTATGCAAATTATCATATATATTTTTACTAAACATAAAATGTATTTAAAATTATTGTAATTTTGTTATTTCATTTATTTATTTATTTTTATTAATGGTAAAGGTGTATTTTTGCGCTGACTATATTTCTAGTGAGATATTAAACTTTAATGTAATATATATATATACAGCTATTGCAACAATTGCCGCAAAAATTAACAAGAGTATCAAATCTAAATAAATGTGTTATATCCGATTATATTTTTCTTAAAGATAAATATTAAAAAATTTAAAGTAATGTAAAGTACTTAATAGTTGCTTTATATTTCTTGGACATATTTATTTTAAAATGTCAAGTCAAGGGAAAAAGCAAATTTTAAAAGCAAATTTTGAAACGGAAAATTAAAATCGACTTTGTACTTAAATTATTAAAATAATTTTATAATATTTTGGAGAAAAGTTGTTTTAATAGTGTTTATATAAAAATACCTTTAAAATAAATTAATTATTGATTATTTAAAAATGCAGTGTAAATTTCTATGTATATATGTGAACAGTTATTTTATTTAAAAAATTATTATTTTTACAAATTAAAAATAAATAAAATTAATGTATTTTTTAAAATAATAATTTTTGTAATTAAATTACATATTTTAATATTTAATTAATTTTAACTAGAAAAAGTTAAAGTTTAGGAATTACATCTGCGCATGTATCATGGTCATACATTTTAAATAATGAAATTTTTATAATGCATAAAACAATTTGTTATTCTAAAAATATATAATAATTTATTTAAAAAACAAAAATATTAAAAAAATTAATTGGTATGACATACATTGCCTACTGTAAAGTACCAGATATAATTTTCCATTTGATAGGTTCATTATAGCTAACACCAAACCTACACATCACTTGCCGAGAATGGGCGTTTGTTCTAACTGCCTGAAGTAAATGTTTTTAAAAATTAGGCCGGCATAATACCTTGTTTTTGTACCCAAATAATTTATCGTGAATCGTGGTTTCACCAGTAAAGTATACAAAGCGCCAAAAAGACAATATTTGTCCAATCCACTTGTTGCAAAACATAAATCTACATTCTTTTTGTTTTTTATTAATAAATAGTTTAACTGTTGGTGATTCATGTGTTAAACTAATTTATTTTGTACGGTTTTTTACAGTCAAATAACAACAATTTTGTAAATTACCTTTTACAGTATTGGCAATAGGCTTGTTCCAGTTTTTATTCAATTCTATTAAAATATTTTGATTATCGATCTCAATTGTTTTTCTTTTTCCTCCAACATTATTATAGTTTCGTGGTTTTTGTCCATTCATTATGACGTTACAATTAGATCAAAGCTGAATGTATATACAAAATATATATATATATATATATTTTGAAATGAAGCACAAAATTAATAATAGAGTAGTTATTATAAACATTATAAACATTCAACCTATCATCCACGTTTATATGTGTTGTTTTTAATATATGCTATTTTCGAAGACTCAGTCTTCATAAATAAATATTTCTAAATATATAATGAGTAGCTATTAAGTACTTGACATTATTTTTAATTCTTAATATTTATTTTTACCGAAAAATAATTAGAGATAACAAATTAATTGAGATTAAATAACATTTTGAATTTCCACATTAATTTTTTAAGGAGTGTCGTAAATAATTTTATTTTGTTATTAATGCTAATAATCCTATGTTAATAGCAGTTATATTCTGTACTATCCCTCTACAACGTAGTGCATCTTGGACTTGGTGCCTACAGGCATCTAGACTAATAACATCAAGCACTAAGTGCACAGCGGAATAACAGAGTTTTTACCGGACTACCGCTCAGTATATAACTGATAGCATACATCCGCAATGCTTTATAGGTTTCTCAAGGTATCTATTGATTGTGTGCAGCTTTTTAGGCATCTGGATCCGTTAACTGGCGTTAATATCTAATTCCCCCAAAAAGTAGTTTTTTCCATTTACGTCAACACGGTCGTTGTCTCTAGAAAGCGGTCTTCTAGCCAGGAACGTATATTTATTTTCTCAACGTTAATTTGTATTTGAAAACCTTTCTGTGTAAAAATTTTAAGTGCTGTGTAAACTTAGAAGTAATTAAGAAGAGGCTCTGTTACCAAATTTTGGTGTTATTTAAACACTACTGGAAAAAAAGTGGTTAATGTGTTGGACTCAAAGTTGGTTCAAAAAATGTCTAAGTATTACCGCCAATATATTTAAGTGATAAATACAAAATAAGTAGCAATAGTAACATTAATGGTAATAATAATAGTAATAATAATAATAATAATAATAATAATAATAAAATAATAATAATAAAGCATAGTGGAGAAAAATTCAGTGTAGACAAATTAATAAACCGCTTAAATTGGAATTCCTAACACAATTTAATAAATCAAGTATTTATAACAATTCAATTTTTTTGTAATTTAGCTAATATTTTGGGTATAAAAAGACAATTATTTTATTTTTAAATTTATAGTTAATCATTTTGCTCATATATATTTGACTATGCATTTTAAAGTTTAAAACCTTTTCAATAAATAATTAAGTTTATTATTTAGATAAATATATTTTAAAATATTTATTTTTCTTTATACATATCACTGACTTTCATTAATAATTATTGTACTTTAATTCGATTTGTGGTTTTGTTGCTATCGTTACATAGAGTAATTGGTAAACATTTTATTAGTACTATTTTTAAAATAAAATATTAAATTTAATAATGATTTATTAATGGGTTTTTAAAGGTATTTTGGTAAAGATTGAACTTGTGCCAATAGCACTTGTAATAACATAAAAAGATTTCTTAATTAAAAATGATTATTTTATAAACAAAAAATATATACGTTTATGGGTTTTTAAGTAAATGTTCTTCATGTGTTGTAGTAATTTATATTTAAATTAATATAGAAATTAGATAAATTGGGTTAGGTTAATACGTAAACACACATTTAAACATAATAATTGTTTACATACCCATTATGTGTTTGTTTATTTTTACTGCTTTAAGTGTTTCACAAAATGCATCTTTCAGCAGTAGACATTTTTTGCAAAGCTGAACGTAGATCTGCATTTAGTGCCGCTGGTGGGATTGGAACCTGTGCCCATCTAAGTCCAAATCGGGCGCTGTACCGCTAGATTACCCCTGCACATTTGTACAATATACATTTAATCAATTAAATTATTTTTGATTAACAAATAGATGTAAAACCTTATATTTAAAATACTTTAATATTTTAACATTGTTTATAGCAACTGCATTTTTTGCAAACGGAAAATATGGAATGCATTTATTGGAATGTACTAAAGTTGCAATAACAACACCTTAAATATATTATGTGTTGTCTTAAATCTTAAAAATGTACAACCAAATAAAACAGATTATACAAATCGTTTAATAACTTTGAATCAAACAACTATATTAAAGCATAAAATTACAAAAGAGTTGATTCATATATTATTATAAAAAATAAAAATAAAATAATTTATTATTAATAGAATTAGAATTGTAAAATTACACTTAATTATTTTTTACAAATAAATGCATTACATTTATAAAATAAAACTGTTTGCAATAAAATAATGCGTATTATATAATTGTTTTTATAATTAAATAAAATATGTACAATAAAAAATAACGTTTTTGCACAATTTCTGCATATTATTTAATATTTTAAATACATTACTAAAATGTTTTTTGCATTTTTAAAATATAATACTCATGTATTATTATTATTATTATCATTGTTTTTGTTGTTATGGGGTTGTATTTCAGTAGAATTAACTATTAACAGATAAATATAGGTATGATCATACAATAGGTGCACATGTAATAAGTGCACGGATTGCTATTGTAATTATTTCGGTAAAAATAATTGGCTTTTATAACATTACTTAGTCACAATAGTCACAATTGTTTCAAATATATCAATTATTAGCATTATCAAATTCTAATTTGGACAAAACATAATTTAAATATTTTTAAAATAGGTTTATGGTTCGCTGTCGAAATTAATAATGCATTATCGACTACCTTTGTATATATTAAGCACATTTAAGTTTTATTAAAATATTTTCAAACATTACTTTAGCAGTATTAATAAAACATGTGTAAAAGGTAACATTAAAAAAATGTTATTATTATTCTCATTTTGACCAACAACGACAATTTGAACATTGTTTTACAAAAAGTAAAAAAATAACGTCCTTAAAAAGAAATTTTAAAATATCTATAAACATGTAAAAATAGATATAAAATGCTAAACATTTAAAATATTCTAAATAATATCCATTGATTTCCATAAATTTCCCTAAGGATTTAACATATGGGTACGTCAGTTTTTTAACCTATTGTAAAATTTGATTTTGCATTACACAATCAAATTGCTTAATCCAAAAAATATTCCTTAAACTATTCGCATTATATATTAAAATAACTTTTAAATTTACAATTGTATTAAGGTTATTATTGACTGGAAGCAATTAAACAAATGTAACCTAGAGACTATTCAGGATTTTCGTGTTTTATATATAATGAAAAATTGTTTATATATTAAACGTAGTATTAAAATTAAGCAATATTTTGAATATATAAATTTATATTAATTATTTATCACAAAACCCTTTTGCAGCAAAAATCAGCATGGATCAATAAGGTAACAGTTACAGCAAAAACAAAAAAAAAGTTTTATGTATTTGAACACTGTACAAAAACGTTTTGTTTGATTCCACGAAACAATCATTTCAATTAGATTTTCCCAAATAGTTATTAGCCACGAGTTGTGTGGTCCACTCCAGCCCTTTATTTACCATTTTCAATCGTCTATTCCAAAACCGTTCTTGCTGGTCTTTTGGGGTGTAGAATTTAACAAAGCAACTTTCTTCGTTTAATTGTAAAGATGTCATGTAGTGATCGAAAGTTAGTTCTTTCATTCAAATCACAATTTGAAATGTAATTGTGACAGATAATCTCTAGAGTACTTCTAAGATACTAGCGTTGAAAAATATTTATCATTTCGTTTGTTTGCTTTTACGTTTCGCTCCTATATATTGTTGTAGAAATATTTATTAATGCTTACAAACGGAGTTTTGTCTTCAAGTGGATGGCAGAAGATGGTCATATTGATTTGAGCCTATGAAAGACTGGCATTGTCTTGTTAAATCTGGCTTTAACATTAATTTTGGTTTTTCCTTCATGAACAATAATGTCTCCCAGATAAGTAAAAGAATCAATTTTGTAAACATTTTTTACTAATTTTGATGGACAAATAATTATTTGACATTGTACACAACGCTTTTGTTTTTCAACAGTTAATCTGTAAACCAATACGAAAACAAATATCACTGCGATGTGTTGTCATATTTTTTTTATCAATTCTGAGTAGATTAATACCATCTACAAAGTCTAAATCTTTAAATCTACAAAGATTCCATTTGACGTACTCTTTTGATAATTTCAAACAAAGAAGTGTGATTACATTTTTTAAACACAACAACTCAAAATTTGGTATAACTAACGCATAATATTTATATATTTTAACGGTATTTTGTAAAACATAAAGATTCACCTCAAAGTTTCTTAATAAACACTGTCAAAATCTTTTGTAAAATACAAAGTGTATCTCTAGTGAAATATTACAGCTTAATGTAATAATAATAATAATAATAATAATAAAATTTACAGTAATTACTAAAATTTTTGATTTTGTTTAATTACGTTTCAAGAAGTGAGTATTTGTTTAATACAATTTCTTCCTTTCAGAAACCTTCTTGTTAGTTTTAAAGATGTTTATTTATTGTATTACTTAAACGGTTTAATTAAATAAGCAAGCTCACATGCTACTAAGTCATTTCCATGTTTAAGCATCGTTGCAGTTACTTCGTCAAGTATTCATGCTTTATTGTTTTTTAACTTTGAAATTGCATAAATTACTCCAGTTGCAGAAATGTTATCAATATATATTTCCAAATTTTTATATTGTAACAGCTATCGAAATCTATGAGAGTATTAGGGTATGTTAATTAATTACTTTTTTGAAATAATTTTTCTATCTGTATGATTGCTCATCATTTGTTAAAAGTAAACAAATATTTTTTCCTTTGATTAAAACATCAGTGTTATTTCTAACTCCAGACAGTTGTTTCACAATTTTATACGTGGTCTTGGAATTATTTGTTGCTACTGTAATACTAGATTCAAAAATTATTAAAATTATATTTTTGTAATAACAAAACATTTTGTTTAGTTTACTAGTTAATTTAAAGCATTGGGTTCCCTTTATAATTCCAAACAAAAATAATAGAAGACGTAAACTGTGAGATGAATTCATTTCGTATATTCTCTTTAGTCACAAACATATAAAGAATCAGTGTATATATATATAATTATATGATGTAATTAACTTAACATTTATAACTATACATACATACACATATGCAACATGCATATGTTAAGTCCACGCTAAATTTAATGAAGTTACAAATTGTTTTTATGTGTGGATGTACATAGATTTAAGTGTTTTTAACATATTAACAGTTTGAGTAGTTATTAACACTTTAAAGCAATCATTAAAGTTCACTCGATGTTTTGTTTGAACCAAGTGACGTAATATTAACGAAGTGCACCAACGTTCATTTGAATTAGACTCTTTATCGATCCACTTGGGAATGTGTTCTTTGGCCCGTTTAGATAAGCGACGAGTTGTCCGACCAATATATTTATCACCGCAACTGCAAATGAACTGATAGATACAGTGGGAGATGGAGAACATTGCTTTAGCTGTTTTTACGTTGGGCAAGGGTAGACCTGTTGTGGTACATAACATTCTCAATTAGGTCAACGAATATGTCCTTTTAATCGTACTTTTAAGCCTAATTTTTAGGAGGTTCATGACGTCATCTCCTTTAAACGATAGTTTTATAAAACACAACTTGTTTTCGTTAACAACTTTTTCTTTAGTTGTAAGTGATTTTGAATAGAAATTGATAAAATCTTCAGAATATCCATTAGTGATTAGAGTTTGTTTCGTGGCTTCTAATTTTTTATCAATAGTGTCACTTGAACAAATTCTATGTACACGGTTAAATAATGTTTTAACTAGTGCACGTTTTTGTTAAATTGGTTGAAAACTTTTGAAGTGAAGATATTGACTAGTTAATTGTTTACATAATGTCGTAATTGTTTTAAACTTATTTTACTTGTAATAATGCACACTTCTTTTATGTCTTTGTTTAAAATACATGCATTAAAAATAACTTAGTTGCATTTATTACATTATTTATTAATTTTATCATTTTTAATATTTAGAATTATAGTAATGCGCTTGTGCAACCGAAGTGGGTAACTGCACTAGTATTTAAAAGATCTTTTAACTTTAAAATGGTACAATGATAATAGCTTAATAAGACAAATGATAAATTTTCAATTGCTAACTTTTTTTGTTTTATTTGATTTTATAATAAATTTAAAAATTTTTTATTATAAAATTAAAAACGTAAATTAATTAATTATAAATTATTTTTATCTAGTACATATTTCTTTGTATATGTACACATTCATATTTTTAATAAATAAGAAATTTATTTATTTAGAGTTATGGTTGAATAATTATTTTATTTAATTTCTTTAATTTTTGTATACATTTTAATTAAAATTCATTAAAATTTTTTTTTTGAAATTATTTATTTAACTACCTCATAAATATACATATTTTTTGTTTTGTAGAATATTAATTAACTAATTAATTATGATAAATAAAACTATAAGATATTGCGGAATAATTGTATTACATCTAGTTTGGAACAGAAATGATTTACTTTAGCCAATCCCAAGTCTGGATAAAGGAGGAGGGTTTGAACTCAAGGTTAGCAAACTGACTTCTGTAAAAAATCTATATTACTACCAAAACAATAAAAAGACGCCATCCCCACAAACAAGAGCAAAGATATAATCGCAAGTATCCAGATAACAGGGTTAAGTGAAGGCCAAAAAAAAGCTCAATCTTCGATTTGCTGAAATTTTAATTCTAAAAGTATAACCAATGTTGAAACATAGAATGTGCACACACGTTTTTGTTGTGGAGAGTTTGAAAAAATCTTTTGAGAAATGACAATATATAACTTATTTATTTTTGGTATTAGCGAATTAAGATGGAGAGATCAAGGTAATTTCAAGAGTAAAAATACATCAAGTTTACATTCTGAACATAAAGATCATCGTATCTATGGAGTTGGCATTATGTTGAGTAAAATGCTGCTAAAGCTATAATTGGATGGAAGCCCGTGAGCAACCGTATCATTTCAGCCACATTCAACACCAGATTTGCAAAAGTAACAATTGTGCAAGTCTATGCCTCTACTAAAGAGAATTAAAAAGAAATCTACAATTAATTACATAATTTCTTTAATAATTTTGCAAAAAGAGACGTTAAGATATTAATCTGTGATTTCAATGCAAAATTAAACATAGACAGATCTGGGTACTTTTCAAATGTTGGACCACAGGCTATGCTGATAGGCTGTTGACGCTAAACAGTCATTGTGGAATGAGTGTTGACAACACATTTTTCATGCACAAAATGTACACAAAGCAACATGGGTTTCTTCCGATGGAAAAACAACAAATAATATTGATTACATTTGTACTAGCACAAAATGGCGATCTTCTTTGCATATCGCGGTGCAGATGTTGGTTTTAATCATAATCTTGTTGTTAGAAAATTTTGTTTAAAATTGAAGGGAATGAAAAACACAAAAAATTACTTCCATTTTTGTGTAAAAAACTTAACCGTCTACATATCTTAAACCAATTTTACGATTTGTTAAAAAATACATTTCAAAATCTGAAAAGGGTAGAAAAGTTTGATGATCAATGGAAATTATTTCAAAATACAATTACAGATTATGCAATAAATGTGCTGGATAGAAGATGTAGCTGTTAATAAAGTAATCAATACAATTTAAAGGTTGATAAACAATAAAGCAGGAGGACTTAACGAGGTAACTGCAGAAATGCCCAAACATGGCAGTGACGGTGTAGCATGCGGTTTTCGGAACGGAAGTTGTATTGAGCATGTACTCACTCTCCGTACATTATTAAACAATATCAATAGTTTTACATATTATTTACAATTAATTTTAATAATTTTACAAAAGATTTTAGACAGTTTGAATTGAGAATCTTTGTTAAAAATCGTTAAGTTTCACGGAATATCGTTGAAATATGTAAATATTACGTGTTTGTTATACCAAAATTTAAGTTGTGTTTGAACACTGTTTTGTTTAAAATGTTAAAGGAGCACATAAAATATATATTTTGTCACAATTTTTGTATTTTCTAGTAATTGATGTCATTATGAATTGGTTTTTAAATAATTTATTACATAGCATTAAATAGAATCTTTGTAGATTTAAAGATTTAGACTTTGCAGATAATATTAATCTACTCAGAATTGATAAAAAATATGACAACACATCGCAGTAATATTGGTTCTCGCATTAGTTTATAGATTAACTGTTGAAAAACAAAAGCGTTGTGTAGAATGTCAAATGATTATTTGTCCATCAAAATTAGTAAAAAAATGTTTACAATATTGATTCTTTTACTTATCTGGGAGACATTATTGTTCATGAAGGAAAAACCAAAATTAATGTTAAAGCCAGATTTAACAAGACAATGCCAGTCTTTCATAGGCTCAAATCAATATGACCATCTTCTGCCATCCACTTGAAGACAAAACTCCGTTTGTAAGCATTAATAAATATTTCTACAACAATATATAGGAGCGAAACGTGAAAGCAAACAGACAAGATTGATAAAATGGTGAATATTGTTCTTCGCCGGTTAATCTGCATAATACATTATCATTTGTATTGAATTATCCACTTTATAAATTAAATAATTTTAGTTTAAAATTTTTAAAGCACTATAATATAGTCTAGGTTTAAATTATCTGCTTATTTTTAAAACAATTTTAGTGTTACTCAATGATTTCTAATTGTATCATACTCTCATACATTTCAGAATATAAATTTGTAATATTAATAAAGAAGATATAAAAGATCTGTATTACAAAAAGATGACATAAAAATTAACATTACAATTAATTTTAAAGTACTTAGTTTAATCATCATGCATTTCAAAACATTCGTTTATAAAAAACCTTATTTTATATTATCTTGGACAATTTATATCAACTAAACATATTTTAAATATTATTCCCTATTTTATAAAACTAGTAAATATTTAATAGAATGTGTTCTCAACTTAAACGTAGTTAATATTCTTCCTTTTCTAGAATGCTTCTCTTACTACTTCAAATATTTTACCATACACATGTTTCGGTGTGGACATTTGGTGCCAGTAGTGGAAATCAAACCCATCCAGGTTTATGTCGCGTATTGTATCGCTGGGCCACTTAGGCAAAAAATGATTTATTTTTTAAATCTTGTTTATAAATTAAACAAACAACCAAATTTTATTTATGTAATAAATAATAATAATAACAATAATAATAACGATAATAATAATAATAATATGTATCAAGATTATCACAAAGGTGTTCCTTACAACAAAAATACATTCTGGAGTTAAAAGAACTCAAACAAAACAAGGACGTTATTATCATTAGACTAAACAAAGATTCCGGCACAAATTTCATATGTTTGTGACTGATAACAATATACAAAATAAATTTATTTTACAGTTTACGTCTTCTATTATTTTTGTTTGGATTTATATAGGAAACCCAATGCTGTAAAAAAGTGTTTTTTTATTAAATAGTATGTAATGTATTTAAGGATAAAATTGCTTTAAATTTACCCTAGTTATTTAAAAAATACAGATTTTTTTTATTTTTATTATATATACAACATTTTAAAATAATTAAATTACATATAATATATTTTTATTTGAGGTTGTTATTTTCAATAATTAATAAATATTACAATATGGGACATTTTGATTTAGTTACTGATAAGATATACAAAAATGCATTAAAGCTTAAATTGACAAAAACAGGGTAATAAATTAATTGAAGAAAAAACTGATAATTTTACAGTAAAAACGTTTTTGTTTATATTTGTTGTACAATAATTAAAAAAAACATCTTATATACAAAATTTTTAAAGTAATTTGTTTTTATTATAAATTCCTGTTATTCAGGATACCTATTTTCTTAATCTACAGACTGATGTGTAAAATAAGAAGTAATAAGTTTTGGTTAATTTATAGGAGCGTGATGATGTTATTTTATTAATTTTTTTACATAAATTTGTATGTTAACTAACTATAACCTACCATTTACATATTATTTATTTAGTATTCCCATAAACATAAACATTTACATTTATAAAATAATTAATTAATTAGCTAACTGTAATTAATACAATTTTAAGTTAGTGTAAAATAATTGTTTTGTCTAAAACATCTAATTATCGTAAATTAAACCAAAAATAAAGAAATTGCCGTTTTATTGACAGAAGCTTGTATACCTACTGCATTAATTTGAAAATAAAATTTATTAGTTAAAAAACATTTAGGCAATTGTATTTTTGTGAGAAAAAATTACTTAACGTTACTAGAATTTAGTAACATATTTCTTTGATTTTGCATCTGTTAAGACAATTTATATCAGTGAAATAGGAACAGCTGTTAGTTAACATGGTAACAATAAAAAATGTGTGTAATTTAAAGTTTTACATTTATACTTTAATTGAGTGTTAAAGTATTGAAATTAAATATATATTATTAAAAATTAAATTTTAATTTAAGTTTTTATTTATTTTTTGGACATACAAACAAATATGTGACACAATAAATAATTAATTTGGCTTTTATGTAATGCATATTCTAGAATAACACAAGCTTTTTATAAGTATTTATTTTATTTCTTATTTTTTATTATTTAATTATTCCAAATTGATCGAATAAATAATATTTAGATAGCAATTTACTGCAAATTTTAATTATACTTAATCTAATGATACATTTTAACGTTTCATGTTTTTATAATTTATAATAATAATATTAGAACAATAAATAAACCTGATTTGTAAATTTGGTTGGTTAATAGTTTTTTAGTAACTTGAAACTATTATACATTACTACTACGGTAAAAAAAATAATTCACTTTTTTTTTCTAAATTTTTTGATAAGGTCCTATCATGCCTAACAGAGTCTAATAACTTATAAGGTGTAAACTAATTACTTTTAATGCACTAGCCTGGAACTTACAACTTGAAGTTGTATAATGGACTTAATTTAATTAACCTAAAAGATTAATTAAAAAAATCATAATTAGTAATTACTTTTTAAGTTTTATACAAATTTTACTTAATATTACTTCAGGTTTTACACCAAAGTTTTATCCGTTAAACTTTAAGCAATTAAGATAGGCCTTGTAAATTAATAATGTTTGCTAAATTAAACAATACTAACTGATTAGTAAACTTATATGCTGTGTGTTAACACTGCTAATAAGTAATAAGTATAAAACAATGACAAACTTGTTATAAATGGCTAAAACTATATATATTTATTATTTGGTGATATAAAACGAAGTGTAAAAAATAGGTAAAATATAAATAAACGAAATATTCACATAAATCTATAATCAATATTTTAAAAAATATATAAATATAATTGTTTTTATACATAAACGCAATTGATATATGTATATGCTCATAGTTGTCAATAAATTTCAAACATTTTATTTTTGTTTTAGTTAAGTGTAGTAAAGTTTTTAGCATAGTAATTATTCTGCGGTAGCTTACACTTTATTAATTTATACAGAAAAACATTATTTATTCTTTTATGGTTGTCAAATAAATTGTATATAAATAAAAAATTAACGTCAATAGTAATTAAAATTTATTTAAAAAAAGAAACAATGTAAACTAGTTATGCAATTATAATTATAAACAAAATAATGTTTTCTTTATTCAAATACGAGTGTGTGCATAAACAAACAAACATGTACCAGATAATATTAATTTATAATAGAATAATTTGTTGTGTTAAAAGATAAAGCAAAAACAGTTAGCATTTGTAAATTTATAGCTTGTTTTGTTAATTTATTGTTATTTTGGCCCCTAAAAGTTAAACACATTTTTAAATTCAAAAATTATTTATTAACATACAATAGTACATTTGATTTGTATGTTTATTTTAACTACTTTTATATATCAATTCCATACATACATACATACATACATACATACATACATACATACATACCGTTAAGTATTAGATAAACTTATAACCCAATTTTTAAAATGTACATAAAATTCACGACTAGTTTACACGCATTTGTTACTAGATTTCAAACGCTTTATTTTTCTTTTAATGAAGAGTAATAAACGTTTGTTTTAACAATTTAATTATTTTGCAATAATCAGCATTTTTGTTATTAATATTTTTATTATTGTTATTATTATTATTATTATTACATTAAACTTTAATACCTAGCATTTAGCACACAAACACATTTTCAAAATTTATTAAAAATAATAAAATTATAACATAATAAATTAGTACAACTGATAGAAACAAAATAACGTATATAAAATGAAAGACAGTAAGTAAATATTGATGTAATCAATATGGTAAACATGTGGTTTGAAAATGTTTTTAAATTGCCATATTGTGAGTTATCGTAAAGCAGTTAAATTATGAATGTAAATTGTACTAATTAGTTAGCAGTCCCTAAAACAATTACTTATAAAAACGTAATTAATAAATTAAAACATATAAATTGGAACCACATAACTTAACTAACAAACCCAGTTTAATTATACAATATACAGTACTGTATATTAAGTAAAATAAAATCACAATTTTATTGTGAATAATAAAAAATATATATAAAATTACAACTGGTTTATAATCGAAAGTTAAATAAAATTATATACAAGAAATGTAACGTCAAATATTACATAAAAGACAAAGCATATATTGTTTTTTATTATTAGACTATTTGTCGCATAATGCACTACAAAATACCAAATGATAAAAATAATTGTCTTTTTTGTAGAAACGTGGCTTAAGTGTTTTAGTATGTTATTAATTAGGATGTTTACACAGTCTTTTCTAATATAAATTTTAACAAAAATTGGTTAAGAATAATACTTTTTAAATTTAGATAGGCTTGTATTGTTTAATTATACAAAAAAGAAAATAGATTTAATTCATATTATAGCCACTAAATGGCAATTTTTAAAACAGGTATTAAAAAAAATTTTTTTATGTTTAAATTTTATTTTATTTTATTTTACTACTTTAAATGTTTTAAGCAAAATAGCAGTGAACATTTTAGCGAAGAATTTGGTATTTTTTTATTGCTTTTAGTTACATAATAATAATAATAATAATAATAATAATAATAACTTTTAATATTATTTAGAAAATAATTGAAATATTTTAAAAACATTAATGTTGGGATGCTAATGATCCTGAGGATTTGAGTAATGCTTATAAAGTCTCAATTTCCAATAATGGTGATATTCCTGACTGTTTATCCTCCATGGGGTGCATCTTGAACTAGGTGCCTACAGGCATGTAGACTAATAACAGCAGGGTCCGATTGCACAGCGGTATAACTGGGATTTCGCTACAGCGAGTGGGTGCAAACATACACCCAGGATACTTAAAAGGTATCTAAAGGTATACGTATGCCATATGTAGCCTTTGGGCTAAGGGAGATAACCCTTACAAAAAATCAGGCAGCCTTGTCAATTTTTTTGAACAGTGGCGACGTCACAAGGATGCTGTCTACCAGCCAAGAAACTTTGTTATACTTCCACGTTTATTACGCTTATCAAGCCATCGAAATCGATCGTTTATATGTCGTATAAATATGAAATTATTTTTAAAAAATATATAACATTTTTATTTTTTATGGAAATATTAATTTTTAACTTAATTTTAAAAGAAAATAAATATTTTTTAATAATATTGTAGTGTGACATAGTTGTTAATAAAAATTAATTACTTGTGTCACAAGGATGAATTATAACAAAATATTTAATAAACGTTTACTTAAAAAAACTAAATAATAATAAAAAATCATTTTTTTAGTAAAAATTAATTTTTTTACTTAAATTAAAATTTTTATTATCAGGTATCAACAACGTTAATTTTTGTGTTGTAGAAACAGATACTTAAAAAATTAAAATATAAATATATAATTATTGTAACTACATTGATTAATATTTTGTTGATTATTATAAAAAAAATGTGTAAATTGCATTTAGTTATTCTGTTTTTTAATAAGTATTTAAAAAAAAGCTTTTTTTACTAACTCAATATTTTATAATAAATATTTTAAAGTTAATATAACGAAATTATTATGTACTTTACATTATTTTTACAGCCATTACAAACATTACCACAAAAAGTAATTATTTAACTAAAACAACTCCAGCAATTACATAACGTACAATTTAAAGAACTATAATTATATATACATATATACTGTAAATAATAAAAAATGTATAAAATATTAACTGGTACAAAATTGAAAATAGAGTAAAATAATTAACATGATTTATAAAGTTAAATATTAATAAAAAAACGAATCACATGTAAATTTTTTAGTTATCATATGATTAGAGGCATTACAAATATTGACAAATTTAATGATCTATGTGATTAGCTTTTCTTTAAACAACCTAATCCAGGCGTTTTGGATCAACGGTCGATATAAGTAACAATATATTTTTTGTTTCATATCATATTCAACAACAAACTGAATGCAATTACACAAATTCTCAATTTCACTACGCTTATTGATGCTGCACTTTAGCATACTAAAAACATTTTTAATAACATTAATGTCCAAACTGTTAGATGATAATAGAATAAAAGAATATTCTTTTGATTCTAGTTTTTTTAATGTTTAAATGTAAATATAAAAAACAAAGTAAACCTAGATAAATATGACATTAACTTTTCTGACATATGACATGGAGCATTGTTCCAAAAAACATTAGTGAGTGTGTTCCATTTCTTTATAAAAATCTTCCTTCATTATTGAAACAAATATTTTACTATTTAATATAATTTTTTGTTTGATAGGTTGATTATACTTAATATCAAACCAATTAGTTATAAGATAATGTACAAAATTCAAATTGTCAATTTTATTACACATAATTGCTTTTCTAAAATATACATTTTTATTTTCAAAACATTGAATACATTAAAACAACAAAAAGTGAACTTTAGAGAAAAACAAAATAATTAAATAAATAGTTTATTTTAAAGTTTAAACTTATGTTTGAAAACATTTAATACTAGGCTACAAATTATTTAAATTTATTATTTTATATATTATTTAGTAAAATTTAAATTTGTAATTAAATTTATTTTAAAGGGAGAGTATTCACATTTAATATTAAAAATAAATTAAATGAAACAAATATAGAAAAATGTTTGTTTGTTATCATTTTATATGGTAATTATTTGTACAAAAATATTAATATTTGAATACAATTCCTAAACTAATTACTGTTAAAAACATAGTCATTAAACTAAAAGATTTATGGCAATCACATAGCTTCAAAACAGAGCTCAGTTTAATCATGATACATACAGTATTATATAATAAATAAAATACAATTACAATTTTATTAATATTTATTTTTAATATAAAAAGATAATACAAAAGTTGAACTTGCTTAAAATTAAAAGACGGGTAAAATTATTAATATAAAATATAACGTCAAATATGAAAAAATACAGAACACATGGAATTTTTTCACTTAGCAAATGATTGATTGAGTAATAAAGAACCAAATGTTTAATAAATAATGTGATCGCCTTTTTATTCAACCACTTGATCAAAGCGGTTTGAAATGCAGTTAAGAAGATTGTTGATATATTCTCGTTGCATCTCATATTGAACAACAAACTGAAGACGATCACACAAATCCTCAATTTCAGTATGCTTATTGATGTTGCGCTTTAGCATATTAAAAAAATTAAATATGATTAATGTCCAAACTGTGGTAATTAAATAAAAGAATCTTTTTTAGAGTTTAGTTATTCTATTGTCTAAATGTCAATAAAAAACAAATAAAGTAAACCTGCATAAATTTGACATTAACTTTTTGTATGTTTAATATAGAACATTGTCCTGAAAAACATTCATAAGTCCGGTGTGATTGCGTTCTATTTTTTAATAAAAAAACCTTCTTTCTTATTGACACAAATGCTTCATTATTTAAGGTACCAAATATAATTTTTTATTTGTTAGGTTTATTATAGCTAACACCAAACCTACACATCACTTGCCGAGAATGGGCGTTTGTTCTAACTGCCTGAAGTAAATGTTTTTAAAAATTAGGCCGGCATAATACCTTGTTTTTGTACCCAAATAATTTATCGCGAATCGTGATTTTACCAGTAAAGTATACAAAGCGCCAATAAGACAATATTTGTCCAATCCACTTGTAACAAAACATAAATCTACATTCTTTTTGTTTCTTATTAATAAATGGTCTAACTGTTGGTGATTCATGTGTTAAACTAATTGATTTTGTACGGTTTTTTACAGTCAAATAACAACAATTTTGTAAATTATCTTTTACAGTATTGGCAATAGGTTTGTTTCAGTTTTTATTCAATTCTATTAAAATTTTTTGATTATCGATCTCAATTGTTTTTCTTTTTCCTCCAACATTATTATAGTTTCGTGGTTTTTGTCCATTCATTATGACGTTACAATTAGATCAAAGCTGAATGTATATACGCGATATATATATATATATATATATATATATATATATATATATATTTGAAATAAGCACACAAATTAATAATAGAGTAGTTATTATAAACATTATAAACATTCAACCTATCATCCACGTTTATATGTGTTGTTTTTAATATATGCTATTTTCGAAGACTCAGTCTTCATAAATAAATATTTCTAAATATATAATGAGTAGCTATTAAGTACTTGACATTATTTTTAATTCTTAATATTTATTTTTACCGAAAAATAATTAGAGATAACAAATTAATTGAGATTAAATAACATTTTGAATTTCCACATTAATTTTTTAAGGAGTGTCGTAAATAATTTTATTTTGTTATTAATGCTAATAATCCTATGTTAATAGCAGTTATATTCTGTACTATCCCTCTACAACGTAGTGCATCTTGGACTTGGTGCCTACAGGCATCTAGACTAATAACATCAAGCACTAAGTGCACAGCGGAATAACAGAGTTTTTACCGGACTACCGCTCAGTATATAACTGATAGCATACATCCGCAATGCTTTATAGGTTTCTCAAGGTATCTATTGATTGTGTGCAGCTTTTTAGGCATCTGGATCCGTTAACTGGCGTTAATATCTAATTCCCCCAAAAAGTAGTTTTTTCCATTTACGTCAACACGGTCGTTGTCTCTAGAAAGCGGTCTTCTAGCCAGGAACGTATATTTATTTTCTCAACGTTAATTTGTATTTGAAAACCTTTCTGTGTAAAAATTTTAAGTGCTGTGTAAACTTAGAAGTAATTAAGAAGAGGCTCTGTTACCAAATTTTGGTGTTATTTAAACACTACTGGAAAAAAAGTGGTTAATGTGTTGGACTCAAAGTTGGTTCAAAGAATGTCTAAGTATTACCGCCAATATATTTAAGTGATAAATACAAAATAAGTAGCAATAGTAACATTAATGGTAATAATAATAGTAATAATAATAATAATAATAATAATAAAGCATAGTGGAGAAAAATTTAGTGCAGACAAATTAATAAAACGCTTGAATTGGAATTCCTAACACAATTTAATAAATCAAACTTATACTTGACAACATATTTAAGTATTTATAACAATTTAATTTTTTTTGTAATTCAGTTAATATTTTGGGTATAAAAAGACAATTATTTTATTTTTAAATTTATAGTTAATCATTTTGCTCATATATATTTGACTATGCATTTTAAAGTTTAAAACCTTTTCAATAAATAATTAAGTTTATTATTTAGATAAATATATTTTAAAATATTTATTTTTCTTTATACATATCACTGACTTCCATTGATAATTATTGTACTTTAATTCGATTTGTGGTTTTGTTGCTATCGTTACATAGAGTAATTGGTAAACATTTTTTTAGTACTATTTTTAAAATAAAATATTAAATTTAATAATGATTTATTAATGGGTTTTTAAAGGTATTTTGGTAAAGATTGAACTTGTACCAATAGCTTTACAGAAGAAAACACTTGTAATAACATGCCGGGGTGGTCTAGCGATACAGCGCTCGAATTTGGACCTCGGTGGTCATGGGTTCAAATCCCATCACCGGCACTAAAATGTGGGCCCACGTTCGGCTTCGCCAAAATGTCCACTCCTGAAAACTGTTTCTTGTAAAATATTCAAAGTAGCAAACATAAAATAAAAAATAAAATAAAGAAAACATTTTTTAATTAAAAATGATTATTTTTTAAACAGAAAATATATACGTTTATGGGTTTTTAAGTAAATGTTTTTCATGTGTTGTGGTAATTTATATTTAAATTAATATAGAAATTAGATAAATTGGGTTATGTTAATACGTAAACACACATTTAAACATAATAATTGTTTACATACCCATTATTTGTTTGTTTGTTTATTTTTACTGCTTTAAATGTTTCACGAAAAGCATCTTTCAGCAGTGGACATTTTTTGCAAAGCTGAACGTAGATCTGCATTTAGTGCCGCTGGTGGGATTGGAACCTGTGCCCATCTAAGTCCAAATCGGGCGCTGTACCGCTAGATTACCCCTGCACATTTGTACAATATACATTTAATCAATTAAATCATTTTTGATTAACAAATACATGTAAAATATTATATGAAAAATACTTTAATATTTATATATTTAAATATATTGCACTCTAGCATACTGAAATCATTTTTAACATGGTTCATGTCCAAACTGTAGTAATTAAATTTAAAAAAATCATTTTTTAGCTTTTAGTTTTTCTAATGTCTAAATGCCAATATTAAACGAATAAAGTAAATTTTCACAAATTTGACATTACCTTTTTGTATGATTAATATGGAACATTGTCATGAAAAACATTTATAAGTAAAGTATACAAAGCGCCAATAAGACAATATTTGTCCAACCCAAACATAAATCTACATTCTTTTTGTTTTTTATTAATAAATGCCTTAACTATTGGTGATTCACGTGTTCAACCAATATTTTGCACGGTTTTTTACCCTCAAATAACAACATATTTGTAAATTATCTTTTACAATATTGGCAATAGATTTGTTTCAGTTTTTCTTCTATTCCATTAAATGTTTACGATTGTCGGTCTCACTTGTCTTTCCTTTTTTTCCAACGTTAACATTGTTTCATGATTTTTTGTTTATTTAAAACTTGATAAATTGTTGTAGTACTTACTCTTTATAGTTTGTGCAGTTGTTTAGGTGAAAATCCATCGTTTTTATATTTTTTTATAATATGGTGTTTATTGTCATTAAAATGGTAATCTTTCCTACCGTTAGCATTTATTTTGCAGTATGAAAACCTATAAGGCAATTAATCGGATTCTCAAAATCAATGATTATTTAAAATTACATTTTTTTAACTTACCAAAAAAATTATGAAAAAATAATAGTTTGTAAAATAAATTTTCAAGTGTGGGGGTGGTATAGATGTACATAGGACCAAATCCCACCACTAGCACTAAAATGCGGGCCCACGTTCGGTTTCGAATAATATCCACTGCTGAAAAATGTTTCTTGTAAAACGTTTAAAGCAGCAAACATTAAAAAAAATTAATTTTAATTTTTATTAATATTATGACGTTTCCTTTCTTTGTGAAAAACGTTCTTCATCATTGGAACAAAAAGTTTCACTATCTAAGGTACAGTATATAATTTCATAGTTGATAGACTGATTATGCTTAATACCAAACTAACACACCACTTGTCAAAAATAAACTTATTTTTTAACAATTAGAAGTAAACGTTTTTGAAAGCATTTTATTTTCGAAGCCAAATGGTTTGCCCCGAATCATTGTTTCATCGGTGAAGTATACGCAAAGCTAATAACACAAGTGTCCTTCACTCGAAAGTTTACAAAAGGCTAATCTATTATTCTTTTGTTTTTTTTTTGTAATAAATAGCTTAACCTTTAGTGATTGAAGCGTTAAACCAGATTCCATTGCTTTGTTTCTGATTGTGGAATAAGTAAAATTGTTTAAACTATTTCTTTTACTTTCTGAAATAGGCTTATTATAATTTTTTAAATTCCGTAACAATTTTCTGACCATTTGTAGTGCTTGTTACACGTTTTCTTCCAACATTATCATAATTTTGTGGTTTTTAACTATTAATAATCCGTTAAAAGGTTAACTCTGTATAAATTCACTAATTCTTTTGATAAAAATCCTTTATTTTTTAATTCTTTGATGACACAATATTCATTTTCGGTGGGACGAATACAATTTTTATCACTATTGTCCATTTCACAAACAACGCAAATAGAAAGCTAAATGAGCGGATAAACGGAATCTTAAGATTAAACCTAAATAATAAATAATTTGATTTGTTTCACATTTTTTATTTAAAATCTTTGACAAATTTTTTATTATTTTTGTTTATATAAAATAAAATATTCACGTGCTTATTTTATTATTAGAAGCAATTAGGTCAAATTTAAATGTGCATTTAACATTAATTTTAAGGATTAATCATGGTTTATTTTTAATCAAATTAAACACAAAATAATAATAAACTAATTATTATACAAATTATGTAAATGTAACTTATTATCAACGTTTATATAGAAGTAACTATTCAAATATGCTATTTTGGCCAACTCAGCCTTTTTGAGTAGATGCTTCTAAGTCTGTATAGAGGAACTTTTAAGTACTTTACATTATTTTTAATTATTAATATTTATTTTTACAAAAAAACAATCGGAGATAACAAATTAATTTAAACTACTTTAAAAGAAAATTATATTAATTTCTTTAATGGTTATAAAAAATGCGGTAATGGAAGAATGAGTTTATTAATATTTCCATAACAAAAATATTATTTTTTGAGGTTGTATTTAAATAAAGAATTAATAATAATTACATTTGAAGTATATGTAAAAATTAAATAAGCTACGTAAAATAATTATAAAACTATAATTTTTAACAAATTAATTATTTGTTTGTTAAAATTTGAGTGTATACATAAACGAAGTAACGTCTACCAGATACCATTAATTTATAATAAAGTAATATATTTTAAATATTTTATTATTGTATTATATATTAAATTCTAAAATAATATATTGTGTAAAACAATTAAACAAAAACCGTTTGCACTTAAAAATGTATTACTTATTTATTAATGCATTATTCTAAACATGCTAACTTAAAGTTGAAAGCAATTTTGACTTAATTTATATGCCAACTCATGTATTACAATTTTTATTACGCAAAATGTAAATTAATTTGTTGCTTGCTAATAATCGACATATTTGGCTATTATGCAATTTCCCATTTGGTTGTTCCACTTGAAAATCATTCGAGGGAAAACAAACAAACAATCAAACAAACAAACAAACAAAAATAAATAATATATGTAATTATATATATATGAACTTACAATATTGTTCAAAAAAATTAATATTTAAAAATGTTGTAATTTTTTAACCTTATTATTTATTTAGTTTATAAAATTTGCTTAACTTAAAAATAGTTAATAAAATTTTATAAGTAACAATTTGCTATTTTTTTACATTGTTATTATTATAAATTTATTATTATTAATAGAAACCCTTTTGGCTTAAGAGAAGCATAAAGCAACAAAATAACCGTAACATCAAGAACAACAACAAAGTCTTATAAATTAAAAAGAACATGAACCGACAAAATGATTTTATGTATTTGAACATTTTGGCAAACGTTTTGCTTAAGTCTATCATACATTAATTTTTATTAAATTTTCACAAATCGTTTTTAGCCAAGTTTTTTGTATTCTATCCCAACCTTTCCATTGGTATTATCAATTTTCTATTCCAAAACCGTTCGTGTTCGTCTTTTGAACTGTAAACATATTTAGCCAAGTAATTTTTTTTGTTTAACTGAGAATTCTGCAAATTAAAATTTGAGCTTTTACTCGGTTTTACTCAACTCTGTTATCTGAGTTGTGTTATCACTTTTTAGCAGTTATTTACCAATAGGGCGTTCTATTATGGTTTCTATAGCAATATAGATAATTTACAGAGACTAGGTTCCTAACCTTGTGCTCAAGCCCTTCTTATTTATTCTGGATTGCCTTGGTTGATTCATATATATATATATATATAATATTTACTCTGTGCTAAAATTACGTAGACTGTAAAACAATTGAATATTGACAAAATATTTAGACAAAAATACGCTTACATAACATAGAAAAACAATAATACACTTTAAATTTGGTATATGCAATAGTATATCTAATAATGAAATAATTATTTAATTAAATCTGACAATTCAAATAGTTCACTTTTGTAAACCTATAAATAAACAAGAAGCCACCCCTTACAGGCATTTAAACTTGTGCAGCATACCGGGACCCATATAGTTAGAGTCTTAGTAGAAAAAAGAAACAGCTGTACAATACTCCTGGTTGACTGAAATCAAGTGGATTTATTATTAAATTGAATCTGACAATGTCAATAATTTATCCTTAAAAATTCCATAAATAAATGGCATTATTATTATTGGTTAAACCTTTAACATTTTACTAGAATTACATTTAGAATAAGGATGGATACATAATACATACTTAATGCCACCAACAATAGTATCAATACGAGGTAAATGTATAAAATAACAATTAAAAAAATTAATTTGTTATTTATTTATTTACTTAACTAGAAGTATTAAACCAATATAACACAGTTGTTAACACACATTTTTGCATTAATTTATAGGCATAAAGCACCAATTTTGTTAATGATAGATCTTTTATTCAATAGCAGTGATAAGTTGTTGGTAAAGTTGAAAACCATTATAATAATATTTTCTTTTGTGTTTATTTTTATTTTAAAAATTATTTATTAGTTATAAATAATAAATTAATTAAAGTAATAAATTTTAATAATAATAATAATAATAATATACTTTTGTCACAACGAATTCTTATTCGATCCGATTTTCCCCGACATTAGAAATAATACGTTTACTGTTATTTTTCATACCATTAATTCTTTTTTTTCACTATTTTTTGCAAAATAATTTTTGTCAATTATTACTTTTTTATAATCAAAATTATTACATTATGTCAATTATTAACAAAATTCGTTGCAATAAAATATTTTTACTATTTTGCAAAAACGTTTGCTTTCAATTTTTCTTCAATTTTTGGTTTCCATTTTTCAAATAATGTGCTCAAAACTGTTCCGATAAAAATTAATCATTAGTTTGGTTTTCAAAAAGGCCTATAAAACACTTGTATTGATTGAATGACATTGTCACTTGTTTTATAAATAAATGTTAGTTTATTATTAATCAAAACCTTTGTAGGCTGAAAGAGAAGGCATACAAGTCAAGATGCCATGCTAAAGTTAAAATTTTAAATAAATAAATTTACATGGAAGGAAGGTTTATCAATAAATGTACGAATAAAACCTGTTTTTAACATCAACCGAAAATAATTTGGAAACAAATAAAAAACATTTAAGAAAACCATAAAAAATTAATTAATAATATAGATGTAAACATTGCAAGTAAACATTTTGTTGTAGATAATTTATTCCCTCTAACAAACACAAGATTAAGAACTTACCCAGTAACACCTCAGATGCTAGTTATAATCTGCATGTTGTTCTATTTAAGTTAAAAAGCAACACAATTCTTGGACTAGATAACCTGGATTTAATGAGACTCAAGCATTGCTATTTTCGCAATTAAAGATTTACTTAATTTAATAATATCTATTAGTTCAGACTCTTGGAGAACTTATAGAATTGCTCCAATACCTAAAATATCTTATCCCAATAGTGTTTCAGATTTCAGACCTATTGTTGTACTCAAAATTACTGAACAGCTAATAATGAATGGGTTACAGTCTATACTAAGACGTAGCAATTTGCTTAGAAAAACAACCGATCAACTTTAGATTGTGTAGTTTACAACATTGCTAAATTATTAGACAAATGCAAATACTTTATTAAATGCTATATTTTTAAATTATAAAGCTCCATTTGACAGCATCTCAAGGTAGAAACTAATAGAACGTTTGATTGATCTTGACACGCCCAATCATATTATTAAATGGTTATCACATTATCTGTAGGATCGGAAACAGTACAATAAATGTAGTTATAAAGTATCCATTTTATATATTGTATTGCAAGGGGCCATACTTTGTGTCAACCCTCTAAATTTTTTTATCTACTTTAGTTTGATTTAAATATGTTAATAATATGGTACTATGTAGTAGCATTTCATCAACTCATGATATTGAAGAGTTTAAATGTATTTAAAATGTATTTTATAATAAATTGTAAAATTGGTTTGAGATATTTGGTTGCTTAAGTTTCTTACACGAAAGTGGAAGTAATTTTTCTATTCTCTTAAATTTTAAACAAAATTTTTCTACAACTAACATTTGCACAGCGATATGCGCTTACATGTTGCAAAGAAGATTGCCATTTTGTGCTAATACAAATGTAGTCAATCCCGTTTGCTGTTTTTCTGTCGAGAGAAACCCACGTTGTAATGTGTATATTTTGTAAACAAAAAATGTGTTGCCAACACTCATTCCATAATGACGGTTTAGCGTCACCAACCTATAACGATTGTCATTTATACTATCAGCATAGCCATATTGTCCAAAATTTGCATTAAATTCACCGATTAATATTTTAACGTCTTCAAAGAAATTATGTAATTAATTGTAGATTTCTTTTTTATTCTTTTCAGTAGAAGTATAAACTTGCACAATTGTTACTTTTGCAAATCTGGTGTTAAATGTGGCTAAAATAATACAGTTGCTTACGGGCTTCCATTCAATCATAGCTTTAGCAGCATTTTACTCAACATAATACCAACTCCATAAATACGATAGTATTTATGTTTATAATGTAAAATTGATGTATTTTTACTCTTCAAATAACCTTGATCTCTCCATTTTAATTTGCAAATACCCAAAATATCTAAGTTTAATTGTTTTATTACTCACAGGACTTTTTCTAACTGTCCACAACGAAAAAGTGCGCTTACATTCCATGTTCCAACATTGGCTAAGCTTTTCGCATTAAAATTTCTGCTTCTTTTTGGCCTTCACTTAACCCTGTTATTCGTAGCAGTATAATTTTTTTACAAAGGTCAGGTTGCTAACCTTGCATTCAAACTCTTTTTTTTTATCCAGGTTTGGGACTGGTCACAGTGAATCATCGCTCGAATTTGGACCTCGGTGGGCATGAATTTGAATCCCACCACACCCACTAAAATGCGGGCCTACGTTTGGTTTTGCTAAAATGTTTATTGCTGAAAAATGTTTCTTGTAAAACATTCAAAGTAATAAACATAAAATAATAAAAAATTAGAAAATAAAAAAAATTTAAGTATGTAGCCAATCGAGTATTTTAGAAATATTAGAACAATTATCCAAAGCTTAAAAATAATAAAATAAACATTGATATAAAATGTATATTAGGCACAATATAGTTGTAAGTAAAACAATTAATACATTTTTGTAAATGAAATTGTACAAGGTTTGGAATAAAAGAAATTTTTAATCAAAATTTTGCATTGGTTTAACTATCTTTATTGTGAAATGTTTATATCTTTTTTTTTAATTAAAAACAGATGCATCTAAATTTATTTTTTACAAAAAAATAAAACAACACTTTTTTTTACAATAAATCGTTTGAAATAATTAATTTTAATTCATTTAATAAAAATATTTAATTACTTTTTAAATTTTATTTAATATAATTTGTTTTTTCCCTTTGATAGAAAAAAACTTTAAAAATAACTGTTGTTAACCATTTGCAAACATCTGTTCAAAATCAATCATTAATATTAAAACTCAAACTTTTTAATTTTGATTTGCAACAAAAATTATAAGCCAAATTTTAATTTAATACGCATATTATTAAAGTTTGTTATTTATTAGAAAAAATACATTTAATTTCTATCTACTATTTATTTAGGTAAAATATGTTATATTGATATCTACCTTAAATGCACTGTACAAACTATTCTAAACAAATAACGCTTTTTATTTTTTATACATTTAAATATTAAGCCTAATCTGTAATCTTAAAAATGCATTAAAATACAATTACTTAATAACGTTTTTAGTAATTTAAACATATATTCCAATTGTTACAATAGTAGACAAGTAATAATAAATTAAATATTATATAATTACTTACTTGTAATAATTTTCACACTCTCAGTGCAACCTGTTTCATATAACACTTAATTTTTTAATATACGACAATTATTTTTATTCTAATATATATTGAATTTGATTGCTTTTTTGTACATAATATAATTTAAATTGTGTTAATAAATTATTCTAGCTAGAAATAAATTTAGATTAACATATTAATGCAAGATATACTTTTAAACATATTTCTAAATTGTTTTTGAAATTACTTATATTTTATCATTACTAATAAATGCTTAATGTTAATATTAGTATTTTTGTAGTTAAAATATAACATAAACACCGACATGTAATATTTATTTCTAATGTAACATTAAATAATCATACAGACAAAGGCTTTACTTTAATGCTATTGAATATTACATTTATAATTTAAATGTTTCGTTACAAAACAAATCAGGTTGAATAAATAAAAAATATTACCATACATGATTATACTGTCAGAATAACAGTCAAAAATATTTTGACAAGCCGCAAAGTTGCATTTTACATATTTTATAACTATAGATTTATATTTTAAATTAAAAAAAACATTTTACAATATTGCATCAGCCTAATAAATGTTACAACAAATGAGTAAACAAAACAACGACATTGCAAAGAAAAAGAGAGCAATGTTTTTGTAGAAAAAGAAAATGTTATTATTATTCATTTAGAGGTTGGTAAACAAAAAATAACACATTGTAAATAACAGAATAATTAATCGTTGATTTACGATAAATTTATAATTGTATATTTTGTATATTTTACAAACAAATGTTTAAAATTAACCTATTTTGTAAAATATATTTTACAAAATATTTTATGCAAATAATAAGCATAGATTTTTATTATCATGTTTTTAATTATGCAATACCTTTTTTTAAAAATTGAATTACACAATTGAATAAAAATTAATATTTAATTTTAAATAATGTATTACGCATGTATTTTGTCACCGTTTTTATTTATTCTAATAATTGATTCTATTATGACTTAGTACATAAATAATTTGTTTTACGTAATGCTTCTTCCGATTGAATACATTAACTTGTAGGTTGGGAAAGCAGTTAATGTTTCCTTGTCTGAATATTAATAGGGCTGTAATAGTACCTTCCAATGTTTAGTAGTTTGTTATCTCGAAGATGCCAAAATCTAACTATTCTAAAATGAGATGATTTTCAATTAGTCTGTAATAATATAAGCTCCCAGTGCATCAGAAGATGAGAAAACACAAATACGGGAAACCACGTGTGTATTTTAATAAAATCTGTACAAATATGTTAGTTAACAGATTTGGACTATGTAGATAATATTGGTCTATTTATTGAGATATCAGAAATGGGGCAAAATATGACAATACGCTTCAGTGGTATTAGTTTTTGAGATGGATTACACATTAACTGTTCAAAAACAGAAGATTGAGCACAAAGTTGAATAATTATTTATCTATGAGAATAAGTAAACAAAATATTAAATCCGTTAATTTATTTACATATTTAAGAAGCATGATTGGTAGAAAAGGAAAAATTAAAATTAATGTTAAATATAGACTTGAAAGGTCTTTAATAAATTCAATTTAATATGATCCTGTTTTTTTATCTACCTAAAAAATTATTTGTACATATAAATTATACAGTCAACCGTGAAAACAAACAAACAAAATTGATAAAACGGTAAATTTTTTATTGCCAGTATCTTAAAATTATTTTAAAAATTACCTGTCTTAATCGCATTATAAACAATAAACTAATTTTTGCCTACAAGAATACTTTATTACAATTAGGTAAAAAACAATACTCACTTAAATTTTACATTTACCGGCCAAATCAACAGCAAAGTCGGTTTTAAAGCGGACAATTAATAACGGTAAAAAACGTTGGCAAACTACAATAAACTTAGTGCGTGTGGTCAATCAATACAGTGTTTAACTTAAACATAAGTGAGCACAAGTTAAATCCATACCACTGGCACTAAATGTAGGCTCCAGGGATATTTACTGTAAAATATTTAAAGTAGCAATAATTATTTATTTTGTTTGGTGATATAATCACCTTTTCATTATTTTCCACATTTATATAGCATATAAAACAATCGAATTCAATAGATTGATACGCGTAACATACGTAGAAAAATAATGACGTTTCTTGACTGATAAATGGCAACTTTGTAACGTAACCACCGTTCGCAAAAATTCACGAGTTTGCCTGATTTTTTGTCAGGGTTTTTTGTTTCAGTCCAAAGGTATAGTATGCATATACCTTAAGATATCTTTTCAGTATTCTGGGTGTATGCTTGCACCCACCTGCTAAAACGAGAACCCGGTTATATCGCTATGCACTCAATTCCTGTTATTATTAGTCTATATACCTGTTGGCACCTAGTAAAGGAGTAACAATCAGGAATATTACCATTATATGGAAATTGGGACGTTATAAACATTGCTCAAATCCTTAAGATTATAAACAGTCCAACAATTAAAAAATAAGTAAAACTATTAAGGGAGATCTAATTAAAACAAATGTTACATAAAATTTAACAAACATTTTGGCAAAATGTTTAAATACAAATTGCTTATCGATGTTATTTTGATGTAAAAAGGCTTTTTGTGGTTTTAGTTGTTGCTGTTGGTTTAAAAATGAATGGGGCAACAAAATGTTCCAGTGTGTTTGAACATTTTGTCAATTTTTTTGTTTTATTCCATAAAACATTTATTTTAATTAGATAATCCCAAATGGTTCTTGGCCAAGTTTTCTGTGGTCTACCCAACTTCCTCTTGCTACCATTAATTGTTTATACCGAAACCGTTCTTGCTGGCCTTTTGGAGCGGTAAAGATAGCTTTTAACCAACTAATTTTCTTTGTTTCATTAGAATGAAGTCATAAAGTAAACGAGAGTTAGTTTTTATAAATTGATTATGTGTAAACAAAAGAACGTAATCATATTAGTTTAGATCGATAAAATACTTATATTGGTATTCCAAGTCATTACCATTGTTTGCTCGAGTGGCGTCATTTTATTGTTTTTGTAGCAATATCGATTTATTTTACAAAACCGGGTTGTTAACTTTGCGCTTAAATCCTTCCTTATCCAGACTTAAAACTTGATATATTATTTCATTTCTTTTTTCTTTCCTTAATAACGATAATAATAATAATAATAATAATAATAATAAATATACAATATACAATATTTTATTGTATAGTTATTTATAAATATTTGCTTTAAAATAGATAAATTGTAAAAAAATGGTTAAACTTTTAGTCAACACTTGCATAAATGTAATTACTAAAGGCAAAGTACATAATTTTTTGTAATTGTTAGTCTATTCATGACTATTTGATCGTATTTATAAAACGTTCAATAATTAACATTTATACTAATCATGTTGACTTTATCTACAACCAAATTGTATAAAATAAATTTTGGTTAATATAAAAATTAATTAAATTTTTGCGATTTACAAAACAAGATTGATAACAAATTGAACACATGTATACATGTACCGTACAATGCGATAAGCAATAATTGATAACAAAATAACAGCAATTAATTGTACATAAAGTAAAACGTATTTTGGAGATAAAATCATCAGTAAATTGCTATAAAATTGTACAACAGTTCAAAACAACATTGTACCATTTTCCTCTAATTAAATGGAAAAAAACAATTTGTCAATTTAATTACTACTTAATCGTAAATGGGCATTTAAAAATAATGAAACAATTGTTTGTGAATAAAATATAAACAACTGTTAAATATTTGACTATAATACATAATAACCACACTTTTGTTTTTACAAAATACAATTTTATGTTAATTCAGCAAATATTATGTTGACATAATAAAAACTTTCTTTTTAAATACATACATTTATTTTTATGAAAATAAAAAAAATCTAGCTTTAATTTAAAATTTTATTTACTACATAAATCCAAAACACGATAACATAACAAACATGCATATATTTTATAATATTGTTTAGTCTGCTTTGCTAACTGTACTTAAGTGAATAATGTAAATTATGGCACTTAAATGTTGAAAACAACAAGTTTAATTTAATGATTTAATTTTAATTTAACATTTTTAAATAAAACATTTAAATTTTAAGTAAAAAATATACTTTTGATATGTAGCCATCTGAGAAAAGTTCATATTTGGTAAGAATAGAATATGTGATTATATAGAAATAAGTATGGGAATGATTTACCAGAGTTAAATCAACACTAATGCACACATTAATTATCAAAGTAAAAATATTGAAATTATTAAATATGTTAAAATTAATGCAGTATAAATTATTAACTATTGTAACATTACTTACCACATTTTATCGTTTGACATGAAATATAGACACATTCTGATACTCCATAGCAATTAGTTCTTGTTCCTTATCTTAGACATATATCACTCTTACTAATACATACCTTAGATAAATGTTTTATCAATACATAACAACTAATATTATTTACAAAAACAATTTCTAATTATAATATATAACATTCACTCTGTCAATAAAAAAAATACTGGTATATATTAAAACTTAAAATGCAAAAATCATTTTATTAATTAAAGTACATAAATGTATAAAATTTGTTTCAATTTTTATAATATCAATAGGTCCAGTAACAGTCGCTGTTTTGTATTATTTCTGTTAGCCACGTTCGATATTAATCAGTCGACGTACAAATTAATCCAGTTCAAAAAGCCCAATATTGTTTAATTGCGGGCTGTAGAAAATTAAATGTGTAAAAGTCCGTTTTTTGCTTAACAAGGTTTTTGCAGTTTAAATTGGTTAAACATACAGCAAGTTATATTAATTTGAATGTCTACTTAATTAATTACATTATTTAACATGAATGAGTTTTTTATGTTTTTAAATAATTTAAAAGGTATTTGTTCAATTTACGTTTACACAACAGTACATATACAATTTAATGTTTGTATTTCACACAAAACACATTTATAAATAAAACTCATCTTTAAAGGCACGTTGAATAGTTTTTATGTGTTAAAAAATTTACGATTTATTTTCTATTTGGTAATAATAGTAAAGTTTTTATAAACTGAATAATTATTCATTTTACACATATATTTTAATTTAAAACATTTAAAAACAATGTTTACGTGTATACATAAATATTTATTTTTCAATATGCTCTTGCTCTAAATAACATGTTTTATGTAATTTAAAAAAACATTTTGATTTTAAACATTTTGCATATTGAATATTGCATTGTCATTCGGATTTCGTTGAACTTATATTATCCAAATTACAATGTACTCTCCATTTTTGTCACAATGTTTAAAGAAATTTCCTCTTACTGTTCCTTCAAAAATATTAATTTTGACAAAAACCGGGTTGCTTACCTTGGACTCAAACGCTTTTCTTTTTTTAACCAGATTAAAGCCGGTTATGATAGAATTATAGTAAAACAATTAATTGAATTTTGCATTTGTAATAAAAATTTCCATTATTGTTTTATAGTGTGCATAAGGTTGCAACAGTTTTGAATATTGTATAAATGCAAATATTTATTTTTATTTATACAACAAATCGATGCTTTAAAATAAATTAAACAAATTTGTTCAACTTTTATTTATTTTCTAAAGTTTGATTATTGAATGACTGTTAAATGCTGAAACATTTTAGTTGAGTTAACTTTAAAAAGTACTCAACGTTAAATTGGCATAAATGGTTATAAATTGATAAAACCAACATTTAGTTTCAAATATAAACACATTTTTGTTCAAAAAAATATAGTTTATTTATTATAAAAAAGTTATCTGTTAGTAAACGCTAAAATTTAAATTGAGAAATGATAATGTTATTTTAAAATTCTACAAAATTCTTTTGTTAATTGGCGAACACAAAAAAATTACCGAAAAATAAAAAATAATCTAGTTAGTCTAGATGAAATCGAATTACACTCATTTCATATTGTCAATCCATTTAAAAACAATTGATATTAAGCTAGTATTATGAGATTAATTATTATTGTAGTGCATTATTGTATCAGTAAGTAGTGCAATTGCTCACAAATTCAAAAACGTTTTTTGTGACACATTAGGTAACGGTCACTGGTAAAAGTAGCCAAAACTTTCGATTGCGAAATAAATTGACATTTTTATTATAACTATTGTCGAGCAGAATCTCTAATGCTAATTATTTAAAATTTCTAAAATAAATATTTGATTACTTATAATAAAAGTTTAAGTAATAGTAGATATAGCAATAGTGCTAATCAATTGATGTCAATTAATTTTATTTTTTCCAATAAAAACTGTTTGAAGACATAAACTGTAAAATAAATCCATTTAGTATATTTTCATCAGTTACAAACATATAAATGTTTAGTATATCTTTTTTTCTTTTAGAGGCTTTTTCCCGGTAGTTACTGATCAATTTTATTTATTCAGTTTTGCATTAAACTAATTCAAAGCATTGTAACCGCTTAATAGTTTTAGACTAATGTTTTTTACTACCGGATGTCCTTTCTGCTGTAAACCCTCCTCCTTTATTGAGACATGGGACTGGCTAATTTGGTTTATGTTTTATTCCCACTAGGCGGAGCTATAAACGTTAATATGCGCATACATAAAATGTTTGCATTTGTAATGTAGGTTTAAGTTGATACTACAAACTGTACCAAACAAACTAGCATATGCAAATTTTTATACATTGGATAACAAAACTAGGTAAGTTGAATATTTTTGTGCACACCAACTACAATTGTTACAATAATTACCGCAAAAAGAGATTATTAAACTAAAACCTTTTTTAGCAACTACACAGCGTACAAGAGAACCGTCACTTCAATTATAAAGTATACAATACTATATAATAATTGAAAAAAGCTATAATTATATATACATATATATTGTAAGTAAAAAAATTGTATAAAATATTAACTGATGTAAAATGATTAACATGATTTATAACGTTAAGTATTAACAAAAAAACAGAACATGTGCAATTTTTTTAGTTACCAAATAATTAAAGACATTACAAAGTTCAAAAACATTAATAGTATATGTGATAGCCATTTTTTTAAACAATCTGATCCAGGCGTTTTGAATACTATCGATGAGAGTGTTAATAAATTCTTGTTTCATTTTATATTGATTAACAAACCAAATGCGTTCACATAAATCGTCAGTTTCAGTATGTTTATTAATGTTGCGTTTTAGCATACTAAAAAATATTCAATAGCATTAATGTCCGAGCTGTTAAGTGGTAATTCAATGAAAGGTAGCTTTTTTAATTTTAGCTTATCTAATGCTTAAAGGTAAATATAAAACAACTAAAGTAAACTTAGATAAATATGACGTTACCTTTTTGAACATATGACATCCTTCAAATATATAAATCTCCATTTGATAGGTTGATTATACTTAACACCAAACCGTCACATTACTTATCAAGAGTAGGCTTTTTTTAACAACCAGCAGTAAATATTTTTAAAAACTGGACTTACACAACACTTTGTTTTTGTATCCAAATGGTTCGTCCCGAATCATTGTTTCGTTGGTAAAGTACACGAAACGCTAATAACACAAGTGTCGTTCACTCGAAAGTTTACAAAAAACTAGTTTATCATCCTTTTGTTTTTTTAGTAATAAATGGCTTAACCTTTGGTGATTGAAGCGTTAAATCAGATTTTATTGCTCTGTTTCTAATTGTGGAATAAGTGAAATTGTTTAAACTATTTCTTTTACTTTCTGAAATAGGTTTATTATAATTTTTAAAATTCCGTAACAATTTTCTGATCATTCGTAATGCTTGTTACACGTTTTCTTCCAAGATTATCATAATTTTGTGGTTTTTGACCGTTAATAATCCGATAAATTGTTAAAATTTTAACTATATATAAATTTACTAATTCTTTTAGTGAAAATTGTTCATTTTTTAATTATCAGATGACACGATATTTATTTTCGTGGGACGAATACAATTTTTATCACTATTGTCCATTTCACAAACAAAGCAAATTGAAAGCCAAATGAGCGGATAAACGGAATCTTAAAGTTAAACCTAAATAGTAAATAATTTGATTTGTTTCAAAATTTTTATTTAAAATTTTTGACAAATTTTTTTATTATTTTTATCATCCGTAGCGCTTGTTACACGTTTTCTTCCAACATATTTTGTGGTTTTTAACCATTAATAATCCGCTAAATTATTAAAAGTTTAACTATATATAAATTCACTAATTTTTTTAGTGAAAACCGTTTATTTTTTAATTATCTGATAACACGATATTTATTTTCGCTAAGATGAATACATTTTTTTAACTATTGTTCATTTCACAAATAACGCAAATAGAAAATCAAATAAGCAGATAAGCGGAATCTCAAGGTTAAACGTAGATAATATGTTATTCAATTTGTTTTAAAATTTTTATTTAAAATCTTATAAAAGTTATTTTACTATTTCTTTTTATATAGATTAGAATAATTAAATTTTTATTTTGATAATTTTTATGACATCACAATCAGGGCTGAGTTGAATGTGCGTTTAACACCAATTTTAACGATTTACTCATTGTTCATTTTTCATGAAATTAAGCACACAAAATAACAATAGCCTAATTATTATAAAAATTATCTAACTTTAGCTTATTATCAACGTTTATGTAAAAATAGCTTTTAAAATATGCTATTTTGGTCAACCCAGTCTTTATAAATAAATATTTCTAAGTATGTGTAAAAAAACTAGTAAGTACTTGACATATTATATAAAAGAAATGCCGGGTTAGTCTAGTGGTACAGCGGTTAACTTTGACCTTGGTGGGTACTGGTTCGAATATAACTACTGACACTAAATGCGGGCCCACGTTTGGCTTTGCTAAAAGTGTCTACTGCTAAAACAATATTATTCACAAATTATTTGAAATACTAAAAACATTCAAAGTACTTAAAATAAATTAATGAATAAATAATAATAATAATAATAATAATAATAATAATAATAATAATAATAATAATAATAATAAGAATAATAATAATAATAATAACAATAATAATAATAATAATAATAGTAATAACAATATTAATAATAATAACAATAATAACAATAATAATAGTAATAACAATAATAATAATAATAACAATAATAACAATAATAATAGTAATAACAATAGTAATAATTATAACAATAATAATAATAATAATAACAATACTACTACTAATAATAATAATAATAATAATAATAATAATAATAATAATAACAAATGTCTACTTCCGTTATACCTCTGATTGATTTAATTAAAAATGTGTTCTTTTACCCATTTAGCTAAGCAACGTATTATCTGACCAATATATTGGTTACCGTAACTTCAAGTATTAGTAATCAGTGAATTCCAGCGGGTATCTATTGTTAATTAAACATATTTTAATAATTTTTATCTAATCATAATTTCTATTATCTCACAATTTTTATTTTTAGTATTTTTATTTACAATTATAGAGAGAATACAGTGCTTTAAATTTCATTAATGACAATTATTTTAATAAAGTATTTAAAGTTTTGCAATTATAAAATATTTGCAAAAATGATAGTAGTAGGTAACTTTAGTCGTGCAAACAATAACTTACGTAAGTTGTTAGGTTTTATTATTCTAGTTAACGCTTTTGTTACATGTTCAAACAAAATTACTTCATATTTTTCAAAGCGCTCAACATTACTTTTTTACAAAACTGTATGCAACACTTTCTACATTTAACCATCAAGGAATACCTTTACTGCTAAAATATATATTCAAGGCATTTTTACTAACATTACTTAAACTTAATCAGTAAATAATGCATACATGTGCGTGATAGGTCAACTTATGGTAAAGCTTTGCTAACATTTTTATTTTACAAACAATATATTATTTTAAAAAAAAACAGAATTAAGATGACAACTTGAAACGTTACATTACTTAATTCAAAATGAATAATCAGTATTTAAATTAAGTCAATAAGGACTTTTAATAAACAAATACATTTAGAAATAATTCAATCTAATAACTGTGCTTATAAACGTTGTTTTAAATCGCGATTTCTGGATGCAAAAGGTTTAATAAATCAAACAAAAATTATGTTAAAATGAATGCTAACAAAATAAAATATCACTTTTTACAAACAAGTCAAACGTATCAATATTTACTTAATTAGTAAACATTATTAAACGTATATAGTTAGAATTAATGTTTGAAATTACTAAACAGTTTCAAAGTAAGTAGGTAACTTGAAACGGATATTTTTTAGTAAATTGGAACATGCGCTCTATTTCACAATTATTATAAATTATTTTTAACTTTTGTACTGCTAGAAACTCCAGAACACATAATTGACTGGCTATAAAACGTTTTTTTAATTAAACCGTATACATAAATTGATTGTAACAAATTAAGGTTAATATAAAAATGAAATTCGGGTTCTACAAAGTGCAGTATTATTTACGTTTTTATTTTTATCGTATGCCAATTATCAACAAGTTTTATTTGTTTTTACGACTGTTAACGTTTTCTAATAATATAATTTTACGCATTTTGATTATATCAATTAATTTATAATACAATTAATAAAAATAAACAGCAGTCTACTAACACTAATTTCAATTTAAATCCAATTTAAATAGTACAACGTTTTATTGCTGAATAATGTTGACCAAACTTATACAAAGAACAAAACTAAGTGCTTTAATTCAAAGCACATGTTTATAAAAACCAAAACGGTGTCCTACTTTATAAAAAATTAAAAAAGGATAATTATAATCTTTGTATTATTTGTTAAATCTTGTTTTTATCTTTTAATGCTGTATTCTTACCTGTGATTATTGTTGCTTTATTAAAACATTATTATGTTGTGCTAAAACATTTTCAATTTTGACATAATTGAATGTTTTTTTATTATATACAATCTTTTAATACTACATTTTGAATTCCTCATGCAACTAGCACCAAGAATTAAAAAAAAAAAACTTGACATATTGAGCACACAATGTAACAAAGCTGAATGAAGCTAATGCAAAGTTTAAATAGAAATTACCGTTAGGTTACACACTACTAATTGTATCGTATTTTTATAATTGTACCTATTTTTTGTGTACTGAAAGCTACTTCTACTGGAGTATCTAAGCCAATAATAATTATAATAATTATAATAATAATAATAATAATAATAGTAATAATAATAATAATAATAATAATAAAATTTATTTATTTGTAATTACTTTTAATTGTTGTTTTGTAAAAAACTATTTAAAACTGTATTTAATTTTTGTTTAATTGCAATTGGATTTAGTAAAAACTAATAAAAAATTTGTTAGTTTTTTTTAAATATAAATTTTATTATGTTATTGGTACATTAAGTTGTGTGTAAATTAGCATAAATATTTACGTATTTGTGGAATATGTGTGCATAGAATGCTTTATGATCGTTTGCTAATAGTAAAACTAATAAAAAGTAATTTTTAATTAGCTTGTTTACTTTATTAATTCATTATGTTTAAAAAATTTTAATTATTTATTTTTAAATAAGATGAAAACTGTTTCTTTCAATTACGTCAATTTTAAATTCAATTTAAATGGTATTTTTAATGTTTGTTTTAGTTTTTTAATAAATAATAATTGTTAAAAACTTATATTATCAGTAAATTTAAACAAGTTACAATTTTAATTTTCATTGTTATTTACAATTTAGATTTAGACAATATTTGAGTATTGCACTTTTTAATACCAATAGGGTAAGATAATATTTATTTTTACAATATGCATTCGTTATGTACAAAAATGAGTACGTTAATTCTTGTCTTAGCATTTTATAGTGATTTTCTTTTTAAAACAAACAAGTTTATAATAATAATAAAATAAAAATATGTTAATAAAAATAATAATAATAATAGTAATAATAATAATAATAATAATAATATATATTGATGCTTTTTAAATTCAAGTTTATAACATATACACAATATTGTAAAAACTTTAAAATAATTTGTACTTTTTTACAGTTTTCTTAACACATTTGTACAGGGTCTAAAATGGTACTTGTCAATAAACTCTTAGTTTTCAATTTTTCTTGTTTTAACTCGAGAGATATATTTTTTCAACAAAGTAATTATGCTAAACTAATATAGATTATCTATATTTAAAATCAATTGTTTTTTAATGTTTTTATAATTATAAATATTTAAGTGCCTTGGAATTTTTGAATAAATAGTATTCAAATGGGTAAATGATAATAGTTACACTTAAAAAGTATATACAACTTAGTTTAATAATATAAAACGATTACGCAACAAAGATAATGCTCCGGTGCATACGTCGAAAACAGTAAAATGGTTTTTATTATAATTTAAAAATTAACGCATTTTTTTAATTGTTCAAATCAAGGATTCTTTAAATACAACCCGGACCTCAATGTAATTAAAAACGTTTTTAGTTATCTTAAACAAAAGGTAAATCGGATAGAAAATCGAAGCACGTTTAAAGAAAAAGTCGATTATGTTTTAAAAAATTAAATTCTACAAAATTATATGAATTATTTGATCGATTCTTATTTAAAGCGTTTAAAAGAAGTCATTAAAAACCATGGCTACCCGTTGAATTACTAAATTTGAACAATTGGTAATGTCTGCTTTGTATATATGTACATATTTTATAATACAATTTATTTCTAAGCATATAATGTAGTAGCATTTATATCCTGTCAAAATGTGTAAATTCTAAGTTTTTTGTTCAAGAGAGAATATGATAATGCTATTTGTAAAAAGTAAATATTTTTATTGTTTTTATTATTTGGTATTGTTAATGTGATGTTTAAGGGTTATTTTGTTAAAATGTTGATGTGTCTAATATGCTTAAGTGATGTGACGAAAGTCAATCAATTTCAATTATAACAGGTCCCATTTTAGCTCCTGTATATATTATATTTTATTTGAAATTACCACTAAATCTTTATACAAAGAATTGACTATTTAAAAAAATTGTGGTTAGCTTGTCGTCAGTTGGATTTAAAAATTAGGTTAATTAAAACTCAAGGTAAACAATTTTGTTTATGTATAAAATAAATATCTCGGTAATGACAAAACAATAAAGGCCTCCATTTTGGCATATTGTATGTACTTGTACACTTTTAAAGTAGATAACAATAGCACATTAATAAATTATCTGTTAAAAATAAAAACAGTGTGCAGGTATACAAATCGCACTTGCACAAATCAATCATGTAGCTCAATATATTGTGAGACCAATGCGTATACAATTAATACATTCTTCTTATTCTTTTTATTTTTATTATAATTATTATGCAAAACGGCAAAATTACAAGCATTTTTTTTGTACTTAACACAATATGTTTTAGTAAAACGTACATATAATTATTTATAGATTTGTATTCAAACATATATATTTAAACAATTGTGGGTAGGACCAGTAATTAATCCTAAATTAAATAGTAGTTGAAAATGATAATATGCAGATTGGGGTTTTGTTATTTTGAGTAAAATATGATAGAACAATACTATTTGTTTACGTAGTGTTAGAAATGATTTAAATCGATGGGAAATATTAATATTAATTGTCTAGACAATATATATATATATATATAGATTAAATACATAATTACAATAAAAGTAGTTTTGAAAATGTTTACAGGAATCAATTAAATAGTGATATTTTTATATAATATATATATATATATATATATATATATATACAACCCTCACAACAATTACTGCAAAAAAGTGATTATTTAACTAAAACCTCTCTAGCATCTACATAGCATACAAGAGAAACGTCACTTCAATTATAAAATATACAATACTATATAATAATTGAAAAAAACTATAATTATATATACATATATATTGTAAGTAAAAAAAATTATATAAAATATCAACGGGTGCAAAATCGGAAATGGAGTAAAATGATTAACATGATTTATAACGTCAGCTATCAATAAAAATACAGATTGCACGCAATTTTTTCAGTTATTAAATGATTAAGGACATTACAACGTTCAAAAAATTCAATAATCTATGTGATCGCCTTTCTTTTGAACAACCTGATCTAGGCGTTTTGGAATGCTGTCAATGAGAGTGTTGATATATTCTTGTTTCATCTCATATTCAACAACAAACCGAATGCGTTTACATAAATCCTCAATTTCGGTATGCTTATTGATATTGCGCTTTAGCATACTGAAAAAATTTTCAATAACATTGATATGCGGGCTGTTAGGTGGCAATTGAGCGAAAAATAGCTTTTTTGATTTTAGCCCCTCTACTGTCTAAATGTAAATATAAAGCAAATATAGTGAAGTTAGATGAATATGACGTTACTTTTTTGGACGTATGACATAGAGCATTGTCCTGAAAAACAGTAGTAACCCCCGTGTAAGTGTGCTGCATTTCATAATGAAAAACATCCTTTATAACTAAAACAAATTTTTCACTATTTAAGGTTCCAGATATAATTCTCCATTTGATAGGTTGATTATACTTAATACCAAACCAACACATTACTTGTCGAGGGTGGGCTTTCTTTCTAACAACCGGGAGTAAATGTTTTTGAAAACTTGTCCCACACAACACTTTGTTTTTAAAGCCAAATGGTTCATCCCGAATCATTGTTTCATCAGCAAAGTATACGGAACGCCAATAACATAAGTGTCGTTCACTCCATAGTTTACAAAAGGCTAATCTGTCATCCTTTTGTATTTTGGTAATAAATGGCTTGATCTTTGGTGATTGTAGAGTTAAACCAGATTCGATTGCTCTGTTTCTTATAGTGGAATAAGTAAAACTGTTTAAACTATTTCTTTTAGTTTCTGAAATAGGTTTATTATAATTTTTTTTTAACTCTATAATAATTTTTTGATCATCTGTACTTGTTGTTGCACGTTTTCTTCCAACATTATCATAATTTCGGGATTTTTGACCGTTGATAATCCGATAAATTGTTGAAAGGTTAACTCTATATAAATCTGCTAATCTTTTTGGTAAAAATCCTTCATTTTTTAATTCTTTAATAACACGGTGTTCATTTTCAGTAAGATGAAAGCATTTTTATTACTATTCTCCATTTCAAAAACAATGCAATCAGAAAGCAGAATTAGCGGCTGAGCGGAATCTCAAGGTTAAACGTAAATAATAAATTATTAGATTTATTTTAAAATTAAGAAAAAAAATTTTCTATTATTTTTATTTATATAGATTAGAATAATTAAATGTTTATTTTGATAATTATTATGACATCACAATCAGAGCCGATTTGAATGTGTGTTTAACATCAATTTTAATTACCATACATTTGTTAAATTTATTTATTTAATAATATTAATTTTAATAGTGTTATATTTTATATAAAATTTTACCAAAAACATTGTCAATAGTAAAAAGGTCGTATAAAAAATTTCATTTTGTTAGTTGATTGCCAAATGTTATTTATTTTTATTATTCAAAAAACATTAATTGCAATTAAACATAACGACATGTAAATTAAAGTTTGATAATAAATTATTGAGTTATGTTTTGAATCTGAATAAACATTTTTTTAAATTTTTGTTTTGTCAGAAACACTTTTTAGCAAGTGAATATTGAGTAAAGCCAAACAAGAAGCTACATCAAGTGTCGACAGTGAAACTCCAACGTATGTTTACCTAGTTATAATTTTATCATTTTAACCACCTCGGTTATCCAGAAATCATGAAACATTTGTAAAAAGAAATTTAACATTTTACGTTAAAAAACCAAGTGTTTTATTTTATATTTAAACATTTTTATAAATTAAAAAAATAATAATTTTGAGAACATATATAGCATTTTACAAATTAATTATTGCTTGATGCCGAGCTTGGAGTATTTACAATTACCTTAAAACCTGGGTGGAGACGCCTTATTGCACTGTAGTGGGTTCAGACTTGTAACAATGTTTAATATTATTATCGGTAAGAAGACGTTGAGGTGTTCCTTTGTTTATTTGTTTCTATCAAACAAAGTTGGTAGAACTAAACTCAAGCCTATGTGTCATGTGTCTTCTTACTAAAAAATGTCTTTTAAACCATTCAGTCAATAAAAAAATGTATGTAATGTATTTAAAATAAAAAGGTAATGTAATCGGATTAGCAAAACATAAAAATTTAATAAATTTAATAAAATTTAATAAAATTGCGTGACTTTAAATATTTTTAAAAAAATGCAAATTATATTCACATTAAGCAAATTCAGGTGGCTTGTGCATATAAAATATTTAAAATTTTTAAAAATGTTATTAAAAATGTTATAATAATAAGCCACAATAATAAATGTAGGTAAATACCACCAACAAATTTATAGTCATAATAAAAATATTTTATAATTATATGTACAGTCATTACAACAAATACTGCAAAAAAGTGATTATTTAACTGAAACATCTCTAGCAATTAAATAAGATACAAAAATACTTTATTTTAAATATAAAACGTACAATATTATGCAATAATTAAAATACAAATATAATTTTATAGACATATATTGTAACTAACAAAAACATTATATAAAATATTAACTGACTTAATCTAAGTTTGAGTATAATTATCAACGTAAAATATAACGTCAAATATGTGATAAAATGCATAAGGTAATTTCTATGGTTACTAAATTATATATAATCTACTATAAACATTTAAATAGTATATTAGCATGTGTTTGTAACTACTTAGTTTAGGTGCTTTAGTATGCTCTTGGTTAAAACGTTGATATAGTTTTATGTAATCTAAATTTAAAAGAAGTGATTTGGACAAATATTAATTTTGATTTAAACATGCTTATACAGGTTAAGTTTTTATTATACAAAAAACAAAATAAATATCATTAATATTAAAACTATTAAATAGCAATTTTCCAAAATATAATTATTTTTATTTTAGCCCGTATAATGTTTAAATTAAGTTTATGATGCAAACATAATAAATTTAAATATAATTAAAATTATGTAAGATTACAGTACAGATTATTATTTCTATAAACAATTGCGACCTTGATATAAGTATATTACATTTTAACTCAAAAAATACTGTTATATTTTGCTATAAAATACTACTGCCTAAATTGATCTACAATTAAAATTAATTAATATTTTAAAAAATGTTATTTTATTATTATAAAATATTATTCCAATGCTTCCTTTTGGTGATAAAACATTAAACGTTTTGTCCTTAGAAGTTGAAACATTTTTCAGACTCTTAGCTAGTAAATAACTAAATTTGTATTAATTATATTTTATAATTTAAAAAATAATGTATTATTTTTTAAAATTACTCAATAACGTTTTTAACAAACAGAGAATATTATTTTATATTTAAAAAAAAAATACTTTAAATATTTTAAAAAACATTAATGTTATTTTTAATTTTAATCTAAATATTAATATTTAACTTAAATTTAACAACAAATAAATACTTTAAAGTAAAAGCGAAAACAACATTTTGAGACTAGATTACAAAGTAAAATCAGATTTTAAATTTTAAAAAATATGTTTTTATGGAAGCATTTTAAAATAACGAATATGCTTTAAAAATTGTATATTTTAAAAATAATTATTAAAATTAATTAAATAACAAATTTTTAAAATTTAAATAAAAATTTTTATTATGAGGAAACAACAATGTAAAACTTTGTGTTTGTGGAAACATAAACTTAGAGTATTAAAATGCATATTTAAATGATCATTTAAAATTAATAATTAATTATTTATTATAAAGAAAGCGTAAATTACACTTAGTAATTCCGTTTTAATTGAACTAACTTTTTAAATATATTTTTCACACTGACTCAACATTTTAAAATAAAAATTTTTAATTGTATTTACTTAAAAATAAAACAACTATTAAATAATTTGTATTATTTTTAATTTTTAATATTTATTTTTTACAAAAAACAGTCGTACATAACAAATTAATTACATTAATACCCTATTGCATTTTTCAGGTATTTGTTGTAATGGAATGTTTATATATATATATATATATATATATATATATATATATATATATATATACGTTTATGTATATTTATATATGTTTATATATCCTTTACTAAGCAACTTTAGTAAAATTATGTAATTTTTGGTAAAATTTAAAGCATATTCAAATGTATATGTAAATACATGGGTTATTGAGATTGCTACTTTTTTGGTTATAAGTAGCTTAATCGTATTTTAATAAAAAATATATTGAACTTTACCCAGTTTCAAAACTAAAAGATCTATTTATTGTATTTATAATTTACATTATTAGAATATATATATATATATATATATATATATATATATATATATATATATGTTTAACTACAATTATTGTGTTTTTAATAAAATGTTTTGTTTAATAATAATTATTTTTATTAAACATTTGATTAAAAATGTCAAAATTGCAAGCAAATGTGTTTAAAGTTAAATGGGATGCGAAATTTATACGTAAGTGAACGTAGATTTAATTTGCATTATCGATACAAAAATCATCAAAACAGGATTTTCTAATAAGAATTATAATAAGAATTATTATTATTACTATTATTATCCCGTTTCTGTATGCCACAGCTGTCCATAGCTGTATCTTAGGATGAGACTAGCATGTGTATAACATTACAACTAGTCTAGCAATACGGCGCTCGACTTGGACCTGGGTGAGCATAAGTTTGAATTCCACCACCGGCCCACTAAATGCGGATTCACGTTTGGTTGTGCTAAAATGTCCACTACTAATAGATGTTTGCCCTAAAACATTCAAAGTAGTAAAAACATAGAAAACAAAAAATAATGTAGTCTTTAATGAATCAATAGAGGTACATTTAGTAAATACGTACATACACAACATATAATTAGCGCCATAAAAAATAGAATAATACAAAAAGTTTAAAGTAAGAAATGAAGCAAAAATGTATTAATTAATGTTATTATCAAATAATATAAGCTTATCATCAATGTATTTCTTTAACCAGGATCTTTCAATTAACATAAAACAAATGTTGACATTAATTTACGCATTAATTAACAAAGACCAATTATCATTTCTATCTATCTTGCATACTTTTTGATAAAGTTGCTTTTTAAATCATCTGGGATTGTATTTTCTATTACGTTCAAAATATATTTTAGATGCATTTAAAAAAATATTAGGTACAAATGAATGGCTGCGCTACGTTTCCATAACACCGGAATTAAATTATTATTTACCGTTTATATTTTTGTTTTTTAAATGTCTCAATATTTTTCTTTCTATAAATTAATTTTATTTCTATATTTTTATTAAATGGAATCAATCAAAATAAAATTCAATAGAAATACATTTTTATCTCTAAAATCCCACTTTCTACAATCCCAACTTTAATTTTAAACAGTTTTCTAATACACAGAAGCATACAAGTGTTCAAAATAAACGTAAATTTTATCACAGTGTGTTTTAAAAAACTTTGAAATTACAATTACCTAATAAGATGTCCCTACCGCTACTACTATCATTAAACTGTAGGTCAATGCATCATAAAATGTTTACTTTACGATCTCTCATAACGGATAAATTACAATATGAATAGCTGTGTGATATTAATCTAAGAATTATGGTTGAATAAATATGTTGATAATAATCTTGTAGCACTTGACGAATTTTTTATCTTTTGACTTGATCGAAAAAATTGTACTAAGAAACGTGGGGGAGGCCTTATTACATAAATTAACAAAGAATACTGCACTAATCTTGCACTAAAATTTGAATATTTGCAAAATGGAATTGAATGCTTAATTGTCAATAGCAGAAATAAATATATCTTACTATAAAATTATTAATATTGAAAATGTGGAAATTAATTGTTTCTACGTTCAGCTAATTGGTTATTTTATCAATGTTAATAAATATATTTTAATCATATTAACTGGCAATTTCAATCATGCAAACATCTATTTTTCAAACTAATGGACCTCACTAATTTATTTAATTTTTTTACAACATAGATTATATATTTACAAATGCCCCAGACGTTTTTCAGTAAAACAATATGCACCTTTTTTAACATCTAATAACACCATTATTAGTCTGCTTTTAAAAATATACGCAAAGTATTATCATTCAAAATATTTGATGCCTATTTTTAAATCATTCATATATGTGCGAGATACATCAATATACTAATATATATATATATATATATATATATATATACTAAAGTGAAGAACTTAAGCAAACATATTAAACTGAAAATGAACAAACTTAATAACTATGCTAATAATTATTTTTTATCAAACCGTGATTCACAAAATAAAACAAAATTTTAATAAATCAAAAACAAATCAATTTAAGATGGATGCTACAAAACTAAATAATTACATTACTTTAAACAAATAAAAAAATATTAGAATTTAATCAATTAACTAAAAATTATTTAACACCTATTAACAACTTTAATATTTAAAAATTACTTAACATCTGTAAAGCAAGCATTTACTTGGACTCTGCAATTTATTAAAGCTCTGCATGCCAGCAAATGCTCCATCATTATCCATAATAATAAGCAAATTTATTATGAATTGTGAAGTAGCTGATACTTGGCGTATCTCACGAATCAAACCTATTCCAAACGTTTCTGTCCCATCAACAAATCCAGAACACTATCGCCTAATTGCTTGCACCCCAGTGTTTTTAAAATTAACTGAGAAAATAATACTTAACGAACTTAAGCCTATATTGAACATTAGGAATGATAATTATCAATTTGGATATAAAACTAATTATTCTACTCTAGACTGTGTAACCAGTCTTGTTCACTACATTATTGAATTCCTTGACAAAGGAAGATATTCAATATACTGCATGTTTCTGGATTATAAATCTGCTTTCAATAGTATATCAAGAGAAAAATTAATTGAACATCTTGAACTACTCGAAACATCTCAAATACACATCTTAAACTGGCTACGAAATTATTTCTCAAAAAGAAGAAAGTTTGCACAAATTGGTTGTAATAAATCAAAGTTAACAAAAAATAATAATGGAGTTCTATAAGGCGCAGTACTGTCTCCGTTTTTATTTTCATTCTACGTAGATCCAGTTGAAGTTCAAATTAGTAAATGCTGGACATTGAGTGAATACTAAACAAACATTTAAACAAATTTAGCTTTTTTAAAAATGTTTTTTGTAAAACGTTCAAGTTGTACAAATTAAAAACAAAATAAAAGTATAGAAAATAAAATTATATGTATATATTATATATATGTATATATATTAATAATGTATTTTGTCATAAAAGTAAATTCATTTGTTAAATTGCTTGTTTAGGATTTGAAATTATTACATATTAAAATGTGTTTGGTTTTTTTAATAAATGGCACATTAACAATTGTGATAATTTAAAAAATGTAAAAAATTGTAGTGTGTTAATTGATTAAGTGATAAACACATAAACAACGCCGATTTGTTAAAAAACAAAGTCTAATCCAGTAATTATGCTTATATCAAATAAATTCTAGCCTTATTAATAACCTCTTATTATTTATTTCTTTATTTTTACCACTTTGAATGTTTTACGGGAAACATCTTTCAGCAAGCATAGAATGCATTCAGTGCCGGTGGTGGAATTTGAACCAATGTTTATCAGGTCTAAGTTAAACTCAGTACCGCTAGGCTACCTTAACTTATCGTTTTTTTCGGTAATGTTGTAGATACGTCACATAAACCTATTGCCATTGTGTTATTCTATTAAAGTCGTACACATTACTTAAACTTGTGTCAATTTATCTAACATATTGTAAAATGTTACATCAAGGGAAACGTCACATAAACCTATTGCCATTGTGTTATTCTATTAAAGTCGTACACATTACTTAAACTTGTGTCAATTTATCTAACATATTGTAAAATGTTACATCAAGGGAAACGTCACATAAACCTATTGCCATTGTGTTATTCTATTAAAGTCGTACACATTACTTAAACTTGTGTCAATTTATCTAACATATTGTAAAATGTTACATCAAGGGAAACGTCACATAAACCTATTGCCATTGTGTTATTCTATTAAAGTCGTACACATTACTTAAACTTGTGTCAATTTATCTAACATATTGTAAAATGTTACATCAAGGGAAACGTCACATAAACCTATTGCCATTGTGTTATTCTATTAAAGTCGTACACATTACTTAAACTTGTGTCAATTTATCTAACATATTGTAAAATGTTACATCAAGGGAAACGTCACATAAACCTATTGCCATTGTGTTATTCTATTAAAGTCGTACACATTACTTAAACTTGTGTCAATTTATCTAACATATTGTAAAATGTTACATTAAGGGAAACTAAAAGTCTATACTAAATTAATCTAATTATTTAGCTTGGACCAGTAATGATTCAATCGAGCCAGTCCCAAGCCTGGATAAAGAAGGAGGGTTTGAGCGCAAGGCTAGCTCCCGGCCTCTGTAAAAAAATTATACTGCTACAGAAACAGTAAAAGAACGCCATTTTGGCAAACAACGGCAAAAAACTGATCGCAAGTACTTGAATGAGAGTTACACAAATGACAGGGTTGAGTGAAAACCAAAAGGAAGCGCAATTTTTGATTTGCAAAATTTTTAATGCCAACGAGACTTTGTTGTTGTTTTGCTGCAATTGTTGTATTATTTCCCCATACTTAATTTTAAAGTAAAAGGGTTTTATATTATATATATATATATATATATATATATATATATATAAAAATTGAAATAATTTACCTATTTACTCGTCCATTTGACTGTGCCATTTTTTCTTCTACAATAGTTTGTTATTATAAGCCAGCATTATATATATTTTATGTTTTTTTATTTAATGCTATACTACTTAAATACGTAATGCAGTAGAAAAGTTAGTTTTTGGAAATGTGATAACATGTTAAACTTCAAACTTCATTTAATTTAAGTAACTAATTTGTACATTTAATAAGTTTTTTTTTAATGCCGCACCTTAATACTGTAAATTTGAATAATTTACATCGTTTTTATAAATTACATTGGTTTTATTTATTTTAAAAAAATATTTACATTATTTTGACAAAAATTGTTGGCAAATTTTTTAAATGCAGTAAACATCGGTGTTAAATGTTTACCTTATTAAACAATTGTAGTAGATGCAAAATTTGGTGTCAAAATCAATACAACGTTATTGATTGCCTTTTGCAACATTACCTATTTATATCAAGCACATTTGCGTTTTACTGAAGCATACTATAATCATTACTTTAGCAGTATTAATACAACTAATTATTCAAAGAGTAATATTTTAAACCAAAATTGAAAATAAATTTTTTACAAAATATTAAAAGTTACAGATTTTTAATATTTAACATAATATTCATTGCTTTCCATTATTTCCTCCCGACGTTTAAAATAGGGGTTTCTTACTTATTCAACCTAATGTTCTAGAATGTGATTTTACATAAGTTTTCAAGTTTTTAATTTACAATAGAAATAATCTTAAAATATGCAGCCCTCTTTCAATGCATTAATCAAATTTTTAAGACTTGTTTGAACTTCTTATAAGTTATTTTTGATTAATGTTCTAAGGTCATATGACGTTAATGTTGTGTTTTATAAATCTAAAAATTGCAATTAATACATATATTTTTAAAAATAAAATTAATCATTATTAATAATCATTATCTAATTATTACAAAAATTATATAAATATATTTTTAGCATTACCTAATTTTATTAGGAACATCTACTTTTTATTATAACTATTTATTATTACATTCCAATATATGTGTATAATTGTAGGATGTACCTCTACTAATTCATTAAAGTTTATATACATAAATATAAATTGACAGAAAAAAATTAAACATTTATTTTTTATTTTTTATGATTATTACTTTAAATGTTTTACAAGAAACATCGTTTGGCAGTGGCCTTTTTTAGCAAAGCCACCGTGGGCCCACATTTTAGTGCCGGTAGTGAGATTCAACCTCATGCCTACCGAGGTCCAAATTTGAGCTCTATACCGTTCGACCACCTCGATAAAATGATTTTAAACATGTTTTTGCTGCTCTGCAGCATTTGGTTAAAATAATTAAAATAATTTACTAAGATGTATTTTTAAATTTCATGCTTTTTAAACAGTGGTTAGTATAAATACATTTTCAGTAATTTCAGACATTTTATTACAACAACTATGTAGACAAAACACGTATACAACTTATTCTGCAAAATATTTGTAAACTCTAGCAAAATCCACATTATATATGACTTTAAAATGTTAAGATCAAATTTCGTAAAATAAGCACACACATTTTTCAATTTGACTAACTCTAAAGTTACAAAATTATTATTATTATTATTATTATTATTTATTTATACTTTTTACAAAACTCCAATTATCTCAATCTTTGTTTACAGTTTAATAGAACAGGTATTACAAAATATTTTAAAATAAATGTAGCAAATTTATCCGTTTTTCGAAAATTTAACATCAAAATATTTTACTTTTTTTACAACCTTTAAATGTATTTTTAAGTTTTTCTTAATTTTGTATAAATAAAATAAATATACTTTTTGCTTAGAAATTTGTGCAAATGATTTTACAATGTTCTATTAACAAATATTTTCTACACACTAGGCACGTTTATATTATACATATATATTCTAATTATAAAGATATTTACACAATTTATATAAAAATTGATTTTTTTCGTATTCGACAGAGTCACAATAACGACAATTACCTTTTACAAAACATACGTATAAAGTGAGCATAAAAGGAGTAAAATATACCAAAATTTAATGTAAAATAAAAAATGAAAATGCGTTGAACTTGCTTGATGCATTTTGCAGTTTACTAAAAAACAATTTGTTTTAAAATAAATTATACTAAATTAGTTTTTAAATAGAATTATTATCAACTATTTAAAAATAGTATATAAATTTTAATAACTGTATGTAAAAATTTATTTTCCTTTAAAAAAAAATTATTTTTAAAATAATAATGTAATAAAATTTAAAAAAAAAACTTTTTAAATTATTTTATAAATAAAATACATATTTTACTAGTTAAATATTTTTTGACTAGAAATAATTAAAATTTAGGTATAGATTAAAAAAAATAGGGGGGGGGTCAAGTATTCAAAAATCTTCTTTGATCTTTTCACACCATAATTAATATTAAATTTTATATACATATAAAAATTTAAAACTGAAACAATTTACTTTAAATAAAATGTATGCGGTAACATGTGCTGGGTTATGTAAGCACTTGTAAAATTATAATAATTTTCGTTGACATTATTGTTGCGTAATTGTTTTATATAAATAACTTTATATGTAAATATTTTTTTTATTGTAACTATTACCATTTACCTATTTGAATGCTATTAATCCAAAATTACAAAGCACTTAAATATTTATAATTATAAAAAAATTAAAAAACAATTAACTTCGAGTATAGAAAGTCCATATTATTTTAGCATAATTACTTTGTTAAAAAAATATATCTCTCAAGTTAAAACAAAAAAATTGAAAAACAAGAGTTTATTGACAACTCCCATTTTAGACCTAATATCAACGTTATACAATTTTTAAAATATGTAGCGTATTAATAAAATCTTTATAATGTGCTATTTTTAAATGTTATTTTGTTATTTGTTTTTAAAAATGTACAATAATTTATTTTAAATACAAAAATATTAAAAAAAACTAGTTTGATGCAAATTCAAAGTAACATTTACTGACGGATGTTTGTGCACGACTGTACAGTTTACGCAGTTTTATAAATTGGGTCAAAAAGCATAGTAATGGAGTAGGGATTAAAAAAACATTTATCCTATTAATTATGTTGATATTTACTGCTTATTTATGGATTAAATTTTATAATATTCTTTAAGAAAATATAAGTAAAACATTTTTTAATAAAAAAATTGTAAACTGTAAAAATATTTACATTAGTAATATTTTTCATTACAGCTTAATATGTATGCACATAAAGACACGTCTGTAGAAGAACTTTATTTTCCTCAAAGTATTAACTTGTTTTGTATGTGACAAAATTTTTTATAAATTTTTTATTTAATTTGATAATGTTAGCAAAATCTTTTTAAATACTGTTTCCAACTTTAAATTAACTGATTTTACTTTTTTTAATTATACGAATTAAAGATTATATATGTTTTTCAAATGCTTATAATACATTCAACAATAATAATTTTGTTTTGGTAATAATAAATTATTTTAATTCGTTTACTATTTGATACTACACATAAAGTCATAATTGGTGTAAACTTAAAAATAAAAACTGGATTGTTTATTTTTAAAAAATATCCATTAAAATAATACTTTAGTTATATTTATTGCATTTTGTCATTTGTTTTGTTATTTCTAATAATTGAAATTACATTAATGCGTTTGTATAATTTAACTACATAACAAAATGTATTCAAAATTAATTTCAATTTTGAGTTGACAAGTTTTATTAAAACATTATTAAAACGAGTTTGACATTTCTAATACAAACTGTTCTTGCTTGAGTTTTTACACAATTAAATTATTTTAAATAATAATAATATATAATAAAATGTTAAAAATAAATTATTTCATAATAAATTAATGTTTTCTGACATAATTTTTTTAGTTTATGTACACACTTATGTTTTAACAAAATGATTATTATTTAGTTTAAATTTGTAGTTGCAACATTATTTTACTTAGTTCATTTAAGTTTTATATAAATTTTAATTCTAATTGATATTAATTGTTATTTGAAGACTATTTATTTGACAACCCACAACATAAATATTTTCGTTCTGTAACATATTAATTAATTGCATCTTTCCATTCATAAATTTATTTGCATTAATTTGTATATCCTACACCAAAATGTAACTGTTTTATAATAATTCAAAGTATAGTAATTAAAAATATTACTTTTTAAAAAACTATATGTTGATTGTATTAACTAAGTTGATATCCACTCTATATTAAATAATTTCGTATTTTTTATTTTGTTCCCATTATTTATAACCACTTTTGTCCAAATTTTATTTTTAATCGATGTTAAAAATGTATTTATGTGCTGAATATATATGAAGTGTATTAATAATAATAATAATAATAATAATAATAATAATAATAATAATAATAATAATAATGATAATAATAATAATATTAATAATAATAGCATTAGTGATATTTACTATAATATCAATTATGATTAATAAAAATATAAGCTATTGCACTTCGTCAATATTGCATTATTTGGTTTAAACGAAACACTGTGTTATCTATATTGATTGCTTTAAAGCGTTGGTAACTTCTCAAACTTTTAAAAAAACCTTAGAAGCACTTAAATTTATTTATTTTTACTCACTAAAACCCATTTTATGTGCGCAAAACTTTTTGTAACTTTATTAAATTCAGCTTGGATTTAACATAGGCATGTTGCGTATGCGTATGTCTGTATAGTTATAAATGTATATATATATATATATATATATATATATATATATATATATATATATATATATATATATATACTAATTCTTTATATAAATATACGAAATAAACTCATCTCACAATTTACGTCTTCTATTATTTTTATTTGATATTGCAAAATAGTTACCTTGACTATAAAACACCATATTTCGGTCAATTAAAAGAGAAATAAAGCGTTTAAAGTTTATTGATGGATGCCTGTGCACAGGTTCGCATTTCATATACTTTTATAAATTGGGTCAAATGTTTATCTAATATTTAATGGCATTTGTATGTGTGCAATTGATATTTAGTAACGGCAAGAAAAACATCTAAATGTAAAAAGTAAATAGTGTAAATGAAAATATTTAAAATCTAATCTATGTTAACCTTTGTTAAAAATTATAAACCAATAAAATATAAACCTGCAAAACTTTAAAAAAAACATCATATTTAAGAATCTTTTTTTCTCTATTTATTAAAATTTACAAATGTACGTTAATGAACAATTTTTAAATTGTAATAAACTGTTGTTTAATTGAAACAACTATTCATATTATGAATGCATCAAATTGGATAAATCAAAATTTTACGTTTGAAGAAGTGTTGGTTTATAAATTTCGTGCTTACATAACACCGTTGATTTTGTTGTTTGGAATAATTGGCAACACCTTGGTAATTTATGCATTTTATATTATGCAACAACGTGTTCCTTGTCGTTTTAATTTGTACATTATTCACATCGTTGTAGCAAAAAGTTTGGAATTAATTTTTGATGCATTTTTGGATGATTTTATGGGACGTGGTATTATGTGGCTTAGCAGTGGTTCAATTGTAGTCAAATTTGATATATATTCAAATGCTATCTGTAAATTTTTTAATTATTTTCCCGAAGTTCTATCGTTGGTATCGAACAATATCTTTATTTTGTTCAACATCGATCGAATATTAACAATTTACAATCCAATTAAATTTCGCGGCAGTTTTTATCTCACGGCGACAAAATTGAGCATTTTTGCAATTTATTTATTGGCACTTTTGCTATATTTGCCCGTCTTACACTTGTGCGGCATCATTACAACAATAACAACAAGAACAATGACAATGAACGGCACTAAAATTGAAACACCCATAGTTAAATGTCGATTTATTAACTCACAAAAAATTGGTGTGCAATATGTGCTAATTTTGTCAAATGTCGGATCGCATCTTATACCCAATGTTGTAGCCATTATTACAACTTTTTTAATTATTACCAAATTGCAAAAAATTAAACACAGTCGACAATCTTTGACCAAAACAAATGATTACAAAAAAAATGAATTAAATCGAATTATTGGACACCTTACTCTAACGTGTGTCTATTTTGTTTTCACTCTACCTATAGCGGTAACTGTTGTAATTAGACAATATTCAGATTTTAATAAATGGAAAAAATTGTATCCATTTATTTACATTCAACTTAAGCATTTGTCACGATTGTTTCGTTCTTTAAAATGTGTAAATAATGTTGGAGAATTTTTTACATTTTTAATATTTTTGCCTGCATTTAGAAAGTTTTTGATTAACCTTTGTCTATGTCGTTCTAATGTGTTGAAATAATTATTGAAACATTTTAATACATTTACCATGTTCAATTTTTGAATAAACAGCAAGTAAAGTATTTTTGCAATAAACAGCATATTTATTAATATAAATATAAGTAAATTATTTGCTTATAAAGTAAACGTAAAACACAATAATATATTTCTTTTATAATATAATATTGTTATATGTTATTTTTAATGTTGTACGATATTTATAGTAACAAAATTATAAAATGTATTAAATTGAAGTTGATTTAAAATAGCTATATTGATAATAACAACAACAACAACAATAATAATAATAATAATAATAATAATAATAATAATAATAATAATAATAATACTAACATTATTAACGTGTCTACAAATATAATAACTGGTAAACATTATAACAAGATTATAAATTTTAAAAACATTGTTACAGAAAAATAATCTTTAAAATAAAGTAATATATAATTATATTTATAATTATATATATATATATATATATATATATAAATATGTGCTATATATGTGCTATTTTGTTGATAATTAATAAAAACATGTGCTATATATGTTATTTTGTTGATAATTAATAAAAACACGGACAATAAATCAGTATTATTAAAGCAATATCTTATTACTATTTTTCGTTGTGTTTTTTAAAGCAATATTTACGTATATAATTGTACAGTAAATAATAAATAATGTTGTAGATCACATTTTATAAATTTAAATTATAACATAATTTCTGTTTTTAATTACAAAATGATAAAATTTAAATTTTATAATATTTCAAAATAATATAAAATTTAATTTAATTCATAAGTATTTTAATAAATATTTGTATTTTGTTGAATTAAATGTACATTCTATGCTAATTATGATATATTTTTACTAAACATAAAATGTATTTAAAATTATTGTAATTTTTGTTATTTCATTTATTTATTTATTTTTATTAATGGTAAAGGTGTATTTTTGAGCTGACTATAATCCTAGTGAGATATAAAACTTTAATGTAATATATATATATATATATATATATATATTACATTAAAGTTTTATAATCTCCGGTTGGGAATTATAGTCCCCAAAAGGAAATTCACATTTTATATTAATAAAAATAAATAAATAAATGAAATAACAAAAATTACAATAATTTAAATACATTTTATGTTTAATTAAAAATATATCATAATTAGCATAGGAATGTACATTTAATCCTAGTGAGATATAAAACTTTAATGTAATATATATATATATATATATATATTGCCGCAAAAATTAACAAGAGTATCAAATCTGAATAAATATGTTATATCCGATTATTTTTTTCTTAAAGATAAATATTAAAAAATTTAAAATAATGTAAAGTACTTAATAGTTGCTTTATATTTCTTGGATATATTTATTTTAAAATGTCGAGTCAAGGTAAAAAGCATATTTTAGAAAATACTTCTATATATGATTGGACAATAAGTTGAAGGTACATAATTTTTATCATAATTGGTCTATTATTAATTTGTGCTTAATTTTATTAAAAAAAAGAATGACTAATTGTTAAAATTTATATTAAATTCACATTCATTTGTGACTTAATTGTGACGTCATAATACTTATCAAAACAAACGTGATTATTCCATTTCATATCAATAAAAATAAAATAATAACTTTAGAATTATTTTAATTATTTTTTTAAAAGTATGCATACTTAATTAAATTAAAAGTAATTTTTGTTTATCTTTTTACTCTGTTTGTTTTGTTATGTTTGTGTTGTTTGTAAAATGAACAGTAGTAACAAAATCTTTTCATCTTACTAACAATGAATATTGTGTCATTAAAGAATTAAAAGATAAAGGATTTTTACCAAATAACTAGCAAAATTATTTAGAGTTTGTTTTTGAAGAATTTATCGTATTATAAATGACAAAAAAAAACCAAGAACATAATAATGTTTTAAGAAAACGTGTAACAACTACTACAGGTAATTAAAAAATTGCTATAGAATTAACAAATATAATAAACCTATTTCAAAAACTAAAATAAATTGTTTAATTGATTTTATGTATAAAATTATTAGAAATAGGACAACAGAATTTGATTTAACACTTTAAACGCCAAAAAGTTAAACCATTTATTGCTAAAAAACAAACAATAAAAGAATTACGTTTTGTAAACATTGGAGTGAACGACATTTATGTTATTTGGCATTTCGTATACTTTGCTGATGATTCGGGATAAATCATTTGGCTTCAAAATCAAAGTGTTGTGCAGGTCAAGTTTTTAAAAGCATTTACTTATGTTGGTTAAAAAAAGCCCATTCTCAACAAGTAATGTGCTGATTCAACATTAACTATAATTAAACTATCAAATAAAAATATATATCTGGTAGCATAAATAATAAAATATTTGTTTCAGTTTTAAAGAGTGTTTTCTATTTTGAAATACAGCACACTTATACGGAGGTTACTACTATTTTTTAGAACAATATTCTACGTCATACGTCATACTTCATTTAATTCACATTTACATTAAGACTGTAGATAGGCTAAAATTAAAAAAGCTTCCTTTTACCCAATTATCAGTTAGCAGGCCGGACATAATTATTATTAAGATTTTTTTTAAATGCTAAAGCGTAACATCAATAAACATACTAAAATTGAAGATTTATGTCAACTAATTCGGTTTGTTGTTCAATATGACACAAAACAAAAATATATCAACACCTTTATCGACAGAATTCCAAAATGCCATGTCAAAAATTGCATGTGATCAGTATTTTAATTAATATTACATGTTATATTTCATGTTAATAATTTTACTCTATATTCAATTTTCCACTAATTGATATTTTATAGAATTTTTGTTGCTTACAATATATATATATATATATATATATATATAAATTATTATATAGTATTGCATATTTTATAGTTAGAGTGACGTTTTCAGTATGTTATGTGGTTGAACGAAATGTTTTAGTTAAAAACTTGCTTTTTTGCAACAATTGTTGAATATAATATATATATATATATATATATATATATATATATATATATATATATATATATATATTACATTAAAGTTTTATATCTCACTAGGATTATAGTCAGCTCAAAAATACACCTTTACCATTAATAAAAATAAATAAATAAATGAAATAACAAAAATTACAATAATTTTAAATACATTTTATGTTTAGTAAAAATATATCATAATTAGCATAGAATGTACATTTAATTCAACAAAATACAAATATTTATTAAAATACTTATAAATTAAATTAAATTTTATATTATTTTGAAATATTATAAAATTTAAATTTTATCATTTTGTAATTAAAAACAGAAATTATGTTATAATTTAAATTTATAAAATGTGATCTACAACATTATTTATTATTTACTGTACAATTATATACGTAAATATTGCTTTAAAAACACAACGAAAAATAGTAATAAGATATTGCTTTAATAATACTGATTTAATGTCCGTGTTTTTATTAATTATCAACAAAATAGCACATATTAATAATCAATTGTGTATTTTTTTAAATATTTGTTTTAAACAGAAACTGGAATAATTATATATAAGATGGATATACAGTAGGAAATATATGTCATTTCAATAAATTTTTTAAAACATTTTTGTTTTTAAAGCAATTATTTTCTGTTTATTTTTTAATTATATTATTTCTTGTTTTCTACGTTGAATGTTTTACGGGCAACATCTTTCAGCGATGGACATTATAGCAAAGCCAAACGTGGACCCGCATTTTAGTGCCGGTGGTAAAATTTAAACCCATCCAGGTCCAAATCGAGTGCTGTAAGGCTAGACCACCGCGGCACAATTTTGAAATAACAATTTTAAGCACACAATATAAAGATTTGGTTGATGCGTTCTTTTTTTTAAATAATGTACGACCTTGATATATACGCTTGTAATGCGGATGCCTAAACTTTGACTTTTTCAAGTTAAAATTTATTAAATATTCAAATATGTAATTTATTTACAAAAACAATTATTAAAACATGTTTGAACTTTACAGCCACTGAATAAATTAGTGTTGAAAATTCAGAAAAAAATTAATATAAATTAATTTGTTATCTCCAATTATTTTTTAGTAAAAATAACTATTAAGAATTTAAAATAATGTAAAATATGTAATAGATGCTTTATATTTATTTAGAAATATTTATTTAAAGACGCTCAGTTGGCCAAAATAGCATATTTTAAAAACAGCAGTCATATAAACGTGGATAATAAGTTGAATCTATATAATTTTTATAATAATTGGTCGATTATTAATTTGTGTGCTTAATTTCATTAAAAATAAACAACGTTTAATAGTTAAAATGTATACATTCAACTTTGATCCAGTTGTACCGTCATAATACTAATTAAAATTAAAATTTAGTTACTTAAAAATATATTTAAAAAATTATTTATTATTTTTTTGTAAATAAATTTTTTTCGATAATCTAAAAAATTTTTTCATTTTTTTAAATTATAATTGACCTTGAAAAGCAGATTAATTTCGTTATTTGTTTTCGTTCTGTAAAATATATACCAACGATAGAAAAAAGATTACCATCTTAATAAAAATGAACGGCGTGTTATAAAAAAATTTAAAAAACAATGGATTTTTGCCTAAACAACTAGCAGAATTGTACAGAGTAAATCTTACAACAATTTATCGTGTTTTGAATAGACAAAAACCAAGAAACTATGATAATGTTGGTAGAAAAAGAAAAACAAGTAAGACCGATAATCGAAAAATTTTAATAGAAATTAAAAAAATAACAACAAGCCCATTTCGAATATTGTAAAAGATAATTTACAAGAATTTAGTTATTCAATGGTGAGAAGCCGTTCAAGAGAATTTGGTTTAACACGTGAATCGCCAATAGTTAAACCATTTATTAATAAAAAAACAAAAAGAATGTAGATTTATGTTTTGTAACAAGTGGATTAAACGAAGATTATCTTATTGGCGCTCGGTATATTTTGCTGATGAAACAGTGATTCGGAATGAACCATTTGGATATAAAAAATAAAGTACTATGCGGGCCTAATTTTTAAAAACATTTACTTCCGGTAGTTAGAAAAAAGCCCACCCTCGACAAGTGATGTGTTGGTTCGGTATTAAGTATAATGAACCTATTAAATAGAAAATTATATCCGGTACCTTAGTAAAAAATTTGTTTTATTAATGAAGGAAGTTTTTTATAATAAAATGCAACACAGTCACACTGGGCTTACTAATGTTTTTTAGACAATGCTCCATGTCATACGTCCAAAAAGGTAATGTCATATTTACCTAGCTTTACTTTAATTGTTTTATATTTACATTTAGACATTAGATGGGCTAAAATAAAAAAATGTTTTTTATTCAATTACCACCTAATAGTCCGGACATAAATGTTATTAAAAATTTCTTCAGTATGCTAAAGCGCAACATCAATAAGCATACTGAAATTGAGGATTTGTGTGATCGTATTCAGTTTGTTGTTCAATATGAGATAAAACAAGAATATATCAACAATCTCATCGACAGCATTCTAAACCGCCTTGATTAAGTGATTAAAAAGAAAGGCGATCACATTAATTACTAAACATTTTGTTAATTATTATTTAATCAATCATTTGGTAACTGAAAATATTCCATGTGTTCTGTTTTTTCATATTTGACGTTATATTTTATATTAATAATTTTACCCAATTAGTAATTTTTAACAAGTTTAACTTTTATACAATTATTTTTTATAATAACAATAGATATTAATAAAATTTTTAATTGTATTTTATCTATTATATAATATTGTATATATTATAATTAAACTGAGTTTTTTTAGTTATGTGATTGCTATAGATGTTTTACTTTAATAACTACGTTTTTAACACTAATTAGTTTAGGAGTTGTATATAATTTTTATTTTTAAAAAAATAATAATTTATATAATAAAAGAACTGCTTACACATGTACATATAAATTTATACTGTATTTTTAAATAATTAAAAATTAATTTCTTTTAAAAATATTGTGATATAAACAATTTTAAAACAATTTGTTTTCCAAAAAAGTATTAAATTTTTTTTAGTAATTTAGGCACAAGGTTGATTTTTATTTTCTGTTTTAAAATTTGTAATTTTGATAAAATTGCTCCTTATTTCCGCACACTTATTACTTATAGTTAAAGCAGCTCAGCGTTGTTATTTGTCTTCCCGTAATTATGAATTAGTTTAAAAGTTTTTATAAAAGGGGTGCAACAATTAAAATAATTGGCAAATGCATGAAAGTAGATGTTTCAAATGTATACAACATTTTCAACAATAGAACAAGTCCCAGATCACTCACAGTTGGGGTGGTCTAGCGGTACAGCGCTCGAATTTGGACCTCGGTAGACATGAGTTTGAATCCCATTACCGGCACTAAAATGCGGGCTCACGTTCGGATTTGCCAAAATGTCTACTGCTGAAAGATGTTTCTCGTAAAACATTCAAAGTAGAAAACATAAAAAATAGAATTTTAAAAGACGTTCAACAAGCAAACAAGATGACCAGTTTATAATTATGCAGCTTAAAATTATTAAACAATAAATGTAAAACGAATAAAAAATTAATACTTAGAAGATTTTTTATGTTTAATGGAAAGAAGGAGGATAATATCCAAAGGTTTTATTTTTAAAGCGGCTGTTAAGAAAATTCCAGTTAGTCGTGCTCATAAATTACAACAAGTGGAGTTTCCCAAAAAGTATAAACATTATCTATCGTCTATTTGGAGATCAATATGCAATATTCTATGAGGCATAAACTATGCATTCAAAGGTTATTTATAATCCAAATTTCTCACTCAACCACACTTGTACTGCAATAAAAATTACACACTCTCCATGTGTAAAGGAATATTTTGTTATTAAGTACAATCTGTCTCCAAAATGGATGCGTAGTAGTAGCAATTTAAACAACGCTGAATTTGTACAAATATTTAGAGAATTATTTTATAGAAAGCTGTCCAGAAATGCTACAGGACACTTAACAATCATTCAAGACAATACTTCTGTGTATTGTGTATTTTAATATGGTTTACTTATTTAGACCACAAAAGCTTTGAAAACCAAAAGTTTACTTTTATTCAATTTCCTCTATACAGTCCACACCTCAATGTAATTAAAAATATTTTAAGTATTTTAAACGTGAGGTAAACCGCATGAAAACTGACGTATCATTAGAAGTAAAGATTAATCATGTTGTAAAAAATTGCATTTCTAAGGATTATATTGTTACGTTTTTCATAATGGTGGTGTTGTCCTTTATTGCTAAGACAAATGTTATTGTGTATTATATTTAGAATTTTTTTGCGAATAATATTAAATGTATATATATTAGTAAAATATTATCTAAGGTATTAATTAATAAGTGTTAGATATTTTTAAGATAAGTAACAACTGCTACATATATTTAAATATTATAGTATCTGGACATAAGAGTCACTTATGTCATTATCTGTATTTAATAATAACTCCATTCTTAAATATTTTGTTTCCATTATATATATATATATATATATACTGTCAATGTTTTATAAAAAACATCTTTTAACTGTAAACATTTTAGCAAAGCCGAAAGTAGGCCAGCATTTATTGCCAGTGTTATAATTTAAACGTATGCCCACCCAGGCCCGAGTATAGCGCTGTTCCACTGGATCACCCTACTTATTTCTACTAATTTTTATTTCTGCTTTGTATGCGTTAAATATTTATAATATGTTTTTAATTAACATTTATAAAAACAATAAATGGAAATCATATATCTATATATATGGTCGTACTTTTCCTATATAGACTTTTTAAATTTTAATTTTTTTTTAATATTTAATTTAATTATTATTTGTGTAAAATTATAATTATAATAATAATAATAATAATAATAATAATAATAATATCATTATTGTTATTATTTTTTTATTATTATTACATTAAGCTTTATTATCTTACTGAAAATATATTTAGTGGAAAAATATATCTTTAACATTAATAAAAATAAATAAATCATTAACAAAAATTACAAAAAAGGTAATAGTTCAAATAAAATATAGAATATCATATGATAATGAGTTTAAATATAGTAAGCACGACAAGGATATGGTTCGAAAGAAAAATTCAAAATTACTATGCTTTAAATGAGCCACTACAAAGCAAAGTTTTATTACGCTGTATAATGTCCAAATTAGTTAAAATAAATGTGTGGGTGGAATGATTTCTACTTTTATAGGTTAGTTAGATAATACTGATAATAATAATAATTATTATTATCGTTATTATTTGTACTAATGCTAGTATTAAAATAAACAATTTTATTATATTTTTTTGTCTAAAATGTACTATAAAAAATGATTTCAAAAATTACGATTTCATGTTTTTGTAAAATACTAATTTACACCTGTAACATGTAAGCGGGCATTAAAAATAAATACTTATTATTGGTCAATAAAAAAACATTTTTATGTAGTCTTATCAATCTCTTGTCTTTTTTAATTGCAAAAAAAAGAAAACAGTTGTTATGGTAAACTTGACGAATTATTACATTTAAAATGTTGTATTAGATTAATGTTTTATATGTACCTTCGGTTAATTTTTAATCAATTTGATTGTTTGCTAACACTAACGTACAATGACGCTAAACAAGTTATACCGTGTTAGTTTTGGTACCAAATTTACATATTCACAGTACTTGTACAATTATTATTGGAAATTAAAAATTTGTGAACATTATTCAAACTATGAAAATTATTAACATTCTGGAAACGTTAAAAACACAATTTATTGTTTTACTTACTAATTTTTTGTTTGTTTTATACATTTTTAGTATATAATTACTTTACATTTCAAATGTCGGAAAATAATCATTATTGTACTTATTTGTTTGGTTAAACTTTTAAGCTGTTAAACTAACTAATATGTTTAATATTATTTCTGATCTATCCTAAGCGATTACTTTTAGTACATAATTGTAGTAATTTAAAATATTTTTAATTAATTATATTTATGCAAAAACATAACTTTATTTTTAAATGCTATTTCAACATTAATTAAGAAAAAAATATTAACAAATTTATAAAGTTAATTTATTGTAATAATTTATATTCTAATATTTTTATTGTAAAATATATTATAAGTTATTAAAATATTTTATTTTAATGAGAAATGTCAATTGTTTCAATATGTTTTCTGTAAAAGATTTTAAGTAGTAAAATTTTTAAAAATAAAAATAACTTTTAAAATGTATATTTTTTATTTTGTTTTATAAAATATTACTTATTCCAGCTTAAAAAGCATAAAATAATCTAGTTTTAATAGCAACATAAAACCGCATACATTAGAAAAGCATAATACACAAGCTGTTTTGATATATTGATATTATGTAGTAGACAAAAGTTAGTGTTTTTATAATACCACTGTACAAATATATTTATTAAAATACTACTAAGAAACCGGCAATAAAAATCTGTTACTATTCAATAAACATTGTTTGTTTCTACGTTTTATTTTCACATATTCTTGTAGGGACGATTGAAAAACATGACCAAATCGGTTTGACGTTACAAAAGCCTGACATTGCTCTCCCAAGTTTGGCTTTTATATCTATTTTTATTTTATTTTTTATTTTTACCAATAGTTTTTTTAGATATATAAAAAAATTGAAGGATTTAATATTTTGTCAACTAATTTTGATAGGCAAATAATCACTTGGCTGTGTGCACATCAGTTTTATTTTTTAACAGTTAATCTGTACTTTTGTTCAAGAGCTAATGCTACTTAGGCGTATTGTTAAGTTTTGCACTATTTTGTGATATTCCAATAAGTAGACCAATATCATTTGCAAAATTTAAGTCTATTGATTTGCCATTTAAAAGCATAAATTATTTTATCTACTGATTGTGTCATAATGAATACGGCCATTAAAAGAAGTCAAAAATGGTAGAAAAATACATTCGGTACGTACCTATGTGACAAACATAGCAGTGCAATCACAATTTTCTTAAAATACAACAACTGTATTTTGGTATAACAAGCGCTAGTTAAAACAACTAGCTAAAAAATATTTCTTATTAACCATCTAATTATTAAAATTTTTTTAAATATTAAAAGTTTAATTTTTTTAAATGTTGTTACTGTTTATTACTTTGAATGTTTGACGAAAAACATTTTTCAGCAGTAGACATTTTAGCGAAGCCGAACGTTGGCCTACATTTTAATGCCGGTAGTGGGAATCAAATCCATGCTCACCGATGTCCAAATTCGAGTGCTGTACTGCTAGATTACTCCGGCACATAGACGGTGTTAATGTGTTTATTTTTCTGCACTGTGTTTAAATGAATTTTTTATGCATTAAATAGACGGTTTATTTTGCTTGGCATTATCACATTTGAAATAATCAGATAATGAGAACAACTGTCTTTCATTCACTACATGATGCCATTACAATTAGACAAAGAAAATTACTGGGTCAAATTCTATGTTTACTGCTCGAAGAATTAGCAACAACGGTTTTGGAATAGACAAATGAAAATGGTAAAATAAAGGTTGGAAAATTCTAATTGAAATAATTTTTTTCGAGGAATCGAACAAAAGTTTGGTAAAATGTTGGAATACATATAAAAAATTTGTTATTTCATGTTTGTTTTGAATTATAGAAATTTGTCGTTGTTTTCTGCTGTAACTGTTATTTTATTGCTTATTTTTAAAGCAAAAGGGTATTGTAATAATAATAATAATAGTGTTTTTAAAATTGAAAATATAAGCAGTTGATTTAAACTATTTTTATTAAAACAAAGTTAACTAAGCTGCAGAAGTTTTCAAATATTTTTTATTATTAATTGTTTTTATTTAAGTGTAGTTTAATAAAAAATATATTCGTAACAACAATTTATTTTTGTAAAATATTTTACAATTTGTGCTGTAATAACATGTTTTAAACAAGCATACATTATTATTCCACAAATTTTTAGTATAAAACTGGAAATAATTTAATTAATAAAAAAAAAATAATTGTTTATTTTCATGTTAATATTGCAAAAATAACTTTTAAAAATTGAAAATAAAAAGACTGGTTTGTGTGTTCACTATAGTAACTTTCTTTACATAATATAACAGACAATATTATTATAACATTTTAATGTAGGTCAAGAACATGAATGCACATATTTGAAAAAAACTAAAAAAAACAAGCAAATTAGTTGCTTCAAAATCTATTATGTTATAATATATGTATACATATATAAACATGGATAATTATATCTATACATTTTTATTACTTTAGGTAATATGCATTGTTTTCCAGAATTTTTTCAGATCGTTTAATGTAAAGGTCTTTAAGTTTTTTAATCTATTATAGAATTTAATTTTACATTACACAATTATTTTTTTAATTAAGCATTTGCACTAAATTTTAAAATGATTTAAAATCATTACAATTATATTAAGGTTTGTGTTATTTGGAGGCAATAATATGTTTTATGTTCTTTTCTTTAAATGTTTTGCAAAAAACATTTTTTGCAGTAGACATTTTAGCTAAGCCGACTGTGGGCATTTTAGTGCCGGTGGTGGGATTTTAACCCATGCCCACCCAGGTCCAAATTGAGCGCTGTACCGCTAAACTACCTAGGCACAATGTAATCTTTACTTTAGTCACTTTAAGGGACAAAAAATATATTAATTTTAAAAGTATAATAAAAATTATTTTGTTTTTAAAAAAATATAGGCTAAAACAATAGTTTTTTTAATTGTTCAATGCTCTAAGGTGTTAAGTTAAAGTCTAGTATTAAACATAAAATAAAAAATTTTAAGTTATAATAAAATATTTATTTTGTTAAAAATTCTATTTAGCCAAGGTTAAAACAAAAACAGAAAATTTTAAATTTCACTAACAACAAATTGTGCACTTACTATCATGTAATAAATAATTTTTATAAAAATTTGAACATGTATTTTAGTGTGTCTTGATAACATTTACTTTTCCAAAAAATAATAATTTATGTATACTTATATACATACATTTATAACATGAAGGCTTTAAATTAAAAAAGAGCAATTGACATCTAAAAGCATGTAATTAAACTGCCTAATATGTTTGTAAAAACTTGTAAAATCGATTTAATGTAAAGTAATTAATTTAATATGTAACAAAGTTTAACATGTTAATTACCAGAAACTAACTTTTTCATGTAATAAAGAACAAGAAGTATATGTAATTTTGACTAATTCTTTTAAATATTTGTAACAGAAAAAAAACGCAATTTAACAAACTGGAGGATAGTTATCTTATTTAAATTAATGAATTACATAAGTCATTCAATTTAGTATTAACTTATCATTTGTCCAAACTGAAAATTTTACAAAGATTTGATAAAGTAAAACAATTTAATTAAATTATTAAAAAATAATTTAAATGTTTAAATATAACACTTTTTAGTAATTTTTTACTTACGAAAATTTAAAAATAAGTGAACAATAAATAAATAATAAATAATACTTTTAAGCAATAGTAAAATCCTAAATTATATCAGCAAGGAAAATATTATTATATGTATTTTAAACACGTTCATAAAAGAAAGTAACATAAAAATAACTATAATTTATCAACAAATTAAAAGAAAAATTACAATAATTTTGACTTAAAATATATGCTTATATAAACAAAAACAAATTTGCAATTACACATGTAATTAATTAATAATACATTTTATTTATAGATATTTTATAATAAAAAAATTAAACTAACCTTGATTTAAAAATTGTAGATAAATATCTTAAATAATGTAAACATCCGTTCGATTTTAATAACTTCAGCTATTATTTTAAATAGTCATATAAATGCTTACATAAAAGACCACCTGTTTGATAATAATTAATGTTGTTATTTAACGTCAATACAAAACATAAAAGCTTATATAAAATTAATGCAAAAGTTGCTATTATATGCGCCAAATTTTGTAATTAACTTGTAAAAAAAGTCACAATAAAAAAAATTAAAACACTTTTTAAATTACCTACAAGCGTATATAAATTTTTAACATAAAAACGGTATAATTAGTTTATTATACAACTAGAAAGATATTGAATGACAAATTTAAAAATAGTTAACAAAATTGGTTTTTTTAAATAATGTCAATTTTAATAAATTAACTTCTTTAATAGCTAATGAATTTAAATCAACTTTATTTTTAAAATATTATTTCTGGCCTATCGATACAGTGCTCGATTTGAACCTCGGTGGGCATGAGTTCGAATTCCACCACTGTTTGGCTTTGCTAACATGTCTACTGCTAGAAAATGTTTCCTGTAAAACGCTGAATGTAGTAAAATAATTAAAAATCTAAAAGTTATTTTATATTTTTAAAATAGCAAAAATCTTTTCCTAAATAAAATAAATGTTTGCTTAAACATGCAAATTTAGATAAATTTTTTTAAATAATTAATAATTATTCTGTTTTAAAAACAATTTAATATACAAAACATCTAAAACATGACCATTTTATTAGTACAATTTAGAAAAAGATTAAATAAAATATTTAAAACAAATCAATAAAAAATCTGTTTTTTTTTTCAATTTCTTTTATAAGACGTTTTAAAATATCAAAAATAATTGTTTTAATTTTAAATTATTCTACAACAGAATATTATTCATTTACAAAGTTTGTTATAACTGAAATTAAGTAAAAAGTATAAAATTTATTTTTATTTTTTTCAAAAATTGATAAATTCGAAAATAAATGTACTTGTGATGTGCATTTTTCCAGAAATTAAAGATGTTTTGCAAAAACATTGTCTATAGGACTAGCTAGTAGGTACCCGCGGTTACCTAAGTTGACGTGGAAGCGAATAGACAAGATTAATAAAATGGTCAATGCTTTTCATTGCCGATGTTTTAGAAAAATTTTAAAAATTATCTGGCGCGATCACATTTTAAACAAATGAGATCACAAGAAGAACTGACTCTTGTTTACAACATGAAATCATTTAATTAGACAACAATTTTACTTGGTTAGATTGTACATTTACCGCTTGAAAGACCAGAAAAAATGGTTTTAAAATAGACAATTAAAAATGATTAAAAAAATATTTATAAACCCCAAAAAATTTGGTTAAAAATCATTTAATAAAATTTAATTGAAATAAGTGTTTTATGGGGTCAAACATAATGTTTTACAAAATCTTTGAATACATGGAAAAATTTTGTTGCCCTATGTTCGTTTTAAATTATGGAACTTTGTGGTTTTTTTTTTGCTATAACTGTTATTTTATTACCCCATACTTATTTTTAAAGCAATAGTGTTTTGTAATAATAAATAATGATAATAATAATGATAATAATAATAATAATAATAATAATTATTATTATTATTATAAATAATTCCAGTAACTGAATATAAAATATATCTAAAAGATACATTGATTATAATAAATGTAATAAGAGACTTGTACAAATTAGCAAAATTAACTTAAGGCTAAATAATGTTTTGTTAGCATTTTGACGAAAACACGAATAAAACTGCCCCAACTTTGAACTTCATGCAATTTATAGTTTTAAGGTTAAAAATTGCAATTTGCAACAATCACAATAAGATAAACATTTAAAAATAATTTTATTAAATCAGAAACAAAATACGTTAAAGACTTTTTGTTAAGTTTAAATAAATATCGACTATAATTCGTGTATTCGGTATTTTGCAAAATTTTCAACCGACCCAGAACACATTGAAAACGAATCGTTTTGCATTTTTCAAATATTAATTAATGTTTTTTTTAATATTTCGGTCTATTATCCTTTCAAATTGCCTAGTCCTACGCAATTCATTTTTATTTTGCTATCTAACGATTTTTATATAACCATCAGATTACATTACTGTTATAACTATTTGCAATAATTTTAATATGATATTATACTCCGCCTAGTTTGGATCAGAAATGATTTAATCTAGCCAGTCCCAAGCCTGGATAAAGGAGGAGGGTTCGAGCGCAAGGTTAGCAACCTGGCTTCTGTAAAAAATTCATACTGCTATAGAAACAATAAGAGGACGCCATTCCGGCAAACAACAGCAAAGAAGTGATCGCGCGTATCTCGATGACAGAGTTACACAAATGACAGGGTTGAGTAAAAGCCGAAAGGAAGCTCAATCTTCGATTTCTCATGTTTTCTTTGAATTACGGGACTTTGATGTTAATTTTTGTTGTAATTCTTATCTTATTGCCCCATGCTTATTTTTTTAAAGCAAAAGGGTTTTGTAATAATAATATAATAATAACTATATAGTTTGAAGGATTTATGAAACGTTCTTAGTAACTGTGTTATTAAGACATTTTTTATTTTTATCGTTCCATTAATGTAAATCCTTAATTCTTTATTGATCTCTGACTTTCATCACTTATATTAATAGTGCTTTTTTTGTATTTCACCATGTTCAATGAAATTATAATAAAGTACCTAAGCTGACTATAATAACAATAATAACAATCCGGGTTGTACAGAATCAAACGTATAAATATTAGTTTTTTTCTGTTTAAGTTTTTTTATCCTAAATAGTTTAAATATAGATCAAATTGGAAATTATACTAAAAAAACAGACTCTTAATTTGAAAGTGGAGTATTATTTTAAATATCCCAAGTCTTTCAAAATTTCAATTTGTTTATATTAAACAGACATTGACTAAGAAAAATGGATCATTTTAGATATTAGTATTGATTGCACGATTACAGGCTGTACGAATATAGGCAGGATAGAAAAAAATCAATTGTTATTTTAAAAATACAAAACAATGTATTTCAAAAATAAAAATACTTTTTTTTAAATTATCCCCATTCGAATAAATCGCCTTCTACAGTAGTTTACAAATATAAATCGACCTAAATTGTAAAATATTGTTTTTGTTTTTGAAATAAATTATTTTACATTTTTAAAATAACAAATATTTTTTACACACAAAGATTACATTTGTGCGATACATTTAAACAAAAAGTACAAAATTAACACACCACTAAACTTTAATTATTTCTAGTTAAACTTTTTTGAACGTTAAAATTAATTTATATGTAAAAATGGTTAATAAGTAAGTTATTTTAATTTTATAAAATTCTAATTATTTAAAGTAATAATTAATAATTATTTTATTTTAAAAATAATTTAATAAAAATTAGTTTTTTGAATTTATTTTAATTACAGAAAATAGTAAGTTAAACTTAATTTTAATTTTAATTTGCTTATTTTATATGTATGTTTACTAAAGGTTAATCGTCGTTATTTGACCTTTGTCAGAAACATTAAATTAAATTTTTCTATATAAATAGCTTAGACTTTTATATAATTGAAACAAATATATAAAATAAACGTATCTAGAGTATGTAAAATTCTTTTCTACAAGAAAAAATTATTTATTTTGCTTTTACCAAATAAAGAAACTTTAAAAAATACATTTTAACGTAGTGACGTATAATGGTTATCTTGTATAACCTTAGAAGAAAACAAATTAAATAATGTGTGTGCCATATTTTTACAAATTCTTGATTCCAGAGTCATGTATAATGTGGAGTTTTCTAGAAATCAAAATAAGCTGCATTTGTATCTTGTCTTTATATTTATCGAACTAACAAGTGGATGAATTTTCAAAAAATCGATTTATACTAAGCACAAGTCGAACAGTAAGAAATTTGTAAAAATTCTTAACAAATTGTTGAACTTGCTACTTTTACAAGTTGCTTCAACTTATTTTTAAAATAAAAACAGTGAATACTTTTGATATTATAAATTTTGTATCTTTTTCTTTATATATTCATATATTTTAGCCAAGAAAGATATATGTTTGTAAGTAAAGATATATGTTTGTAAGTTTAAGTAAATGGATGTGTATGTTTTGTTGCTATTATCACAAATTTTAATTAAAAGTTAATTTTAGCAAATAATATTTTTATAAATATTACTATAGTACTATCTAAGGCATGTATTAATAAATATTAGACGTGCCTAAACCAAATAACAGGTGCGAAATACCCTAAAATATTAAAATGGGTCAAGTTTCAATTCGGTTTTGTTTACGACTATATATATATATATATATATATATATATATATATATATATATATATATATATATATATGTGCGCCTTTGGCAACCAGGTGTAACTATTGATTTACTGTCTTGTTATTAAAATCATGCAAAAGTGCTTTTACTAACAAGCAGTGGCAATTATTCATTTTTTACATTCGATTAGTTCTTGTTATAAAATGCACATTTAAGGTTAATAAACTTTTTTAATAGGAAAGCAAAAAATTGATAAAATTATGATGGTTTATTTACGGTTTGCTAAATTCACATTATCGTTAATACGTTAATACATTACACAACTTTATACAAAATGTACATTTTTATTTTTTATATGATGGAAATTATTTACTAAAAACCAAAAAGTTTAATATAATTTAAAATACTTATTTTTTGTATACATCATATATTATATTATCAAAAATACATGCAAATAATCTGAATAAACATTACCAAATTTTAACCTGAACAATATAAGTTATGTCTATAGTTCCTAACTATTTTTAATGCCGCTAACAATAAATTTAATTTATTTATGTAAAATGTGATTTTTTATTGCATTCTAAATTTTCTCCACAACTATAATGTCACTTTTTAAACAGTTATAACCACTTATTTGATAATAAACAGCGTAAAAAATAATCATGAATATTTTAACTGGACCAACAACTTTAACTCTATTGTAGACGTTTCCAAATTTGGTTGCGACAAGATGAGGATTTGAACTCAAAATTGGCAACGTAGTTTGTGTAAAAAATTGTTGTCAACTAAAAATATCAAGAGGACACTATTTTATTAATTTTATTAATTCCGATAGCGGGGTTTGGCAAAATCTGAATATCATTTAAATCTTTAATGTGTACGATGTGCAGAAGCAACAAGATGACACCATTTCACTAAACTACGGTAAAAAAATAATAAAGTAGTATAATTCCGGGAACGGAATACAGTTAAGACATTTTATTGTTCACATTCTTTATAGCCAAATATTTATTCTTCTTGTTCTATGCTCTTCAGGGCAAACGGGTTTTGAAATAAATAATAAATCGGGACAATAGAAATGTCAAAAATTATAAGTTATACTAAAGCACATGACAAATTTTTGTACTGAAACATAATTGTAAGTGCTTTCAGGTGCTTTAAAAGATACAACAGCAGCTAAAGCAAAAAACACTCTTAAACATTCTTCATTGTTTACAATGTTGTTAGTACACATCCATTTCGTTAATTTTGGATATTTGCTAGCATAGCATACTTGTATACAAAACGAATAAGTAACATTTATTGTACATTATATATATTTTTGAAAAAAATAACATCATAAATAACTTTAGAATGTTCAGTTTAAGGGTTGGAAGTAGCAACGTACCTATTTAAAATAGAGCAATTACCAATGATGAAATTGTAATAGTTACATCTTTTAATAAATTTCACTTTGTATGGATAATCGGAAATTGTTTTTGGTATATTTTCAAGTAAAATTAAATAATTATGTACATTTTTTTATAGTTTTATATAGGGAATCATAAACAATGTTTGTTTATTTTGTTTTAATTAACTAATTCCTCTCTTTTTAAATTTGCAAAAATTAAATATTTATCTCATTTTTGTTGATGGGTCTATAATTTGGAAAGTATTTCATTTTTTAAATTTCTGTACATAGTTACTTGAAATGTTGTCGTAATTATATTAATTTCTAAACTATTTTTACTTAGAATTTTGGATTGTTTATATTATTTAGAAGTTTAATAATGATTTTGAATTTACTAGGGATTATTACCACGCGTTCAATTATATAACTTGACCAACGACATTTTTAACATTGACACTGGTTAATTTCTAGTTAATTTCTTGTTAAAATAATTTGATATTTTTATTTAAATTTCTAGAGCACCAAAGCATTCTTAAAGTAGAACAATTACAAAACAATTAAATGTAAAGTATAAAACTGCTGCTAATATTATTCTTTAATATTTAATAAAATGCTTAATTTTTAAAATTGATACTTAATATTAATTAATTTAAAATTTAAATAACAAACATTTTAAATTTCTTATAATTTAAAATATTGGTATAATGTAATGCTTATAGGAAATTGAAAAAATGAAATAATTTATAAAATAATAAAAAATAGTAAATATATTTTGTAACTGCCCCATCATCAGCACAATAATCATTTTCTCATTAAAATAGTAAAAGCAAACTTAAATTGAACTGTGTAATATTATTATTACCATTATTATTAGTAGTAGCAATTGTAGTAGAAATAGTAGTACCACATTTTTACATTATATATATATATATATATATATACTAATGACGACATTGGTTCTTAAAGAGAAAACAAAATCATTTACTGCAATTTTATTTTAGCAGCTGTTTTAATAGAATTCTAAGTTACACCACAATGTCCTGATTTAGTGCATTTGGTTTGCTAATTTCTATCTTAAATATTATAAAATAAATAAAAATATATAGCAGCAAATTTTATATTAAATTATTAAAAAATAAATATAACTATATTATAAATTAAAGCAAGTATTTAAATTTTTAAAAAAACATAAATGTTCACGATATCTAACATCACATATGAAAATAATATATGCAAAATTGTAATTATTAAATTACAATTTTAAAAGATTGCTTTTAGGCAACACAATTAAGTATTAACAAACAATATAAGATAGCAACTATTTATGCAAAATACATGTAATTATGTAATAAAAATTCAATACATTAAAAATTGTTTTAAATTACAAATAAAATATAATTGTATTTTATAATAGAAAAAGTAGTGCAATTTTAAATAAAAATCTAAATTTCTTATTTAATATCAAATATAATACGTTGTAATACACTTTTTACAAAACCAGTGAATTTACATTTTGCTAATCCATCCAAATATACATACATATATGTATATATATTAGAAATTGACAAGCTGTATTATAATTCAAATAATTTAATTCATGCAACAAAACTGTCATTTAAAAGGTATTTTCATTTAAACTGTTTCATTTGGCCGACTTTGGCACGATTTTTGTCAGTCGAACACAATGTGGAAAGACCGTTGCGAAACGCAGGTAAAAAGGCCAAAAATGTGGGAAATTCAATTGTACTACTCAAACTTTTGACCGAACTGAACAAAAGGGACAAATTGACCAAACGTTTGGCCGAAATAGGATACAGCGTTTTCCATTGATATATGTCGTAGTGTTGTCTTATAATTACAACTATTACAATAGGCAAACTGATAATGAAATAGGCAATTGTCATGGCCAAATGTCCCATAATGCGTCGTAATTCGTTTGTATTTCGATCGCTGGTATTTGTTAAATTTTGTCTTCGATTAAGTACTTTCCTTATTTTGAACACAATAATGACAAAAGTTAGGATAGCTACAATACACGGTACAATTTGTGATCCGACATTTTTCAGTGTCAAAATGTATTGGACTCCTAACAATTGCGGATTCAAATATTGGCACTTCATAAATTCAACATTTTCATGATCGTACGTTTTGGCAACTAGGCCGACGTAGTAAATAATTGGCAAATAAATGATAATGGAACAGATGTAGATGGAACAAATTCCAATTAAGGCATGTTTCAAATAAGCATCGCCACGATATGTAATTGGTTTGTAAATGGTCAATACTCGGTCTAAATTGAAGAGGGTAATGATGTTGTTCGAAATCATCGATGCTACTTCGGGTATATAGCAAAACAATTTGCATGCAACATTTGACTGGGCATCTAATTTAAAAAATACGCGACTACTACTATGCCACATTAAACCTCGTCCCAAAAAGTCGTCGAAAAACGCATTCAATATTAATTCCATACTTTGGGTTAGAGCTATGTTGATGACATACATGTTGAAACGACAACGAACGCGTTTTTGCATGCGACTAAATACGATAATAACCAAACTATTGCCAATTAGCCCAAACAAAACAATTAATGGGGTTATGTATGCTCGAAATTGATAGACCCACCGCTCTTCACGTGTTAAATTGTGTTTTATCCAAGATTGTAAATAATTGTCATGTGACATAATTGCTTAATACATTAAATATTAATTGTACAAAATTTATTTTTAGTAAAATAGCCTTTATATATGCGCACTTATTGACTGTTGTGTTTTACAACCGTAAAGTGAATAAAACATTTATTCTTTAAAAACTATCTAACCTATGGTGTTGCAATTTTGTTCATAACATTTACAAAATTAATTGTAGGTAATTTTAAATTCGTGTTGTATAACCGGTTTTGATTGGTTCAAACGCTTCTATTGTAAATTAAGGTATCATGTGATAAAATATCTAAGTGAAATATCTAAAATATCTTTTATTGTGCACAATAATTAATAATATTATAGAGGTTTGTAATTTAACAATACTAATTTATTTATTTACCTATGATAAATGAATTACAATTATGATATGTTGAGAGAATTAGCCTTTTGATAATGTAATTAGAGGAGTGCCTTTGTTAAATATTGTTTGTAAAATCATAATTATTTTTATTAATTCATTACAATATTGAATTTGACAGCTGTTGTCAAATCGTTTATCTGAATTTGTAAGAAAGTTAATGGCACATGATATGAAGCCTTTGTTTTTTTATTTACAATGTCGTAAATTGATAGAATTTATGATTCCATGGAATAAGAAACAATAAATGCTTTAAACGTTTACATTTATTGAATTAATATAAAAGTTGTGTTTAATAAGGTAAATCTAGTTAAATTTTATAGTTTATTCAACCGTTTCTAATCCTAAAACACTGGAAGTTTAATTATGCTTAATGCTCCTTTATATACGTACAACAACTGCGAGTTCAGCAGCATTTAGCTTTGCACTATTAAACATGACTAACATAAAATTTAACAATCTTAGACTAAATAATGCTACTGTACACTTTACGAATATAATTAACAAATATTAACAAATAGTATCTGCTAGTCAAAGTTGAAATTACAAAAAACGATGTTTCCTCATTTTATTTTGAATGGCTTAGACGAGAAAAAGAGTTGGCATATAAATCAAGTTAATACACGAAATTGAAAAGTTTAAACAAATTAATAAACTAACTAAATAAATAAACTTGAAATCAACAAGCTATGCGAATAAATGTTTTCCATTAACCCGTGATTTACAATCAATTTGGAAAAAAAATTCGATAAATCAAAAATAAATTTATTTAAGATGGATGCAAAGAACTGAACGATTATTTTTCTTTGAACAAATTAAGCATATCAGATTATAATTAATTAACCAAAAACTATCAAACGCCTATTATCAACTTAATTAAATGTTTAAAATTTAATTAACGGTTGCAAAGTAAGCACTTTACTTGAACTTGATGGAATTATTTGCAATGTATTACATTTCTGCATGCCATTAATTGCTCCATTATTATTTACAATTATAGGTAAATCAATTACGAATTGTGAAGTAGCTGATACTTGGCGTATCTCACAAAATACACCCATTTCATAAGTTTCTGTCCAATTAACAAATCCAAAATACAATCGTCCAATTGCTTGCACCTTAGGGATTTTAAAATTAACTGAGGAGATAATACTTAACGACCTCAAGCCTGTATTGAACATTAAAATAATCCATTTCAAGTTGCATATAAAAACAATTATTCTACTGTAGACTATGTTCATTACATTACTAAATCACTTGACAAAGGAAAATGTTCAATATGCTGCATGTTTCTTGATTATAAATATGCTTATAATGGTATATCAAGAGAAAGATTAATTCATCGTTTTGAACTACTTAAAACACCCAACCACATCTTAGATTGGTTAGGAATTTATTTTTCAAAAAGAAAACAGTTTACATAAATTGGTCATAATAAATTTGAATTAGCAAAATATAACAGTAGAGCTCTGCAAGGTGCAGTACTATCTCCGTTTTTATTTTTAATTCTACTAACTTTGATCTTAATTTTAATTTGTCAAAGTGCAAGCTGGTTAAATGTACAACAAGGCGTCCAACAGAAACAATAGAATTACATAATACGTTAAATTAAACCAGACAAATATATGTACCTGTAATAAAATTGAGTATATTAAGGGTAAACTTACTTGGTGTAATCATATACAGTAGGCAACATATTTCATTCAATTTTTTTTTTTTTAATATTTTTGTTTATAAAATAAATTAATGTATATTTTTAAAATAACGAATTTTTTTTACACATTATAAATATACTATTGATGCGCTACATTTTTTAATAAATATATAACCTTGATATATACGTCGGTAATCCAATTCCCAAACTTTAACTTTTTCTAGTTAAAATTTATTAAATATAAAAATATGTAATTTATTTACGAAAATAATTATTAAAAAAAAAATTTTAATTTTATATTCCTTTTATTTAAAAAAATAATTATTTCTAAAATAAAATAACTGCTCATACATATATTTACAAAATTGCACTGTATTTTTAAATAGTCAATAAATAATTTATTTTAAAAATATTTTAATACAAAGAATTTTAAAACAATTTTTTTCCAAAAAATTATTAAATTATTTTTAATAATTTAAGCACAAGGTCGTTTTTTATTTTCCGTTTCAAAATTTGGAATTTTGATAAAAAGGTTTCTTATTTCCGCTCACTTAATAATTATGGTTAAAACAGCTCAGCGTCGTTATTTGTCTACGCATGATTATGAATTAGTTCAAAGTTTTTACAAAAAGGGCACAAAGTGAAAACAATTGCCGAATGCATGAAAATAAATGTTTCAACTGTGTACAATATTTTGAACAATAAAACAAGCCCCAGATCACCCACAGTTGGTAGAACACGTTCAACAAGCAAACAAGATGATCAGTTTATAACCATGCAGCTTAAAAAACACAGAACAATGAACGTTAAACAAATAAAAAATCAATATTTAGAAGAATTTTCATATTCAATTGTAAGAAGGAGGATGAAATCTGAAGGCTTCATTCTTAAAGCGGCTGTTAAGAGACCTCCACTTAGTCGTGCCCATAGATTACAACGAGTGGAGTTTGCTAAAAAGTACAAACATCATCCATCGTCATTTTGGAGATCAATATACTTCACAGACGAGTGTGCCCTATCCTACGAACCATGGACTGAACATTCAAAGGTTATTTATAGTCCAAATTTTCCACTCAACCACACTTGTACTGCTATAAAAGTTGCACATCCTTCATGTGTCAAAGGATATTTTGCAATTAAGTACAATCAGTCTCCAAAATGGATGCGTACCAGTGGCAATTTAAACAGCGCTGAATTTGTACAAATATTCAAACAATTGTTTCATAGCGAGCTGTTCAGAAATGCTACAGGACACTTAACAATCATCCAAGACAATGCTCCTGTGCATACTTCAAAAGTGGTAATGTGTATTTTAACATAACTTACAATTTACTATACTTTTTCTTTATTTAGACCACAAAAGCTTTGAAAAGCAAAAGCTTACTTTTATTCAACTTCCTCCATACAGTCCAGACCTCAATGTAATTGAAAACCTTTTAGTATTTTAAAACGTGAGGTTAACCGCATGGAAACTGACGTATCATTGGAAGCGAAAATTAACCATGTTGTAAAAAATTGCATTTCGAAGGATTATATTGGTACGTTGATAGATTCCTACCCCAAGCGGCTTGCAAAAGTTGAACAAAAGCGTGGATATCACTTAAATTATTGACATTATTAAGTTTGTTACCTTTATTTTGTATATTTATGTATTTTAGTAGATAAAACTATTTTTTAAAACCAATTATCTGTGTTTGTTTTTAAGTTTTCATAATGGTGGTATTGTGCTTTATTGCTGAAACGAATGTTATTGTGTATTATATTAAGAATTTTCTTGCAAATAATATTAAATGTATATATATTAGTAAAGTGTTATCTAAGGTACTTATTAACAAGCGTTAGATATGTCTAAGATAAGTAACAAGTGCTACATATATTTCAATATCATAGTAGGTCAACAATGGATTCACTTTTGTCACTATCTGTAGAGCATATATTTATAAAAACCAAATTCTTATACTGTTATATAATAAAACTAAGAAAACTGAATATTAATAAATGTTATTAAATCATTTCTTACATCTTGATTTTATTCTTTAGTGTAAATTTTTTTAGTTTATTAAAACAAGATTATGTTGTTTTAAAAAAATGCGTATTAATAATGTCAAAATTTGCCGGAATTAAACATTCCTTCTTATTGTATGATATCGCTAATAAACATTTTAAATTTTGTATACAATTAACATTGAGGATTGAAGGTATTAATACTCACTACTATATACAGCTTTGAACAAATCTAAAGTCTTTGGAAAAACCAGAAAAACCTATCTACACGTGAAAGCCAAGACTAAAAAATACAAATACTCATGTCTGCCATACTTATCCAGAATATTAACTAATCCAGGATTGAACAAAATCGAACTTCTAACAAACCTATCAAAGCAACAATCATTCCACCCACTCAGTTATTTAAACTACAGCATAATGTATAACTGTGCTTTATAATGACTCATTCAAAGTACAATAATTTTTAAAAATAATAATTATTATTATTATTATTATAATTATTATTATTATTATTATATTTTTTATTACGTTGAATGTTTCACAAGAGACATCTTTTAGCAGTGGACATTTTAGTGAATTTGAACGTCGGCCCTCATTTTAGTGCCGGTGATGGGATTCGAACCCATGCCCACAGAGGTCCAAATCGAGCGCAATATATACCTATTCAAATAACTTATAACAATATATATATATATATATATATATATATATATATATATAGCATGTAATAAACTTCAATTAACGTAAATTTCTTAGGATATTTGTTTCTAGAATAATTTATTTTATATTTTAAAAATAATAAAAACATTTCACACATTATACAAAACTATTTTTTAGAAACTGTATAATGTTTAACACACGCTTGTAATGCGCTGTCCAAACTTTAGCTATTTCTAGTTTAAAAATTGTAATGTTAAAATATTTAATTACTTTATTAAAATAACGAATACACAAATATTTTTATTTAGTCGATTTTTTTACTTTAAAAAACAGGAATTGTTAAAATAACATGCATGTTTACAAAAACAGATACAATTTGACATTACCAAATAAAAGTATAAGAAGACGTAAACTGTGAAATGAATTCATTTCGTATATTCATGTTAGTCACATAACATTTATATATATATATATATATATATATATATATATATATAATAATTAACATGACTTAAATCGTCAGGTATTAATAAAGAAGCAGATTACATGCAATGTTTTCAGTTACCAAATAATTAAGAACATTATTTATGTTCAAAAAATTCAGTAAGCTATGTGATCGTCTTTCTTTTGAACAACCTGATTTAGCCGTTTGATATATTTTTGTTTCATATCATATTGAACAACAAACCACATGCTTTCACATACAGTTGTCTGTATACTATTAACTATAGCACGTTTCTAAAGTAATATCATAGCCCTTCATAGTGCGCATAATATTTAAATATCTGTTAATTTTTTGCTTGTATTAGACTATGTAATTTAATTTTTTAAAGTTTTGACCGATTCTACACACTGCCAATAGTATTTTATAATTGGACCTATATTTGTATGCTGAAAGTTACTTCTATTAAAGTATTTTAACAAATAATAATAATAATAATAATAATACTTTCAACAGTACATAAAATATGCAATAATAAATATTTAACCAAATTATTTATATATTGTTTTAAAAAAATTGTATCAGATATTAATTATCTAAAAAATTACGGTTAGTTTTATAAAAACATTAAACTAATATATATATATATACCGTATTGATTATATCTATATTCATTATCATATGACATTCTATATTTTATTTTGTTCCCTTTAATTGTACTACTACTATTTTTGTAATTTTGTTATTTTATATATTCATTTATTTTTGTTGATGGTAAAAATGCATTTTTGAGCCAAATGTATATCTAGTGAGATATTAAAGCTTAATGTAATATATATATATATATATATATATATATATATATATATGATATAAATAGATATATATATATAACCAAATTATCATTTAGCTTAATTTACACAATTATCATCGTGTACGTCAATCCCATGTTTAGTCACATATTAAGAAAATTTTATACGTTACATTAACCTAGTATTATTGGCTAAATATTTACCTAGCGTTTGTTCTTAGTGCTGCTGCAATATAATGTTTTTGTTATAACATAGTTACTGTATTGCTTACTGGGGTTATATATACATCAATATACATGCAATCATATTACTGTACTATTTCGACCATATACAAACATTAAGATAATTGATAAACGTGTAACAACTGCTGAATTATGTATTAACTAAAAAGTTATTTGTGCAACAAAGTGAAACCAACTTATTTAATTTAATAACAAAAATATTTTATTCTTTGTACAGAATATGTCAAATACAGTATATGGATAATTAATTGGTTTACCTCACATCAAATAAATTATATTATAATATATGCATATATATATATATATATGTATATATATCTTAAACAAAACCAACTTTACAAATTAAGTAGTTCAGAAGATAACCATGGATTTTTCTAACTTTTTAAAAGCTTTAGATATGGTGAAACCAAATGCTTGAGAATTTGATTTATGAACACATAATGAATTTCTTTAAAGATTCCTTTAATTTTCCATTTAATTCACCTTTCGTTTACAATAACTAACATCTTTTTCAACTACATTGTAGACTTGGCTGGAAAAAACTAATTGAATGAGACTGAGTTTTTATTATTGAAAACATTTTTAGACTAAACAATAAGAAATGCTCTAATTTTAAAATAATGGTAAATAGTATGCTACCTTTTTCAACGTATGCACCAGAGGATTATCTTGCACAACCATTAAATGTCCTGAAGCATTTTGTCATGGTCCAGACTTGAATATATTTTTAAAAATGCTTACCAATTCCAAGTTGTTTGAATGGTTACTTGTTTGGTTCCATTTAGGTAGGTGCTCGTACTTAATTCTACAACATCCATGAAGACACGGTAGATGTGATAGATGCATTTTAGCAATGCAATTATGTCCAAAATAAAATCAAGACCACAGATAACCGTGGATTGCGCTGTTTATGGTTTGTAATTTAAAACACAGTAATTAGTTAAAAATTGATTTCCAATAACAAACTGGACGGTTTTCATAGATTTTACCAAATTCCACACGTTTTTTCCATGTTCTGTTGTTAACCAAACTTTTTGTAATGTATGCTTCAACTTCAAATGGGTTAATTGTATCCGTTTCATAAGAAATAAATATTTTAAAATATTAATTATTTATTTGTACCTGTTTAATAGGTTTTAATCTATTTTTTTATTTGGTAATAGTGAACAAATTATTCCGTTTACTTGTAGACGGTACAGTTCTAGTTCTTGTAGTTTATAAACGTCTATAATCTTGTAAAACTCTATATACGGTCCGAGGAACTATTTCAAGTACATTTGCAAGTTGTTTAATAGGTAAACCAAAATGACATTATCTGTGTAATTTGTTTGTAATTTTTAACATTAAAAAAATTACTTCTATTATTAAAACTCATTGTAATTACAAGTTGTACATTTTTATAAAGTCTTCAAAAACAATTAACTTTAATTATTAATAGCCCTCATTATTTTAATATAATTACTTTTTTTATTTGTTAAATTAAAACAAAAAAAGATTAGTTGACAAGGCCCCGTCCACCGAGGGTAATGTTTGGATAGCACACAGGTCTAAGACTACGTTGTGGGTCGTTTAGATTAGCTCAAGATGGAAAAATACAATTATAATGATGAGAATGAACATATGTATTTAAATATATTGCAATTATTATTTTTATTGTGGGTTTATAAATATTAATAATAATAATAATAATAATAAAAAGGATAATAAAAATAAGAATAGTAAGAATAGTAAGAATAGAAATAATAGTGATAATAGTAAACATAACGGAAGTGTGTTTTGTTAACTTAGGTCATATGATAAGCCAATTTTTTATGACATGATATTAGTCCCCTAGTAACGTTACATAACGATTATCCAGCATATTAAAAAATATATTGTGTACAATAACTTAAGAAAAATATTTATTTCATAATTCTAACAGATAACGTGATTTTACTGTGATCCTCTAGCATACGTTGCAGATTTTTTATTCTTGATGAAGGATTGCGTAATTGGTATAGGCTGTTTATGACAGTTAGGTATCACAGATACAATCAATAAATATGTGCAAAATACAAATGCTTTTATAATAGTTACTTGCTGCATAAAAACAAACACTTTTTAAATATTGTTGAAACAGCGGGCGAATAACATTATAGTTATCGCCATTTGTTTCAAAGTCCATAGGCCCTGATCTGCTAATATTTTGAGCATGTTGTACAAATTTGTTGCAAACGTACGACCACACCAGCGTTTTATTGGTTAAAGAACGTTCGCTTTTTTTTCCTTTCTCTATCAGTCGGCCTCTTACAGGATTACATTTAACTTAATTTTTTAAGCACCAATGATTGTGTTTCATCCTGCATTTTGCAATAACGTATTTACCGTTTTTGTATCTTATAGTAAAAATTGCCTGTAATTATCAAGATTGGTTTCTACAAAACAAACCTGGTTTAAAGAAAACATAATTCCTTGTTTGTACGTTGAATAACATACAGTTGAACAGCACACGAGAATATTTTTAAAAAGTATTACAAAAAAACAACTGTTTTTGTACTCTTCCAAATTGTAAAATGCACTTTGCTCATAAAAGCCACGTTATATACCGCCTGAATTTTAAGGTCAAACAATTCCCTTTCTATGGACAAATGCACCAATTTACCCCACATTTACAATCATTAATGTTGACCAATTAGATGTTTTAATTTTTTAGGTTTAAAATAGTGTTAACATTGTGTATTACTTAATGTGCTACTTTTGTAAATCAACTTGCGAATATTTACAAAAGCCATTCCTACGTTGTCATTCCGCTTTTTTATTTAATGCAAAGTAAGTGTGTATTTTTTCAAATTGTGTACACCGATTTTTACCTATTAAAATACAATAAAATACGGTGCATTCACCGACACTCATATTATATACAAGCCGCAAATGTAAAATTATAGTCCATATGCCATATTGCCCAATACAAGAATAGCTCCAGACTTTTATTACTGATGCTAATTAATACGATTTTTCTATTTTTTTTATAGTTATTAACGGGAGGGTACTGTGTCAGAATATGACATTATGTAAATGTGAAACTTAAAAACGCACAGACAAGATAGATATAATGGTAAATATTTTTCATTGCCAGTTGCTTAAAAGTATATTAAAAATTACTTGACATGATTACATTCCAAAAATTGAGTTTATAAGAAGAACTGACTTTTATAACATTAATACTATTAGATAAATAAAATTTTTTGGTTGAATTTTACGTTTAGTGCCCGACAAACAAACAGAAACAGTTTTGGAATAGACAATTAAGGATGGCAAAAAAGGTAGATAACCGCAGGAAACTTGACTATAAACCATTCGGAAAGATTAATTAGGAATAAACAAAGATTTTTGCTAAATATGTAAACACACGTTAGGCACAAGTTGCTTATGCTTTTTTAAGTTATAAGTCATTGTTGTTGTCTTGCTGTTACTGTTATCTTGTTGTCCCATACTTACTTTAAAACAATTGTAATAGTGACACAAAAATAATAAATTAAACAAAAACAGAAATAAACACAATTTGAACTATTGACTAATATAGCTGGATAATATAACTTTTAGCTTAAATAGCAATAATAATTTGTTTTGATAACAATAGAAATAAATTATTATAAAATTAGAATTGAAGCATTTTGTAAGTATCACTAATGCATCGTAAATTTTTCTGGCCTAGTGCACTTTTTATTTTCTAAAAATGTAGTGAATTGGTGCTTTATAGTTACTTCTAATATGGTATTTAAATTAAAATTTGACTTAAATTTTAAATGATGTTACAATAGTTATAATATTTAAAGATTTTAATAATACATTATTATTTATTCCCTAAAACCTTTTCTAATCTCTAAAATGTTTTATTATTTTAATAAAATACTACTTACAAAACATTAAAGTAACACATCCTATGTTTTAAAATAATAAATTGATATATTTGTCAAAGTTAATGCAATTAAATGCAATATCAGTCATCTTATTTTTATTCATAAAATATTTTAAAATAATTAATAAAGTAAATAATTTGTTATTTTTGATTTTATTATTTAAACTATCAATGTATGTATTTTTGGAAAATATATAACATTAATTTAATCTTAGATTTAGCACAATTTTGCATTATTAAGTAAACAATATTGATATGTTAATTATAATTAACATTTGGGTAAACCGTAAATGAACAAATTAAAATAAAAACGTAATTACAATTTTAAACATTATTTCCAAATTAAATATGCTAGTTTATTTGACAAAAAACACGTAAATTTATGGAAAAATAGTAAACTTTTAAATTATTTAACATAATTTATTGTAAAAATAAGTTAAACAACACGATTATGTACTGCAAACTTTGTTGACAAATCAGCTGTTGTCGTTATCCTAATTTTAATCAACTTTTTAAATATATTTTAAATTAAATAATGTTTTTGTTTTTTATGTACATATATACAGAGTATGCAATAAATCTGAATCAATCTAGTTTATAGAAAAATATTTTTGTTTTAAAAAAATATTAAACATTTTTAAAACAACAAATGATTTTTCACATTTAATTTCCGCAGTAGACTAAAAAAATGAGGCCAATACACTGCTAAACTTATATTTCTGCTGTAAAACTTTTAAATGATAAAATATTTAATTTATTTTTAAAAATGATCAATGAAAAATATATTAATTTAATTTTTTTATTTTTATTTTCATTAATTGGAATGTTTTACAGAAAATATTTTTTAGCAGTGTACATTTTAGCAAAACCGAACGTGGACTTGCATTTAGTGACGGTGGTGGTAAGATTCGAACCCATGTGCATCAGGTTTGAGTAGAGCGCTGTACCTCTTACATAAACACATAGGAATTTACACTATATTTTTGAATAATTAATAATTATTCTATTTTAAAATATTTTGACATAAAATTTAAGCAAATATACTTTTTTAATTATTAAAAAAATATTTAAAAAAACGTTAAACACAATCTTTGTTTACAACTTAATGGAATAGGCATTACAGTAGACTTTAAGAACAAATTTACCAAATTTATGAATTTTTCGAAAATCAAGTATTATCATTTTTTACATTTTCTTTGTATACTAACAGTAAATTTATTCTATACGTTGCGTTTAATTGTGTAAAAATAAAATAAACATAAATTTTCTTGTAAATTTATATAGTCCACTTTTACATAATTTATGAAATGTTTTAAATACAAATTTTATGTACACACTAGACACGTTTATTTTTCATAATTTTGCGATTCTATAAATGCTTAGACCAAATTTTTATAATGTATAATAACATTTGCTATTTTAAAAATATAAAATCATTTATTTTAAAAACCAAAATAACTTAACAAAAATTGGGTCTATTTGAATGCATGACTTATTGCATATATATCTAATGTAGGAAAGAAAATAAAATTGAGTTGATAATATTTTGTTTGCTTTCCAGTTTATTTTAAAACCCCTTAAAAACTCTAAATATTAAAACTCTGAATAATTATTAATAAACCCTAAAAATATTTAACAAAACAAATTTAAATTCCATTTATTCATTTGTCCCCCATTAACCTGGAACTAATTTGATTACAATTTTGTTTTAAAAAGAAAGTAATCAGTAAAGCTACTAATCTAAATAAAAACATTATAAAATTACGTACAGAAATATGTCACAATAAAGTGAACCTATAATTGTTTAAGTTAGTACTAAAACTAGTAAATTTTTTAATTTTCTATTTATTGCTAGACCTCAACTTAAGCAATTATTAAAAAATACTTTAGTCTATACTTTTATAGAAAGTATAACATACATTTTATAATGCATTTAAAATTAACGTATTTTTAGTCATATAAAATGCATAATCCTTGACTAAAATAAACGTTGAATTTATATAATTACCTCCAGATAACACAAATTGTAATTTTCAAAAATTATTTTAAAATATGTTTGAGAAATAGACATTTTTGATTAAAAAATGTATTGATTAATACAAAATCAAATTCCATAATAGGTTAAAAAGATGTAGAAACCTCTATATTTAACGCATTGAAAAAAATTCAGGAAATAATTATATTACTTAAAGTATTAAAAATATATAATTTTAATTATATATATATATATATATATATAATTTTTAGGCAACTAATTTGCTTTTTTTTGACTAAAAGTACAATTTTATAGTAATATTGGTATAAAATATTAGTTTGTACTAAATATTTAATAATACTTGCAAGATAATTTATGAAAAAGATTAAGTACAACTTAGATGTGCTTTATACAATTAAATAGTGTCACAAATAGGAAGTAATTATACTACGCTGATTTTGACAATAACTTATTTATCTACTGTAAGGTCAATTAGTTATAATAATTTTTTTTATAAAAACGTACTTACCTTTTTAAAAGATTTAAATAATATCAGAAAATGTATTGAGGTCAAGCTTTGGTTTATCCAAATAAATGTTGTTCAAATGTAACAAACATATGGCAAATTGTAAATTATGCCAACAATGATTTGACCACTTTTAAAGCACATATCAAAGTATCATCATAAATATTTATTTAAATAATTTCTGTAACGTTGCTGTAACTAAGACTAGAATTATTTCTTACGGTTTTAATAAAATTATCATTGTTTAAATTGTGGTTAGTACGCGTCTACTTCGGTCTGTGTAAATACCTACTAGTATAATAGACTTTATTTTTAAAAATATTTATAATTTGTATCAACATGTAAGCTACAGATAACTTTGGAATATTGAGCACAAGTTTTGTACATAACAAGTGAAAAGTCTAGAAAACGACTTCTATGCTTTTTGGCAAATTTTAATCAAAATAACCTTTGGTAAAATTGGAATTATTTTACACTATGTTGGTAAAATCGATGGAGTTATTGTGTTATGTTATTACATGACCTAGCAGTAGTCTAACAGTACAGAGATTGAATGGATTTCAAGTAAAAATATGTTTAATCCCCACCACCGACATTGAATGACGGTCCACGTTTGAATGCACTAAAATATCCACTGCAGAAGGATGCTTCTCGTAAAACATTAAAAGTAGTAAAAATAAACATTTAAAAATAAAATCAATAGAAAGATGTACTTTTATAGAAATTAGAGAATTATTTTCATCACCTAACGTTTTATAAAGACACTTAAAAAATGTATCTGTATTCACTTTTAATTAAACTTATCAATTTTTGAAATCACAGGAGATGACTTTCATACTTTTGATAAGATCTAGTTATTATAAGTGTTATGTACTAGATATTTATACTAAATGCACACTACAAACAAATCTAGAAAATAGGGTCAAAAATTTGTAAATAACACAACATATAATCATTTGTTTTTAACATTCAAGAAGTTACTTCTACACTTCGTAAATAACTTTGGTTGTGTCTTTATATAAATAATATATATATATATATATATATATATATAAAGCGAAGGGAATTTATTTATCTTATTACAAATTCTAAAACAAAATTATTAAAATGTACCTATATTAATTATATCAATCAAATAATAAAATAAAATTATTTAAATTGGTAAAATAGCGATTATAGAAAAGATATTTCAACATGTACTTTCAACAGTCTTCAATTTACAGTATTATTTTGTTGAGTATAAACAATATGGTAAAGCAGTAACAAAACTGATGTATATATATATATATTAGTATGAAAAGTATAATTAGAATTATCAGTCATATTTTGAATAAACTTTAAAATTATTTAACTATCATAATAAAAGTTAAATTAAAAGTTTATAGTTATTAAAACTAAGATGTCTAACTTGAAATATTGTTTAGAATATTTTTGTAAACACATATTTTAGTTATTAAAATGCATTTTGTCTCTTAATTTCATTTGTCAAGTATGTGTCATAACTAATTGTTTTGATCATCAAAGTGTTAAAATAATTGTGCAGAATAGACCAAATTATGAAATTGAAATTACAACATTAAAAAATTACTGAAACTTAAAAATTAATTAATTGTACAACTTGTCGGTTGTTTAATTTTAAAGACGATAGAATTTTAATTTTATAATTGTTGAAATAGTTTATTTTGCCACTTATTTCAATTACATTTTATCTCAATATATTATTTTAAACACGGTAATATAACATAATAATTGTTTAATTATTCCTACTCATCCTCTTATGATTGTTATTATTATTATTATTATTATTATTATTATTATTATTATTATTATTATTATTATTATTATTAATGTTATTATTATTAAAATAGGCTTTAATACAGTACTAGACGTTACGTTTATATAAAACTTGTAATTTTAGTAAAATTGTGCTATTATACAACACGTACAATAAAAACTATTACGTAATTTACAATTATTCATTTGGGTTTAATTTCTAAATGGAATACGTCAAAAAAAGAAAAAAAAATTATTTTTAAATTTTGCAACACGCAAGCATTTCATTTTTTTTAAATTTATATTTATTTTTTATTTCAACCAATCGTATTTTGAAAAACCATAACAATGTTTTTATAATGACATACCGATTAACCTTGTTAGGCTGTTTAAGACATCACACTATATGCACTTATGCATTACAACAATTTACACTTTAAATATTACAACACCCCTTATCAAAATTTACCTATTAATTAAATGCATACTTTATACAACATTAATCATTTTCAATCAATAAAACTTGACAAAATAATTATAATAAAATAAAATAAGTTAATTCTGTTAGTTAAAAAGCACTTGGGTTCGATACTACTGCTTAACCAAATAAACGTATTTGTTACGATTGTTTTGAATTTGTTATACTTAAAGTTAATATAATTGCTTAAGTAAAAACGCAATGTAAGTTTTAAAACATTCATGATTGAATTTCTGCAATTAGATTTTAAAGTTATTTTTAAAAGTTAGATTATTGTTACAATTTAACTTTTACAACTGGTATATTAATAACAGCATCAATTTATAAACGTTTGAAGCAATAAAATTTGTTGATACAAAATATCTAAATTAAAATCAAATATAAAACGTGAAATGTAACTTTATTAATTGCATTAATAAAATAATCAAGTATAAATGTTGGAATGGGTAAAATAGCAGTTATAGAAAAAACATTTAACATGTACTTTGACCAGTGTTCAAATAACATATTATATTGTTTAATAAAAAAGGTTTGATTTATAATGTTTATGTTAAACATCAAAGAACATAGAATATAATGAAAATAAATTAATTTAATTGGAATATTTAATTTTTGGCTACAATACGTTTTAATAATTTGAATACAAGTAATGAATTTAAATTAATCAATTCTTAGTTTAACATTAGGTATTTTTAAAGACATGGTGTAACTTTATTTCTTAAAAATTATAGCTAATTCTAATTAGTTATTAATTTGTCATTTTTGGACTCAATTGTTGAGGTGACTAAATTTTATTTTTATCCGCAATTCTTCTTTCTTGTTATGTAAATAAGGACATATGAACAAAAACCATCGGCAATACCTTTGTTGGTGTTGAAATAGGTTTATTAACCTGAATTTTAATTGTGTTTGTTTTTATAATTTAGCAAACTAAGTGAGTCATACAGAATTCAATAATAAAAGATTATTAGTGATGATAACATAATAATTTTTATATAAAAAAACTCTTTTTAAGCCATACCTTTTAATCTTTGTATATTTTATTCATAAACACTTTATACATTGTTTATTTAAACACATTTTGTCAATAATTTTGAATATACTAGGATTTGTGATTAATTAATTGTTACTTTTTAAATGTTTTAACAGAACAATTATTAGTAGTAGATATTTTACCGAAGCCAAACAGTAATCTGCGTTTAGTAACAGTAATGGGAATTAAACACACGTCCACCCTTGCTTCAGTTGAGCATTGTAGCGATAGATTTGCACGTTAAAAAAATTAACAAATAAATTATTAAATATAAAACTTATTAAAAATTATTTTTTTATTTATTTAAATTTAACAATTCAACTGAACTATGTGTTGTTTGAAAATTGATTATTTTAAATAAACTTGTCACATTTTGTAAAAGATTCAAACGTGCGATTTTAAGAAAATGACGATATTTGTGAAACAGAAATTTTAACACAACTGGTACTAAATTAATTATGGTTTTATTTAAAAAATGTAACAATTTATTAAATTTAACTACTGTCAGGTGTTATTTCCGTTTGTTATTTTGGAAGATTTATAAATATATATTGTTTAGAATGTAAGTTACATTTTAAGGTAATAACATATTAAAAGTAGCAATAATGCGACAATTCACTACGTTCTTAGAAAATGAACAGTGTACTAGGCCAGAATATATTTATGATGCATTAGTAAAACTTGCGAAATGCTTCATTTCTACATTTAAAAGAAATTATTTTTATTGTTAGCTACGTTGAAACACGAGCAGTTTTTAATTAGTTTATTAGTTTTTATACACATATATGGTAAAAATAAAAACAATTATACTGTTTGCTGCAAGCTTCTATAAAATATTAATTTAAAATTAAATTAAAACATGGTTTCATAATTAATTAAAATAATTCAGTATAACCAAATTACTGAAATTATAGTAAAACTAAAAATAACCTGTATATAATAAAAAAGTAAATGGATTATATTATACAAATAATTATTGAAATTAACTTGGCTATTTGTTTGTAATAAATTGTATAGTATGGAGGAGATGTATAAGCATGCACTTCCGTTGAACTCTTTATTAATTCAATAAGAAAAGTGTTTTTTAGCTGTGTCAAGTGAACAAAAAATTAGTTTTATTAATTGCTTTTGTTGGGTGCATTTGTGTAGTAATTATTGTTAGGATTAATAAAGGATCCATTTTGGTAATTTTATATACCTACTAGCATAATAACTATGCAAATATTATCAATAAGTAATTTTTATTGCAAAAATATTTGCAATCTTTCGACTAAATACACACCGCAAAAATTCTAGAATGTTAGAATCAAATACTAGATAAAAACAGTTCACACATTTTTTCAAACTTATTTTCCTCCAGCATTAAAAAGAATGGCTTTTCTACACTTTTAAAAAATAAACTTTGAATTATCTGTGCGTTTGTGTATAACTAGGGGGGTTATTTATTCGTTATAGATTTTGTATATTTTTATATATTTTATTAAAGTTGTATTTTAAGGTTTTTTAAAATTTTGATTTATTTAAAAATAATAAATATTTGTAATAATAAATTCATTATAACATTTTTTTGTAAATGTTTTCTTCCGGGTTGTAGGTATTCTGAAGGTGTCGAATAGTGTCTTATTAGTTTACAAGCTAATCATAAATGTTTCTGTAAATAATGTATTAATGTTTTTATTTTGTTTGTTTTGTTTATACGTTAAACATCAAAGTTAATTTTTATAAGATATTAGTAGGAAATGTTTGTTTATGTAAACATTTATATGACAATTTCAAATAATAATGCCAGTTATTAAAGTTGATATTGTGTTTACATTATTTGAAATAATTGTCCAAATACTTAATACACAGGTTTACTAAAATATTATTATATTAAATTAGTCATAAGTACATAATGTTATTGATTAATTAAATGTATGGTTTATTTCTTTTGTTTGTGGTAACACATATTTTAGAAAAAAATATTATAAACTTTTAATAATTAGCTATAAAATAATTATTCGAAAAAATAATTTAGGTATTCAATATTACATAAAGTCACTATTTTCATTTTTTTTATTTTATGTAAATAATGGATTATTATAATTTTTTTTTTAATTTGCATATTCAGTTTTCCAAACTACTATATATATATATATATATATATGTATATTTGTCCGTTAAACCTTTATTTATATACATAATCTTTTTCAGTAAAACGAATTTTTTTAATACAAACATTTGTTAACCTAAGTTAGCTAAATTTAATCCTAAGGTTAGTTATTATTTTTTTGAATACTAGTATTCTAATTAACATAAAACATGAAACGTAATTATTAATTAACCAATATAATACATAATCATTTTTATTTAGTAGAAAAATATTTTTGTTTTTATCATTACAAGAAGAAATAATTAGCCTTTTGTGTACACTTGGTACTGTTCTAATATTTTGTAAAAAAATATACGTTGCAACATATTCAAATGACAAGTTACATTTCAAATTTGACTTAATGTAACAAAATGTTTGAGCAGTTAATAACAATTTTATCAGTAAATGTATTTCAAATAATGGTTATTCAAATTCAAGAAAAAAAGTTTTTTGTAAAAAAAACTTTTAAAAATCGTTACATTAAATTGACTGACTTTGTGCTATAGTCAAACCTTTAATTATTTTAATTGGAGAAGAAAAATAATTTTTTGTAGTTACACATACAGGTTTATTACAAATATTGCCTAGAATAGGGTACAATGGAAGATCTTTATCATTGTGGATTTGCCTAATAAAACATATTAATAACAAACAATAAAATGTTTACAATTTTGTGTACTACATGTTTTGTAAGAAGGTCAATAGACTCTGAAAGTAATAAAAATAATAAGAAAAAATTAATTAATATTGGTATAAAAAGTTAAAATGGAAGTACATTCGTATTCATAAATAAAGTTACTGGTATTTTAATGTTTATATAAACCAAACTAATAGACATTTTCATGTATTAAATGGCCAATAAACACTTGACCTTTGATTAAAATGTTGAAAAAACATAATTTAAGAATAAATGAGATATCTGTATTATTTACACCTTTTGACCACTTTAAACAGTTTTAAATTGGATAACTACATTATAATCATAAACTTTCTTAAACGTTTTTTATGTATAATGTATTCTACTTACTAAATATGTACACTATACACAAACAGTGACTGTACTTTATGCATATTAGCATTAATATAATTTAAAAATATTTTGCATTTTAACAAAATATAAAACATAGAAATACAATTATACCATTTTAACCAAAATGTCTTTTTAATAAATATACTGTTTCAAATAACAATATTAAAAAAAGTAAATTGTGAAATAAATTTATTTTGTACATTTTGACAACCAAAACATAAAATTGTAGCATATATATATATATATATATATATATAACCTCAACTTCAGATGAACTAATAAATAAAATCGGGGATTACAAATTTTGTTTTGGTTATTTTATCATTGGGTAAGGAAAACATTTGTATAGTGTACAACATTTTAGCTAGATAAACAGATAGGTACTTTTTATTGTCAACATTTTGAAACATTTTGTAAAAGAAAAGTAATAATTGAATACAATGTGCTAGGAGATTTTACCCTACAATTTATATTTTCTAATATTCATATTTGAACTTATAAAGGAAACCTTATGTTTCAAAAATACAATTATTAAGATTCTAAGGTATTGTTGATTAATACATTATTTCCAATGTGTAATACACAGGTTAAATTTAGTTCTGTTTTTATTAATTATAATTTTGTTTAATAATATTTTTCAATAGTTAATATAAAGTTATTGTGTTTATATTTTGTTGAATAATTTCACTTCATTTAGTTATTTATGCAGATTTTCAAATAATACTTTAATTACTTTATTAATACTGTTATAATTAAAACTATATAAAGCCTTATTCATGTTATATTAGTGTGTCGTGTAAATCCGGACAAATTCAAAATTACAACCAAATTTATTCTAATTTATTTGATAAGCATTTGAAATGTCAAATTTAATCTGTTTTAATAATTTCACTATACATAATTAAATAATTAAAATTTCAATAATAACATTTTTATATGCAACAAATTTATTACATTTTTTATACACAATTTGTTAAATTGTGCATTAATTATATATATATATATATATATATATATATATATATATATATATATATATATATATATATATATATATATAACTCACAACAATTGCTGCAAAAAAATGATTGTTAAACTAAAACCCCTATAGCAACTACATACATACAAGAGAAACGTCACTTCGATTATAAAATATACAATACTATATAATAAATGAAAAAAAAATACTATAAATAAATATATATATATATTGTAAGTAATAAAAAATTGTATAAAATATCAACTGATACAAAATCAAAAATGGAGTTAAAGGATTAACATAATTTATAACAGCAACTATTAACAAAAATACGGATTACATGCAATTTTTTCAGTTACCAAATGATTAAAAACATTTGATAGTTCAAAAAAATGCAATAATTTATGCGATCGCCTTTCTTATGACAACACAATCAGGGCAGATTTGAATGTGTGTTTAACATCAATTTTAAAAATTAGTTGTTGTTTATTTTTCATTAAATTAAGCACACAAAATAATAATAGCCTAATTATTATAAAAATAATATAACTTTAACTTATTATCCACGTTTATATAGAAGTAGCCCTTAAAATATGCTATTTTGGCCAACTCAGCCTTTTCAAATAAATATTTTAAAGTATATATAAAGGAACTATTATGTACTTGACATTATTTTTAATTCTCAATATTTATTTTTACGAAAAACAATTGGACATAACAAATTAATTTAGATTTAATATTCTTGTAATTTTTTGCGTTAATTTTTGAAATGTATATATATATATATATATATATATATATATATATATATATATACTGTTTATATACTTCATGTGTTTAGTCAATAAAAACTTTATTTAATTATTTTTACTACGAGAAACAGCTTTTACCAGTAGACATTTTACCAAAGCTAAATGTGAGTCTACATTTAGTGCCAGTGGTGGAATTGGAACCAATGCCCATCCAGTTTGAAGTCGAACGCTGTACCCCTAGACTACCCCGATAATTTAATTTTTATTTAAATAACATTTTCTTTTATCTGTTTGAAAATGTAAAAAAATACAAATACAATGATAAAACTATAAACGCATAAAAATTTAAGTTTTTAATATAATTTAAAGCAAAATCTGTAAAGAATAATTTTTCTCAATTCTTTTTACTATTTATCTGACATTTTTATCAACATTTGCCAGCTGACCTTAGATAAAAAATTAACCTTAGTAATTGTTTGTTTTTACCAAAGCATAAATTGCATTGAATGTTTGACAAATATGCATTAACATAAAATTTAAATAAATATCATTTTTCATATCATTAGTTACACATAAAATTAAAACAATGGTTATAGGTTTTTTTAATTTATATATGCAAATTATAAATTTAAATTTTTCAAAAGATTATAATTAAAATTAACATTTACTTAAGCAATATTTTTTAATGGTAACATTATATTAAAAATTGTAAAAAGAATAAAATTACTTTTTAGCTAAATTAGAAAAGTAATATTTTTAAATTGTGTTTAAATAAAAGTCATCAATGTGACATGCAAGCAATAAAATTTGAAAAACAAATAAATAGTTTTGAATTGTAAAAAATATAATTGTTACATTTACCTTTTCTTAAACTACTTTACTTTTGTCAGTTGATTAATTTTAAAACAAGAATTAAGATAAAAATAGATTTGTCCGAATAAATAACGTTAACGGATGTTGCAAACAAGTTGTGCTAATTGTGGCAAATTAGTCATTAAAGGTAAAAGTTATTTATAATATTAATTATTTTGTGTTATACTAATAATATAAAGACAATTTTTAAAATATTGAAGAAAACACAATATAAAAATTGCGTAATACTATTCTTTTTAATTAGCTTTAACAATTATATATACAATCCTTACAACAAATTTTGCAAAAAATGATTATTTAACTAAAACATCTGTGGTAACTACATAACATACAAAACACGTCACTTTAATTATAAAACATACAATATTATGTAATAATTAATATACAAGTATAATGTTATAGATACATATTATAACTAATATTACTTGACTCAATCTAAGATTGAGTAAAATTATCAACATAAAATATTACGTCAAATATTAAATAAAATGCAAAACGTGTCTAATTATTAGAGTTACTAAATTGTTTTTTTGTATAATTTACTACAAATATTAAATATTAAATGTGATAACATGTGTTTGTAACTATTTGGCCTAAATGTTTTGGCATGCTCTTGGTTAAAAAGTTAATATACTAATCTAAATCTTAAAAATGATTTAGATAAATATTTTAAAAATTTAAATATGCCTATACATGTTTTGTTTAATTCTAAAAAAAAAATTAATAATTTTTTTTGTTTATTACGTTTTACGCAAAACATCTTTCAGCTTTAGACATTGTAACGAAGCCCAACGTGCGCCCGCATTTTAGTGCCGGTAGTGGGATTCGAACCCACGTCCATCCAGGTCCAAATCGAGAGCTGTACCGCTAAACCACCCAGGCACTAATATTCGAATTATTGAATAGCCATTTTCAAAAATATAATTATTTTTATTTTAGCTTATGCTCTATTTAAATTAAGATTTTATTTAAATAAAACAAATTTCAATGCAATTAAAATTAATTTTGTACGATTACAATAAATTATTGTTTTTATAAACAATTGTCATCTTGGAAATAAGGAAATAACATTTTAGCTTATTAAAAATATTGTTATATTTTATTATAAAAATACCACTGCATAAATTAATTAATTTAATTTTCTAAGTAAGGGTTATTTAATACTTTTTTGTAAAATTAATGTAATATTTGTCATATCATTATTTCTTTCTAACCGCAAAATTTAAAGCTTATCAAAAATGTTTTATACGTAGTAACTTATTTTAGTATGCAAAATATTAATTCTTTGAAGGCAGTGTGTTATTAGCTACAATTAAAATAATTAATATTAAAAATGTTTTATTTTACTATTTATTATAAAATATACTTCTGGTGCGTTTTTTGGTAAAAAATCAACTAAATTATAATTTGAAAAAACTAGTGTTTTACAGTTACACCATAATTTTTAATAAACAAAAAAACATTTTATAGTAACAAATATTTTAAAAAATTATTTATTTAAAAACTAAATATTAAAGAATAATTAATTAATTAATTTTTAACATAAATTAATTTTTACTATAAATAAAATGTTTTTATGAAGTAACAACAACGTTAAATTTTGTATTGCCGAAACATAAACTTAGAACATTAAAATTCTATTTTAAATAATGATTTTAAGCATATTTATTAATCATTTATTATTTATTATTAAAAAATGTATATATTGCATTTAATAATTCCGTTTTTATGGAAGCAGCTATTAAAATATGCTTTTCTGACTAACTCGACATTTTTAAATAGATATTCCTAAGTGAATATGAAGCAACTAATAAGTACCTTACATTATTTTAGATTCTTAATATATATTTTTATGAACAACCAATCGGAAATATCAAATTAATTTAGATTTGATACTCTTATAAATGTTTGCACTATTTGTCGTAATAGGTATATATATATACAACCATTTCACAAATTAACGCAAACAATTATAAGAGTATTAAATCTAAGTTTGTTTGTTACTTCCGATTGTTTCTTCGTAAAAGTAAATATTGAAAATTAAAAATTATGTCAAGTAATTAATAGTTTCTGTATATATACTTAAAAATATTTATTTTAAATGGCTGAGTCAGCCAAAATAGCACATTTTAAAAACTTTTTCTATGTAAACGTAGATAATAAGTTGAAATTATATCATTTTTATAATAATTAGCCTATTATTATTTTGAATGCTTAATTTCATTAAAAATAAACAACAACTAATTCTTAAAATTCATGTTAAACGCACATTTAAATCTGCTCTGATTGTGATGTTATAATAATTATCAAAATAAACATTTAATTATTTTAATCTATATAAATAAAAATAATAAAAATTTTTTTTTTTATTTTAAAGAAAATTTTTAAAACAAATCTAATAATTTATTATTTACGTTTAACCTTGAGATTCCGTTTATCGGCTAATTTTGCTTTCTGATTGTTTTTGAAATGGAAAATAGTAATAAAAAATGTTTTTATTTCACCGAAAATAAATACCGTGTTATTAAAGAATTTAAAAAATGAAGGATTTTCACCCAAAAGATTGGCAGATTTATACAGAGATGACCTTTCAACAATTTATCCGATTATCAACCGTCAAAAACCACGAAATTATGATAATGTTGGAAGAAAACATGTAACGACTGCTACAGATAATCAGAAAATTGTTATAGAGTTAAAAATATTTATAATAAACCTATTTCAGAAACCAAAAAAAGTAGTTTAAACAATTTTACTTATTTTACTATAAGAAACAAAGCAATCGAATCTGATTTAACCCTACAATCAACTAAAGATTAAGCCATTTATTACCAAAAAACAAAAGGATGACAGATTAGCCTTTTGTAAACTATGGAGTGAACGCACTTGTGTTATTGGCGTTCCTTATACTTTGCCGATGATTCGGGACAAACCATTTAGTTATAAAAACAAAGTGGTGTGTGGCGCGAGTTTTCAAAAATATTCACTCTCGGTTGTTAGAAAGGAAGCCCACAGGTAATGTTTTAGTTTGGTATTAAGTATAATCAACCCATCAAATGGAAAATTATATCTGGTACCTTAAATAGTGAAAAATTTGTTTCAGTTATAAAGGATGTTTTTCATTATGAAATGTAACACACTGGCACGGGGGTTACTACTGTTTTTTACGACAATACTCCATGTCATACGTCCAAAAAGGTAACGCCATATTTATTTAAGTTCACTATAATAAACTTTATATTTACATTTAGACAGTAGAGGGGCTAAAATCGAAAAAACTATATTTTACTCAATTGCCACCTAACAACCCGAATATCAATGTTATCGAAAATGTTTTTAGTATTCTAAAGCGCAACATCAATAAGCATACTGAAATTAAGGATTTATGTGAGCGCATTTGGTTTGTTGTTCAATATGAGATAAAACAAGAATATATCAACACTCTTATCGACAGCATTCCAAAAAACGCCTGTATCAGGTTGTTCAAAAGAATGACGATTACATAGATTTTTGAATTTTTTCAACTTTGTAATGCTCTTAATTATTTGGAAACGGAAAAATTCCATTTAATTTATATTTTTATTAATAGTTGACGTTGTAAATCATGTTAATCATTTTACTCCACTTTCGATTTTAAACCAGTTGATATTTTGTACATTTTTTTTACTTACAATATATATGCATATATAATTATAGTTTTTTTTAATTATTATATGGTATTGTATATTTTATAATTGATGTGACGTTTCTCTTGTACGCTGTGTAGTTGCTAGAGAGGTTTTAGTTTAATAATAACTTTTTTGCAGTAATTGATGTGAGGGTTGTATATATATATATATATATATATATATTATATATATATATATATATATATATATATATATATATAGTTTATTTTACAACCCTTTAGATTTGTAAAGCATTGGGTAGCAATATTGTTCCATATAATTTTTTTTAAAAGAATATGTATATCAAATATTGAAATTCTATTCGAATTTTACCGAACTGCGTCATCGGACGCAGTTCGTTAAAATTATGTCGCTTTTACTTGTTTGCGTAGTATAATAAAATGATATTCTCTTAAGGATTTTTTGCAATGTTAATTTTTTTCGTAGTAATAATAATGATATAAAAACATTTAAAATAATACTTACACTTTAAACAATGAAATCACAATTAAAGACAACTTTCGTCCATTACATGACATTATTAAAAGTAAATAAAAATTCATTTTGCGCTTTAGAAACATATAAATTAACAGTTTTAAAAGAAAAGAAAACTAAAAAACGTTTTATAAACTGCTGAATAAACACAAAATTACCGGAAAAACCTAATTAAAATGTATGTCACGTGGAATAAACGCTTTCACATAAAACAATTTTGTTAAATTGTGTTATTTTAACCAAGCAAAGAAACAGACATTGACTGTAAACATAAATAAATAAAAGGGAGTCCACATTTAGTGCCACTGCGTCCAGTGTTCTAGGCACCTATGCTATTTAGTAGAGTAATAAATGTTTACAAAAAATTACACTTTACATAATAAACAAAATTTAATTTTTAAAAGTTAACATTAATTAAAAAAAAATAAACATTAATTAATGTTTAAATTGTTGATATTAAATTTAAATAAAATACAATTTTGAACAAATTTAAGAAAATTCGGAAAATTTATAGTCAAAAATAGAAAGTACTATTACAAATAATTATTTATTTTTTGTAAAAATAATTTTTTTAAAATTAAACATATTTAGTTTACAACCTATATATAATAATTAACAAACTTTATTAGTATGTGGGTTTAAATGTTTGAAATGTTACATGATTTATTATACCAAACGTATTTGTTTTAACTACGTTTGTACTTTTACTTGTTCGGCGCGATTTTGAAGATTGCAAGCGTTTTTTTACCCAATTAGAATTTTGAATCAAAGGCCAAGAAGCGACTAGATAGAATAATTTGATGCGAAAATTTGGCAGAAATATAAAATAAATTAAAATTGCGACGAACTCGAAACTGCTTGCAACGAACTAAACAATTTGGACAAATAAATAATTTTTTTGGCATATATTGGATGCGTGTTTTTATAATTGTAATCATCCAACTGCTTTCTTATAATTATCAAAACAATTAGTGGCAAAGAAATCATAAGAAAAATTAAAGTTACTATTAAATGTCCAACAATACGATGAATTTCATTATTATTCCATGCATATGCGGGAATGAAGTATTTGCGGTATTTTGATACAGAATTCAATTTGAAAATAATGAAGGGATACATCATTGCAATTAGGACAATGGGAATAATATAAATTCCAAATATTGACATGTATAATACGTATTGTACAAAGAAATGCATAGACGTTTTATATCCGCAACGAAAATTGTTAAATGCAAAGGATAATGTATTTCTATGTACATTAGAATAAATTAAATCCGGTATCAATGTGAATAGTGAAAAAATTATAATAAAATAGGATATTAAATGTGATAAAGTGAGGTAATGATTTCCACGAAATTTTAAAGGTTGATATACAGTAATTAAACGATCAATAGTAAGAACAATCATCAATGTATTGGCAGTTAAATTAGAAGCTTTTGGTAAATAGTTTATAATTTTACACGTTAAAGGTGAATATGTATCAAATTTGAAATAAACTTTGCCATTGCTAATCCACGCCAATCCAGTTTTTAAATAGTCGTCTAGAAATGTATCTGACATAAGATAGACAATTTGAAATAAAGCAATCCACATTACGTATATGTTGTATCTCGACTGATGCTGTTTTTGCAAATTTCTAAATGTATACACGATAAATACGTTTCCTATTATTCCGAATACAACTAGAATAGGTGTAATGTAAGCACGAAATTTGTAGACCATTATTTCTTCTGTTGTGAAATTATAACCGTTAAATGAAATAGTCATTGTATTTACAAGTACAGTGTAGTTTTGTATACTTTACATTTTATATAATGTAGTGATATAAATAAACAACGTGTTCAATTTAAGCTGTAGTGTTTGCATCAATAAATATGCTTTTGTTTGCAGCCTTCAATACTATTTTTATGCACGCTAAATTAATTGTATTGGATAATAGAAATTTGACCCTGAACTTTCTAAATAATTTTGTAAACAATGTTTAGATAGTTGACGAATAATTAACAATTTATTTTTACAACTAAGTATAACCTTTAATTTAACATTGCCAAGACCTAGATGACGCTATTTTTGCTATTAATACATATATTCCTGTAGTCTAGCTTTTCAGCGTTAGGCACAGTTTTAATCTTTGTCACTGACACCACATGTGGGCACACTTTCGGCTTTTTTTAAATGTCCATTTCTGAAAGACGTTTACCGTAAAACATTTAATGTATGTCACGCAATTTTTTTTCTTTAATATATATAGTAAGAATTTAAAATAATGTAAAATATTTAATAGGTACTTTATATTTACTTAAAAATATTTATTTTAAAATGCTGAATTGACCAAAATACTACATTTTAAAAACAACGCTCATTTATAGGTGAATAATAAGTTGGAAGTACATAATTACATAGTTAGAATTTATACATTCAACTTTGATCTAATTGTAACTTTATAATGCTAATTAAAATAAAAATTTAAGTGCTTAAAAATATGTAAAAAACATCTTTTTTAAAGATTTATTTTGGTAATCTAAAAATATTTTATAATTTTAAATTATAATTGACCTTAAGAATCTGATTGATTCCCTTATCTGTTTTCGTTCTGTAAAATAAATACCAACGATATAAAAGTACATTATCTTAATGACAATGTATACCGTGTTATAAAAAAATTAAAAAACTGGATTTTCCCTTAAACTACTAGCAGAATAATATAGAGTAAGTACTACCACCATTTTGAATGGAACACGTTTGCAATAGACAATTGTAAATAGTAAAAGAAAGGCTGGCAGACTAAAGAAAACTTGGCTAAGAACTATTCGGGAAGATCTAATTGAAATAAATGTTTTATGGGCCCAAGCAAAACATTTGGCAGTATGTTCAAATATATGGAAACTTTTTGTTGTCTCATGTTCTCTTTGAATTACAAGACTTTGATGTTAATTTTTGCTGTAATTGTTATCTTATTGCCCCATGCTTATTTTTTAAAGTAAAAGGGTTTTGTAAAAATAATAATAATAATATAACTACCACCACTTATCGGGTTTTGAATTGACAAAAACCACAAAACGATAATAATGTTGGAAGAAAAAGAAAAACCAGTAAGAGCGATAATTGAAAAATTTTAATAAAATTTAAAAAAATTATAACAAGCTGATTTCAAATATTGTAAAAAATAATTTAGAAGAATTTAGTTATTCGACGGTGAGAAGCCGTGCAAAAGAATTTTGTTTAACATGTGAATTATCAATAGCTAAATTATTTATTAGTGAAAAACCAAAAGAATGTAGATTTATGTTTTGCAACAAGTAGATTGAACAAAGTTTGTTTTATTTGCCTTCCACAATCAACTCCTAAACTACTTAGTGTTAAAAACGTAGTTATTAAACTAAAACATTTATAGCAATCACATAACATACAATAAATACGTCATTTTATTTATAAAATGTACAACATTATGTAATAATTAAAATACAAGTATAATTTTATAGATATATATTATAACTAATAAAAAAATTACATAAAACATTAATTGATTCATAATCAAAGATTGAGTAAAATTACCAACATAAAATATGACTTCTAATATATTTAAAATCGCAGAACATATCTTATTTTTTTATGTATAATTTACTATAAAATATTAAATAATAAATAAGATGGCTCGTGTTTGTAACCACTTGGCTTACGTGTTTTGGTATGCTTTCGGTTAAAATGCTGATATAGTATTATATAATCTAAATTTTAACAAAAAAATTAATTTAGGCAAATATTTTTTTGATTTAAATATGCTTATACATGTTAAGTTTTATTATACAAAAAATAAAATAAATGGCATTAATGTTAGAACTATTAAATAGCGATTTTTTTAAATATAATTATTTTTATTTTAGCCCGTGTTATGGTTAAATTAAGTTTTTTTATCTAAACAAAATAAATTTAAATACAATTGCAATTAATTTTGTAAAATTACAATAAAAACGATTATTTTTATAAACAATTGTATCCCTGGCATAAGTAAAATACATTTTAGCTTAAAAAATATTGATATATTTTAGTAGAAAAAATCACTGTTTAAATTGGTTAATATAATTTCTTATGAGTTTATTTAACACTTTTTATAAAACCGATTGTATATTTGTTGCTTATATATTTTGTTCCAACTGTAAAATTTTAAGTTTGCACAAAAACGTTTACACACAGTAACTTATTTTATTATCCAGCATATTAATCTTTTTAAGTCAGTGTTTTATTAGCTACAATTAAAAGTAATTAGTATTAAAAACAATTTTATTTTATTATTACAAAATATAATTTTTGTGTTTTTATTTTGTAATGATAAATTAACTAAACTTCCTGTAATAAAGAAGATATAACATATTATATTTTCTGCTCTTAAGTAGCAAATAACTAAATTTGTATTAATTATATTTTATAATTTAAAAAAATAATGTATTTTATTTTTTTAAGTTAAATAATAATTTTTTAACAAACAGAAAATAAATTTATTCAAGAGCTGTACTTTGTTGATAAAACAATAATTTGGTACGAACCTCTTGGCTTTAAAACCATAGTGTTGTGCAGGTCCAGTTTTCAAAATGATTTACTCCCGGCAGGTAGAGAAAACGTCCAACCTCAACAAGCGATGTGTTGGTTTATTATTAAGTATAATGAGCCTATCAAATAGAAGATTATATGCGGTACCTTAGATAGTGAAACACCTGGATCAGGTTGTTTAAAAGAAAGGCGATTACATAAATTATTAAAATTTTTAAACTATATAATGCCCTTAATCATTTGATAACTAAAAAAATTGCATGTAATTTGTTTATTACTAATATTTGACGCTATAAATCATGTTAATTACTTTACTCCATTTTCAATTTTGCACCAGTTAATATTTTATATAATTTTTTATTACTTACATTATATATATATATATATAATAATCGGTTTTTTAATTATTATATTGTATTGTATATTTTATAATTGAAGTGACTTTTCTCTTGTACGCTGATTGGTTGCTAGAGGTATTTTGGTCAAATAATCACTTTTTTGCAGTGATAGTAGTAGCCAGATCAGCGTGGCTTTACATTGCTTTAACCAACCCGTTGGTGGGCATGGCTTCGGCCTTCCTAAAATATTTATTTTTGGAAGATGTCTACCGTAAAATATCTAAACTAGCAAAGATAAATATCTAAAATATTTAAAATAATATAAAAATATTTATATATAACTGTTAGTTTGAGTAAAATATTAATTGTGGTTTATAAATTAAGTAAGGTTATGTGCTCATATAATATGCTTTATAACGTTAATTTAAACTAATTATAATTGCAATAGTAATTATGTAAATAAAACATATTTCTTTGATATAAATACATATCTTACATTTATTTACATACTTTAAACTAGTTTTATGCATTCGTAAGAAATTGACATGTATTCTAAAGTACATTGTGTTCAAATGTGGGTATGTTTTTTGTGTAGAAACAACTTGGCAACATTCCAATGTTTATTTTACAATTTAATGTTTAAATGCATATTGTTAATTGCTACCCTAATTATTTTAAATAATTTAAACTTAAAAAACAAACAAAATAAACAAATTACTTTGTAAAAAACTTTTAAAACAAATTTGCGCTAAAAATAAAACAGAGTGATATATCTATATAATTAGATATAAACACAAACAAAGCTTGGTTAAAAGTTTTAATTAAATTATAATTTTAAAAACAAATAAATAATCTACACGTTTCTTTTTGATTAATAAATATTAGAAACCTAAATGCACCGAAAATTAAAGTTATCGTGTTGTACCCTACCACAAATTTCATGTCGAAAATGCAAATTGCTAAAACAACAAAATCGAATATCATTTTGTTATTTAAACACGAAATTGCGTCAATTATAAGAACAGCATTATAATTTAAAATATTTCTATATAAAAATACTGTTATGCACGTGTAATCATTATGTTAGATGTAAAAAATATACTTCGTACTGTATATGAACAAGCTGATGTTAAATTTTATGTATAATGATTTATTCGTTTTTGTAACACTAGTGTATTATATTCGGCACATGTGCATTTTACTTAAAAAATCTTTTATACGTTAGCAGTATTAATCAAATGTTAAGTAAAAACTAACCTTTTTTTACCAATATTATTATAAGGATTTAATTTAGATCATAAAAAAGAATTTAAATATTTTTTGTAAACACAAAATATAGCAAATTATTTGGTTAAAAATAAATTATATTTTTAAATCTATATATATATATATATATATATACAGTAGGCAACGTATTTTATTCCAGTTACATTTTTTTAAATATTTCAGTTTGTAAAATAAATTAATGTATATTTTTAAAATAAAATTTTTTTTTACACATTATAAAGATTTGATTAATACGCTACATTTTTCTATAAATATATAAACTTGATACATACGTTGGTAATGCAATGCCTAAACTTTAACTTTTTCTAGTTAAAATTTATTAAATATAAAAATGTGTAATTTACTTACAAAAATAATTATTAAAAAAAATTTTTTAATTTTATATTCTTTTTATCTTAAAAATAATAATTTTTAAGATAAAATAACTGCACATACATATATTTACAAATTTGCACTGCACTTTTAAATAGTCAATAAATAATTTATTTTAAAAGTATTTTAATGTAAAGAATTTTAAAACAAATTTTTTACCAAAAAATTATTAAATTATTTTTAATTTTTTAAGCACAAGGTCGATTTTTATTTTTAGTTTCAACATTTGTAATTTTGATAAAAGCCTTCTTATTTCCGCTCAGCGTCGTTATTTGTCTACCCATAATTATGATTTAGATCGAAGATTTTATAAAAGGAGCACAAAAATCAAAAAAATTGCCAAATGCATAAAAATAGATGTTTCAATTGTGTACAATATTTTGAGCAATAGAACAAGCCCCAGATCACCAACAATTGGTAGAAAACGTTCAACAACCAAACAAGATGATTAGTTTATAATTATGCAGCATCAGAAACAGAACAATTAATGCAAAACAAATACTTAGAAATTTTTTTATTTAATTGTAAGGAGGAGAATGAATTCTGAAAGCTTCATTCTTAAAGCGGCTGTTAAGAAACCTCCACTTAGTCGTACCCATGGATTACAAAGAGTAGAGTTTTCCAAAAAGTACAAAAATTATCCATCGTCATTATGGAGATCAATATACTTCACAGATGAATGTGCGACATCCTACGAATCAAGGACTGAACATTTAAAGGTTATTTATAGTCAAATTTCCCACTCAACTACACTTGTACTGCTATAAAAGTTGCACATCCTTCATGTGTCAAAGGATATTTTCAAATGAAGTACAATCAGTTTCTAAAATGGATGCGTACTAGTGGAAATTTAAACAGCGCAGAATTTGTACAAATATTCAGAGAATTGTTTTATAGTAAGCTGTTTAGAAATGCTACAGGACAATTAACAATTATTCAAGACAATGCCCTTTGCATACTTCAAAAGTGGTAATGTGTAATTTAACATAACTTACAATTTACTATACGTTTTTCTTATTTAGACCACAAAAGATTTAAAAAGCAAACAACTTACTTTTATTCAAATTCCTTATTACAGTCCAGACCTCAATGTAATTAAAAACTTTTTTAGTATTTTGAAACATGAGGTAAACCGCATGAAAACTGACGTATCATTAGAAGCAAAAATTAATCATCTAATAAACAATTGCATTTTAAAGGAATCTATTGGTACGTTGATAGATTCTTACCCAAAGCGACTGGCAGAAGTTGAATAAAAGCGTGGATATTACTTAAATTACTGACATTATTAAGTTTTGTTACCTTTATTTTGTATATTTATCTATTTTAGTAAATAAAATTATTTTTTAAACCCAATTATCTGTGTTTGTTTTTAAGTTTTCGTAATGGTGGTATTGTGCTTTATTGCTAAAACAAATGTTATTGTGTATTATATTAAGAATTGTTTTGCGAATAATATTAAATGTATATATATTAGTGAAATATTATCTAAGGTACTTATCAATAATCGTTAAATATGTCTAAGATAAGTAACAAGTAATATCATAGTAGGTCAACATTAGATTCACTTATAACACTATCTGTTTATATATATATATATATATATATATATATATATATATATATATATATATATATAAATTTTAAATATTTAAAATTGTATTTAATATTTTTTATAAGTTTGTCCAAAAGTCTAAAATGGGGGTTCTCCAATTGTTTAAACAAATTTTGTAGAATTTAATTATGTATTACATAATGAACTTTGTTAATTAAACATTTTTATTTGCCAAGCCATTTACTTTATATTTTATTAAACAAAAAATAATAAAAGTACAATTATATTAAGGTTTGTGCTGTTTGGAGGCAATTAGATATATGTAACTTTTCCTGTAATTACTAGGCGGTGTTCTTTTTTACTTTATAAAATGTAATTTGTTTTTAATAAATTTTATTCTATAATATTTTGCAAATGAAATATTTTTGGTGTTTTTATGTAAAATATTTTTAAAAATGGAAATGTAAGCTGGTCAAACAATACTTCTACTTGATGTTGTCAGGGGTTTTACGTAAGGTCTAGAAGGCAGATTAAAAGTTAAAAGGTAACCTTAATTTTGCATTATAGTGTGTAGTATATATTTGTTTCAAAAAACGTATTGTTTTTTTAATTTAAAAATAAAGTTATACTGACTAAAAGGAATGTTACAAATGATGTTAGACAGATTGACAACATACCTAGATAAAGGAAAATAATTATTGACAACAAATTACTTATTTAAAAGATTCGTTTATATATGCTTTTTCAAATTATTCGAAGATTACTATTTAAACGGTGTAATTTATTAATAAGTTTGTAAGTGTGCCTTTTATCTGTTTTAATAATTTAATTTAAAAAATTTGCCTTATTGTAGCAATCAGATTTGTATGCAATTTCTTTTAATTGTCATACTTTTTTATTTTACATGAAACAATATTGCAGTCAATTATACATAATTTAAATTTAGAGTTATTTTTTTATCTTTTTACCACTTTAAATGTTTTACAAAAACCTTCTTTTAACAGTGGATTTTTTATCAAAGTTGAACGCGGGCCCGCATTTAGTGCTAGTAGTGCTATTCGAACCTACGTTCACCATGTCCTAGTCGAGCACTGTACCGCTAAACCACCCTGGCAATTAATTGTATGTTTTATCCAAAATGCTGACAAATTGTCTGGTGGCCTAGTTTTAAGCAAGTGCATTAATTTAATTCAAATCACTTTGTAAAGGTACATTATTAGATTTATTAATGCTAATTTGTAAAAAGCCTTTTATAAACATGTACAATTGAGGTATTGAACTTAGAAGCACAACACAATTACGTTTGTTTTAGAAAATACATTCAATTAAGTAATTAGAAGTTTATAATATAGTATAAATGTAACAACTATACTATAAAGCATTCATAAAAACGTAGTCTAAATATGCAAATATAATTACAATTAAAATCATCAGTTAATAATACCAATTTTTGTGTTACCAATTCTTATAATAAAACAGCTTAATTTTATATTCTTTATCTGATAAAATGGTTTGAGAATATGTAAATTTTACGACTGGTGTTATTTTAATTGATAATAATTCAAACAAAAGCTTCTGCTTAATTTAAACTAGATATATTTTTTTCATTTGCTAAGATCGATATAACACAAACACCACCGGCGCTAAATGCGAGTCTACATTCGGCTTCTCTAAAATATCTACTGGTGAAAGATGTTTTCCGTAAAACATTCAAAATAGTAAAAAATTAAAATAATAAATAATCGATAAATAAATATATATTGTATTAACCTAAAATTTGGCATTAAGATTTAATGAAAATGCTTAAACATTTTTTATGTACTATGTTACTGTCAACATGTTTATTTAAACAATATTCCTAAATATAAAGCAATCAAAAAATATACATGTAGTTCTTTATTAATTACAAAAGATAATCTAATTATTCTTTTATTATAAACATTCATTTATATATAATATTAAATGTAAGCTGAATTGATTAATAAAAATGTTTTCAAACCTTTTCAAAATCCGGAATAATATTGATTTTGGCAAACCACTTTTTATATATTTAAAAAAAATTAAAATGAAGAATTGAAACATTTATAAACTAATTTCATTACAAAATAGTGAAAAGTGTGTCTCAAAGCGGAATTTATTAACATTGAACAGAATAATAATATAACAACATAATAACAATATAGTAATAATATAACATAATAATTTTAAGGTAAATATATAAATATATATATATATATATATATTTATTTATTTATTTATAAATTTTGCAAACAAATTTTAGTCTATATTAATAAAAGAAAATATAGGTAAATGTAATAATTCCAATAACAAGAATAATGTTATCATAGCTAATTGAGGATTTTGACAATAATTGAAACTATTATTAAGAATTATAAGGCAAACTTAATCAGTTACATTGAACTAGTACGGTAATTACATAATGTAAAATAAAAACAACATTTTATATAATATACAAAGTTATACTGTTAATAAAATTACATAACTATTTTTGGTATATTAGAATTATCATAGTAATAAGAAATTGTCAAACAAATATTAATTTGTTTGTAATCAAAAGTTTAGTAAATTTATTAACATAAAATTTAAACATAAATATTAAGAAAAATACAAAGCATACCTAATGTTTTTGGTAGTTAAATAGTTTTTTGTATAATACATTACAAAATAGTAAATAATAAACGTAATTGTTATTTTTGTAGGCATTTGACTTAAATGCTTTAATATGTTTTTAGTAACTCTGCTTACAGAAAATTGGAAATATACCAATTTAGCCAATTCCAAAAAGGGCTTAGGCACAAATTAGACAACCTGACTTATGTAAGACATCTACATTGTAATATAATTTATAAAAAATTTCCATTCCAACAAACAATGACAAAGACTTAAAATAGCAATGTGAGTGTTTTAAGGGCTACAGCATTATAGACAAGTAACTGCTGGTTAAATTAGGCTTTAAAAATTTTATATTGACCATAAAATTAATTGCTTCTCAAAAAAGTAAACTTGTACAAATATAAGTTATTGTAAAAAAACATTCGTTTTTAAAATAATAATAATATGTTGCATTTTGACTTTAAAACGTTTTTGCATACCAGAACAATAATTCAACTGTGTAAAATATTTGAAATTTCTTAAGTATTTTAAAACGATTTTCATTTGGCAGTAAATGTTGCCAAATATTTGATAATAGTTTAACTTAATGTTTGTAAAATACAACTAATTTTTTTTTATTTTTAATAAAAATGTTTAATGTTCAAACAATTTGAAAGGTAAAACACAATTTTGCTTTGTTTGCTATAAATAAATAACGTAATTTTTATAAATTATATTCTGTATTTTTTAAACTAGTTTATGTATTAATGTTTTAAGTTATGGACAAAACTGTTTTAGAATTTTTAACTGACATTTTTTATTAATTTATCTTTTGTGCACGTCAAAAGTAATGTTATTTTAACTATTCGTATTTTTCTAACTACATAGATAAATACAGTTGTGTGACTAACAAACAAATTAATAATAAAATAATTAATGGCAAAATTGGAATAAAGTATTTATATTGGCCTGATCTATAAAATATGATATTTTTACTATATTTACAACCCAGTCAAAAAAATATTTCTAAAAATATGGCTTGTTAACTAAAATGTTTTTAACAATTACATAACTTGAAAAATAAACTTACTTTAATTATACAATATATAATATTAAAAAATAAATAAAATATTATTAGAACTTTACTAATATATGTTGTAATTAATAAAACAATTAGCATGAAATGTCAACTGGTTTATAATCTAAGATTGATATGAAATGTAGCGTCAAATAGTATAAAAGCGAAACGTATATAGTTATTGGGGGTACTTAGTTGTTTTTTTTTGAATAATTTAATACAAAATATTGAATTATAAATGTTATTGCACGTACTTGTAACCACTTGGCTTAGGTATTTTGATATGCTCTTAATTAAAATGTTAATATAGTTTTACACAATTTAAATTTTAACACAAAAATTGACTTAGACAAATAATGTTTTGATTTAAATGTGCTTATACATTTTTTTATTTTATTATATAAAAAACACAATAATCATGATTAATGTTATTATTATTAAATAGAATTTTTTAAAGGTAGGACTATTTTTATTTTAGCCAGTGTTATGTATAAATTAAGTTTTTTATGTCAACAAAATAACTTTAAATATAATTAAAATTAACCTAGTAAAGTTATAACACAGATCATTATTTTTATAAACAATTGAGACATTGACATAAATCAATTACATTTTAGCTTGAAAGATATTGGTATTATTTGCCACAAAAATACTACTAATAAGTTATGTATATAATATGATATTTGTCGCAAAACATTTTTTAACCGCACAATTTTAACGTTGTACAACGTTTTTGTAGATATTACTCTTTAAGTTAGTATTTTATTAGCCACAATTAAAATTAATTAATATTAAAAAATTGTTCAATTTTACTATTATAAAACATACTTCTAATGTTTTCTTTTTCTAATAAAAAATTATTTAAACTTTTTATGATTTAAAAGTTAAAGCATATTATTTTTTACTTTTTGCTAACAAATAACTAAATTATTTTTATTTCTATTTTATAGCTACAAAAATTAATTAGTTTAATTTATTTAAACAAAAAAAAAACGAAATTGCTTTATTTATTACAAATAAACTTATATAATTTAAAAATAAAGCAATAATATTTTAGTATTGTTTTATCAAGATATATTTAATTTATACTTTAATTTTTTATAAAAATATTATTTTTTAATTTAACTAAAGTACAAATTAACTATTTTTAGTAAAAATTAACGTTTTCTAAAGTCATATCTTTTGTTTACTCTTAGTTTCTAAGTTACATGAAAGCATTTTTAATTTTTTACATTAAAATAAATAATAATGATAAATTATTTATAAAAAAGTAATCAATTGGTTTTTTACATAAAATATTTTTTTAAACATTTTAGATTTGGTTATACATCATAAGGTACTTTAAACTTAAAGTTTTCTGTTTAAAATCATAAATTTAAAGTATTTAAAAATATTTAAAAAATGATTTTAAGTACATAAATTAATAATTTGCTAATTATTATAAATAATATATAAACTATATTGAGTAATTCATTTTTTATAACGGTTACAATTCATCTATGACTTCATCACATTTTCTAAACCTTTTAAACATTTTTTTCTTATTTGATACAACATAAAACATGGAATATTTGGTAATATTTTGTAAAAATGTTTAGTTTTTAAAACATTTTGTAAAACATTTAAAAAATGAAATCAACTAAAAATTCTAAAAAATAAACAAAAACTACAATTTTTTCCAGTATTTTGTGCCGGAGTTGTACATTTTTAACTATTTCTAAATAAAAGTAGAATTAAATAGTAAATACATTATAGTATCTATTTCATTTTATTTGCAATATGTATTTAAACAAACATATTTAAAAGTAAAAATTGCATTTTAGCAAAATTTTAACAATTTATTTTTAAAAAGTAATTTATTAATAATCAGTTTCTACATAATGAATTTGCCAATTATATGAAAATTTTGTATCAATAAATAAAAAATTGCAATGTTTATAATAAAATTATAATATTTTTAATTATTCGCTTTTGAACGACAATATTTCCAACATTTTTCTACCTATTAAAAATAAATTAAAAATAGGTTAATTAAATATAAATTAAATTTTATAACTAGACATTTTTTATTTAATTGTTTTTACAATAAAACAAGAATTAATTATTTGATTATTTATTACATTAAACAAAGTAAGATACATTTATTTATATAGGCATCTTGTTAAAAATGCTATAAAATTAAATATTAACATATACTTAAAATGTCCCAGTTATTCATCATTTACAACTTCAATATGAGATTTCGTCTTATCCTTGGACCCAGCCAAATTTTGTATAAACAAATTCATGGTTAAAATATTTGTCTTGGATTTTGCAAATTTTGTATTTCGAATTAGGGGCAACGAACAAATGAGATGGGTCAGCATTTTGCGAAAATTGGGCAAAAACAACAAATAGATGGGAAATTGAGACGATTGCGTAATGGCTTCGAACGAACTGAACAACTTGGATAAATAAACCAATTTACGATTGTAGATGGGATACAATTTTGAATAATTTTTATAATCGGCTTGTTGCCTCAATATAATAATGACGACAATGGGCAAAGAAAATAGTAGAAATGTCGATGTAACAATCAAATGGCCCATAATTCGTCGGGCTTCGTTAGGAGTAACAACTTGTTGGTTGGATATGGTATGATTGAAGCGTGCCAAGAAACGCACGCGCCAGATAATGGAAATATTGATAAGAGTAATAATAATGGTGGGTATTATATTTATACCAAATACGGACAAATAAAGTGCATATTGTACACTAGAGTACAAAACATTTTCATATTGGCATTTAACTTTACCCATGGATAAGGTTGTATTTTTATTATTTAAATCCGAATAAATGACTTGTGGCAAAAACAAAAGCAGGGAAATAACTACGGCAGCGAAAATAACAATACGTGTAAAAATTAAATATTTTTTTGCACAAAATGTAACCGGTTTGTAGGCAGTAAATAGTCGATCAAAACTGAAAATAACTAGAAGCAAATTTGAAATTAAACTGAGTGCTTTTGGAATGTAACTGAAAAATTTGCACGAAAATGATGAATAGCTGTCGAGTTTAATATATATTGTGCAATCACTTATCCATGTCAAACCCCTACCCAAATAGTCATCTAACAGTGAGTTAATTATTAAATTTAATAATTGAAAAAATGTAACCCATATTACATAAATGTTGTACCGCGAAGGTTGGATATTATGCAACAGTTTAAACGTATATATAACCAAAATATTTCCAATAGTTCCAAATACAATAAAAATAGGTATGATGTAAGCACGAAACTTAAAAACTAATAATTCTTCAAAAGTAAAATGCTTTGTGGGAGTTAAACATGGCATTGTTTAAAGAGAATGGAATAATCAATTTTTTAAATAAATTATTAGTAATATATATATATATATATATACACGTGCGTGTGTGTTTTTAACAGCAAAATTGTTTATACTAGGTAAACAGTCACTAAGATTAGTGAATTTACAAAAATAATTATGATATTTTTTCTGCATTACAATTGGATGCTATAATTTTATATAATCTAAGTCATTCTATGGTGTATCAATGTAACCAATAGATTGGTTCAAAACAATTTTGTTTTTATCTATATTCTTGTCAAGTGTCTAACAGTACGTCTGCAGATCGGCATGCACACAGTCAATCTAGTAAACAATTTCATTTAGACATTACGAATGCCTATCCGAACAAATTCAATTATTGTTTATTTTGGCTCGATAAAAGAATAATATATTTAAAGAGAAATTATAACAAACACAAATAAAAATAAATTTAAAAAAATTGCAATAATTGTAAATTTAATATGTTTTATTTGATTTTTTAAAATGTATGATTTGTTCAACGAAAAATAATATTTTCCAAATGCATCATTTTTACTTGAAATACAAAACATATGTAAAAATATATCATTATATATTTATATATATATATATATATATATATATATATATATGTTTAATATTTATATAAAACTAGACATGTAAACATTTTTAAAAATTCTATTAAAATATCCATGTTTTTAAAATTGCTACATTTACATTATTTTTATGCTAAAAACAAATGTTTTCAATTAATAATGATTTTATATTTTGCACAATAAAATATTTCAAACTGGTCATTTTACAAGAGAATACAGGGTCTAAAATGGTACTTGTCAGTGAACTCTTATTTTTCAATGTTTGCTATTTTAACTTGAAAGTTATATTTTTTTCAACTAAGTAATTATGCTAAAATAATATGGACTATCGATACTTAAAGTTAATTGTGTTTTCACTTTTTTATAATTATAAATAGTTAAGTGTCTTGGAATTTTTGGATAAATTGCATTCAAGTGGGTAAATGGTGATAGTCACACTTAAAAATTTTATACATATAAAGCTAAAAACATAAATAGATTACGCAACACTAATTTCAAAAAAAAAATTTTGTTTACATAAGTTTATAAGTGTTTACATAACCCAGTACACGTCACTTCATACACTATATATAAAAAAAATTGATCAGTTTTCATATTTTATATGTATTGAAAATTTAACATTAATTATGGTGTGAAAAGATCAAAGAATATTTTTAATTACTTTACCTTTCATTTTTGTTTTATTAACCTATCTAACATTAAACTTGAACTCTTGACCTTGGCACAATTTTGAACATATATATAGTGTGATTACAATGAGTTTAAATACTGGAAGCTATTTTTTAAGGGTTATAAATTACGAACAAATCAAAAAAGTCAAAATATGGGTTTGACTGTTGAACAAATAACGGATTTATTTTATATAAGTACAAGAACTGTATACTGTGTGTTAAAGGATTATACACGTCCAAGAACAGCAGGAACAGGACCTGCACCATCAACGAGCAAACGAGATGATACTTTTATTATCACCAAACTAAAAAGAAACAGAATAAAGCCTATCCAACAAATACAAAACGAAGAAGTACCCAATTTTTCATATTCACTTATTCGTAATCGGATAAAATCGGCTAATTTGCAGTTAAGGAAAACGCGAAAAAAGTTTCTTTTAACTGCAGAACATAAAAGAAAACGTGTGGAATTTGCCAAAACGTATGAAGACCGTTCATTATGTTTTTGGAGATCGGTGTTTTTCATAGACGAGTGTGCTTTGAAATATGAACCATGGGCAGTGCAGTCCACGATCATCTGTGGTCCCGATTTTCTTCAAGACAACAATTGTATTGTTAAAAGTTCTACATCCATCATGTCTTCATGGATATTTTGGAATTAAGTACGAGCAACTACCAAAATGGAGCGAAACAAGTAGTCATCTAAACAGCTCAGAATTTGTAGCTATTTTTAAAGAATTTTTCAAGTCTAAACTACAACAAAGGGCTTCAGGGCATTTGGTGGTTGTTCAAGATAATGCTCAGGTGCATACATCGCAAAAGGTAACTTGGTTTTTATCATAATCTAAAAATTATTGGATTTTTTTATTGTTTAGACCAAGGATTCTTTAAATAGCAAAACGCTGAGCTTTGTTCAATTGCCTCTATATAGCCCAAATCTCAATGTAAATAAAATTTTTTTCAGTTATCTTAAACGAGAGGTGAATAAGACGGAAAATCGAGGTACACTCATGGAAAAAATCAATTATGTGTAAGACAATCGAATTCCACAGGATTATATCAATAATTTGGTCGATTCCTATCCAAAACGGTTAAAGGAAGTTATAAAAAAGCATGGCTATCCCTTGAATTATTAACTTTGGACAATTGGTGATGTCTGTTTTATATGTATGTACATATTTCATAATATAATTTATTTTTAAACAAATAACGTAGTAGTTTTTTCATGTTGTCGAAATATGTAAATTCTGGGTTTTTGGTCTAAGCGTAAATTTGATAATGCTATTTGCAAAAAGAAAATATTTTTAGTGTTTTGAATATTGATATTGCTAATGTGATGTTTAATGCTTATTTTAGTAAAATGTTGATGTGCCTAATATGCTTAAGTGATGTAAGGAAAGTCAATCAATTTCAATATGCTAATTTTGACAGCTCCTATTTTAGCCCCTGTATACACAGTAATTAATTTAATCTGAAATATGTTTACTGTTATAACATTGTTATTGAAAAGTTGACAAAAATTGCATTGGTTTAAATACATATTTTGGAATAAACACTAATGTATGTATTTATATTTTTAACTTTGATGGTTCAAGAGATAACTGCAAATAAATAAAAAATTGTTATAATTTTATAATTATCTGTACATTTTACTAATTTTCAATGTTTTTGAAACCGTAATTTTCTAGAAGCCGATTAATTAAGATGCTATATAAATGCAAACTAATAAATAATGTATATCAAAGACTGATTGTAATAATTTTTATAAGAAACTTTTTTGTTTTCTTTCTACCATCGTCATTAAATGCTTACTTTTGTCTTTGCAACAATTTTCATTGCGAAACATTTGTGGTAATATTTTGTTCATTAAATGTACATGGAGTGTAGCTAAATATTATGCCACCGAAAACAGTACTGCAAAAATCAATTTTGGATTTAGACAAATTAACATTAATTTTTTTTTATTACAAAAATATTGATAATGCCAACAATAGTACAGCTATCCAACTAATTATATAATGTGTATATATATATATATATATATATATATATATACATAATATTTACCAGTAACTTTTAAATAGATGTAAAAATGTAATAATTAACGTATCTGATATTTTATTATTGTGATAATTTGTAAAAAATGAAAAAAACATTATAAATAATAGTTCGGTAATTAATTATAAATGTTTTTACTGTTTTAATATAAATACATTTATTGTTATTAATAACATAAAAAGTTACAGAAAGGCATTTAATTATGAACATTATAAAACATTGTAATTAATATTTCTAAAGGTTTATTAAAATACAAATATTCATATTTTTTAATGCATTATTACAGTAAAAATTAAAATATAAAATATAAAATGTATGAAAGGAACACAATAAAGTACTTTATAACATTTGTAGATCAGATAACAATGCAATTTATCATTATTAGCGGCTTCGAATATGGACGTTTGTTTAAATGCATAAAACATGGTTATTAATAAACAATAATTATAACATAAAATAAAACAAATTATAAAAATCAAAAATTGAAAAAACTTTATTTTAAAATGTGTATAAGTAGCAAACATTTATCTATGTTTAATTATTTTATTTTATTATTTTGAATGTTCTACGGAAAAACATTTTTCAGCAGTAGACATTTTAGCGAAGCCAAACATGGTTTCCACGAATTGCATTGTATTTTATAATTGCACCTATTTTTGTATGCTAAAAGCTACTTTATGATACTTACTTCATACGGTAGCAAACCCATGCTTTATATATATATATATATATAATGTATGACGTCTCACATATGAACTTAATGCCATAAACACACTACAATTGTTTCTAGTTAAACGTATTTAAAAATCAAAATATTTAATTAATTTATAAAAAAATTATTAATAAAAAAATTATTTTTATTGCATTAAATTTTTATTTGTAAAAATAAAATCTGTAAAATAAAATAAGTGTTTACGTAAACACACAACGTAAAATCAAATTTTAAAATAGTTATTAATAATTTTATTTTAAAATAATTTAATATAGATAATTTTAAAATATTATAGTTTAAATTAAAAAAACACACGACCAAACTAAGTTCCATGTTTTTTCTACATAGTTATTATGCTAGTAAGTATCTAAAGTTATCAAATTGGATCCGTTCTGGCAACAATTTAAATAATAGAATATTAAATAAATTTGTTAAATATCAGTTGCAGCAAAATGCTGAAAACAATTTTTAAAATTTGTCCCTAATAATGCTCCGGTCTTTACTTCTTTTTTGGTATAACTTACAATTTACTATAGGTTTGACCTATTTAAACTTCATACATTTAGACAAAAGTTGACCTTTATTTGTGGGCATCGTTACAATCCAGATTTGAACACTAATAATCATTTTTAAAGTTCTTCTTAATATGAGGTTAATTTGCTAGAAAATAACATAATATTTGTAAAAAAAATGATTTATGATGTGAAAAGGTTATATATTGCACGGAAATATAAACGCTTTGACAGGCCTATATAGCAAACGGTGTACAAAGGTAATTTAAAAAACAATAAATTTATTGTTAATTGTCAAACTTAGGAAGCTTGTTATTATAAATAAAAAATCTTAATTGATGTAAACAATGAAATGAATTTATTTTGTATATTCTCTCCAGTTACAAGCATATAAAATATTAGTATATATTAATACAGCTTATAAACAAGCTGTTGTCAAAATAAATGCGATATAACGTATATTCATTTGTGACAATATTTACTTATAGAAAGTACATCCAAGTTGTAACTAAAGTAGTATACCTTAAACATTATCTTACAGGTATTTATAAAGTATTTTATAAAAACTAATATTTTATACCAATATCATTGTAATATGGTACTTTAAGTCAAAATAACATGTTAACCTTTTTAAAAATTGAAAAACAAACCAATTGGTTTCTTAAAAATAAATTATATTATAAAATATGTATACATATATAGAGATAGATAATAAAAGCTATAAATTTTAAATACTTTTTAAAAAAGTTATTAATGTAGGAGTCCCTACGTTTCTTAAACTAATGTTGTGGAATTTAATTTTGCAATACATAATTTCTTAATCAATTTTTTTCATTTCTTAAACCATTAACATTATATTTTAAAACAATTTTAAGAAATTACGATTACATTAATGTTTGTGTTGTCTGGACAGAGAGCGACATAAGTGAATCCAATGTTGACCTACTATGATATTGAAGTATATGTAGCACTTGTTACTTATCTTAGACATATCTAACGCTTATTGATAAGTACCTTAGATAATATTTTATAATTACTATGTATATACATTTAATATTATTCGCAAAACAATTCTTAATATAATACACAATAACATTCGTTTTAGTAATAAAGCACAATACCACATTACGAAAACTTAAAAACAAACACAGATAATTGGGTTTAAAAAATAATTTTATTTACTAAAATAGATAAATATACAAAATAAAGGTAACAAAACTTAATAATGTCAGTAATTTAAGTAATATCCACGCTTTTATTCAACTTCTGCCAGTCGCTTTGGGTAAGAATCTATCAACGTACCAATAGATTCCTTTAAAATGCAATTGTTTATTAGATGATTAATTTTTGCTTCTAATGATACGTCAGTTTTCATGCGGTTTACCTCATGTTTCAAAATACTAAAAAAGTTTTTAATTACATTGAGGTCTGGACTGTAATAAGGAATTTGAATAAAAGTAAGTTGTTTGCTTTTTAAATCTTTTGTGGTCTAAATAAGAAAAACGTATAGTAAATTGTAAGTTATGTTAAATTACACATTACCACTTTTGAAGTATGCAAAGGGCATTGTCTTGAATAATTGTTAATTGTCCTGTAGCATTTCTAAACAGCTTACTATAAAACAATTCTCTGAATATTTGTACAAATTCTGCGCTGTTTAAATTTCCACTAGTACGCATCCATTTTAGAAACTGATTGTACTTCATTTGAAAATATCCTTTGACACATGAAGGATGTGCAACTTTTATAGCAGTACAAGTGTAGTTGAGTGGGAAATTTGGACTATAAATAACCTTTAAATGTTCAGTCCTTGATTCGTAGGATGTCGCACATTCATCTGTGAAGTATATTGATCTCCATAATGACGATGGATAATTTTTGTACTTTTTGGAAAACTCTACTCTTTGTAATCCATGGGTACGACTAAGTGGAGGTTTCTTAACAGCCGCTTTAAGAATGAAGCTTTCAGAATTCATTCTCCTCCTTACAATTAAATTTAAAAAATTTCTAAGTATTTGTTTTGCATTAATTGTTCTGTTTCTGATGCTGCATAATTATAAACTAATCATCTTGTTTGGTTGTTGAACGTTTTCTACCAATTGTTGGTGATCTGGGGCTTGTTCTATTACTCAAAATATTGTACACAGTTAAAGCATCTATTTTCATGCATTTGGCAATTCTTTTAACTTTTGTGCCCCTTTTATAAAAACTTTGATCTAGTCATGGGAAAATAACGTTAAGCATAAAGTGCGCTGAAATAGGAAGCCTTTTTATTAAAATTTTAAATTTTGAAACAAAATATAAAAATCAACCTTGTGCTTAAATTATTAAAAATAATTTAATAATTTAAAAAAAAAATTGTTTTAAAATTAATTATTTATTGACTTTTTAAAAATAAAGTGCAAATTTGTAGATATATATATGAGCAGTTATTTTAAGTTAAAAATTTTTTTTAAATAAAAGGAAAATAAAATTAAAAAATATTTTTATAATTATTTTTGTAAATAAATTGCATTTTTATATTTAATAAATTTTAACTAGATAGAGTTAAAGTTTAGGCATCGCATTTCCAGCGTAAGTATCAAGGTTATATATTTATCGAAGAATGTAGCGCATTAATCAAATCTTTATTATGTGTTAAAAAAATTTGTTATTTTCAAAATATACATTAATTTATTTTACAAACAAAATTTTTTTCTTAAAAATTAACTGGAATATAATATACTGGAATATATATACGTTGCCTACTGTAAATGTAACGTTTATTTTAGTCTTGGATTTTGTACTTTATATAACTAAAAATATATTAATTTCAAAATTATATTAAAAATTATGTTATCTTCTTAAAACATATAGACAAGAGCATTGTATTTGTTAATTGCTCAATACTCTAAATAATCACCTTACTGTAATTTAACTTAGTAATTGTAACATAATTATCCATTAATTTTAATAAACTATATACTTTAAGTGCACAACGTTCCTGTTTAATTTTTTACATAGTAAATTATATCTGAGTTTATATATAATAATATTTTTTTATTATAAATCAATGTCACCTGGCACACGTTTTTTGATTATGTACATACTCATATCAATAAAAAAATTATTGTTTTGTTTATAAGTAGATAATTATTATACATAGTTCATTTAATTTTTATACACATTTGAATTATGTGAATTCCTTATTTGAATAATATTTATTGGAGAGAACTAAAAATAATATTTTACCTTGTAAAAAATTAACTAATTAATTAATTATGATAATATTTTCTTGATACAATTAAGTAATGTTCTCAAAACTAATTATATCCCGATATATATATACATATGCAATATTCATATTGTTATATAATATTATTATACTATATTTGTATTATTAGCAAAAACATTTATGATTAGCTTGTAAACTAATAAGACAAATTAGATAATTTTAGAATGCCTACAACCCGAAAGAAAACATTTACAAAAAAATATTATAATTAATTTATTATTACAAATATTTATTATTTTTTAAATAAATCAAAATTTTAAAAACCTTAAAATACAACTTTAATAAAATATATTAAACCATACAAAATCTATAACGAATAACAACCCCTAGTTATAATACAAACGCACAGATAACTAAAGTTTATTTTAAAAAGTAGGAAAGCCATTCTTTTAATGCTGGAGGGAAATAAGTTTGAAAATGTGTGAACTGTTTTTATCTAGTATTTGACCTGTAACATTCTAGAATTTTTTGCGGTGTGTATTTAGTCAAAGATTGCAAATATTTGCAATAAAAATTACTTATTGATAATATTTGCATAGTTATTATGCTAGTAGGTATATAAAATTACCAAAATGGATCCTTTATTAATCCTAACAATAATTACTACACAAATGCACCCAACAAAAGCAATTAATAAAACTAATTTTTTGTTCACTTGACACAGCTAAAAAACACTTTTCTTATTGAATTAATAAAGAGTTCAACGGAAGTGCATGCTTATACATCTCCTCCATACTATACAATTTATTACAAACAAATAGCCAAGTTAATTTCAATAATTATTTGTATAATATAATCCATTTACTTTTTTATTATATACAGGTTATTTTTAGTTTTACTATAATTTCAGTAATTTGGTTATACTGAATTATTTTAATTAATTATGAAACCATGTTTTAATTTAATTTTAAATTAATATTTTATAGAAGCTTGCAGCAAACAGTATAATTGTTTTTATTTTTACCATATATGTGTATAAAAACTAATAAACTAATTAAAAACTGCTCGTGTTTCAACGTAGCTAACAATAAAAATAATTTCTTTTAAATGTAGAAATGAAGCATTTCGCAAGTTTTACTAATGCATCATAAATATATTCTGGCCTAGTACACTGTTCATTTTCTAAGAACGTAGTGAATTGTCGCATTATTGCTACTTTTAATATGTTATTACCTTAAAATGTAACTTACATTCTAAACAATATATATTTATAAATCTTCCAAAATAACAAACGGAAATAACACCTGACAGTAGTTAAATTTAATAAATTGTTGACATTTTTTAAAATAAAACCATAATTAATTTAGTACCAGTTGTGTTAAAATTTTTGTTTCACAAATTTATTGTCATTTTCTTAAAATCGCACGTTTGAATCTTTTACAAAATGTGACAAGTTTATTTAAAATAATCAATTTTCAAACAACACATAGTTCAGTTGAATTGTTAAATTTAAATAAATAAAAAAATAATTTTTGATAAGTTTTATATTTCATAATATATTTGTTAATTTTTTTAACGTGCAAATCTATCGCTACAATGCTCAACTGAAGCAAGGGTGGACGTGTATTTAATTCCCATTACTGTTACTAAACGCAGATTACTGTTTGGTTTCGCTAAAATATTTACTGCTAGAAAATGTTCCTTTACAAGATTTAAGCCACAATCAAACCCAAGTGTTTTTTAACTAACTGAATTAACTGATTTTATTTTAATATAATTATTTTGTCAACGTTTATTGATTGAAACAAATTAATGTTGTCTAAAGTATGCATTTAATTAATAGGTAAATTTTTATAAGGGGTGTTGTAATATTTAAAGTGTAAATTGTTGTAATGCATAAGTGCATATAGTGTGATGTTTTAAACAGTCTAACAATGTTAATCGGGATGTCATTATAAATCAAATTGTTATAACCAGAAAAACATTGTTATGGTTTTTCAAAATACGATTGGTTGAAATAAAAAATGAATATAAATTTAAAAGAAATGAAATGCTTGCGTGTTGCAAAATTTAAAAATAAAAAAATTGTTTCTCTTTTTGACGTATTCCATTTAGAAATTAAACCCAAATTAATAATTGTAAATTACGTAATAGTTTTATTGTACGTGCTGTGTAAAAGCACAATTTTACTAAAATTACAAGTTTTATATAAACGTAGCGTCTAGTACTGTATTAAAGCCTATTTTAATAACAACAACAATAATAATCATAATAATCATAATAAGAGGATAAGTAGGAATAATTAAAAAATTATTAAGTTATATTACCGTGTTTAAAATAATATATTAAGATAAAATGTAATTGAAATAAGTGGCAAAATAAACTATTTCAACAATTACAAAAATTAAAATTTTATCATCTTTAAAATTAAACAACTGACAAGTTGTACAATAAATTAATTTTTAAGTTTCAGTAATTTTTTAATGTAATTTCTATTTCACAATTTGGTCTACTTTACACAATTATTTTAACACTGTGATGATCAAAACAATTGGTTATGACATATACTTGACAAATAAAATTAAGAGACAAAATGCATTTCAATACCTAAAATATGTGTTTACAAAAATATTCTAAACAATATTTCAAGTTAGACATCTTAGTTTTAATAATTAAAAACTTTTAATTTAACTTTTATTATGATAGTTGAATAATTTTAAAGTTTATTCAAAATATCACTAATAATTCTAATCATACTTTTTATACTAATACTACTAATATATATATATAAATATATATATATATATATATATATATATATATATATATATATATATATATATGGTCTAGCAGTACAGTACTGAATTTGGACTTTGGTGGGCATGGGTTTGAATCCCACTACCGGCCCACTAAAATGCGGGCCAACCTTCGGCTTCGTTAAAATGTCCACTGTTAAAAAATGTTCCTCGTAGACAAAATGAAATGAAATATATAAGTTTCCTTAGTAAGTTAGTTATTGTTTATAGTACATGTTAAATGACTTTTCTATAATTGTCATTTTACCAATTCAAATAATTTAATTTTATTATTTGATTAATGTAATTAATAAAGTTACATTTTACTTTTTGTATTTGATTTTAATTTAGATATTTTGTATGAAATAATTCTATTAATACAAAATTACAAATATGTGAAAAAAAATTTAAAACAAACAATTTTTACAAGCAATTACTAAACCGGAACTTTAATAAAATGTATTAAATTGAACAATTTCGTCTAAATAATTTTTAAAATTTTAAGTTTAAGTAATTTTTAATTGTTGTAATTTTTACTTTACAATTAGATGTATTATCAACAATTATTTTAATACTTTGATAGACAAAAGAATTACTGATGAAATTAAATTAAATTAAATTAAGACACATGTAACAGTACTTTTTAAATAGGTGTAAAATAAATTGTGCCGGGGTGGCATATCGATACAGCGCTCGAATGTGGACCTCGATAGGTTCGAACCCCACAACTGGCACCAAAATGCGGTTCTACGTTTGGCTTCGTTAAAATGTCTACTGCTGAAAGATGTTTCTTGTAGAATATTCAAAGTAATAAACATAAAATAAAAATTAATTAATTGATTAAAATAACAAAATATAATGTTTATATAATCATTGTAAACAATATTTTATGGTAAACATTTTAGTTTTAATAACTTTAAGAAATTAATTAATTTTGAAGTTTATTTTTACATTTAAGTAATTTTTAATTTTATTCAAAATATGATTGATAATACTAATCATACTAATAATACAAATATTAATTTAAATTTATCTCTTTTTTATAATAATAAATAATATTTGTAAACGTTTATAAACTGATGAACATGGTAAAGGGTAAAACTTATTTATTTTAATACAAACATCGCGAATATATATATATATATACGTATATCAATTTTTAATATATCAAATAAAATTTTAATTTTAAGTCATTTAAACTGTAAAATTGTTTTTGAAATAATTGAACCTAATTTTGACAATAAACATTTAATAAATTGCTTTTAATAAAAGAAATTTAGATTAATAATAAAATGTATATTGGTAAAAAGTTGCAACTTTTTATTAATTGTTACATTAATCAACGTTAAACTTATTCATCAATTAAAATGTTCAATATTCTTAAATTTATATATTATTGATTGAGTTTGTACGACAATAAAATTGTATAATTAACATGGTTCTAAATTTGTTGATCGTAAAAACCCATTAATTTTAAAAAAAATTGTAAACACTCTTAAATTTGTTTATTCTAAATAAAATAAGTAATAGTAAATTAAAGGAATTACTCAAACATCATTGCATACATTTATAATAAAAATGCTTCGTTTTTAGATTGTGTATACACATCTAAATTGTTATATTTATAACTTAAAAGTTAAAGTCATTTTTATTTACTTAAATTATTTTACAAACATTTTTTGGACTGTTAACCAACTTTTTTTACTCTTCTACTGGAGCGGTATAAATAACTAACAATTGTACTCCAATGTTCAAGAATTTCAGTCCTATAAAAGGTAATAAAGTCAACAATAAATTAATACTGTTTTATTACATAACTCTTTTGTTTTAAAAAACATAGAATAACAAAATTGCAATAATATTTTACTTTTCTGGTATTGAAAATTTTGCAATCAAAGATCGAACGTTTCCAGTTTTTAGTTAATTTTGTCATTGGAATTACACTTGTACTTCTTCGTCTTCAGTTTCTAGAATAGCGTTCTCGTGTTGTTGTTTCTCTTAACAGTATTAAAATGTTTTTCAAATACCAACTTGTTCATGTTGCCTTCTGGCGCTGTTACTGTCTCAACCGGCTATGGTGAAACAATACAAGAAACATTTTGTGTTATTTTTACTACTTAAAATAATACTTAAGTAGATACTTTAACCACACAAATATTTACCAAAAGTTACACAATTCCTAAAAAACCAAGTGAATAATTAAATAAAAGTTATAAATAAATCAAATTGTTATTCCAATCAATTAAAATTGACACAATAATTGTATTGAAATAAATTAAGTTAGTTCAAGTAGTTAAAAAGCACTTCATTTTATTGCCGCTTAATTGAATAAACTTGTTGTATTTATTATTAAGTCTGAATTTGTGGTTTAATTAAATTTAATATAATTGTTTGAAAAATAACAAATCGCATTTATTTAAGGATACATAGATTTGTTTATCATATTTACGAACAGGTTTTTTTATTGCTGCAGTTCAACGTTTACAATTTACTACGTCAATAACGGCATCATTCTGAAAAGGCTTGGGGCAATACAATATCAAATGTTGCTAAGCTTCTAAATTTAAATCAAGTATAAAATATACAGTGTAATTTTATCAATTATTTAAACCGTTAAAAATACTAAATTTTTTTAAATAATAAGGTAAAATGCGGATCAATATTTAGTCTATTATTGTATAAATAATTCCTAATTTATAAAAATGAATTTATTATTTAAATATTTAATATTAAATATTGGATAAGTGTGTTTGTAATAATTAAAATTTTTTAAATTAATTCTTTTAATTGCTTACATGTGTCCTGATGGTCAAGTAGTACAGCGCTGAATTTGGACTTAGGTGAACATGAGTTCAATTGCCACTATTGGCTCTAGCTTGGCTTCGCTAATTATCCACTTGCTGTAAATTGTTTCTTCTAAAATATTGATACAGCATCAATCAAATAAAAAATTATATATATACATATATTTGCTTTTTGGCTCAATGACCTAAGATCACATGTAGTACATGTTCTTTGCAATGTACTTTCTGTAACGATTTTTAAATTGAGACCATTAAAATTACCTGTATTTTTCCCAGTTGAACGTGTGCTATGAGCTTGCTCAATTCCGTTGATAAGTTGGTCTTGTATTGCATTATCTTGAGAATTGGTTCGTTATGCATGCCAGGGTGGTCTAGTGGTACAGCGGTCGACTTGGATCTGGATGGGTATGAGTTCAAATCCCACTACTGCCATCAAATGTGAATCCACGTTTGGTTTGGCTAAAATGTCCATTGCTGAAAAATGTTCTCCGTAAAACATTCAAAGAATATATATATATATATATATATATTAGAATGGTGTTCACAAAGTATATAACTGATTACTTGTTTTCACTATTATTTACTCCCCGTTTAATAATCTAAATCATTTTATCATATAGTACATTCTATTTTAAAGATGGTGGTTAAGTTACTGTTTTTAAAAAATGTTAAATGCTTTAAAGTTTTAGCGTCTGTGTTGTAATAAAAAATATGTACAGTCTTAATAACTGTAGTCAACTTATTCTAGACTAAGCAGCAAACCAATTACAGTTTTTGGATAATTTTTATTAAAGGTTAAATACTTAAGTGTAGGTAGGTGGGGTTTTTAAAGGCGAACGTGTGTGTAGATGCTTTCTAAATGTGCATTTTGTTATATTTTTGACAAATTATTTAATTTTTCTAAAGTTTTGTTTATCAATAATGTCAATAGACGGCTTTTCAAGTTAAGTACTAAAAATGTTATGTCTGATAGCAAAAAACACAAACTCTACATTTCTGAGTCATAGCACATAATTAATGCATTTACAAAACTATAATACATAATTCTTCATTTTGTACCTATTCAAAAATAAAAATTGCCGGGGTGGTCTAGTGGTACAACGCTCGAATTTGGACCTTGGTGGGCATCGGGGTTCGAATTCTACCACCGGCACTAAAATGCGGGCCCACGTTCGGCTTCGCTAAAATGCCCACTGCTAAAAGATGTTTCTACTAAAGCATTCCAAGTAGCAAACATAAAAAAAACATTATTTAATTACTAAGAAAACAGCTATATATTGATTTTTAAATATTTGTTTATTTGTATATCAAAAACTGTGCTTTCTTTCGGTTTTAATCAACTTTGTAATCTAAATTATTTTACCACATTTTGCTGTAGTTTATTTGAATTGCGTTGTTTTGTCATTTTTCGGTTATATTTGAAAGCCATGTTGATAACGCCGTGTTGATTGCGCTTAATAAAAAACAGAACAAGATTACTGCATTTAAAAGGACTGAATATGTTGTTAATTAAGATAAACGTTAATAGCCTATAAATACATTAATAACATGTGTGTTAGCATAATCACCATAAAAACCATTACAAATTTATTATTATTTATTTTATTTTATTTTTACTACTTTAAATCTTTTCTACGAGAACCATGTTTTAGCAATAGACATTTTAGCGAAGCCATTTTGGGCTGATGGTGGAAATCAAAGTCATGCCTACCCATGTTTGAGTCGAACGCTGTACCGCTAGACTACCCAGGTATATATATATATGTATAAACAAAAAAATGAAATCTGTACAATAAGCTTGCGTAATGTATGCTAGTAGAATTTGTTTTTTTTTTAAAAACAAATATTAATCCGTTATTGCATAACGATAAATGAATGTTTCAAACATTTTTATTTGTGTATGACAAGGATGTAGCAAATTGTTTTAGATAGAGCAGATTAAGTCAATTTAGTTTGTATAAAAACAAAAAAAATATTCAAAAATAAATGCATTAAGAAACTTGCGCGACTAAATTCACAAAAATCATTAATAAAAAATAAAATATACTCAAATCTTTCTTGTTTAAGTCGGTTACCCGAGCGCTTGTAATTCAAGGTGTTTTTCAACTTTTAATAAACAATGTTGTTTGTTGCTAAGCAACATGCAATAAATAACATACTATTGTTCTCTTTAACGTAAAGTCGCTTTTTTGATCTATTTTTTCTATTTTTGGTTTAATAAGTAGTGTTTCGTTCTGTTTGTTTTTTTTTATCTACACAACTGATCTATTTTATCTTTTGTCAACCTTGTCTTTTTATTTTTTATTTTCAATGCCAAAATTTTCCTTGTTGCATAATTTTTAACTTTTTGTAAAATGTAGTTGTACCAATTCAATCTTTTTTTCTTAAATTATTTTTAAGCTTAAATAACATTTTAGTTTTTCTATTAGTATAATTTTTTATTACCTCCAATTTTGACAATTCTAAAAATATTATAGTATTTCTATTTTTATTAAATTTAGTTTCTGTTTCAAAGTTTTTAATATCCTAGATTTTAGATTAACTAATTGTAGCAGGTCTTATGAAGGTTCCAAAAATATTTTCTTTTGTTTATGCTGTTATCCTTCCATTAAATAATACTTCCAAACGTTCCCTTTATTTTTATTTTATCTATTTTTACTACTTTAAACAATTTCAGGAAAACATCTTTTAGCAGTTGATATTTTGGCGAAGCCGAACGTGGGTCCTCATTCAGTGCTGGTGGTGGGATTTCAAATCCACCTGGTCCACCTGGTCCAACTTGAGCTCTATGCCCATTGGCCACCACGGCATGATATTGTGTTTGTGCCTTTTTTCAGTTGTTTCCGATTCCACATTGCAATTGTCTGTTAGTGATAAACTAAATTGTTCAAACTTTTTCACATTTAACAATTGTTAATTTTTTAAATTTTTATCTCGCTAACATTTTTCTTTTCCCATCAAGTCAGGCTATTATTACTATTACCTAAGATACCTATTTTCCAGCCACTTTTAAAAAAGTACGTTAATTTTTATAAGAAAATTAATTACATTTTAAGATTTGACTACATCATAATATTTTGCATTATAGGAATCAAAATCATCTGGCGTTTTGGCAATATTCTTGTTAGCAGAATACATGTCCTATAATATAATGCCATTCATTTTGTTTTTATGAAACGTAGATACAAAAATGCTTTTATGTATTAAAAATAATGTTACTATATGTATCGTTTTTCAATTTTTGTAGCAAATTGTATATTGTTTTCTACTTACAACAATTAGTTTGTTGTTTTCAAAACAAGTCCTTTAACATTTTTTTTGGTTTCTATTGCTTAAATGTTTTACATTTTCAAACGACATTTTAGTACATGGTAATTTGGCAAAACCATAAAACAATTTACAGTAATAGTACTTGAACCTGTGTTAACTCAATTTTGAGTTTAATGTTTTACCAACTTGGCCAGCCAGGCACAAAACATTAAGAGTGAGTTAAAAGGGAATTTTTGAAATTAAAACAAAACATTGAGAGATATATGATGAAATGTTAAAAATTACCAAAAAATAATAAATATACAAAAGTAATAATAAAACAAGTTTTGTGTTACAAAACTCTACCTAGTTTGGACCAGAAATAATCCAATGTGGCCAGTTTTAAGCCTAATAAAAAGAGGGAGGTTTGATCGTAAGGCTAGCAACTTAGTTTTTGTAAAAAAAAACTATATACATGCACAAACAATAAACAAACAGCGGCAAAGAAGTGATTGTGCGTACCCAAATGACAGAATTGAGTAAAAGCCGAAAAAAAGCTCAATTTTCAATTTGCAGAATTTTCAATGCCAAAAAGTTAACCAATTTTGGAACATGGAATATGCGCACACTTTTTCATAGTATACAATTAGAGCAAATTTTACGAGAAATGAAAAAATACAACTTAGATATTTTGGGTATTAGCGAAATGCAATAGAAAGGTTCAGAACACTTTAAAAATGGATATACATTAATTTTATATTTTGAACATAAAGACCATCATATTCATGGAGTTGATACTACATTGAGCAAAAACGTAGCTAAAGTTATGATCAAATGGAAATCTGTAAGCGACCGTATCATGTCGGCCAGATTCAGTAACACATTTTCAAAAGTAACAATCTATGCCCGTACTAGGGCTACTGAAAAGAACCAAAAAATGGAATATTTTCTTGCAAGTGTAGATGTTGGTTCTGATCACAATCTTATTGTTAGAAATTTTTGTTTACAATTAAATAGAACAGAAACCACAAGTGCATTACTTCCATTTTTGTGTGAGAAACTTAAGCAGCCAAATATTTTAAACCAATTCCACGATTTGTTAAAAAATGCATTACAAAATCTAGAACGAATGAAAAAGTTTAATAAACAATGGAAATTGTTTCGAAAAAGCCAATTACAGACTGTGCAACAAATGTGCTGGGTAGACGATATGGCTTTACGGAGAAACAGTGGATTTCGACAGTATCTTGGAATTTAATTAATATTAGAAAGAAAACAAATTTCAAAAGAGATTAATCTAACAATCCTGTTATTTAAAACACGTTTGAGGATAAGTATAAACAGGTTAAAAAACCATTTCAAAGATTAAAATAATTGGTTAGAAAACAAATACAAAGAAGCAGATACGGCAGCAGCAATAAATAATATCAAGACTCTCTATAAAATTATAAAACTACTGCCGGGAGTTAGAAAAAATATTAATATTTCAATTAAAGAAAAGCATGGTTGTTTACTTCTAACCGATAGTGAGCAATTATCCAGATAAATAGATTATTTTAAACAAGTACTTAATCAACCCACACCAACTATTCCCATAGATGTTGATAACGATGAAAACATAAATGTTATTCAAAAACCTGAAATATGTATTAATAACTTTTCTATAACTGAAGTGATCCATGCAATTCAAAAGTTGAAAAAACAATAAAACAAGAAGACTTGACGAGGTAACTGCACAGATGCTCAAACACAGAGGTGACGCAGTAGCATTCAAACTTGCTTATTTATTTCATGTTATATAGCATAATGAACAGTTTTCAAATGACTAGCGACAATGAGTAATTGCTACTCTTCCTAAAAAAACGAAGTTTTAACGATTGTAACAATTAGCCCAAAATAACCCTATTGTTTGTTTTCAGTAAGGTGTTTTGCAAAGTAATTTTAAACCGTTTAAGTAATACGTTAAACAAATATTTGTGAGAATAACAATCAAATTTTTGGAAAAAAAGAAGTTGTGCTAACCAAATATTCACTTTCTGTAACATTATTGAACAATGTCAAAAATTTCAGCAATTACTTACAGTTAATTTTATTAATTTTATAAAACGTTTTTGACAGTATTCATTAAGATTTTTTGTGAAACATTGTCAAGTTTTACGGACTACTGTTAAAATGTGTGATTATTATGCGTTTGTTATACTAAAATTCAAGTTGTTGTGTTTGAACAAAAAGTGGTTATACTGTTATATTCAAAAATGTCACGGGAGTACGTCAAGGATGCATTTTGTCACCGTTTTTGTTTTTCATGATAATTAACTGTATTATGACTCGTTCCATGAATAATTTGTCTTATCGTATTAAATTGGACTATGACGGCTTAACAGATTTTGACTGTGTGGATAATATTGGCCTACCCAATGAGACTCTAGAAATAATGCAAATATGACAACACGTCTCAACGATATTAGTTCTTGTGTTGGCTTAAGGATTAACCGTTTAAAGACAAAATTGTTATGCACAATGTCAAACAATTGTTTACCTATTAAAATTAGTCGACAAAATATTGATACTATTGATTTATTTGCATATCTGAAAAGCATCATTGGTAAAGACATGAAAACCAAAATTAACGTTAAAGTCAAACTTGGAAGGACAACATCAGTTTTTACATATTAAAATTTATTTAAACATGTTCTTCTAGCTGCATAAAGACAAACCTTTGTTTGTATGCATTTATAATCATTTTTACGGCAATATAATATTTTAAAAAAGTAAAACCAAGTACTAAAACGTGTTTGTTTTATTCAACTCTTTTAAATCTGTGCAATACATTTGCGTAACGTGCAAATCAAAAATTGCCTATTTTTGTGTTGTTTTTAGTGTTTTGGTGTGATTATATATATATATATATATATATATATATATATATATAGTTTTTACTGTTTGTTTTGTTTGTTTTAGTGTGTAAACTTGTGCAACATGCGGTATTACTAAACACTAATTTATCTTTTATATAAATATTGCTAGCCTACTTCTAGTAATAGTTTTTAGTTTTTGTCTCTATTTTCTATTTTTTATTTTATAGTTATTATTTCTAGAAATGTGTTTCTATTTTATCCAGATGTGGCATACAACGCTGCAAAAATATAAATGTTGCCATCTTATGTGCACCGTACTGTAACTGGTTTTATAAAGCGTGTTCCGTATTATTTTTGGTACATTATTTTCAGCTTACTAGTAGTCTTCTTAACCACAAATACATGGACTACAAACGCAAAATTAATTTACGGCAACTGCTTCCTGCCAACAACAACAAACTGGACAAAATCTTAGAATCACTCACAGAACCTAAACGTATTTCCCTTAAGGTCTCTAATCTAGATACTAGTCTGGGAAAAATTTTGTCAATTTTATCAGTTTTAGCTTTTAAGTTGTCTAAATTTCAAACTAAAATTAAACAGATCAATTTTTAAATTTTTTTAGTTTTTAGTATGGTAACGGTAGAATTAAACTCTCTAATAATCTAGGTGGTTAATCTTAATCTTTTTCTTGCAGCTAAATCAGTTTTAAGACTTTCTTAGAAAAATTCTAGCTGCTTTTAAACAACACGTTAAGGATGCTAAACGTGACTATAGTTTTACGGTTAAAAATATTAAAAACAGTGTTTCCAACTATAAAGAACTAGTGTTTTACACTATCTTTAAATATTTCTTTAAAGTTAGGAACTTTAAAATATGTAAATTATCCTGTAAGCGTCTCCATTTGTTTCTTCCTATCTTAGTTTTATGCACTTTTTTTAATACCCTGGTGTTTGTGTAACTAAAGGCTTTACTCGTGCTAAGCACGCAACCAGAAAATCAAGGCATTTGAATCTTTTAAATTACACCATTTCTATAGTTAAACCTACTCTTTTAAGGTTCAATGTTTTAAATACAATAGTTTTTTGGTTATTACTCTAAAATCAAACATGCAGTTCTATCCTTTAAAGCATTAGACAACTATCTCTTTTACTCCCATTTTCTCCTCTATTATAGTGTACTACACCAATGCGCTAAGTTTATACAACAAATTATCTAAAATACAAGAATTAATAATCCCATTTTTCCACATATTGTAGAAATTACAGAAACTTGGCTCACAGAAGATATACTAAATAGTAAAATATTTTAGCAGGATATAACATAGCTTAGCAAGATTCACGGAAGAGTAAATATAAAAGCTGTCTTTTTTATGCTTAAGACAATACTCCATATTTAATTATGTCTCCGTATCCAATTAATTATTAAAATAAATATGAGTTTGTCCATTTGGCATTAGAATTTCACACTTTATGTTCTCTCCTTTATCGCCCTCCTTTACTACCTAAAGTCTCCAATGAGGCTCTTTTACTTCAACTTTAACATATTTTTTTATTATACAAACACTGCATTTTAATAAATCATTTTGATTACCCTTTCCTAAATTAAAGCTCCTTTCCGGTTTTTTTAACTTAATTAAAAACATTTTCTTAAACCTTAACATTGAGCATGTTTTCACAGCATATTCTACTTCTTACTGGATATAAATTAGGTTCTTTTCTTTCTTTTCTTAATCTTGTTTTCACTAATACGAGTGACATAATTACACTTTTCTATCCTTTGAAGTATCTCTTTTATCTTGTTGTTTAAACAAGAAAATGGATAACTTAGTACCCATTCTTAATTTTAGAAAAGCAGATTTTAAAAAACATTGCCAATTCCTAAAATTGGCAAAGTGGGATTCCCTCTACTACAAAAATTTAGAACAGGCTTATTCCCACTTTGTAGATTTAATCAACAAAAGTATTTGTTTGTTTGTCCCTTTTTGGATTCCTTTCCATACCAAGTCTAAACTTCTTGGGAAAAGTATCTGCTTAATTCAGAAATAAATCAAGTGCTTTTACTTTCAAAAATTTACCAATCTTTTCTGCTTTTTTATGATTACATCCCGGCTAGGATTCAATGTTTCAGACTAATCAAGCCGCATAGGGATTCTATGCTTTATGTATTTCTGAGAAACGTTAAAGATAAAAAAATATTTTATTTAAGCTTATTAAAAACAAAAAGACATTTAAAACCTTCTTAACTTGTCTTAAAAATGATAAGAATATAGTATTGTCAGGACCCCAAGCCTAAAATTGTCTGTAAGTCTCACTCCCCAATATCCGAATTCAAACTACATTATTAGCCATTTTATCCAGATTGTGCAAACAGTTTTTAAGTAATTAGTTAGGCCTAACTCTACCTCTAATGGGGTGGATGGAATATATTCCAGAACACACAAACAATGTGCACCCCACCCAACCCAAACCATCTCCTTCTCCTCCAATTTTGGTTATTTTTTACTCACCTGGAAATCAACGTTTATCAAGTCAATATACAAATTGGGTACTAAATCTATTTCAGAAAGTTATAAACTAATTAGTATTCTATCAGTTTTTAACAAAATGTTAATTAGGACTCATTTGTTTGACTTTATCACTGAATTTAATATAAGTAACTCGGCCCAACATGTCTTACTAATTTAATAACTTACACAACTAGTGTCACTAGCATATTAGATATTAGTCCATCAGTTGAGGCCATTTATTTCAATTTTGCAAACGTTTTTGACAAAGTACCTCATAAACTACTTTTTCTTAAATCGCTTTTTCAGGGTTCGACTTAAAACAAGCCTATCCCTTCTTAGCCATACTAAATTAGGAGTCTCCCAAAAGTCAATTTTAGGGCTATTATTATTCATCATCTCTAACAATAATATATCTTTAGTAGTCCAATCTAATATCCTGTTTTACGCGGATAATGTTAAAATTTGGGGTTCTAACCTAGAAATATTGCAAACAGTTATCTCTAACATATACAAGTGGGCAGCAAATAGATCTTTTCTCCTCAATTTGGTTAAGTGCAAACACATCTCTTTTGACAAACCATCCAAGAATGTATTTACATTAAACCACTGAAATTTTCAACCAATAGAATAGGTTAAGGCAATAAACAATCTAGGAGTACTTATGGATTTTGCACTCAAGTTCACAGGGCCTTATACAAACTTGCTACTGGTTAACAATTTTTTTAAAAGGAATCTAGGTAGTTTATTCTCAGCATATGTTTGTTTCTTTTATATCTTTTACATGGCGGGCCCTCGAACGGCTGCGCTACATTTTCAAAAAACATTGGAAAATGACAAAACATATGCACAATTATATTTTACATTGATTAGCAGTACTTCTTTTTTTTTCTTTAAAACATTTAAAATACACATGTTTTTTCTATTAAATTATAACGATTATGATTACTTCTCAAAGAATTCGTTTTAATAGAACATTTTTACTTCAACAAAAAGTGCTTATATCAGATATACAATTAACTATTCCTATATGTTACAAACAATCAAATATTAAAACAAAGAAAAGAAAATGTCATCACTCTGGCTATCAGCAAGCTTTGAAAAACATTCCTATAAAGAAAATGACGTTGCCGTTAGTTCTATCGATGAATGTACGATCATTATTGGACAAAATGGATCACTTAAAACTGCTTTTAAACGAGAGGTTACACCAAAACAGTAGCTTCTTACTTATTCAAGAATCGTGGCTTAACAAATACATTGATAACAACTTAATATCAATCAATGGATTTGCAACACATCGCCTCGATAGAAGCAGCGGAGTTAAAACACGTGGTGGTGGTTTGGTCACTTACATAAGGAAAGAATTTTGCTCTAATTCCAGTATATTATTTAAATTTTCGCAATTTGGCATTGAAAGTTTGGGTGTAAACTGTAAGTGCCCATTTTTATCTCATTATAAAAGTATTGATGTTATTAATACGTATATCCCACCATCAGCAAGTCGCTCCGAGTGTGAAGTTTTTTTTCAAAATATTCTTAATTACTTAATAACTGTTTGTGACAATAATTTGATTTTACTTGCCGGTGATTTCAACAACACTAATACAGATAATTTTTTGTCTATGGGTTTAACCAACATAGTGAACTTTAATACTAGAGGTAACTCTAGGTTAGATTGCGTTTTTACTAATGCTCCCCAATTCTACAAAGCCAAATCACTTGCTCCATTGGCTTCGTCAGACCATTCAATTATTCGAGCACTTCCTACAATTTATTCTAGGAAGAATTATACGCAATTCACTAAACCCATATCAAAATCATATATGTTCGCTCAAGACCTATCACAACAAAATATAAAGGAGCTAAAGGTATTTCTTGAGCAACACTGTATTACTACAAACAGTCATAATGACTTGAACATTGCCACAAACAGTTTTGTTACACTGGTTAATAATCATTTTGAAAAGTTTTGTCCAAAAATTAAAATACTTGTAACACCCACCGACATAACATCGAGGAAGCTAAAAAAGGCTACGCAGGCAAAAGGAGGTAGCATACAAAGCTAACGACCGCCCCTTAGTAAAACATTTAAGCCTTAAAATAAAAAACGAGATTAGTTTCATTCAAAAATGTATCAATAACTTTTACTTTTCTCCCAACAACAACTCGAAAAATATTTGGAACAATATTAACAAAATTTTTGGAAAAACAAAAGCTGTTACTACCTCATTTGATGTGAACTCCCTTAATGAACATTTTGTTCACAGCAATGATAAAAAATTAGTTCAGCTAAACAATATAAACATCAATAACGGACCTGATGTTGCAATATTTATACATGAGCTTAAAAAAATTATAAAAGCTCTAACTCCACAACGTCATCAGGTCCAGACGGGCTTAGTATGCAAATGCTAAAACTATGCTCGTCCTCAATATACTCTCCACTGATACAAATTTTAACCAGTTCAATGAACAAAGGTAAAATAGCAGAATCGTGGAGAACTTCCAAAAATTGTGCCAGTTCCAAAAAACAAACAATTAAAAAAAGTAGAAGATTTTCGACCAATTTCATGCACGTCAGTACTCTTGAAGTTGACTGAAAAATTGATTTTGAATGAACTAAGTGATACATTCAAAGCAAGTAGTGATCCATGTCAATTTGCATACAAGCAAAATAGTTCTACACTAGATTGTGTAGCCAGCCTGGTTAACTACGTTGTAAAATTACTCGATAACAAAAAAGGCTTTGTCAGCTGTTTGTTTGTTGATTATAAAGCCGCATTCGATAGCATATGCAGAAGCAAACTGCTTAAGCGTCTTATTAAACTCAATGCTCCTAATCACACAATCAAATGGCTTTCCAATTATTTTAAAAACAGAACACAATGCACCCAAATCGGGTGTAAAAAATCCACTTTAATTCAAAATAATAAAGGTGTTCCACAAGGTGCGGTCTTATCTCCTTTTCTTTTTTCATCATACGTGGATGTTCTTCGACCAAAAGAGCCTGCTGTACTGTTCAAATATGCGGATGACATGGCGTTATGTGAATCCATCTCTTCAACCGAAGATAATATACATTTCCTGGAGTCAATTGATGAATTAGTTGATTGGTCAACAAAACATAGTCTAAAATTAAATTCTACAAAATGCAAAGTAATTAATTTTAGCTCATACAAACCTTCATCTCAATTGACTCAACTTTATCCAAAGGTTTGTATTAAAAATGTGGAAATTGACACTTGTGATAGTTTTCAATATCTCGGTGTTTTACTAAATAGCAAACTTACCTGGTCTGATCACATTGACCATTTGTTTACAAAAACTCGAGGTTTATGTTACTACATAAGACGTTTAAGGAACCTGCGTGTTTGCCAACATGTTATTAATACGTATTTTAAAGCTACATTTTATCCAATAATATTATATTGCTCCCCGTAATATTTCCGGGACTAAAAAGAAAGGATTTTATGAAGTTAAAAAAATGTATTACCATAATAAGCCAATCATCAGGTACTCCTTACAATGACATTCTTTATGAAATAATTTATCGACACTTCAAGGAATGTTTTCAATTAATCAGTCGTATTTCCAACAACTCCAATCATCCACTTTATCGTAATTTCAGCAAATCATTTGCATCGGGAATGACGAAAAGATCACATATACACGTTAAGTGCAGAACCAATGTGTACTTAAATTCATGTCTGCCATATTTAGCAAGGTTACTATCCAATCCCAACAAAATTCAAAGTGACCTTTACATTAGCCTATCCAAATCATGAGTGTTTTTTTCGTTTTCTTTGGTCTGACCAATTACCGTTGTTTGTAATCTGCCCATTTTAATTTGTGACCATTTATTAACCTTCATCCAGGGCATTACTTTATTAGCCATGCTCACTCATGAGTCATGAATCATTCGCATTTTATATATACTGACATATTTGCACATAGTGTCCCCTAAATAATACCATGCCTCTTCACGCATATCATATTGAACATGACTTTTGAATATACTTTGATTTTGAATTTTTTCTTTTTCTAGCCTATGTAATTTAACCTTACTTTACTTTTTTTTTTTTTGGACTGATGTTATACACTGCTAATTGTATTGTATTTTTAATAATTGTACATATTTTTGTGTGTGCTGAAAGCTACTTCTACTGAAGTATCCAAGCTAATAACCATAAATAATAATAATAATAATAATTAGACTACACCTAGAATACTGTGCTCAGATCACAACCCCAATTTTGAAATCTGACTTACACACTCTCCAGAAGGTGTAATGAGCAGTTTTCAAAATATCTAGGTCTATTAAGCGTTTGCTTTATTAGGATAGACTATATTCCTTAAGAAAAAGGCTCCGTGGTGACTTTATTATAGTGCATCAGTTAATATCATCTGGTTTGTTCTATCTTTTCTTTACTTTATCCAATAACTCATTTAAAGTTACTAAACACAAAACATATTCCAGATTGAGGTTATATCATTTCTTTTAGAGAATTATTAATACCTGGAACAGTCTGCTTTTAAATATTGTTAATGCTCAATTTGTTGTCTTTTGAGACTTTATACGATCTTTATTACCTTTTTAATTTCTTTTAATTATTTTGTGTATAACCTCCAGGAGTATTGATGTTTTATTCATTTTACATCTTTTTTATTCCCTCTTTTTTTAATAATAAATTTAAACTGAGAAATAAAAAAGCTTTTCTGCTACTGTTTATACCCTTCCTCAAATTTTTCCTACATCTTAAAAGAGCTGTTCAGATAGGTTTTAAGCTGGTTAAATTTTTGTACGTAATTTGGGACCCAGGTAGATGTTTACATTTAATCTTTTTGTTGTATGTCAAACCGTTTCTTTAATATTGTATACAAGTTACTGTTTTTATTCTAAAACGTGACATACAACATTTAGAAAAAGTACAAAAGGTTTTAACAAAATTCCCAAGTATCCTAAAGCGTAAACCTTATTATGATCAACAAAAAAATTTAAAATTATTCTCGTTAAGTAACAGACGACTCCGAGACAAATCAGTTTTGATTTACCAGTTATTAAAAACTAAACGGCTGACTTATTATTTGAACGTTGTGCATAATCGTCTGAGAGATCAAAAGCATAAACTCAGTAAACTTAGAGCTGTGACCCATCTTAGATCGCACCACTTTACCCACAGGATTGTCTCTGCTTAGAATAAACTTCCCGAGCATATTGTTACAGTTCTAATCCTTTTTTTCATTTAAATCAAACTATGATAAATCTATTCTTCCGAATTTTATTTATTTTTTCTTATCCGTTGGTCTACATTCAAGATCTGTTTACATGTACAGGATACAGGATATACGATAATTTATGAGATAAGTAGGAGATACTCTTTTTGATCCTCAGTTCTGAAATATCAATATATCTGGGGGTGGAAAAAGAGTAAAAACTGGGGAAATATAAATAAAAACTAAATAAAATTAAGGATGGCATGCTTATTATAAGCCTGCTTAAAGGAATAGAAAGGGGGCTAAAATAATATGAGATAGCAAATTATTTCAGGCAGAAATGACCCTATGGGAGAAATAACAACTACGAAAACGGGTACAAGCCAGAGTGAACAAGTTGATAAACTAAAATAAGGTTGCCTCGGAGTCGTCTATCGGATAGCGGGAATAACTTTAACATGTTTAGATGATTAATATAGTCAACATTATAAAGGATCTTAGTTATTTTAGAGACTTTTTTTTAACTTAATCAAGACAAAGAATATCACGTTTAAGGATAGGGAAAGTAACTTGAATACAATATTCAAGGTGAGGCCTAATATAGAGCATATATAGTAGACGTGCACAACTAGGGGGAATATTCCCTAAAGTACATTTAAAGAAGTTGATTAACCTAAAACCCTTTTTCGCAGCTAGAGTGTCGTGGGCTGAGAATAGAAGGAAGGAAGTAAAAATTGCAGCTAAATCTTTAATAGATTGGACCAATGTGATAACAGAGTCCGTTGAAGCAGATACTCTACAAGTATTACCCGAGGGTCTTTCAAAACTAATGCGCTTACATTTAGAAAGATTGAGAGGGAGCGCATTATTGCAAGCCCAGTCCTGAATATTAAAAATATCTTGCTAAAGAAGCTCAATATTACAGACGCCCATATCTTAACATTATCTGCATAGAGCAGGATATTGGACTGAACTACCCGGGGCAAATCATTAATAAAGATGATAAAGAGTAAGGGACCAAGTACAGAATCTTGTGGGACTCTGAAGAGATCGCACAGAGACTGGATAGATCACTACCTAACCTAACTCTAAAATTCCTACAATGAAGATAATCTTTAATCCAGTCATACAGAGGCCCTACAATACCAAATGATTTTAACTTATTCAATAACAATTCATGTGAAACTTTATCAAAAGCCTTAGCAAATTAAATAAATAAATGACATCAATAGAAGAAGCTTACTCTAGTAGTAAAGTAAGGCTATCAGTATAATATAATAAATCTGTAAAGCAGGAACTCTGAGGTAGGAAACCATGCTGAGAAGAGCAGATTAGATTATTATTAGAAATAAAATTAATAATATGAGCCTTAAGTAATCTTTCAATAATTTTACTAGGAGTAGAGAGGGTACTGATAGGTCTGTAGCTGTCCGGGACCAGCCTATCACCAGACTTATAGATAAGTCTTATAAAAACTTGTTTCCAAATTGGAGGAAGATGTCCACTATGAAGGGAAAGGGAAAAGAGTTGTGAAATAACAGGGGCTAATATAATAGAGCATTCTTTAAGGACCCTAGGGTAGATACCATCAAGGCCGCAGGAGAAGAAATTTAGTTTAGATAATTGTTTAAAAACCTGTTCAGTACTAAAAGATGGGGAAGTGATGGAAGCACAAGGGACCTGCAAGAAAAACGGGGTAGTAGGGAAAGTAGAATGAAATATCGAGCTGAAATAATTGCTATATAGATTACAAGCCTTGTTCCTGGAAAGTCGGGACTTATCAATGCCTTTCAAAAAAGGAAAAAATTTTTTAGAAAACCTTTTGTTTTTAATGAACGTAAATAAGAGACTCTTATTGGATTTGGCATTATGTAACTCTGTCCTTTTTAAATTTATTTATAATTTTTTTTAAATACATTTGTTTTATTAATTTAATTATAAAATTAAAATTAAATTATAATTGCATTATTTTTTAGTAATTTTTAAAAATTTAATTTCTTTGTTGTTTTTTATATATTGCACTTGACCTTCATGGGTGCTTCATATGCCGAATTCATCCCAGTTATCACAGGTGCCCAAAACATATAACGTAAGTATTTTGGGGTTACCTGGAGCCGGGAAGTCCAGTATTTACAATCGATTTGCTTTTCCTCATCCAGATATTTACAAAGAAAATTATTCATTTGTTAGTGATCATGTTAGTGTTGATGATCACTGGTTATATCGTGGTTGTGCATCTCGACAAATCGAAAATGAATTTATTAAATTCCATATATTTGAAGAAAATAACTCATTTAAAAATTCCACACTTTTTTTTGCACATCCCAAGTTAACATCCACCGAGTACGCCAGAAAATATTTTACAGTTCGCTTACCTGTCAAATCACAATTATGTAAAGGAGTTGATCAGCAAGATTTTTACGAGGCTGATAATTGCGTTTTACCAAATGAAGTTGATATTAACGGTTTTATAATAGTACATGATCCTAAGCCAGGTTTTTATAGATCAAAGTGCGAAGAAAGTATTTTTTTATGTAATGTACATAATTTTTTAGCACAGCTAATCAGATTAAAAAAGCCAGTTGTTTTAGCATTATCTAAATTTGATAAATACAATACATTATCTTACAATTATTTTTTAAAGTCAAATGAATTTAGAAAGATCCCAGTGATTGAATCATCTGCACATTGCAATATAAATGTTGAACAAATATTTTTGACTTTGTTGAAGCTAATTGAATGCAAACGTGTTCCCAAAATTGCATATTTTTCTTACACTGATGCGCTTTGTGAAAAGAATTATAAATCACGTGTTGCTTTACAATCATTTATTCAATTGCTTTTGAATTCTCAACCGGAATTTTTAACTGATTGGGATACATTTATGGGTAGATATAGCAACCAAACGGATGTTGTCACCTATATTAACATAGTGGGCACTGATTATGCCAAAAATAAATTTTATTATTTTATCGAGGAACGTCGTAAAGTAAATCAAAATCACCGTTTAAATAAGATAGCAGATTTATTGATGTTGTTTATACCCACCTTAAATAATGTCAATTGCAGGTAAGTGCTAAGTTTTATTTAATTATTTGTAATTGTGTTATTTTTGTTTTTCAAGTTTATTTATTTATTTTTAATTAGATCTTTTGACGAGATTTTATTCTTCATTCGTAGTCACAAAAATTTTAATTTATACTTTTACGACAACATGCTAGATGTTAGCGAAGAACCTAGTAAATCTAATAGTCCTATTACAAATACCTCAAGTTTATCAATTGTTCGGACTTTTAAAGAAGAAACTAGAATTCCAATTGATCTAGTCTTTAAAGATAATGGTACTGAAGAATCGCCTTTGAAAAAGCATATTGATAAACTTTCCGTTTTGCAGCGTAAATATTACGAGCAGGCACTGTTAGAAATATCACTTCATTTGTTTTCATTGAATTTACATAGCAAACTTTTTAACAAAGACAGTTTTGAAACAGATCGCATTTTACCCAATCAACCAATTTTAGATGTTAAGAAAAATATGGATTTATTGAATTTATTTATTTTGACTGAGGAAGATAAATTTATGGTTTGTGATATATTCCATATTTAATTGAATGTAAAAATTATTATTATTTTAAAATAATTGTTTTATGATTATTGTATATTTTGATTTGTTCTAAATACTTAGTCGAATACAAACATTTTGTAAGTAATTATCTGTTTTGTGATTGCTCCATACTTATAGATTTATAAACAATTTCAATTTGATCTGCATTTACGTGCTCGTGAAGACTTTTTGGATTTGTTAATTGAAAGAAATGATTTGTTTATTCGGGCCATCATTAACTACCTCAAATATTTTCTTAAATATTTATCTTCAAATTACAATTTATTGGAATCCAATTATTTGTGTCAGAATGATATTACTACTAAAGATTGTCAAGTTTTGTCTAACGTGGAAAAATGTAAAATTCAATCAAATCAAACAGAATTACTTAATACTTCACAGTGTTTTGCTCCACCTCGGGGCATTAAAGAAACACAGTTGAAATGGATAGAAAGTGAGTTAGCCATTGACTCGCGATTTAATGAAATGGCTTTTTTAACATCTGAACGTCAGACTTTGATTACAACACGTTTTGATTTGCTTACACCAGTTGTATTTTACCAATTTCTTCGCTCCACTTTAATTGATAGAAAAAATTATTCTAAAGGTTGGTTTGCAGTTTCAACAATAAATTGAAATGTTTTATAGTGTAATTCTATTTTATGTATTAATAAAGTGAAATTTGTTTTAATTGTAAATGTCAAAAACTTGCAATTATAGTTTATAATTACAGATTGCGGAAACATTTATCTAGCATGTAATATATATTCATTCACTGTGGTTGATGACAGTCACCCCTTTATTATTGCTATGTTTGTACGACATTAAAACGGTCGATTTCGATGGCTCGATAAGCATAACAAACGTAGAAGAATAACGAAGTTTCTTGACTGGTAGATGGTATTTTTGTGACGGCGCCACTGTTTGCAAATATTGATGAGGCCGTCCGATTTTTGTTAGGGTTATCTCCTTTAGTCCAAGGGCTAGATATGGTACATTTATATCTTAAGATATCTTGGCTGTTTGCTCGCCGAAGCAGATACATAGTTATACCTATGTGTACTCGGGGCCTGCTGTTATTATTCTAGATGCATATAGACACCTAATCCAGGATGCATCGCATGGAGGAGGAACAGTCAGGAATATCATTATTATTGGAAATTGAGACTATAAGCATTACTTATATTCTCACGATCATTAGTATCCCATTATATATATATATATATATATATATATATATATATATATATATACGTGTGTGGTCAGTATACGTGGCAGAATAACTTATTAGTAAAAACTTGACCTTTTAACTTGATTGTTTAACCTTGCCCTTTAAGCAATGTCTCGTGTATAGACTCAGACAACTTAACAGTGTTAGTTTGCAAATTATATTTATTTGTACCGGATAATAGTATTGTTGATTTTACGCTTTTCTGGTGTAGTCAGGTTACTCGATTTTGAAGGTCCTGTATAAAAATCGGCGATATATTTTCTTGGATTTTGGATATATATATATATGTCCGTGTTCATGTCAGCTTTGCAGAATGTTTTAAAACAAGACTAATGTTCTGGATGTCACGAACTATATTTTAGGTGGATTGAATAGATTAACAAGTTGGTCACTTCATTATTATTGTATATGGGAGAAAACTTGTATATGCAACAAACGTAGAAAAGTAATAAATTTTTTTGAATAATAGATGGCATTCTTGTGACTTGTATTAGAGATAAAAATTTGAACCCGTTTATACATTGGAATGCATTTGAATTGCCTTGGTTTTGTGACATTTTGGTTGTATATTTGGAACTAATAATAAATCGTTTTAATATGTAACTATAATTTGTACCATTTTCAACAGTTACCCAAAAATCTACCGAACTTTCTACATCTGCTACTTTGAGCGATTTGAGTTGTTTTTCAAAATCCGAACCTCGTTTTTATTCCAATTCCGCGATTCAATCGCAAACAGATATGCCAACATTTTTTCATCAAGTCACAACCGAATCTACTTTTAAATCTGGTTTATCATGTCCATCGTCGTTATGGGGCGGTTGTATGGATTTGCTTTTCAAAAATTTAGCGTACAAACACATGCCTAATACAAGTGTTATATGTCGCCAATCATCCTGCACTAGTTTTTCCAAACAAAATGAAACTAATTTGTTTCATTCTAATCACAGCTTAATCGACTCGTGCATTTCTCCTATTCAGCACTGCAATTCAAATAATAATAATCGCTTTCAAGTCTTATGCTCTCCGGACAATCATTTGTCATCGACGTTGAATGTTGCAGTTGTTTGTGTCTGTACTGATACTTTGGCAGCACATGCTATATTTAACTTGCTTGTTTGTGCTGGATTTTCTTTCATTTCGTCACCGTCATCCGAACGGAATTATTGTATTTCTGACGGCGATTATTATAATTTAGATTTGGAATCACATGATCCATTAGTGTTGTCGGCCGTTTGGCCGCTCAAGGCAGCTAGATTTGCTCCTCATCATTCAAATGCTTCGGAACAAATTGATAAAATTATTAATAGTGACAAATGTTTGAACAGTAAATTGTCTACTTTTTGTAGTGGCCAAATACATGCACACTTAATGTCTGACCATGTGGTAAGTTTAATCATTATTTACACGATTTTCAGATTAGATTTGGCATCTTAAATAAGGTTTTTTGATAATTTTTATGAGGAAATTCATTGTGCAATTTTCTACATATTTTTAATTGGATACTATTAAATCAAAATGTTTAACTTTTTAAAGAAAATTTTATTATTATTATTATTTATGGTTATTGGCTTGGATACTTCAGTAGAAATAGCTTTCAGCATATAGTACTTGTGTTGCATAAGTACCTAGACCCCATTTAGACAACATGGTTTCTTATGTTTTAATGGACGTGCTTTTATCAATTAATTTTATTTGTATTGCTTTATGAAAGAGCGTTTTTCAGCAAGTGGACATTTATCAATGTCCTAGACATGAGGGTCTGCATTTAGTACCTGTGGTAGGAGTTGTGTTCATATACAACTAACTACAAGTCTGGTGCTCATGCTATCCCAAAACATAACTTTTAAACAGTCATAAACAGATTTCAAGGTTATAGTGGTGTAGTTCTCATTACGTCTGATTTTTTTTTAATATCGTTACGCATTGTAGCATCTTCTTAATGCTCAGCCACATACGACCAATATTTCTCTTCATTATTGAAATTAGTGATGTATTCCTGTATTTTCTTGTTTTTATCCGATTTACTGTGTTGATTTTTGTTCAAGTTGTTTGGGTAATTATTCTAGTGACCGCATTTAGTTTAGATTTGATTAACTTCCATTTATGCTCTACTTTATTATTACAATTTATGCAAGGACCAGCATTAAGTATACTTTTTTAAAGGACTCTCGAATTTTTGAAGCATTTTAATAGATTTGTAATCTGGGCGATTCATATACTTTCGTTTGGGTCTCAATTTGAGTGAGAGTGTGCACTTCATAACATAAGTTGATGGCTGAGCCACCTCTTCGGTAATTCCAAATTTGAATAGTTTTCCGAATTACTATACGAAAAGGTTGTCGGATGCTAATCGAACTTGGAGGGATAAATGAAATTTTTTGACTAGAAGACTGCTTCCTTGCGACGACGCCAGTGTTCACAGGAATTGACGAGGCTATTTTTTTTAGGGTTGATACTAGTTGACAGATCCACAAGTCTAACCGGCTACATCTGGTAAATAGTTACCTTGAGTTACCTTTTAAGCATCTTGGGTGTATGCTAACACCCATTAATTGAGCGGGAATCTAGTGAATTCCCAGTTATACCGCTGTGCATTCGGTCTCTTCTGTTATTAGTCTAGATGCTTGTTGGAACCTTGTCCACGATGCACCATGTGGACGACGAACAGTCAGGAATATCACCACTTGGAATCAAGCGTTACTTAAATCCTCAGGATTATTAGCATCCCAAAGGAATTTTTTTAAAAAGATTTACAAGATTTTATTAATCTGCGTTCATTTTTATTTCAGCAAGTATATATCTTATATCTTACTTTATTGTTTTCACTTTTTTTATTCCTAATAGTTTTTAAACAAATTGTTGGCTTTTCATAATAGTATTGGATTTTACGAGAAAACGAATAAATTTCTATTAAATGAGTCAAATTTTCAAAATTCCATGTTTTACGATGGAGTAATGTTTATTGTTAGTCTTCCCACATTTAATCGTGGACTGAGTGATGATGTGGACCAGTCACCAACAACGGCATCATTTCAAACCCCATCAGTGGATATATCCAGTGCAATTGGCAAATATTCACATTTAGCCTCAGTTATGGATATTTCAAGTAAACCGACAAGCAATGATGGTTCGATTTTTACACCTCCACCTGCCCCAGATGAATGTGCTTTTGAATCAGTCGAAAATTTGACTTTTAAATCGAATCCGTACTCGTGCAAATGTTGTGAACTTTTTGCTTCTGTACAAGTGAACATAAATGTCAAAAATTGTGCTTGTGTTTGTGCCCACTGTTGTACATGTATTCATTGCTTCAAACGTACAAATCAATCAAAATATTTGACAGAAAGTTCGGAAAATAGTGGATTAATAAAATGCAAACCAACCAACAACTATTTTCCCAGTTGCATTTATCCCTGTCGAAAGCGATCGTGGAACGCTTGTGTTGCTGCTCTGAATTCCATCATTGATGAAATGCCCAAAGACATTCCATATATTAGACTGTTGGCCGAGTCATTAGACCGTAAAAGTGCCGAAGATACATGTCGACAATTTGATTCCAACCAGCAGTCCCAACTAGCGGTTTATTCATTACCTGAACATTGCGACTTTTCTCTTATTAATGATTATAATAATACATCTGGCAATGATGTTACTAATTTGTTATCTAATTTAAATAAACAGTCGAGTGAAAGCATTCGTTGTGGTATGAATATTCTTGGTGAGTCGTGTATATAGTATATATATATATATATATATATATATATATGTGTGTGTGTGTGTGTGTTTGAAAGTACATAATTTTTATATCGAACACTTTGGTTTACGATTTAGGCATAGATTTTCAAATTATTAATTTGTTGAAACAAATTAGTTGTGTTGGCTGAAATCATGTTACAATTGGTTGATTACATAATCACATTTTGTTCGTGTGAACGTTCTAAGGAAATGTTGTGTTATTTAACCAACGTAGAAAATAACGTAGTTCCTTGGTTAACTGGAAGAAGCAACTTTGCGGAAATTGATAACGGTGCTTATTTTCTATCAGTGTATAATCTTTTAGCCAAATGGCTACATATAGTATATATATACATATAATGAAGAGGCGACCACGACCCAGGCAAGGGGTGATGCTCTGGACTTTAATCTCATACTTTTTGAGATACACTTACCACTTATTTCATTTTTGTTTGCAACAATCAGATTGTGTGGTAGATTTTTTTGTGAAATGTTGGAATAATTCTAATTATCGTCAATCTGCCACACCAATAACAAGCAACTTGCAACAAGTTGGTCAAACCAACAATGTTTTGCCATCCAAGCCAAATACTGTCACTTTTTCTGCTGCATCGTTTGGTAACGGCCCGATTTCCAGTGCCAGTTCTGTTGTCAGTTTGGAAACACTCCAATCGCCGGACAAACCGTTTTCTGGAGCACTTTTTTCCACCCTGTCGGTTGCTTCGGCGACGGGACGAAAAGCAATGCAAACGGCTAATCAAGCATTGAAAAAATTGTCCAAACGTCACAACAATGCAAAATGGACGCCATCTAAATTGACCAATCAGAATTCGCCAGAATTTGGAAACGAAACTTTGACACATAGTTATCCTCATTATTTTCAAAATTGCCAATCGGAACCTGTCTATAAAATGGCGTCGGAAAATTGCATAGTTGTGGATTCGTGGGAAACGCTAACGACATGTAGCTCGTGCATTATGCCAAATGCTGTTTCCACTTATGAGTAATTATGCTGCTGTTATTATTGTTATTGATAGAATCATTTGTTAATTGTCATTTATATAACTAAGACAACTTTGCAGTATGAGAGCATTCATTATAGGGACCAGCCATGATACTCAATTGATAAGTCCTACTTAAATAATTATTGGTTTTATTTATGATAGTTTGTAACCATTAATTGAAATATGTACAACAAGCAACGCTGTCTTTTAAAATACTTTGTGTGATGTGGAATAGTAGTTGTAGATGACGTCACTTTTTCGTTATTTCTCAATTTGTACAGCATCGAACGATTGACTTCGATGGCTTGTTAAGCATAACAAACGTGGAAGTATAGCGAAGTTTCTTGGCTGATAGACGACATCCTTGTGACGACGCTACTGTCCACAAAGATTGACGAGGCCGCCTGATATTTTGTCACCGTTATATCCTCTAGTCCAACATATGGTATACCTTAGTATACCTTTTAACTACCCTGGGCCTATGCTTCCACCCATCCACAGAAGTGGAAGTCCAGTTATACCGCTGCACACTCGGTCCCTGCTGTTATTAATCTAGATTCTTAGGTACATCTGGTCCAGAATTTGCCATGTGGGATATGATCATTATTTGAAATCCTTAGAATTATTATCATTCCAATAGACTTGTAGCTGGGGTGTCTATATCTTCTACATATATTAGATGCGGGATACGTTTGGTTTTGCTACATGTCTTCTTGCCGAACAGTATTTTCTGTCAAATATTCAAATAATAGAAACCAAATGAAAGAAATTAGGTTAGATTGGAACAAATTAATTATTGTAGCAAAAATAATTTTCTATAAAGTTTTTGGATACACCAAAGATTGATTTTAATCAGTGTTTTACCGTATGCTTAATTAGCACATAACCAAGTTGAAAGTAGATGTTGTCTTACTTTACATGTCCAAATAATTAATTGGGTATGTGTGATGTGTGCGGATTTTTAATTTGTTTTCACACTTTATTCTGACAACAGTTGGTGGGAGAACTATCTTTTTATTAGTTCCAAGTTTGCACAACATTCTGAATAATTCTTGTTCACTGTTCACAATTTTTGAAGGCGTGTGAAGAAAGTTCGTTTTAATTATTTAAGCACAGCCTTATTATAGCTTGCAGTATTTACTTTCTTAAGTTGTGTTAGTCTAAACAGAAGGCATTTTCTGTAATCGAATTGTTCAAGTCGCCTAGTTTGGAGATTTCACTAATAACAATTGTTAGTCTAAATTATTTATTATAGAATTATATAACTCAAATACAAGGTGTAATTTTTTATCAGTTTTTCTCCACTATTTCCACACCTTAACTTGTTATATATATATATATATATATATATATATAACTTCGAAAACGTGTTTATAGTAACAAGCTCAAAGTGCTCAGTCCTGCATTCCAAAATGTGTCTTCAGATTTTAGTAAATCCTATTTTTGTTCATCATTTGATCATCATCCAACTAAATCGCACGGTTCTTTGCACAGTAATACACTAACGCGTTGTTGTTTGCCCGATCACGCCAAATTGAATGCATTTGATGTGTCGCTTGGCGAAAAGGTACAAAAAGTTCATCATGTGTGCAGTTTTGTCAATACGTTTACTTTGACCAGTCCGGAAGTTACTTCGAGCGGTCCAATTACAGATCATTCGAAGATTCGACAAACAGCCTCTGTTGGTGCCAATTGTCTTTGTTCGTTGGGTTTGGAAAATGCGAACCATTTTTTGTATGATACGGGTAAAACAATGATTACTTTGCATGTTTATACTGTTTTGGTTGGGATTGCATAATTGTTGAATAAGCAACAGGCAACTGATATGCTCAGAATAGTTTTTTGTCGTTTACAGCTACGTACGATTAGTGAAAGCGTCGGTCATTCAGATTGAGTGGTCTAGGATTTTATTTGTTGAACACCGCTTCTTACCTTTGTTTGGATGACTTAACAGTAATGTATTGCTAAAGTTATACATATATATATATATATATATATATATAAAGTTTTGAATAAACCTTTTCAAGCTTTGGTGTTTATGTTAAACAAATTATTTTTTTTTAGATGGTCATAGGAATTTGTCAAGTAAAGAGTCATTTGTTCCACTCTGTCCTACCTCGTTATTGGTAAGTTTGAAGTTTTGTGTGGATTAATAGTATTAAGACAGTCTGTATGGTAAGTTTAATTAAATGCTTATCTTGAAAGTAGATATATAATATGACATAATAATCAAATGGGCTTGATAGTTATCTATAAATTATTTTGTTTTAGTAATGCTTATAAAGTCTCCACGTGGCGCATCCTGGCCTGGATGCACTTAATCATCTAGACCAACTCAGTAGAGATTGAGTGCATGGCAGTATTACTGGACTTACATTCTAGTGGATGGATGCTATTATACACTCAGGATATTTAACATGTTGGGTTAAGAGAAATATGTCTGACAAAACATCAGATGGCTTTATAAATGGTTTTTTTAACAATGGCGCTGCCATAAGGTTGCCGCCTATTATCCAAGAAACTTGGTTATTCTCTAACGTTTTCTACGTTTATCAAACCGTCGGAAGCGATTGGTTGATTTACGTACAAATATACAAAATAATGAAGACGTAAACAAATCACTAACCGATAATTGAAAAATAATACCCATAACGGTGTGTTTGTTCCAACTTAATGAAGTTTGTCCAATTTCAATTTTACTTTATTCTCATAAGAATGATTCAAATTTGTCTCCCAACACATTGTCAAGTTCCACGTGCAGTCAACAGTCAAACTTGTCCCAAACAGCTGATCCTTGTTCCTACAAATTGACTTTATCCCAGTCGTCCAATGCACACGAAACTATTGGTGATGCTGAAAAGTTTATTTTGCCCGACCATTTTGATAATAGTGATGGTAACGATGAATTAGAGTCTATTTATGACGATGTACAACAGACTGTCGTCCAATATTCCACACCTAGTTCGACGAATGTGGACGAACACGTTTACATGGATCCAGTCGATTGTTTGAGTCCGTTTTGTATTCAGCGTATTCGCTATTCTTCCACCTACTCAAACAAATATCAACCATGTTCGAATAGTGTGTCGGGTGTGTTTCGCAAATGTTGGTATTGTTTTTTGTTTATGTTTTGGATGTGCTCTAGTATTGTCTTTGTACTCTGTTGTAGCTAGTAAGAATTACTGTTCCTGTGAAAGTTACATGTATGCTGCAGAAACAGTAAAAAGTTAACATTCTGATAAAAAAAACGGATGTATAGAGAAAGCTCAATCTTTTTTTATATGTAAGACCTTTATTGCCAAAAAATTAACTTATGGACGTATTTAATATGCGCGCTTTTTTAAAGTAGACCGTTGGAAAAAGTTCTTGAATAAATGAATTTAATGGATGGCGTTAAAAATTAACGTCTGACTTTTTGTCAGGATTGTCTCTCTTAGTCCAACAGCTACATATGGTGTACGTATGCCGTAAGATACCTTTTAAATAGTTTCGATGCATGCTTGCGCCCATTCAGCAATGCGCAAGTCCAGTTATACTGCTATGCTCTCGGTCTCTGATCCATGTTAGTCTGAGTTCAGGAGGCACTACGTGGAGGTATGGAAACAGAATTATCATAAGCATTTCTTAAATTTTCAGGAACAAATCGAGGTTGTATGCAGCTTTGAACCCGTTCATACACAACATTAGACAGCTTGATGTTCTAAACCGATTGTTTAGTGATGTTTCAAGTGACTTGGTATACAATGTATTCCGCACTTTTTTCTACCCTTGAAAAATATTGAATGGTTCAATATGAATGTATGACATTGTTTACAAATTGAAGGTACTTATTCTTGATGCAAATTTATCAAATGCAACTTATAGTTGAAACGTTCGAAAGGACCTAGGATAATGTGTGAACTGTAACAAAACAATAACAATGTAATTAGTGATTACTCATATATGAATGCTGCATTCTGTATAATAATAATAATACTCTTATTGATTATTTGGAAAACTTTTATGCATTGTCAATCAATACGAACTTGTTCATTGTTGGTTTTTGTTAGCCATTTCGTCAACGACAACATCCACTCGGTGGTCGTCTAAAAGATGGATACCCAAAGTGATTGAAAAGCGCCTCGAACGACATCGTTCATTTAGCACTCCCGAAGGCTGTTCGTCGACAAATACCAACGACACGTGTCCGTGTTCCAATCCCCATTCCCCATTTAGTCGCGTGCACTACTGTGCCACGCCACCAACGTACACGTGTTCGACGAACCCGAAAGAATCTAACCAGCTCAATGCGTCTAAATTGTTCCAACCCAATTTCGATCGTTCGTCGACAGCAAATGTGTCGATTCCTTGTCAAACTCCGTCTCCTTGCATTCCTGTCAGTTCACTCGAATCAGTGACTTGTCCATATGACGACGACGTGGCCTGGTCCTATTCGAACGTGTTCGACGCCCATTCGCTGCCCGCTTCGCTTCCACGCCTGCATCATCACCATTTCTGGCATCACCACAAATGTCCCCATTACTATCATCATAGCGAATTGGACAAGCACGACAATTGCGACAGTTTGTGTGCAAAAGTACGTATTTTGTTTCTGTGGCAACGTTTGTGCTTTAATATTGTGTATAACAATGTGATGAGGGATGTCTGAGACTCGAAACTTAGTGGACGGTGTGTTAAGCAACACGTTAACGAATAATAGCTTAGAACAACACAACAAATGTTGGTAGCAGAGACACCTCTTTATTGGTTCCAACTTAGCATAGCAATCGGAATTCCTAGGCATAGAGGTTGTCGGGTGCGAGTTGAACTTGGAAGGATAAATGGTGTTTTTTGATTAGAAAAATGCTTTCTTGCAACGACATCAATGAATTGAGGAGACGATCTTCTTTAGGGTAATTGGGGGTTGACACCGGTTGACGGATCCATAAGCCTAACTGACTATATGTACTAAATGGATACCTTGAGATATCTTTAGAAATCTTTGGTGTATGCTAGCACCCATTCATTGAGCGGGAGTCCAGGTACAATCTATTTCTATAGCTGTGCACTCGGTCCCTGCTGCTATTAGTCTATATACCTATGGGCACCTAGTCCAGGATGCACCACGTGGAGGACTAACAGTCAGGAATATCACTATCATTGGAAATTGAGACTTTGTAAGCATTACTCAAATCCTCAATATCATTAGTGTCCGAGCTTAGAAATAAATGGAAAAAAGTTGACGGTCATTAATTGACATTTCAACGTTTGTATTCTTTCATTTTTAGCTAGATCAAATTGATTTGACCAAAGTTGTTGAAGCAAATAGGCAAGTATTTTCTATTTATTTGCCCGAAACTTGTATGGCCAAATCGAGCCAGTCCGCCGGTGACACCAATCGGAGGCAAATGACAACTAAATCCGAATTTGTCGATCCGAAAGACTTCAACATTCATCATCCTAGAGGTTGGACATCCGACGTTTCACGCCTTTCTAACGGTCATTTAAATTCCAAACATGCGCCAAATTCAAAGTGGCTAGACAATGGTGGAGTAAGATACATTTATCATTTGATAATAATTCTGACGATTCGAATTATGTTTATAAAGTCAATAGTTTTGTTTGTCACCTCCACATGGCGCATCCTGGACTAAGTGCACCACATTACTAATTATAATTATTAACATATTTAAACCTGCTTTTTCTTTAAAAATGTAATGCAGAGATTTATAAAAAATTATATAATTAGTACTCGTTTAGATAGTATTAAAATTGCTAACATTTTTTCCTCTCTAATTTCAACGTGATGCTTTAGAGTATGTAAAATTTAATTATATCAATGCAATGCTCTGGCTTATATGTTTAGAAAGATAACATTTTTATTTATATAAAGCACAAAGTTCTTGAATAGCAGGTCACGTTTGTTCAATTGCCTCCATACAATACAAACCTTAATATAATAGGGTTTTTTAAATAATTTTAAAACAATAGAAAAGGCTTAATAAATAATAAAAAGTTAATTAAGAAAACTTATTATATAAGGCCATGTCAAATTCTACATTAGTTTGAAAAATGAGGGACTACTTGTAAACATTAGTGTTAACGCAGAGATTCTTCCTCCCCCAAGGAGATTCGTTATTTAGTATGTATGTTTGATATATAGAAAACAATGGAAGGACATGAGTTTGAACTATTATACATGCTATTTTTATACGAACAAGTTGTATATAAATAACAATTGCAAAAAATAGGGAGTTTTAAAAAATGACATTTTTATGACTCAAATGTTTAAAAAAACTAATAATACTACTTACTTAATATTTGGCAGAAGTAAACACCGTGAGTCAAATGGTTACATGGCTAGATATTTTTTTTAATTACTTGAATGTACACTTGAAATCATCCATTAAAATGGAAGCGGTTTCGGTTGCTCTTTTGTTTTAATGTCTGGATGCATCACGTGAAGGTATGGAATCAAGATGGGTGTTTAAAAAATTAATATCAAGCATTATTTAAATTGTGGGATATAGTTAATTATGCTTGTTTTATTTCCTATTTGTAGCTGAAGTTTTTCAATCAAGATCGTGTCACTGAAACAAAGAATGTAACAGCTTTCTCCTTGCACAACCTTAATCCATCTCACGGCTGAATAAAATTTTACAGCTTATTTTTAGACAAACTTTGTTAGATTTATTTTAGCAAACGTCTACCAGAATTTTGAAAATCAGGTTAGTTATCGAGGCCCAAAATAATTTTTATTTGCCAAAAAAACGTTGTTATTGCTTTGTGTTAAAGTTTTTTTTATTTTACTTTCAAGGTTATTTGTATTTTTGCCTTTAGTTACCAAACTTGTATTAACTAATTTACACAGTTGAATAATTCACGCCATTATTTTTGCACAATAAAATCAAATTATTTTGTACTATTCAACTTCAGGTAATGGTCGAATGTACCCTTTTCAAACTGTGATTTTTTGCAATTACTTTTATTGGTGTTTTGTTTCGTTGATGTTGGATTAGAATAATTTATTTAGAATTTTTTCACTGCACATTTTAAAAACAGTTTTAAATTTTTCCAACAGCTTTTCTACACATTATCAGTATAGTAATTATATTTTATTATTTTTTTTATTAAACATAATTCAATCGTTTAACTTGTCTTTATCGTCCTATGATATATACATGGTATTTGTACCGTTTTATCTATTAATATTAATTTAAACAAGTTGATGATGAATGTTTATTTAAATAACAAAACATTATTTTGTTATCTCGGTGACATATATATATATATATATATATTATTTTATTATTTTCAAGCTTTTTATTATTTTATGATTAGTACTACGGTACATTAAAAGATGAATGGTTCCACGATGTTTTCATGCACGTTATATAACATTAACTTTAGATTTTTAAAAACTATTTTACTTTATATTTTAACATGAAAACTTTGTCACATAGACTGTTATTGCACAAAATTATCCTCACTGTGACATGTCATTAAAAAAATCATTTGAAAAACTGATTGAGAATGTAAATGAGTCCATATGTAAATACTAAGAGTGTGAAATAACATTTTTGTAGTAATCAGTCTTTAATGCATCACCTCGGAACTTCTTATCGCTTGGGCTATGCATTTAAGAGATACACGGATTTTGGTAATCCGTCTCGGATCTTCGTTTGTTTTTGAATGTCAGCTTTCAGCTGTAACTTGTATACAATACTCTAAATGTGGTCTGATATAAAGTTGGTACAATAGGCAAGTACAGAGGTGTTGTTGTTAATCTTTGTGAACAGTGACCTCATAAGGATGCTGTCTATCAGCCATCGAAGTCCATTGCTTATAAGCCGTATAAATATGGAAAATAATGAAGAATTGACCACATAACTGACCAAAATGAGCTTAATAAGGATATGTCCTAGATCGTATTGAAAGAATTTTACAAATATGATGTACATTTGTACTGTTTTGGTATAGTACATGGATGGGTTTAAATTACCTATAAAACTTTAAACAACGTTTGTAGAGTGTAGGTTGTTTACTTTATGTTGAAGCAACATAGGTGTTATCTGACAGTTTTCTAAAAAAATGATGTGCTTACACTTAGAGAAATTTAACGGGAGCGCGTTCTTTACTGACCACTTATGTATATATTTTGCTGTAAAAGTTTAGGATTGGATAACCAGATTGTAACATCATCTGCATAAATGAATATGTTACAGCAAATTATTAAAGTAGATTGTTAACATAATGAGACTGATCTCTACAGGATCCTAGATGTAATGTAGTACGAGAATAGAAGTTTTTATCCCAGTTTAACGCTAAGCTGGTGTTCTGGAAGACTTATTCAAACTGTAAGTGAAGAACTGATCCCAAATTAGCGCAGATTAGGTGAAAAGTGATTATTGAAGGACTTTATTAAACGCTTTGAAAAAACTATGGTGTTTACTGAAAAGGAATGCTTAAATTTGGGTGTGAAGATATTAGTAGAGTTTAATAGGTTTGGAATTGGATAGAACCATAAACTCATCTTGTATTGCGTTTATCGAGTAGTTCTTTATGGTGAAATCTAGTATACTAATTGGTTTATAATTACCAGAATATAATCTTTTATCTGATATGTGCCCGGGTAGTACAACGCTCAAATTTGGACCTCTGTGGGCATGGGTTCAAATTCCACCACCGGCACTAAAATGCGGGCCCACGTCCGGCTTCGCTAAAATATCCACTGCTGAAAGATGTTTCTCATAAAACATTCAAAGTAGCAAACATAAAATAAAAAATAGGCTAGCTTCCAGGTAGAAGGGACTTTAGTCTGAATTATGGATTAGTTAGATCGATGTATGTCTAAACAGTATATTAAATGAATTTAGTTTTTGGACCACGTTGGCAGTTATTTGGGGATATCCCGTTTTCACTAAAAACTTCTAGTAAGTTTGATTGATAAAAATTAATTACAAACAACTTAACTATCTAGTTTGTAACATTTTCTAGTTATGACTAATTGATTAAACGTTAATGAGTTTTCTTTCAAATGAATGAACATTACATTTTTGTGATTCGAGAATTGTATTAAGTTATTCGCTTAAATTATGTAGCTTGTATTATTAAGTTGAATTAATCATGTTTTAACGCGACTGAATAGACGCTAGTCTTAGTTTGCTTGCTTTCTGTTATTATAATCTATATGGGCAAGCAACTAAAGACTAAGTCTTTTCATTGGATTTAATCAGCATGCAACATCCACGTATTTGTTAAAAACTTAATCTGAGGTGCATGCATTATCCGCACTAAAGAAAGACTTAAAATAGTCTCTAAAGGAGTTGCAAATTTAAAACGATAAAAGGAAAAAGTTTTAGTGGTTTTTTTAATAATCAATAGAACATGTTTGGACAACTGGTTAACGTCATTTATGTGCAAAAGATCTTAGCTCATTTTGTTTAGAAAACTGTAAATCCAATTTATAAAGACCTGTTTTAAGAAAGAAAAATATTTTTTCCTAAATGGATACTAATTACCATATGTAAAAAATCATCCAACCCGCTGTATGAGTTGTGACAATAAAAAGATTGAGTAGTTTCTGTCATCTCTAATATAAAATAAACACACCGTTTGTACGCGTTATAAAACCTAAACAGAAAACATTGTACTCTGAAATGTGTATTTTGCTGTCGAATATGTCGTCAGAGAGCCATGGTTCTTAAACGTGCTGCCAAGCATATGCAGTTTTGGAATTCATTTTGTTTATGTAAAATGTTTTAGGGAGTATGCAACAGTAGTGTTAATTGTCTTAATTGATAGGTAAACGGGAGAAACGTTAGCTTTAAGGCGTCAAATAAAAACCCTGTATGTTGAAAATGCAAATAGTACTAACTTTGAGTCTGGTAGGAACTAATTATACTACACTGCATCATAAATTTATCTGCTAAAAAAATTATTTTTGCAGATTTTAATTTAACAAAATTAAGAACAAATTGTAAACGGCGCAAAGTGAAGCGCGCGTCACGCTACACGTCCATTGGAGCGTTATTCATCCTTTTCTTCTTTTCTTTTTTGAAGATTATTGCAGTGTTTTTTGCATTGTAATAGACACTTGTTTTATTATTATTTTTTTATATTTATAATTTTTGCTCGTTTTCTATAATTGTTAACTTCCACTATCTACCTTAATTTTATCCAGATTTCAAATACTTTTTTCTATGACTAATCCCCCTTTACCTCACCATCTATTTCATATCCCCCCCCTGAATCTTACTAATGTCATCGAAAAATAGAACCGAGGATTAAAACGAGTTTTACTCCTACTCAACTCGTGTATTAACCTGTAACCTGTAAAAAAGTATTTGAAATCAGGATAAAATCAAGGTAGATAGTGGAAGTTAACAATTATAGAAAACGAGCAAAAATTATAAATATAAAAAATAATAATAAAACAAGTGTCTATTGAGACAATTTGAGAACCGAGTACTAAAAGGCGTTTTGGCCTACTCAACTCGTGAAAAATCCTGAATCCTGAACGCCCCAATGGACGTGTAGCGTGACGCACGCCTTATCTCGCAGCAGAAAACAGTGAAAACGTTAAATAAAATTTTAAATAAATTAAAACAAATTAATTTGTTTTGATGTTTAATATTATATTTATTACAAAAATAATTAATATTAGTTATAAATTTAAACAACTTTAATGCATTAGTTTGAATAGTTCAGAATGCCAATTCTTTAAACTTATGCTTGTTTATGGATTCGTCGGATTCATCTGATGAGGAATATGTTCCTCCAGGTAATTAATTATTTGAATATCCTTATTTTTTAGTGAAGCAAGCTAAGAAGTGTGGCGATGATAATACATTTTCAAGTTCCAGCGAAGTATCTGATAATGGTAAAAGTTTTTTCTTACGTTTGTGTTTTACAGAATCAAGTTCTGAGTTTACACAAGATAAAAATAATAATGTGTGAGTTTTCTAATTTTATTTTTTATAAAAAACATGATGGCTTATATGTTTTAATCATTTATGTTTATGCTTTGATTTTAGTAAAACTCCAAATGACGATTTAAGTGTTTTAAAAAATAATGAGAAACTTAATGATGAGGAAATTTGGAATGATTTTATTAAATCAGATAATAAAACTGATGTCGTGAAGGTAATTTTTTAAAATAGTATAGATACACATTTAGAATCCTGTAGAACATGTTATTATGAGAAAATACAATTATGCGGGTGAAGAAATAGAGTACGTTTTTTATAGCTTGCGTGTTTTTCGATTAAATATTTCATTTTTTAGATTATTTTTATTAGAAGTAGCTTTGCAATATATAATAAATTCATTTGTATTTAATATCAAAATATCGGATCGAAAATTTTATTTTGACCGAAAAGTTCAGATGAATTACAGAATAGTGATAAGCGTAAAATACATTTATAAATGATTTTTGTCGGGGTGTTAAAATTTGTTTATAATAATTATTTATTTAAGCATGAATTTTATTAGTTGGTGTGTTGATTATTCTTACTATTTAAGCATTTTCGATAATAGTGATTTTCCTTGTCCCTGTACTTGTGTGTAGTGAATTTTGTTAATGAAGATTACTTTGATCAAAAAGTATGCAGCCTTGTTACTTTTTATGGTGGTCATGAGGATACTGTGTTAGATAAGAAATTTCATTTTGTAAGTTTGATGCTCTTATGAAATTTTTTACATTTGGATTAATGAGAGGTAGCTAATCAAAGTAGTTGCAATTCAAAAGATGTAGAAATAATAAATATGGAACCGTTTCATTAATTATCCCATTTTCGTTCACTTGTCAAGTTTGTAATGATGTATCTAAACATTTCTTACGAGTTTTAATTGATAAATTAATAGAGCAAATTTCGAACTTACAAACTAGCTTACATTTTCTTATTAGAGTTGCGGAAAAAGTTGGGGTGCAAGATTTGAAAAAAATTGAAAAATCAGCTGTTTTGAACAAACCCAATACAAACAGACTCCAAAAACTAAGCAGTACCTGGTATGTTAACATATTGCGTTAGCTTGTACTCGTTAATATTTTTAGTTGTTTACCAATACTATTTTCTAAACACTAATAATTATTTAGTTTTTTCAGTGAGAAAAAACTATAAGTGGTGTGGATTTTTCCAGATAAAATCATAGTTACGGTGTTTTAAACATAGTTTATATATATATATATATATATATATATATATATATATATATCCCGTATCTCATTCAAACGAAACGGAGGAGCGTTTTTCGACGATTTTATTAGTGTCCGTGTTGAAATCAATTATAGCAGCATATTCTAAATGAACTGGTCCTCTATTGTTCTTTAATATATGCTTGTATCGTGTCGTGCATTACCGTTGTCGAAACTAGGACTACATAGAAATGCAGATGTTTTTGAACTTATCGGGATTTTAAGGTTTACTGATATAGGGTTGATAATATTTATACTGAGTTTGAAGGAATAAAATTCTCAAAATTACATCCTGTCAATTTAAATGAAGCTAGAAGCTGATTACATACTCCTGTATCTTTAAAAATTGAGTTTTTAATTAACGGGCTGTGATGACATCTGGGATACGAAACATATACTTGGTTAGACTAGTTGAATATTTTGAGGATTTTAGTCTGCAATTCTTGTGATATTTGATTATTCATCATCATAATTATTATAAACACCATTAATTAATGCACTGCATTTTAAACGTAAAGAATGGTTTGTTCATTCATTGCTCTTTGTTACTGTAAATGTTTTTGTTTTCAGCAAGACAAAATGTTCAAATTTTGGTGTTTCGAATGCATTACAGAGTCTTCGCTCTACCGTGTCAAAGAAACTACCTAATCTATCCACCTTAGTAAGTTAGTTCCTTTTTTCTGTTTTTTATTTTATTGCAGTTTTTGTAACTTAATAGATGACCATGTCAAGTTGATTTCACATTAACCTAAACAAATCAGTAATTTTTTTTAGGAAAAGTCGCGTTTAGATTGGAGCGAGTTTATCAAAAAGGAATCTATTGAAGACGATCTCAAAATTCATAATCTCGGAAAAGATGGGTGAGGATTATTTATTATTATCGGTTGGTGATACGGTAACTCATTATTTTATTATTCGTAGAGCGTTTTAAATAACCGCCTTCCATTGTTTCAAATGCATAGGAAATTTTATACATACAATAAAGGAGTTTCTGATTGATGAACGTCGTCACTGTTTATAAAAGCTTATAGGGGGGAGACCAACTCCTACTTAGTGCGTCCACAGGTGGTGGATAGTGGAATGACCTTTAGCAATAAAGATTAGCTATGAATAAGGCTGTGCCAAATAAACAGCCGTGGACCAAACGGATACTCAGGCGTTAAGGTCCTTAACACGTTGATAAGAAGGCGACAACGGTTATCGATGTCACCCTGAGTATTATCACCAAGCAGCCCTATTTAGGGACAGCACTGCTTACTCCACCCGGAGAGGGGGTCTAGAAAAAGTGGTTTAAAAATTGCTCGTCCTCTCCAGGATGGCTGGCCGCGGGTAACTGGTCTATATACTCGCGGTCGAAACTCTCATAAAAATCAATTAAAGGTCATGGTCAACAAGGCAGATACTGATGACCAAATTCAAAAAACACCGTTCTTAGAGCTCAAACTAGGCAGAATGTGACTCGTGACGCTACTGCCTGCTCTGTGAGTATTACTCGCGATAATGCAGCGGTTATTAAATCTAGGATTAGCCCATTAAAACCAAAATATCCGCTTAACGTTGGCACATGGAACGTGCGCTCATTGTCGACATTGGTGCTGCTTACTGCTCAGCAGTTGGCAAACGGATGAGTGGCAATAGCAATTGCTCAAACGGTTGCTATCTTAGTACCTATGCGTTACAACATGATTTAGTAGTCACTAACACAATGTTCCAACATCATTCACGTCACTTAACCACGTATAAGAAACAATATTATCACTCTCAAACTGACTATGCTCGTCTCAACTGGTTTTCATCAATTAAAGATGCGCGTGCATTCCACGGTTACTGTACTGAAGTGATCACGGATTATTAAAGTGCACACCCTCACTTAAATTTCGATCCAAACGAAAGTTCTTTAATCCCTCAGACTATAAATCTCAAAAATACGTCCCATATTCAGGAATCCTTTGAAAAAACATATTTAAATGCTGGTCCTTCCATTAACTATAATAATAAAGCAGAACAAAATTGGAAGTTAATCACATCTAAACTAAATGCGGCCTCAATGTTATTACCTAGGAAACTCAACATACGATCAACATTTCAGATTTCCAACTCCACACGAAATGAATTTTTGAACGAAAATCAGCCCAGAAATTTGGATGGAGACAAGAAGATACAGGAATATATAACCAATTTCAATAATGATCAAGAGAAATATTGGTTGCATGTAGCTGAGGAATTAGAGGATACTGCAATGCGTAACAATATTCAAACCTTATTCAAGATCAATGAACTTTGCAAAGGACATTCCTTCCACAATCAACACTTATCAGCGATCTCTGCAGATCAGTGGAGTAGATGGCATACCAATAAAAATTTTTAAGTATGGTGGGATTTATACTCCTTGATAAACTTCATTTGGAAAGAAGAGAAAATTCCAGAAGCATGGACACAAGCTATTATAATCCTAATCCATAAGAAAAGAGACACATTAGACCCCGCTAATTGTAGAGGAATCAGCTTACTTTGCGGGGCTTCAAAAATTTTGGCAAATATTATCTTACGCAGGATCCGTGGTGAACGGGAGTGTCGAACTTGAGCAAACCAGCTGGATTTCGTCCTGGGATGATCCCATCAATGAAATCCACACTGTTCTTAGAATGTTAGAACTTCGATCGCGATACCAACAGCCTACATTTTGTGCATTTAAAGATTATTCAGCCGCCTTTGATTCTGTTGACCGCAACTTGCTGTGGAATCTTCTCATTGCCAAAGGAATTCCTACCAAAATTGTTAACATTATTAAATCGTTATACACATCGTCAAATGCACTAATACGTAATGGAGATTCTTTAACAGATGCAATTTACATAAATTCAGGTCTCCACCAAGGATGTGTTTTAGCAATCACACTCTTCAATTTTGTAGTTGATGACATCTTTGAGAGCTGTATAACTCATGATGATCGCAAGACAGCGGATCTTCAATATACAGACAATGCGGTTCTTATGGCAGAAACCGAAGAAGATTTGCAAAATGCGGTTGAACTTACTCAAAAAGCCTCAGAGAAATACGGTATATATCTTAATACTAAAAAAACAGTGGTTTTAGCGAACGTCCCCTTTAGAAATCCAATCATTGTTAATGGTAGCCCACTCCCTGTGGTTGAATTTACGTACCTAGGTTCGGTCATAGATAATAAAGGATCCAGCTCTTTAGAGATATTCAACATCGTATTCGCCTCTTTACTGCAGCTTTGGGCGTTTAAGTAAACCTTTATGGAACTAAAGTAATATTTCTATTAAAAACAAGTTTAGAATATATAAGAGTTTAGTGCGTTCCATTCTACTTTATGAATGCGAAACTTGGACTCTCACTTAGGTGGATACACAAAAGCTTGTTCATTTTGAGCAAAGCTGTTTAAGATCCATATGGTTTGGCTCGTTGTTCTCTATTGAACGCACTCAGCAGCCAACAGAGATCATTGGAGGGGTTTAACTCGGGATGTAATTAACATTTAATGTCAACATGTTCTTTAAGTACACTACAAAATTCGACGTTTTTGCAAACGTTTTGGCTTTTTGGACTACCCTGGGTGATAATAACCGGTGGGGAATGTTTATCCCCGATGATGATGATGAAAAGCTAACAGAACTATCTTATTTTTATTATGGTTGTCTCTCAACTAAAGATTACATATGGCATGCATATAATTACGCCGATCCGTGCATTCGATTTCTGATCCCTGTTAGTTTGAGTGTAACAAAAATAGCATTATTATTATTACATTAAGCTTTATTATCTCACTAGAGATACATTCAGCATTACACAAATCTACTGAATTCTTAACTTCTAAATTGTAGTAAATTGAGTAATTACTTTAACACTTAATTATTTACCTCTTATATTTCAACTAACGGTGTGGTGATAAAAGCTCTATTTTCCTATATAATAAATCATTATCATCCGTATATGCTTGTACAACCGAACGATATTAAAGCCCCATATATATATATATATATATATATATATATAATCCAGATACTTAGAGCGACGGGCATTTATCGATCGAGCCAATCAACGAGAATATGAACATACTCGAAAACAAACTTCCAATTCCAGTCGTCGAATGTGAATAAAAACTACATTTTGCAATATATATATATATATATGTCTTTATTGTTCTACGTATCAATACACTAAAGATGACAACGTTTCGTTTCATTTCAGTGACTACTGTGTACTCCGTCGTAATCGTAATGTACTTCTTCGGTAAACGGATATTGTTTGAGTTTCTAAAAAGCATTTATTATAATGATTATATATATATATATATATATATATATATATATATATATATATATATATATATATATATATATATATATATGAAAATTCAAATGCACTTTGTACATACTGCTGGATATCGTTTTGCTTGCTTCAATACAGTTACAATTATACACAATACAGCAATTGGATAAAGTACTTCGAACCAATATCTTGATCTAAATATATATATATATATAATGGGAACAAATAATCTAACCTGGACATATTGCTCTCTTTAAAACAATCTGGGTCAGCGAAGCATGAAAAATAGTAATCCATAAAATATGGCTGTGGTTCATTGTAATTGTTAAAGTCAGGATAATAGTCATAGTCTTCCCACTGGTTACGATGATCTTCGTTAACGCAACGTAAATTGGGGTAATCTCCTGGGTTTATTGGACTCTCTTCAAATGGAACGTAATCTTCAGGTAAAAGGCCATATCGTTTGGCTGCAGCTAAACGTTGTGCTTCGGTTTGTGGATAAGGACCATTTCTCCAATCAGCGTTAAAGTCTTAAATGTGTAATAAAATCCAATTCCATTAAAAAATTAAACTAAGTAACCACTAGAAACAAGTGCAAAAACCTAAAAATAAGCTTTTTAACTGTTCTGTTTCGACTGCATTTTGGAGGACAGTAGTAATTACTTAGTTGAATAGAAGGCATCAAACAGTTTCATTGCATTTGTTTCGATACCCAGAAACTGATTAAGAAATACGCCACTATACAGAATTTGAACTTGAGCCTCTCTTGTTGCTTTTACTTGAGTATGCCTTGTCCATATGCACAAACCAATAACATAAAAATGGTCTGCTATATCTTCAAATATTTTTTAAATAACAAAAGTGGTAATTTAATGGTATATTCTTGTGAAAGACTGTGCAACTATACACCCTCTCTGAGTCCAATGATTGAGATACTTCTGAGTACGCCTACGGCGCACCAAAAATAGCAGCAGGGATCAAGTACATAGCGCTATTACCGGGCTTCCGCTTTGGTAGATGGATGAAGAATATTTCCACGATGCTTAAAAGGTATACGTACGTCACATACATCCATTCAGCAAAGAGAGATAATCATTACTAAAAGTGAGGCGGCCTTATCAATCTTTGCAAATAGTGGTATCGTGTACGAGTAAAAATCGTCATTGTTACGTTCATGAAACCATCGAAAGCGATCATTTGATGTGCTGTACAAACGTAGGACTACGTTACCAAACAGTGAATGAGTCATCACTAAGTGATTTAAACAACAGCAGTTGGTAATATGTTACCTTTTTATTAGCTCCAGGTTACCATAGAGTCTTGAATAATTTCCTTCCACTGTTCACAATTTTTGTATACGTACGAAGATAGTTCGATTCGGCTACTTAACTACTTTAAAAATGTGACTATTCACGGTTTGCGAAATTGTGCATGATTTGTGGGGAAAACTTGTCAACAAAGTTGTGTTTGTAAGCCGAAAGTAATCCGGGAAAAGAATACGACATACACTAATTTAACTCTAAAATACATTTAACAGAAACCCTAAACTAGCAAACGTAAACCATAAATAAAAATACATCGCGTTACTACAGCAAATGTTTTACCTTTGAGATGCATAAACAATCAAACGCAATAAAATTTACCAAAGTAACTAATAAAAACGTAAGATATTCACTAAAAATAATTAAACTTAATCATGAAAATATCCATTGTAATAAAGATATGTCTAGAAAAATCTCGTTAAAAAGTGTTGGGCAGCAACTAATCATTAAAAAACTCGAAAAAATGTTTTTCAAATTAGCCTGCTTAAAACATTATTCAATTACAGAACAATAAAACCTGGGTAAATTTTAGTAATAACAAATGAGATACTATAAAACGCAAGATAGGATGCAATTTACACCGTCAAATATATATATATAGATTAAAAAACATACGGGAAGCATAACGTCTTTGAACCAAAGATAAAGTCTTCCTACGGAGTATGGAAAGCATACTTGAGCGACGCGCAAACAACGAGTATATATTACAATACGTTAAAAGTGTATTCTATTATAATATTATTAAAACATTTATTTTAATTTAAATTATTTTTATAATAATTTATGTTTAATGTATAAAAATTAAATATAATTATTTTGATGTTTTGTAAAATAAATCATATAAAAATAAAAATTTAAGCATTTAATATAAAATTTATTAAGTTATTTAATTTATGTATGACCAAATTGTTATAATGCATTTTGATTTTTAAAACAATAAAATATATTGCATATATATCCAAAATTTTAATGCGTATATTATAACAGTTAATAATTAAATAAATAAATAACAGTTAAATATACATGTTATATTTGGGTTAATATTAAATACATAAAATTAATAAGCAAATAACCGCTAAATAAGTATTTTGAATACTTTTTGCATATAGTTACTATATTCTTGAACTTTATTTTTTTCTAATAAGTTTTATAAAAACAATGAAATATATGCATGTTTGAATATTATTTATTTATTTTATAACATAAAATTATTTAATATTAAATAATTTTTAAGTTTATTTTCTTTTGTAAATAGTTTTTAAAACCCATATTCTATGGCCCTTTGTAAAATTTTAAAAAATCAAGAAATATTAAGTTTTTTAACTGTTTTCAGATTTACAGGTTTATACACGAGTTGAGTAGGAGTAAAACTCCTTTTGATCCTCGGTTCGAATTATCGATGATATTAGTAAGATTCGGGGGAAATATGAAATGGATGATGAGGTAAAGGGGGATTAGTCACAGAAAAAATATTTGAAATCAAGATAAAATCAAGGTAGATAATGGAAGTTAACAATTATAGAAAACGAGCAAAAATTACAAATATAAAAAAATATATATAACAGGTGCCTATTACAATGCAAAAACACTGCAATAATCTTCAAAAAAGAAGAAAAGAGAAAAGGATGAATAACGCTCCAATGGACGTGTAGCGTGACGCGCGCCTCACCTCGCGAATGTACGTTTCGTTATCACAGTTTATTTATTTAATGTCATGATTGTTTTGAAGTGTTACTAATACTATTTTAATTAAACTATATAAAATAACTGTATTTTTGTTAAAAATAAGCAAAAATGGCTAAAGTGATTTAAATTGCATATTGGTTTTTTAAAATCAATTGTTAAATCTTGATTTCCATATATTGTTAATGTGATTAATCAATACAATAATACCAGAAAAAAATAACGTAAAATAACAACAATAACGTGTTTACTTTTATCCTTACCAATTTAAAATGCGTTAATTGTTAAATCTTGACTTAATATTAAAACATGAATCATCAAGTATTTCGTAATAATTGTATCAAAAGATAAATGTAAATATTAAATGTATTAAAGTTAAAAATGGTCAATACAATTATGTATTACAAAAACAATGACATAAACGGACAAGTACAGAAAAGTTTAGAGTTACACAAACCATGTTATATTCCACAAGCACTCCGATAAACAATGTCGCGCATATTGCTGCAGTTAAACAATATATATAACAATAACAAAAATTGAGAATTATAAATATTTAAAGTAACATTTACAAAATAATATAGTTAATTAAATATTTGTTAAATAATAGTAACGCTTCTGGTTTGACTCCATCGCAGTTGATTACAAGCTCGATAAACAAAATAAGGAGGATTTAAGCACAATATTAAGAACTTGGTTTCTAAAAATATAATGCAAAAAAAGTGAAAAATGACTACGATTACGGAATTTGGCAAAATCCAAATATAATTTAAATCCTTGATATGTACAATCATGAAAGTCAAAACATTAATGTAGAGGTTTGTGCACACTTATGCATGATATTTGGAACAAAATTTTTTAAAATTAATAATTATAATTTATAAACATGTTTTATAACGACAAAAACCTTTGTATGTCATTTTTAAATGCATATTAAAAAAAAATTTTTACACGTTTAAATTAAAAAAAATGGTTGAAATAATAAGAGCAAATTCAAAAACAATTAAAAAATTTTAATATTTTTATGTAAATAATTAAAATATTATTTAATTATTTATTTTATAAAATTTAATTTTTTTTAAATATATGTATTAAAACTTATAACTTAAAATTGAATAATTAATTGTTTTAAAGTACCGTGGCAAATTGAATTTTTCGCTTTGAAATCATGGTTGGTTTTGCTTTTATCTTATATGTTTATGATTTTTTAGCCTTTTAGTAAAAATGCAAAAATTAGTCAACACATTAATTATCGAATTAGATGTACATTGCAAGATGGTCGGCAATTTGTTGGTACGTTTAAAGTGTTTGATAGACATATGAATGTCGTTATGTGTGACTGCGATGAATTTCGTTATGTCAAAAATAAGGCAGGTAAACAGGAAAAGGATCGACAAGAGAAGCGTTCTCTGGGTTTAATTTTGTTGCGTGGTGAACACATCGTAAGTTTTTTAATGTACTTTATAACAATGTAATGTACTTATAACAATTGATTTTTACGATGATATTGTTATATACAAGTTTTCTTTGCGGTTTTATCAGTTTTTGAACTGATATACGCTGGTTATTATCTTATAGGTTTTACAGTGATTGGTTTTGAAGGACACATTTTTGTACTCTGGATTTCGTCGAGTCCATTTTAATCTGTTTTAATGAAATGATTTTTCTTGTATTGGTGTATTTTTTATTTTTTAAACTAGCATTTTGGTTGCTTGTCTGACATATCAGTAATTTGTTGAGATTTTTTATTAGTATCAACTTACCAACTCAAAATCAGTTTGTAGAATTAAATGATATTTCGTTTTTAAAAGTGAATTACATACCTAAAAAATTCCATTAATCAGTTTGAGTGTTTGCAAGAAAAACATATAATATTAACTTTGTTAGTAAATTAAAATTTATTATTTTAATAGTTTACGGTGCTTTTGTTTCGTTTCTTAATTATTGTGATATGTGGACGTTTTTATAGATTGTTTTTCTACAAATGATCGTGAGGATTTGGGTAATGCTTATATAGTCACAATTTCCAATGATGGTGATATTACTGACTGTTCGACCTCGACTTGGTGCTTCCTGGAATAAGTGACCCTAGGCATCTAGACTAATAACAGCAGGGTCCGAGTGCGCAGCGGAATAACTAGGCTTCAGTTACGGTGGGTTGATGCGATCATACACCGAAAAAACTTAAAAGGTATCTAAAGGTATACGTATACCATATGTAGCCGTTGGGCTAAGGGAGATAACCCTGGCAAGAAATCAGGCGGCCTCGTCAATCTTTGCGAACAGTGGGGATGTCATAAGGATGCCGTCTACCAGTCAATAAACTTTGTTATTTTTCCACGTTTACTACGCTTTGTCGTATAAATATGGGAAATAATGAAGAGATGACCACGTTACCAACTAAAATGAATGAATGAATTTTCTACAAATTGTGACTTCTCAATTTTCAACTCTAACTTTGAAATTTTATAACAGTATGGATTTCAATTACTGATGTCACTTTTTTTTGCAATATTGAATGGGAATGATTTTTAGGTCTTATATTTGTAAACCTTATGTTCATAATGTAGTAGCTAAAAATTTGATTAATAATAGAATTTTCAATTTCTTTTATATACAAGGAAATACATTATTACTTATTAAACGTAGAATTTTATTTGGTACAAACTCAACTGTAAGTAATGTTTTACAATATGTAGAAAATTAATAATTTTTTTTACTTTTTGATATTCTACTTTTTTAATGTTTAGGTTAGTATGAATGTTGATGGTCCGCCTCCACCTGAAGACACTGCACGCGTTCCTTTGCCTGGAGCAGGTAGCTGGGTTTCAAGTGTCGGAATCAAACCAATGGCTGGTGTTGCAGTTGGCCGTGGAATTCCACTAGCAACTCCAGCCGTAGGTATGGCACCACCTGCTGGATTGGGTGGACCAGTTTGGGGAGTTGGTGCGCCGGCTCCCAATTTGATGCAACCTCGTGCTCCTCCCGGTATGCCACCTCCACCTCCACCTGTTAATACTGCAGCGTTTGGTCGAGGAATGCCTCCTGCAGGTGGACGAGGATACCCACCACCTCCACCTCCTCCTCCTGGATATCGATAATTTTTTAACACTCCGCGTTTATGCTGTTTTGTCATAGTTGTAAACGCACATAATTGTTGTAATAAACATATATGACCATTTTTGTTTAGATTTTAGTGGTGGTATATAACTTAGATATATGAATTGTTTATATATAATATTAACATTCATTCTAAAGTATAGTAAACACAGAACAAATCTCTTATAATAGAGGATTGATATTTTCAGTAGGAGCAGTTTGATTACAGTAGGTTATTGTAAAATAAACACATTTAAACTGATTAACTTCGGCTTAATTATGATGGCAATACTTTTTTTACTTGTGCTATTGTAAATGTGACACTTTCGCATTTTGATAACTGCAATATTTTTATAGAATTAGTGGCTGTTTTTATTTAGTTTAAATAAAAATAATAATGAGTAGTTTATTCTTGTTCAGTGCAAGGGGTTATTTGGAATTTGAATCTATAGCTTGCGATTAATGGAATACTAATGATCCTGAGGATCTAAGTAAAAGTTATAATGCATCCGTTTATAATGATGACAACGCTCCCAGTTTTGTGATAACATGTGATACATCATGGATTTTCACTAACTGGTATAACCAGATTTCTGCCTTAACTTGAGTGCAAACACATCAAGGATACTTGGAGGTTTTTTTAAAGTATACATCTTGCTGAATTTTGTGAACAGTAATACAGCTCCAAGGATGCCGTCTGTCAGTTATGAAACTACTACTTTTTTACGCAAACGGGATTTACTACATGCGTAGAATGTAGAAGACAATTGCTAGAACTGCTTTGTAATTATTGAAGTAATTTATAGTTATTATATTTTAACAATTTACAAGTTTTTAACACCTTTGATTTCGTTGAAAACGTTTTGTGATCAAGAATATAATTTATTTAATTGGGACTTGTAGCATTATCCTTTTGTGCTATTCCTGACTGTCGCCTTTATATGGCGTTTCTAGGATTAGGTGCATCTGAACAACTGGACTAACACATTAGGGGCTTTGCATAGCGCTATAGCTGGGATTCTTCCTGGTGGATGGGTGCAAGCATCGAGTACTTTGAGGTATCCGTACACCGTATGTAGCCACTGAGCTAAGGAAAATAATTTTGATAATCTTTGTGAACACTGGTACTGCAACAAGAATGCCGTTTATCAATCAAGAAGCCTCGTTCTCGCCAGAGGATTACAAAATCTACCAGAACATTCATTCACTTAATTGAATTGGTTAATAACCATCGGCAATTATCTATCTGTCAATTTCCCGTAAAACTAGGTTTGGTAATTAAACAGAATGAAGAACATTTTAGCCAATGGCAATATTTTCTAAAAACTATCGTTCTTGTGCACAGTAAAAATGATTTTTCAATTTAATTTTTGTTAATTCTTGGAGGTTGAATCTTGTAATTATAAACTTGCATTTTGGCACGTTTCTATAGTTTAATTCAAAAAATATTTTCATAATCAAAGAGTATTAATAAAGTAAAAATTTATTATTTCTATTTGGAAACAATTAAAAAAAGTTAAAACAAATTGTAGTTGCTTGATTGACCCAACAGTCATTCAAACATGGAAAAGATTATTTTAGGTAATTGCAAACAATATGGAATGAGCATCAGTTAACCTGGTACTTTGAATGTATTTTCTAGTTACTTAAAATACACTGTACACATAATCACAAAGTAATTGTTTTAGTTAACAATTATACTAATATTTGAGACCTGGATATTTTAAGTAGAAAAATAACAATATAAAAATGTCTTCCCTTTCTCTGTACATATACACCAAGGAGAAAACAATTTGGTATAATCGCATCGCAATAACACGATTTGGGCAACCCACTTCACTGCAGTAGACCACCATTACTGAGCGGTTTGATCAACATTTTCAAGTTGTTTTGCTTTGATTTAAGAGGTAGAATTTTATCTAAAAAGAATTAACAAAAATGATTATCAGCTTCATTTTTCTATTTAAACTTATAACGATTAAAAAAATTGTAAATGCCAGTTGACAATATTAGGCTTTCGAATTTTAACACCTACACCTTTTATGAATTTGAAATACTGAATTGACTGTAATTTTCTTTCTACAAGCTAAAAGGTACCATTCTAGCTAACAATAAATAATTATTTTAATTGTGCAGTTTACAGGCTGTTATAAATTAAAAGTAACCAGAAAGTTTGGTTTGTAAGGATACATGGTTTTACAATAGAAGCCAGTTTATGTACCAAACCAATAACATTGCAACAATTTTTTATAACTTAATAAACGTTGATGTTTTGCTATTGAGGTACAAATGTACTTTGTACTTTTCTGTACAATTATCAGCACATAAGCATTAAAACTGCATTTGAAAATAAAAATTATCTTTTGGTAAACATGTTTGGACATTCCATAATTCAATCTCGATATTTTTGCTTTCACTATCAATTATATTTAGATAAAATTTTAATTGGTTTCACAGATTGTTTGGTTTGGGTTATTTTATAATCGTTTACTGCAATGTATGTATTTTATCAATTGTTAGGTACAAACTGAATTCGCAATCTTAAAAGCTATACAACAATAATAACTGTTTAAAACAACCAATAACTTTTTTATTCGTATTATCGACAGTCGAAAATGTAGTTGTATTTTAAATAAAGTGTTACATTGGCAAGAAACTTTTAAACAAGGGCTTAGTAAATCGTTAACTTTACGTAAGAAACGATGTATATTATACAGAAAAAATTATTGATAAAATTTTATTTCTAATATGAGTTAACCAATACAAATAACATTACTTTTTTGTTAAAAATAATTACTATATTAAATGCCACTCTTTATGTTTAATTAATACAGTTACTCATTGCTAAATATGATAAGGATTAATTTTAAAATAAGTTCTTACATTGAAAATTTGACATAGCAAAATATTTTTAAAATTTACCTACTTATATACCTTTATCAGTAGCTTAAAATAATTAATAAACTTTATTCACTCAACTGTTACAAAACTTGCAAAACGAACAATTTTATTAAATTGTTAATAGAAAAATAAACATTAAAATTCAACTTACTGTATCACTATTTTTATAAAAAAAGTTCTTTTATTTGTAATTAATATTATAATTTTAATGTCCACCGCCTTGCAATGTTATTGGACATTTGCTTGTTACATTCACTTTAATTTAATCCAGCAAAACTTTGGTTTCTTTGTAATAAGAGCGACTTAGTTAAATTTATTGGTTAACAAACTCAGTTCAATACTTGAATCAATAACAAACAAATCTTCCATGTTACAAATGTCTAATAGGATAAACATGTTTTCATTTGCCTTGTTTATATTAAAAAATTGACTTGCTGCTGTAGTTGCTGCAAAAAATGGGAATAATTAAAAAATATTTAAAATTGATAAATTTGAAAACTAAACGTATAATTTTCTTAATTATTATGTTAAAAATAAAAAACAAACTATTATTTAATAAAAACAACAACAAAGTCTCATAATTTAAAAAGAACACGAAACAAAATATTTTAACTTTTTGCCAAGCGTTTTTTTGCTGTAATTGTTATCTTATTGCCCAATGCTTATTTTTAAAGCAAAAGGATTTTGTAATAATGATAATAGTAATAATAATTATAATAATAATAACAATAGTAATAACAATAATAATAATAATAAATTAGTAGTAAAAAAATTTGTTTTTGTAGTGTAAAACTCTAAATAAAAAATCTAATTTTTAATAAAAAGCCTAAATTGTGAAATGAATTCATATCGCATATTCTTTACATATTATTTGGGCAATTTTTAATAGTGAATTTACTTTTTATTAAAATTTTTTTTTTAATACTTTAATAACTAATTGAAAATATTTGAATTTTAAAATTTTAAAGCATTCTAAAAAGAATTTATTGTGTTAAAAATTTAACTGCTGTTATGCCTGAGTGTTGGGTAGATTGGTGTTCAATTGAGCTACTTATTGTCTGAATACTTTGACTTGCCAACCCACTAGTCCTATAATATGTAATTGGGGTATTTTTTAACAATTTTGTAACGTACAAAATGTCCTTTACAATTAAAGTCTAGAAGTATGAACATTATACAGATTTCGTCATAAAAATCCTTTTCAATATTTAGAAATCTATTACTAAACTGTTCTAAATAAATTATAATGAAAATAAAGTTAATTGACGCATTATAATATTTAACAAATATATAAATCAATGAGTGAGTAACATAATCATTTTTACTGTTTCCATATTTGTGAGGTAGTTCGAACGATTGCCTTTCTTTTTTCATATGCGAAGACTACCTTTTTTTCTTAAGAAACGTACGAAAATAATAGAGTATTTTGGTTAATAAACATAATCCTTGTGACGGCATCTTTATTTAGAAAAATTAACTATATTATTTGACATTTTTTCAAAATATTTCCCTTAGTTCAACTGGTACATATAGTATACGTATACCTCGAGATACCCTTAAAATATATTTGCGCTTATACATCAAAGCGGAAATTAGTTATATCATCGTTCACTCAGCAGCTAATCTGTAGATGTTTTTTTAAAATGTTTATTACATTAAATGTTTTACAAGAAACATCTTTTAGCAATAGACATTTTAGCGAAAGCAAATGTAGGCCCGCATTTTAGTACCGGCAATGGGATTCGAACCCATGCCCACCGAGGTCCGAATTCGAGTGCTGTACCGCTAGACCACCCCGGCATAAAACCAACCACGGAAAAAAGTCCTATTGCTCAACCTTTGTGAGTAAGAGTCACGTTGCTGCATTCTTTTATCGAAAGAGGATTATTTAACTTTAAAAATGTATGTAAGGCGGAAAAATCAATATTTAACCAGTACTACACTATTTGTATTGCGTCATCGTGTAAATTTGGTCACACATTTAGAAACTTTTCTATACCCAACTTACGACTAAAAATTGTGATTGCACACTCACAAAAAGTTATGTAACTCTTATTGGTTCCTAATTTTGCTACTTTTTGGGCTGATTGGTTTAATCATCTACCAACTAATCTATGTTTGTCTAAATTCAAGATAACCACATTAAAGTATGCAATCGAGAATATTACCATCATTAGAAATTGAGATATTACAACGATTACTCAAATATTCAGAATGGTTAGCTTTTATGCAACATCTGTATACAAATAATTTAACAAAATGTTATTGAATAGTCTAATAAGTTATTTAAATAAATTGTAGTAATAAAAATTCAAATAATAAAAAATGCTTAATTAAAAATAAAAATAAATAATTTTTAAATTATATATATATATATTCTAAAACTTAAAATTTTTTATTTATAAACAAATGTTTAACAATTACAGGTATACATATTATTATTTTCTACTAAAAGGTTTTAACATAAACAAATAATAAGTAATGTTTCAAATGTAAGTAAGTGGTCTAGCAATACAGCGCTTGACTGGAATCTGTGTGGGCATAGGCTTGATCTCCACTACCGGCACCAAATGCAGGCCGACGTTCGGTTTCGCTAAACCGTCTACTGCTGAAAAGCATTTAAACTAGTAAGAACAACAATAATCAAAACATACTTTAAATGTAATGTTAATCGATTAATGTTAAAACTAACTTATTAGATTGTTTCTTAACTAAGTGAACAAGTTACATTATCTAGACAAACACAATAATTTTTGTTCAACGTCAACATAACACAACAATTGTATATTTAAATGTGCAATAATTTGTAAAAAAAATCCTGTTTTTCATTTTGGAAACAGCATTAAATATTTTTAAAATAATCCAAATTTCTACAAGTGTATTCTTACATTTAAATTTTAAATTATAAAATTATCCTTAAAATAGATTAGAACGTGTATTTATGCATGTTTACATTTAAATACATTTTAACTAAGATAAATTTAATACATATTAAATTGTTGTATTTGCTAACATATTCAAGTACTTAAATTAAATCAATTAACTTTCAGATTTGCATTTCCGTTAACTAATTGCCATAAAATGTTTTAATAAAAACTTTAATGACAAACACTATAACAATTTGCAACATATTGCTGGTAAGTTAATTAAATATTAATACAAGTTGTTTTAAATATTTTAAATTGTGACTGCATAAGTAAAGATAATAAAAATGTTTCTAGTAAAAAATAATTCAAAGATATTGCTTAATTACTAAAATATACATTAAACGTACTTTACATTGCATACAAATGTAGAAAGAGTTAAAATAATGTATATATATTTATATATATATATATATATATATATATAATTTAACTCACAGTCAATAAAATCCCATGAAGAAGATAAAATTAATTTGAGTGAATTTCTATTTGCATTACTATTATATTCAATTCGCTTATTATTTACATCTGAAATAAGTCGTCGAACATTATCTAAACTCGCATTATAACTTGTAATTATGGAATCAAAATATAAAGCTAAAAGAAAATCAATTCAATACAAAATTATCGTTTTAAAAATATATAAAGTTTAAAAAATTATATTAGATATAAATATAGACAATATTAAAAAATTATTCATGTTAATTTAAATATAAAAAAAATAGTTTTACTACATAACAAAATTGTTTTTTCCATTATTATGCAAAAAATTCAACAAAATTATTTTTGTAAAAATATTTGTTATAAAAAAAGTAAAATTTAAAGAAATAAACATGTCTTTTATGTAAAACGAAGCATATAAAAGCTGCTTATCTTTATATAATAACTCTATAAACGTAAATTATTTTATTAAAATTATATACTGGTGTTAAAAGGTCAAATAGAAACGTATTTGTTTTGCATACAAGCCAAATAAATTTACGTTAAAACATTTTGTACAATATAAATGAATAAAACAAATCTAAAATTTATGATTATATTACTGTAAAATTTACATTGATATGTGTAAAAATAAATAAATAAATAAACGTTTTCAAAACATGAAAAAGTTATTTAAAACAATACATCGAATTTTTAAAATTTTTTAATAAATAAGTATAGTTTCTTTACTACCACAACCCCTCCAGAAATTGTTTTTTAAATGTGGTTATCTAACTTTAAATTATACGACGTAAAAAACCGTTTTATTATATAATATGCAATACTACATTATAAATAAAATATAATCATTATTTTATTAAAACAATTGGTTATGAAACGTTTTGCATTAAATATAAAATGGTTTACTGGTCTAATCATCAACATGAAATAGATTGTCAAATATTGAAGTAAGTAGAAAGGATATGCAAATTTTAGTTAACTAATAGTTGTTTGCATTATACATTGCAATATACTTAGTCATAAGCACTTGGCTTAGATAGTTTAGCATGTTTTTAATTAGGTTGTTAATATAATACCATATAATTTTATTTGTAACAATAAATTAAATTTATGCAAATAATTTCTTAATTTAAATATTCTTATAGATGTTAGCTTTTATTATGCGTAATGGAAACTTAATACCATTAATGTTTGTTCTGTAAGGTATAAACTTCCGGAAAAATAATTTTTTTTTAAATTTTAGTTTGCGTAATTTATAGTTTTATATGTTTTAGTAAACAAAGCAAATTTAAATAAAGTTAATGTAAACCTTTTTTAGGACATATGATATTTTTAACTTAAGTAGCAATCTTAAATGTTGTAATAAAACCTAGTGTTTAGTATAATTTGTCATATTAGAAATATTTTATCATTCGTATACAAATATTACAATGTTTGTCTATGTAAGTTTTTCTTTGACTAATTAAAGTAAAGGTTTTACAAAACTGGGTACAGTACATTTGAAACAAAGTGCCAAAAATCTGATTTTAAAAAAATTATAAGTAGTTTCTTTGTTTTAAACTGAAAACAGTCTTGTTTATTATTATATAAAAAAACAACACATTTTTACTCTGTTTCTTACTAACAGAAATTTTTTTGCATTCACAATAAAAATAAAACTATATTCTCTTTTTTGCATATTTAAACTATGCATTATGGAATTTTATTTTAGTCATTTAAATAAAATTTAATTTTTAACTTAAGTATGAATAAAAATTACTACTTTTAATAATAAGAACTTATTTTTTTAATGATACTGTTTTACAGGAGAAAATTAGGATTGTGAAAATTATTATAATTATAATAACGTTGCACTAATACCAATAGTTTAAAAATTATTTATTTCCAAAATTACAATTGAAAAACTAATTAAATAATTATTTTGCAAGTATTAATTTTTTAAATGCTGGTTTTAAATCTCATAAAATAATTACAATATCAATTTTTTTATTACTTAGAATGTTTTTACGGAACACATCTTTTAGTAGTGAACATTTTAATTAAGCCAAACGTGGGCCCTCATTTAGCGCCAGTAGTGGAATTCAGACCCATGCCCACAGGTCCAAGTCAAGCGTTGTACCGCTAAACCATCACAGCACAATGTTTTGTTTAATAAATTTGATGGTATTTAAAAGAAAAGGCACATAAATAACTGATAAATTAAATGACATAATTACTGGATGAATTAGATGTAATAATTACATTAATATAAGCGCTGATTTTAAAATATGACTTTTACATCCCTTGTATATATATATATATATATACAAATATATATATATATATACCGGGATGATCTAGCGGTACAGCGCTTAATTTGAACCTGGGTAGGCATAGGTTCGATACCCATCACTGGCACTAAATGCAGGCCCACATTCGGATTCACTAAAATATCCACTGCTAAAGGATGTTTCCAGTAACGCATTTAAGTAGTATATATATATAATGTTTTGCAATTTTTTAAAGTAATTTATTTTTATTTACAAAATCGAAAGAAAAATAAAAAGTAATTTGTATTTCGAATTGCTTAAAATTCTATTTTTATTTATTAAGAGGATTATACTTTACTAATAGTTTTAACTTCCAAATTAAATATATGTGTATAATAAATCAGCAAGCGTTTAGTTAATTATTGCTTTTGAATCATGTGCAAAAGCTTTATTAATTTTGATAATTTAAAAATGTGAAATTTTCGAAATTAGCATATAAGAAATTAGAAAAAAACTGCAGAAAAATAATAAAAAACAATAATTATTTACCATTTTGACGCAATACAATTGCGTTGCCTGATATAAATTCAAAATCTAATGAAGAAATTACAAATATATTGAGTTCGTATTGTGTAGACGATTCTTCAACGTTTCTGGAACGATATATATATATATATATATACAGTATAAACAAGCATTTTTGTTACTTTTAAGTAAAAGTTATTAAAAGTTATTGTTTATAAATCAAAAAAATTGTTAGGTTTTATAAATACAATGTTAATAAAACTAGTTGAGTAATTAAATATTACATGTGAACAAAATGTTCAATATAAACAATAGCAATTTTTCAAATTGATTAATAGATTTGTTTTTATATTACAAATAATACAGGCCTTTATTGTTATTATTATTATTATTATTATTAATTATTATTATTATTATTATTATTATTATTATTATTATTATTATTATTATTATTATTATTATTATTATTACTTTTTATAAACAAACAAAAATTTGATTTCAAGGTTATACTATTGGTAGATCATAAATAAATGAAACTCAAATAAAATATGCGCAAATAATTTTTTTTATATGTTTTAAAGATTGAATCAAAGCAAAACATAAATTATATATATATATATATATATATATATATAAATTATTCAATGTGTTTGAAAATTATACAAACATTAAATAACTTATTAGATGAACAAACGTATTATAAACTTGCATTATAACCTAGATACACATTTGATAAGGTAAATAATTAAAACAAAGAAGTAATGCATTTAGTTTTCTAAAATTAAATTTTTGTTACAAAAACAACAATAAACATGTTTTTAATTTCTACTTTAATAAATGGAAAACTGTTATAAACTGTGCATCATAAAAAGGTTCAACAACCACCATTGAAATAAAAAGAAAATTAAATAAGCCAAATATTTGTTAAATATAACTACATGTGGAATTAGTAAATTTTTATATACAAAATATTAAAAAAACATTTGTTTAATGCTTATATTTTTGCATTAGTTTGATTGCAAACACAATAATTAAAAATACTACGTAAAATAGTAAAAGTTTGAAGACATTTAATAGTTGTATATATAAAAAAAAAATTGAAATTAAAATATTGGCATCATGTATTCATAATTTGTCAATTACAGTATAAAATTTAATTTGTTTTTAACATTAATATTTAAAGCCAAATTTTGAAATGATTTTATCAAAGTAATGCAAATTGCAATATTTATTCAACATTTAATTTGGTTATAAAATTCAAATCAAAATTAGCGTTAAAGCAATCAAAAATAAATTGTCAAAACAAAAGTGCGTTATGTTATAATTAAATTATAAAACATTTGGCCACACAATATTAATATTAATTTATTTAATCAACATTTTAGCAAATGCAAAAGTTAGCCCCGCAAAATGTAGGCAACATACGTATTTAGATTTTGTATAAAATACAAATAAAATATAATATAATTTGATTAGTATGTAATATTGAAACATTCAAATAAAACTGTCAATTTTATTGTACACCGTTTTATTTCAATATCATGCATTAAACTAATTTACTTTAAAATATAAACATTATCTTTATTAAGTTAATATATTTCAGTATATGTATATATGCTTAATTAGTGTATACAAAGTTAGTTTTAATGTGTATTGTTATGTTAATTTTACAACTTTTTTGTCAAATAAAAGCACGTGGTAAAATAACTAAATATAAAGTAGCTAACAAAACTGACGCCAAGTATTAATCATTTTAGAATATATTTTTAGAACATACGATTTTACATTTTAAAAATAAACAATTATTTTTATACACAATAAAAATTTACTGAAAAGTAAAACTCTAGTTTTTAATGATAAAAAATACCGAAAACTTCAATTATTTTAACGCTAATGATTTAATGATGTAAAAGTTTTATGTTTTTAACAAAGTAAATTAATAAAAAACATGTTTAGTTTATAGAAAATAAAGTTATATATATATATATATATATATATATATATATATATATATATATATATATATGTATATATATATACTAAAGGATTTTTAATATTTAGGCACTCTATTTTACTAATTACTGTCAATCAAGCTTTATTAAAGGTTGTTCTTAACTTAAAAATATTTGATTTATTCGCTTTCTCATTATACAACATACAACATTACTTTCACTAATAATGCATTTTAATTTCTAATTAAAAAACTAGAACATTTTATTATTAAATATTTTACTCAAAATAAAAATAGTTAACTTTGTGTATTGCCAAATTTAAAAAATAATTTAGTTTAACTCAACGTTTTTCGTTATAATTTTATACTATTTTTTAGTTATCCCCCTAATGTATTGAATAAATATATTTTTAATAATAACTAGGATACTAGAAATTACATATTTATAAATTACAAGCAAGTTACTAAAATATATTATAAGAAGTACTTTCTATTAGTCTAAAAATAATTAAGAAAAACGATTGCTGCACACTCATCTCAATACAGCAAATTAAAAAAAACATTTATTCATTTCTATTGCAGAACGAGTGCGTACTGTAATTGTACTATAATTCGTTAAATAAACATTTCTTAAAGAATCTAAACTAACAATAGAACAGCAACAATATTAACAGCAAACTTACGTTTTAATAGAACTTGAGCTGTTTTTAAACGGTTTGTCCTGCTTTTGAACAACCAATGCTTGATGAGAACAATACAGACGAATAGTTGAAGGATTCAATCGACAGGGTTCACCGTCCATTTGAATTGGTATAACTTTGCTAGTTACCAACTTAATTTTTTGACACTGACATATTCGGTCGCCATGATTACCAAATTGCAAGCTGGCCTGCACAACGTATTGCGTAAAACAAAAACAATGCAATTATTAGAAAATAAATAAATAAAACTTGAAAAGAAACAATTCGATAAAAAAATAATATCAATAAAATTAAATCAAAAATAAATAAATCTTACGTTAAATTCAAACTTAAAGTTGAAAAAAGGTTTTCGAAAATTGATTTATTTTGTAAAATGACAAAAATTTAATTAAACTATGTTCAAAGTCTAGTTGAAGAAAGAAGAGAAGTTGAAACACGAAGTAAGATACCTTTTCTTAAATAAAAACCACATATATTTTTACAAAAAACGATACAAAGTAGTTAATATTCGGGAAATATGTTTTCTGTAAAAAATTAAAGTAATAAAAATAAATAAATAAATAAAATTCTAGCAAAAAAAAAAACAAAAAACACAAATTCGAAAACAGTGTTAAATAAAAATTAAAAGAAAATGTAATTTCAATGTGCAGAATACTTAAGTTAACTTGGGTACTTACATAAAACGAAAGTACTGTACACAAATCTAAATAACACGCACATAAAACAACCTTGTTTTAATAGGTAAAATTCTAATAAATAAATTATATTATCATATATATATATATATATATATACTAACCAGGGATATGGCAGTTAATCCAATCACTTCAATATAGCCATCATCAAAACGTTGTGGTTTGAATCCTGCTCGAAAAGCTGGATTACCCCAAGGTAACGTACCAGAACCGTAGCTGATAGTAAAGACAATTGGATAAACTAGTAATTAATCTTTATTTAGACAAATGAAAAAAATTATTAAGTAATAAAATTAAGTTACACGGTTAGCCTTAATCAAATAAGTTTGACAGCCATTAGAATTATAATTTTGGGATTCGTATGCTATTATAATGCCAGCCAATAACTACAAATAAACTTATTTTTTTCTAAATGTCATATTAACATACAAAATTACACTATTGTTGCCGATCAAATTTAAGCATTTGTTTATATATATAATCAAAATAATGTAATTTTTTATAATTAAAGTATATCGAATAAAAATGTATTGATGGAAATTGAATAAAATAATCTAAATTTAGACATTAAAAAATTAATTAAAAAATAATAAAACTTTAATTTGTGCAAAACATTTATCAAAATTTGTTACTATTTAATGACAAATTACTTTGCTCTCTCTCTATATATATATAATTATTAATGTAAATTTTAATAAATTGGTAGAGGTACATTCAGTATATAGGTACAAACATACTACATAAATTGAAATACAGGGCAAGAGTTTAAAATAACAATTAGATAAATTAAATAATCATTTATTTATGTGCATAACCAGGAATTTCAAGCTAATATAAAACAACTGTTGACATAAATTTTTGTGCTAATTGTAAGCATAAATTATTAATTTTTGTTAACAATAGACCTTGAATTAAATGTTCGAAATGGTGGCAGTGACATATTTTCTGGTAAAGTTGATTTTAAGGTATGTTGAAATCCAATATAATGATATTTTATTTTACTTTTAAAATGTTGTTTACAATTATATTTTAGAAAAGTGTGTTAAGTACAAATGGTTAATTAATTCCAGTATTTGATTATAATAATAGCAACATAATTTTATCGAAACGAATTTTCATGATGTATTACATCAAAACAAGAAATGAACCGGAGTAGTCTAGTACTTGACTCGAATGTGGGTAAGTATTGACTCAATTCCAACTATCGGCACTAAATGCTGGTCTACGTTTGGCTACGCTAAAATATACACTGTTGAAAACTGTTTTCTTTAAAACATTTAAAGTAGTAAACATTATATATATATATATATATATATATATATATATATATATATATATATATATATATATATATATATATTATCAACTTTATCATTCCAGCGTAATTTCACAAATATCATTTTTAGTTTATAACTTTATCATTCCAGCGTAATTATTAAATATCAAGTAGTTTGAAAGTAGCATACAATTGTTATCATAAAATAGAACGCCCAATATTAATTAAAAAGCATAATGTATGCGTAATTACTAAATAGTTTTATGTACCACATACTGAAACATATTTGATTATACATAAGTTAATTGTATTTTTTGTAACTGTTTGACGTAAGTAGTTTAATATATTCTTGATTACGTTGCTAATATATTGCATTTTAGCTAAGAATACATCTTTCCCTATTGGAATAAAACTTCCAGTATTTAAAATATTAATATAATTTATTATATACTGACTATTTTATATTTTATACTAAAATAAAACACTACTGCCTGTATAATCAAATGTTTTACAAAATTGATTTTGCACAGTATTAAATTTTTAGTACTCTTAGTTATAACTCAAAATAACTGAATTTTTGTAAATTGTATTTTGCAGTTTTTAAATAGTATGTTTTAAAATTGAACAACAATGTTCTTAATAAACGAAACACTTTTTCGCATTTTTAACCAAAATGTTTATTATTTTATATAATTTATATTTCAAAATATAAAGCTGTTTTAACAAATTAATATTTGATTATTGTTGTAACTATTTGCACAAATATTAAGTTTAGCTTATTTTTAAATTAAAAATTTTAGTTTTGGTAAAAAAGTACGGAAATAGTTGTTTACAACAACGCTACTGTAATTATAATACAGTAACATTAAAGTTAATAATTAAAAAATATTTATTTTAAAAAAATTCGTTGATTATTTTGTTCACTAAACGCTTCAGCATTTTGATTCTATTTAATATTGTGGAATGCTTAAAACGTTAAGTTTATATATTTAATGAGCATACATTTATGGTATTGAATCATGTTTACAAAAAATAAAATCAAGCACATTGATTAATAATAAATTGTTATAAAAATTATGTAAATTGTTTTAAATGATTGTGTTTACATAAGTGTTAACTTTACGGTATAATATTTTTACTCTTTGTATATTAAAAAAATATATAATTAAATTTGTATTATTTAAATATATCATTAAATATGCATATTATTATTTATTTTTATTTTTATTTTTTACATATAAAAGTATATATATATATATATACTAATTTACTATTATTATTATTGCTATTATTATTATTATTATTATTATTATTATTATTCATTAAGTTTTAATATCTTAATAGAGATACATATAATACATATAATATTGCCCTAATTGTTGTGCATAAATGTTTTTACAGATTGTTTATACTTATTTAGGTTTACATTTGTCAAAAGTTTTCTATCAAATATTTGAAAATGAAAGCCAAATAAATACATAAAATATTAAGTTAACTATATATATATATATATATATATATATATAATACAAAAACTTAGTTGTTAAAAAATTAAACTATATATATTTACGTATTGTTTTTAACTAAATTTAAATAAATTGTAAAAACTTACCTTGGAATGTTTAAAAATAATAATACATGCGGTTTAAGGCTGCGTATGAGTGGAGTCATGTCTATGTCATCACACTAAAAGTATATAATAAATAATTTATTGTTAGATTTACAAAAATATATAGTATTATATATATATATATATTGATTACATTTTAAACCGTATTTATTTTTAAAGAAAATATTTTTTAAATTAAAAATCGTTTATTAAATTTTTTTATTAATGAAAAAGACATCCAATAATTTGATTTATTTTTTTAACAAATGTTAAAATAAATATTGGGAATTTTTACAATATGTAGTACATAGTAAAATAAATAAAATGCAAAGTCTTATTTTTATAATTGTTATACGTGTTGGAGTGGCAGAAATGACTGGAATACTAATGTGGGTGTTACTAAATTTTTAATTGTTAATAGATCGTTATCATTTAACATTAAAACGGTACAAACCAAGCAAATTAATTATTTAACATTACTAATATCTGGAATTTAACAAAATAAAGTTTAATTTTATAAAATATTAATCTATCTTTTTTATAAAAAATGTATTTACAGCTATATGTTTTGCTAATATTACAATTATATATATATATATATATATATAAATAAAAATTATTATTTGTATTTTAAGATAAATACTATATAGTTGTTGAAATTTTGCAATCAAATTATGGATTATAATTTTGTATCAAAATATCTTTAGTAAACAGCTGTAAAAATATTACAACAGTGATTAATATCAACATTTGTTATCAGTATAACAATGCACCTTTAACTTGTCATTGCAATTACACCAATTACACAATCTAAGTTTAATTAATTTGTTAAAATAAATTAAAATAAATTTATAATTTTTAAATGTAATATTTAATTACAAATGTTTGTAATATAACAAAATTTGTTCCATTTTTATACTTGAAATGAACTTTAAAGAGTCAAAAATGTAATTATATTTTCAACGTTAAAATGTACTTTCTTCAACCAACAAATTGTTAATATTATTATAAAAATATTTATTCTGGATTTAATAAAATGTATAGAAAACGCTTACTGACAGTTTAGATTTCACATGCTTTATTATCGTCTTAAGTAAGCAAAAATAACCTTTTGCAGCAAAGAAATTATACTAAAATAACATACGCTTTTACTTATTATAAATAAAGAAATCAATTATTTTTTTACAGAACGAATATATTTATGTTTTTAGGATTGTCGAATAGATAGTATTTAAATAAAAATTAACGTCAACTATAAATGGAATATAATTAAAAATTAAAAAAACTTAGTAAACTAATTATGCAACTATAATTTTAAATTAAATAATTATTTCTTTATCCAAATACGACTGTGTACATAAACAAAGGAATATGTGTCAGATAACATTAATTTATAGTAAAATATTTTATAGTAAAAATGTTATTATATATAAAATTTAAAGTAATTTATTATGTGACCAAATTTAACAAAAACGGTTTGCACTTTAAAACTAATACCTTCTTTAATTAATCTAATAAAATTTTGTTAAATTATTGTTAAAAACACAGTTGAACGTTGTTTTGCAGTTATCAAGTTAAAATGTACTGCTGCACTACTGTAATTCTAATTATTAAAAATGATTCAATAAATAAAAATTTAATAAATTTGACTAGATTATTATTTTTTAAAATAAACACGTAAAATAGGTGCACATTTTTAAAGATAAAAAAAGTTTAAAATAATTACAACTCTATGTGTACTATCACCTGATATTACAAAAGAAATTCATAATTGTTTAATGTAAAATTAGCATTAAAAATATTTAATTTGTATAACTAACGTTATGAAATAAAATAAAAATATATAAAAAGCTTTGTCACGTATAAATATTTCTTTAACACACGTTTTGTGTTGCGGAGTGGATAAATATTAAACTGTGTTTTAAAATTATTTCTAATGTAATTATTTTTAAAGTTTATAATTTTTGTCAAAAATGTTTTAATTAAAAAAAATATATTTTAAAGCATAGTGCAAACATTTATTAAAAAAAACATAGTGTAATTAGTCATCGTTTAGGTAGCACTTAAATTGTTAAAATTTTAATATATTATTTAATCTCAAATTACAACGTAATGGTTTAAAGTATGTAACATTCAATAAAAACAATGCTCTGGTTCATATCTTAAAAATAGCATAATTAAAAAAATATTTATATTAATTAGAAAAATATTGATTAACTATTAAGATTACATTTGTTCAATTGACTCCAGGCAATATAATCCCTAATATAATTGTAATTTTTAAAAATTATTTTTGGTAAATATTTATTGACAGCGGCGTGGCTCCGTATTGTATTGCCAATATGTATAATAATGTATTGTAATATATTAAAGATTTGTAATTTTAGCATTTTTATATGCTAAAAATAATCCTATTGTAAAGTATCCAAACTGTCAATAATAATAATAATAATAATAATAATGCATTATAATACACCACAAAATTAATAAAAGAATTTAATAATTTTGGTCAACAAACAGTTTAATAATAAATAAATACATACACAAAATAAAATTGAAACAATATATATATATATATATATATATATATATATATAAATTGATCTTTATTTTTATTTAAATATTTAATTAAATATTGAGAACTAAAATAATAATAAGTATGCAAATTTTCTATATTTAATTGCCTATTTATTTAGAAATATTTGTTTTTGAATTTAAAAGTAGTAAAAAAATTACTTTTAGTTTAACTTTCATATAAACATTATTAAATACAATTTATATAATTTTTATAGCAATTAAATAATAAGTATTAATTTGCATAAATAATTTTATTTAAAAAAAATATATTTAGTAATGAAATTTTTTATATTTATAAAACACAACGTTAATTTTAAAATGACCCCACAACTTTAATTAAAAACAAAGTATAACAAGTTTAAAAAAGTTGTAAAAGTTAATAAATTATTTTTTACAATTTATATTACTTGAAAATTTATTTATTTTAACGTAACTTGATTATTTTTGGAAATGTTTTGTAAAATTATATAGCTAAAAATGTAGTATTTTATTGCTGAAAATAAACTTTCGTATCTAGTACTAAGTAACAAACATATTTCTAAAACAAATTAGAAAAAACAATAAAAATGCATGGTAAACGTATTGCCATATATTAAAGAATAAGAATTTCGATAAAAAATTGTAAAATTAAATTATTTTTACTAAAAATTTATTTTACAAATTAAAAAGTATAAGCAAACCGGTTTTAGCATTGTAAAATGTGGTTTACAAATATTCCCTTAACAATTTTCGAAAGTAGAATAAAACATCTTGTTTTTGGATTTTAATTATTATACAATGAGGTGTTTTTATCATAAATCTAAAAAAATAGAATTGTGTTTTATAAATGTTGAATTGAAACATTTTCGGGTTTTTGTTATTTTATTTTTAAAAACGTTTTTAAATATTATAAAGGTACAGTCAACTTTATAAAAAATTTACTTTAAACAATTAGAAAAAGAATACTTGTACTGAAAAAACAATGTTTTGGTTTGGTACAAATTATTAAATAGCTAACGTATCAAATACCATATGCAGTACTATTTTATTTCAAAATTTAAAAAATATTAAAAAAATTAAAATGCAATACAATTACGTAAATGTCGCAATTAATTGAAAAACAATATTTTACAGCATAATCTTAAAACTTAACTTCAATTAAAAGGTTTTTTAAAATGTGCAATTTGAACATTACTCTACATAAAAAAACTATTTTCTTACAAGTTACCATTTAACAGTAATACTACAATAATTATAAAAAATAACTCAAAAAATGATTACTTAACTAAAACATTTCTAGCAATCATATAGCATACAAAAAATGTCACTTTATTTATAACATATAGAATATTATGTAATCATAAAAATTCAGGTATAATTTTATAGATATATATTGTAACTAATAAAAAATTGATATAAAATATTAACTAGCTTATAATCTAAGATTGAGTAAAATTATCAACCTAAAATATAACTCCAAACAAAAATAATAGAAGACGTAAACTGTGAGATGAATTCATTTTGTATATTCTCTTCAGTCACAAACACCTAAAAAATTGGTAGATGATAAAACCAACCAAAGGAAAAAGTTGCGAAAAAAGGAGCCAATAAGGTCAGATAACCTTTTGTGTGAGTGCGTGATTACTCGTAAGTTGGGGATGGAAAAGTTTCTAAATGTGTGACCAAATTTGCACGATGACGCAATACAAATCGTATAGTGCTATGTAAATATTGATTTTTCCAACTTATATACATTTTCAAGGTTAAACAATCCCCTTTTGATAGAAGAATATGCACCAACGTAACTCACACCCACTCACGGAGGTTAACCAATAGAATTTTCTAAAATTCTCTTTACCTTGGTTTATCATCTACCAAAAAATGACTATATATATTTACTATTATTATTATTATACAAAACCCTTTTGCTTTAAAAATAAGCATGGGGCAATAAGACAACAATTACAACAAAACAACAACAATAACAAAGTTTCGTTGACATTCAATATTTTGCAAATCGAAGATTGAGCTTTTTTTGGGCTTTCACTCAACCCTGTCATCTGTGTAAATCTGTTATCCAGATACATGCGATCACTTCTTTGCCGTTGTTTGCCGGAATGGCGTCCTTTTGTATTGTTTCTGTAGCAGTATAAATTTTTTACAGAGGCCAGGTTGCTAACCTTGCACTTAAACCCTCCTCTTTTATCCAGACTTGGGACTGGCTAGATTGAATCATTTCTGGTCCAAAGTAGGCGGAGTTATATATATATATATATATACATAAAATTATATGATGTAATTAACTTAACATTAATAACTACACATACAATTTGTGACGATTGACGTGAGAAAATGGAAACACTGTGATACTTTGTAGCATTCTGCTCTAGTTACTTATCTTAGACATATTTCACTTTTACTAATACTTTTACTAATCCTAAAATAAAATTGATAAAGTTGATCTAATGGGCACATCGTCTTTGTGTGTTTTTGGTAGTCCATATAGTTCAGATGTAAGGCTACTAATTGTTTTTAATTGCTGTAATCAACGTTCATAAATAAAACTTGCTGAAAAATACTTACTGTAATGAATGTACAATTTATGACGATTGACGTATGAAAATGGAAGCACTGTGGTACTTTGTAGCATTCTGCTCTAGTTACTTATCTTAGACATATTTAACTTTTACTAATACATACCTAAGATAATACTTTAACAATACACATCAAGTAACATTATTCGCAAAAATAATTTCTAATTATAATATACAACAACATTTATTCTTGCAATAAAGCATAATACCACTATTTACTAAAACTTAAATAAAAACCACCTAAGTCGTTAAATAAATAACTTTATTAACTAAAATACATGAACATGTAAAGAAAAAGTTACAAACTGTATAATGTCAACAATTTAGGGAATATTCACTACACTTAATTTAGGAATGTTGAGTGCGAAATCCGTTAATAACAGCACACACATTTTCAGTTCCATCTTTTTGTAAAATCATTTAAGATAAATTTACACTTTTTGGTAAACTCCATTAATCTGAATCTTTGTATGCAGCTAAATAGAACATAAAATATCCCAAATAAAAAATTTTTTTTTTGCAATTTTATGCAGTTTTTGAAAATCAGGTATAACATTTTTTCCAAATTTCCTTTGTTTATTTGTTTTAATTTTATTATTCAATTTCTATTTAATTTTATAATAATAAAATAAACATACTTTTTGCTTGTAGATCCATTTAGTCCATTTATGTGTAATTGGCTAGATGTTTTATTCACAAAAATTTTCTATACACTAAACACGTTTATTTTACGAATTTTAAAGATTTGCTAAACATCACTCCGTTTTTAACATAAAATTTGACCTAATTTAATTTCATTGGCTAAGAAAAATTAACCGTAATCCTATGTAAATTGATAGAATAAACTAGACAAAATTACCACCAAATTTACCGAAATTTTCAAACTGGTCACATTGACCTTATTCATTAAATTAGATATATTTTTATTGTACTAATTATTATCAAACAAAGGATTTTTTAAATTATTTATATTAAATTATTATTAAATTATTTTTATTGGACCAATCAAATGTTTGGTGCAAAATTTTTGTTTATATGAGGCATGTATTTTTAGAAAAAATAATATTTATTTTCAAAGAAATAATAATCTAAAAATTATAATTTTTTTGTTAATTAATTTAATAGATATATTGAAAATTAAAACAGTTAAAATTTTCCATTGTGAAATAATTTCAGTTTGAATATTGCAATCAGTCATTGTTTTTATTATAGTAAATTAAAAAAATAACTTTTATTTACTAAACAAGTTTTATAAAATGCAGAATTTTTTATTTATTTTTAAAATGATAAATAATGTATTCTAAGAACAAAAATAAAACTTTTTATATGAATATGCACATTGATCACTCCCTATTGTATATACACATATGCAACATGCATATGTTAAGTCCACGCTAAATTTAATAAAGTTACAAATTGTTTTTTTGCACATAAAATGGGTTTTAATGTGTGAATGTAAACAGATTCAAGTGTTTTTAACATATTAACAGTTTGAGAAGTTATCAACACTCATTAAAGTTAATTCGGTGTTTTGTTTGAACCAAGTGACGTAATATTGACGAAGTGCACATACGTTCAATTGAGTTGAATTCTTTTTCAATACAATTGGGAATGTGTTCTTTGGCCCGTTTAGATAAGCGACGAGTTGCCCGACCAATATATTTGTCACCGCAACTGCAAGTAAACTAGTCGAGAACATTACTTTATCTGTTTTTACTTTGGGTAAAGGCAGACCTGATGTGGTACATAACATTCTCAGTTGGGTCAATGAGTATGTCCTTTTTATCGCACTTTTAAGCCTAATATAGTAATTCTTTATATGTTTGTGACTAAAGAGAATGTACGAAATGAATTCATCTCACAGTTTACGTCTTCTATTATTTTGTTTGGAATTATAAAGGGAACCCAATGCTTTAAATTTATAAAATATAACGTCAAATATTCAAAAAATGCAAAACGTAGCTAATTCTTAGGGTTACTAAATTATTTTTTGTATAATTTACTATAAAATATTAAATAATCAATGTGATGACTTGTGTTTGTAAGCACTTGGCTTAGGTGTTTAAGTATGCTCTTGGTTATAATGTAATTCAATTTTTAACAAAATTAAATTGGACAAAAACGTTTTTTATGTTTGTTTTGGTTTATTATACAAAAAACAAGAATATTAAATCTGTTAAATAGCGATTTTCAAAAATATAATTATTTTTATTCTAGCTAAATTAAGATTTTTATGCAAAAATATTAAATACAATTAAAATTAAGTTAGTAAATTTATAACATTGTTTATTATTTTTATAAGCAATTGTGACCCTGGCATAAGTAAATTACATTTTAGTTTAAAAAATATCATTTTTTTATTATAAAAATACCACTGCTAAAATTAATATATTTTTTTACATAAGAGTTATTTAATATTTTATACAAAACCAATATAATATTTGTTACATAAATATTTTTTAATCGTAAAAATTTAACTTTCTATAAATTTTTTATGCATAGTAACTTATTTTATTATGTAATATATTAATCCCTTTAAATGAGTGTTATATTAAATACAATTAAAATTAATTAATATTAATAAAACTTTTCCTTTGCTATTATAAAATACTTTTTGGTGATTTCTATTTGTCATAAAAAATTGACCAATCCTTTTGTACTTAAAAAGTTTAAAGATTATTTTCTCTGCTTCTAGTTAGCAAATAACTAAATTCGTGTTAATTATATTTTATAATTTAAAAAGCTGGTGTATAATTATTTCTTTTAAGTTATACAATAAATTTTTAATAAACAAATTAGGTTTTTAATATTTTTAAAAATATACCCAAACTATTATTAAAAACATTAATGTGATTAAAAAAAATCATTTTAACAAGATATACAGCATTTTTAGTTTTAATTGTTATGCAAATATAAATTTTAACTTAAATTTGACAACAAATCAATATTTTAAAATAAAAACCAAAGCAACGTTATCAAAGTAACATTACATGAAAAATCGGTTTTTGAATTATTTTAAATTATTTGTTACTATGGTAACTTCTGATTATAAAAATACTTTAAATATTATTTATTTAAAAACTGAACATTAAGAAAAGAATTAATTAAATAATTTTTTAACATAAATTACATTTTTTATTTAAATTAAAATTTTTATTATGAGGAAGCAACAACGTTAAATTTTGTGTTGTAGGATTCATTTTTAAATAATGAAATTTGAAGTATATAAATTTGTTTGTTACTATACAAAATGCGTAAATTACATTTACGAATTCCATTTTAATAAAAGTGGCTTTTAAAACGTGCTTTTTATACTGACTCAATAATTTAAAATAAATATTTCTAAGTGAACATAAAGCAATTATTATGTAGTTTTCATTATTTTTAATTTTTAATATCTATGTTCATAAAAATCAATCGGACATCATAAATTAATTTAGATTGATAATCTTACAAATTTTTGCAAACATTGCTATAATGGCTGCAATGTTAACTATTTTCTGTTTATTAAATTAAAACACCAGCAAACCTATTGACCTCAAAAATATTTGTATAAACTGAGTTGTATAAAAGTGAGACTATGAGACTAAATTAACAATCTAATAGGAGACTAAATTACAAAGACCGAGTGTTTATAAAAACGATTATATTTATTATTAAGTATGTATAATACTAAAAACTATTTGCTAACTGAACTTTTGCAATTACTTCTTATTTACTCCAACATTTGATGTTATAGTTTAAGTTAATAATTTTACTCAGTTTATATTTACAAACCAGTTGACATATATATATATATATATATATATATATATATATATATGCCGGAATGGTTTAACTGTACAAAGGTTAATTTAAACCTGGATGCGTATGGGTTTAATCCCTACTACCTGTACCAAATGCAAACTTACGTTCGGCTTCGCTAAAATATCCACTGCTAAAGATACTTTTCTCGTAAAACATTTAAAGTAGTATACTCACAAATATATGCATAATTATGCTTTTTTAGTCACAATATACAATAGTTATAAAACAGTTATTTTTTAAATTAAATCGTTTTTAAATTAATTTAAGTGAGATAAGTACGTTAGATCCATAAATTTAGTCGTAATATTTTACAATTAAATCATCGTTAGTGGTGCATCAAAAATGTACAAGCACTTAACGTTAGCAGTAAATTATTTGTCAACAATTTTTATTTTCAACATCGTATTTTGTTTTGAAAAATAAACAGATTTGAATAAAGGCTATTTCAATTTTTTAAAGTACAAATTGAAGTACTTTGTTTGATAAAAATATTTACATTTAAATTGTTTTCAAATACAACTTAAAAATATTATTAAACTAATAACATGCATCAATATTAATTAAAACATTTATAAAAACTACATTGTAAATTACATTACCTAATTCACAGGTAAAATATAGGTAATCAAATTAAACGTTAATCAAAGTAATTTATTTTAATAATTTAATTAAATTGCATATATATGAATATATATATATATAATTTTTAAAATAATTTTTTGATTTTCAAAACGTTATAATTATATAATTAAAACTTACTTCTAATCTAACATAATCGGTAAGATCGCGCCAACTTCGTAAAATCAAATCTTTTCCACCGCACTAAATTGTTTTATGTAACAAGCAAAGAATAGAAATTCGCTAAGTACATTTTAATAATACATTTTATCAAATGTACTATGATACATATCATTAAATAATTTTTGCATTAATTAGAATTTATCAATATGTTTAATTGTGAATGAATTACTAATTTTAGATAATTTGCGATAACAACAATAATAATGGTAAACGCAGGTATCATATTTAAATTAAACTTTTTAAAATTTATTTATTTACTTTTTGAATTAACATTAAACTAATCATCTAAAAATATCTTTTTATGTACAAATTAAATTAATTCTTTGTAAATAATATACCAATATATATATATATATATATATATATATATATATATATATAATATTTTACTTACTCCAAGATAGAATATTTTGTTTTTCAAGCGACTATTAAACTTTTCCGGATTAGCTTCTAGATAAAAGCAAGTTAAAATTCAAAGTAACAGTAATGGAAATTTTTTGAAAAATTAAACATGTATGTACATTTATTCCTACTGTTGAAACTCAAACGTATGTTTATTCATATAGTAGTTTGTTGCGATAACAAAATATGCAACATTGCTACTTTTTGACCAATATATTTATGTATTAATTATTATTTATCTTTATTTTGGTTTGTGACATAGTTAACTCTTTTATTATTTTTATATTTGTACGGCAAATCAAATAATCGATTTCGATGACTTGATAAGCGTAACAAACGTAAAAAAATAACGCAGTTTCTTAACTGGTAGACGGCATCCTTGTGACGTTGCCACCGTTTGTAAAGATTAACGAAACCGCCTGATGTTTTGTCGAGGTTATGTCTTATAGCCAAATGGCTACATATAGTATACCTCAAGATACATTTTAAGTATCTTGGATATATGCTTGCATTTACCCACTAAAGCAAAAACTGGTTATACCGCTGTACACTCAATCCCTGCTGTTGTTAGTTTAAATACTTATGAGTACCTAGTCCAGGATGTACCACGTGCAGGAGAAACATTCAGGAATATCACCATTATTATAAATTAAAATTTTATAATCATTATTCAAGTATTATTCATATTGTTGGTTTAGATTCACTATTAAAAGTACATTTGGCATTATGATATACACAAATGAAGATTTTGAAAACCAAATTATATCAAGTTGTACAATAATCGCAAAAACAAAATAAAAATAAGAAAAAATAGAGAATGTTTAAATTGATAAAATTATTTGTTTGATTTTTATATCTTTATTTAAATGTTGACTTAATAAATAAATATAGTCGAATACGGAAATGACCTGTTATCATTTATTTTTTAGGTGGTATAATTTTATTATAAAAATACTCGGATGGTTTAGTAGTAAAGTGCTGAACTGGAACTTGGACGGTCATAGATTTGTGTGCCCACACCGGCACTAAATATAAGTTTTGTTAAAACGTTTGTTGGCTAAAACATATTTCTTGTAAAACATTTAGACAATAAAAATAATGATAAGAATGATGAAGTACATGAAATTTCTATATTTCGAACCTCTAGATTCATGAAATTCCAAAGACATAGCAGCATCGGCTCCAAGAGAAAAATAATTGTTGAACGTTGTAAAAGGTAAATTATTTGAAACTGGAAATTGTTTTAATTTACTTTCTAATCCACTATCGTCAAGTTGTTCATCGTTTGAAATTATTTCCAAATCCTGACAAGGTTGACAGCTTACGTGCCATCTATTTTAAAGATTTGTAATATATTAAATAATAAATATAAATATTTTAAGTTTAGGTTGCAAATAATTTCAATTGATAAATGCTTACAATACATTTTGTACACAAGTTTATTTAAAATTGTGATAAATAAATGTTTTGTAGAAATCGTTTATTAGTAAACAAGAGTTTTCATGTAGTACCGGTATTAAAACTTGAACCCATACTTACATAACTAAAAATCCAGCGCTTTAACAGTCTTGATTACCCTAGCGTAAAAATTAAAAATCAACAAATTTTAAATAAAATTATTATTGTATTAAACTTTATTTATTTATTGTATCACTGTAGCACATGTTTGAATTTTACTAGTGGCACTAAATGTGCACTTTTTATGGCTTTGAAATACTAATAAACCTGTGGATTTGATTAATGATTATAAAGTCTCGATTTTTAATAATGGTAATATTCCTGACTGTTCAATATCCACGTGGTGCATCCTGGACTGGGTGCCCATATGCATATAAATTAATAACAGTAAAGACCAAGTGCACAGCCGTATAATCGGGTTTTTGCTTTGGTATTTTGAGGTGTATGTATACCTATATGTAGCCTTTGGGCTAAGGAAAATAATTGTAACACAAAATTAGGCATATATCAATTTTTGCAAACAGTGGTACCTTTACAAGGATGCCATTTATTAGTGAATAACCTATGTTATTATTCTACGTTTGTTGCGTTTAGTAAGCCACCGAAATCGATCGTTTAATACGCCGTATAAATATGGGAAATAATAAAAAGATGACCACGTCACCAAACAAAATTAATAAATTTTATAGTTTTGTTAAAACATACTGTTTTAAAAATAATTAAGCAATGCATTTACAATTGTTGTCAATATTGAACTAAAAGTGTTGCTATTACATTTTGTTTACGCATGTTTAATAATGTTCAGATATTTTAGAACACTAAAGTCTTTAATTATACAATATCGGGGAACCGGTAATTGAAAATAAACAGCCAAAATTTTAAAAGATTTGACACTTGTTGTTTACCTATTACATATCTAACTCTTGGTAAAATATACCTTATATGTAACTTTAGCAATATATATTAAAACAGATTATTTAGAAACTAATTTCTACTAATTATTTGTATAAAGTTTTATTCTAACAAAAAAGCATATTGCTACAATTTATTAAAACTTTTGAATTTTTTAATATTTTATCAACAAACTTAATTATATTAATAAAAGTACATAAACATTAAAAACTTTAAAATTTTATTGTTTTAATATTGTTTTAAACAATATTTACTGTTTTAAGTTACTTTTTTAGCCGGTTGAGTTACGACTTTATAAAAAATTACAGTATGTACAGAAACCGCTGGTACTGAAAACTAAGTTTTTCTATTTTTGTTTTAAGTTAAAGTAGTTATAATATTTTTTATTAAAATTAATTTTTACAATAACTTAAACTTATATTAACTTAATTAATCAACTAATTAATTTTTTATAAGGATAAACTTTTACGTGTTTGTAGTTTTTAAATCGGTTAATAATAGATATAACTTACGTTATTATAAAAATTAAATAAAGTAAGTAAAATAAATGCACACCTATAATTTAAAATCAAATAATTGAATTAATTAATTGAAATATAAGTAGTTATATAGTTAAACATACGTACACTGGTTACAATTAATTTCTAGTAAATGAATTTTTTTTAAATATATTTATTTGTACTTTAAAAATAAAAGTTTGTTTTTATTGACCTACCATTTCATTTTTGTTTATTAACGCTAAAAGGAAATTTTAATATACTTTTAGTCTCTTTAACTAAAATATCTCAACATATTGAACATAACAAAGCTAATGAAAAAAAGTTATAAATTCGGTTTAATTATTTCAAAATGTTGCATATAAAATAAAAATAAACATCTAAGATAAAAATGCAATTTTAAAGAATTATATATATATTAAAAAAAGTTCACGTATAGCATAAAGTAGTAAACAAAATAATAATTTTAACATAAAAAATAATTATTCAATAAATAAACAATGTAAAATTTTTATTTATTTATTTATTATTTATAAACCCTGAAGCTATAAAAAGCATAGGATAACAAAATTGTTTTATATAATTGTACATTATATTTTTGGTTTATTAAAGATTAAACTTCTATTCTGATTTTGTCGAATCCAGTCATATGAATTATGCTTTTACTTCTTTACCGTACTTTAATAAAATAATGTTGTTTTAAAAATATTTTACATAGGCCAAGTTGCCAATCTTGCGTTCAAACCCTTTTGTTTGCTTAATTAAACTTGGAACCATCTCTGGTAGAGTTTAAAAACCTGCTTATATATTGAGTAAATTATTTGGTTTAGCGGTACAGCGCTCGAATTCGGACCTTGGTGGACATGCGTTCAAATCCCATCGCCGGCACTAAACTGCAGGCCCACGTTTAACTTCCCTAATTGTCCACTGCTGAAAAATGTTTCTTGTAAAACATTCAAAGTAGCAAACATAAAAATAAATAAATAAATATATAATTACAAAATCTTATTATTAATTTAGTTTGTACTACTTAAACGTTTTACAAAAAACATGTTTTAGTAACTGCAAATATAGCAAAACCAAACAAAAATCTGCATTTAGTGCGAATGCTGTTTCAAATTGCGCTATCAACACAAAATTGCTTAGTTAAGACAAACGCCTTCTAGCTAGTAAATAGTTCTCCGTAAACGCTGAAGTGACAATACAAAAATGCAGTTTTTATTAAAAGATATTGTAGTAAAATAGTTTGAACGTTACTAAACATATTAAAAAATTGGCATAAAATATTTGTATCTTGAAATATTTACAAATATAAATGTATGCTATATTTAACACTATTTATTATAAAAAAATATTCAATTACTACGTTACTATAAGATTTAATATTTAAAAATTTAAAGTAATTATACAATGTCCAAAACCAAAATATAAGTCTACAAAACTTTACCTGTCAAATTTTGTTTTCAACTAATATATATATATATATATATATATATATATATATATATATATATGATACAACTATTTTCTACGCAACACTTATTTTATTATTTAGTATAAATTAATTTACAGATCAACACTTTTATAATAAAAAAATGTTTTATAAATTTTGTTTTAAATTTTATTACCAAACTAATTTATTAATTATTTCCAAAAATAACTTTTCGTATTTTTATACACATGTATCATATATATATATATATATATATATATATATATATATATATATATATATACATATAATTTTGGGACAGGTGTTAACAACAAACACTTGATAAAAGCAAAGCTTTAACAGTAAAATATGATACAGAAAGATACAAGGTAGATACAAGACATGTGTTATATTTTATCACAACAAAATATTTTTATCACCCTCATTGCTTAAAGGTTTGTTTGCTTGTTTTTATGTTCAAAATTCTAATAAAACAAACAGATCGCTATTTTTGTAGTGTAACTTACATTAAAAAATTTTTAAAATAAAGTAAATCAGGCAAGTTATTGCATACGATTATTCACATTATAAAAATATAATAATTGTTATTTGAAACAGAATATGATTTAAGTTTTGTTTTTATAATACAATAATTTTAATTTTAAAATAAAATAATTACATTTACCCATTACATGACTTTGTTTTGTGTAAACCGTTTTTTTAATATTTTGTTTACAATTTAAATCTATTTATAAAATAAAATAGTTTACAAAATATTAATATGTTTAAAAATGTTATCAAAATTATGATTTACCTCAAAATAAGCACTTACACAAACAAACACATGTTACTTCAAACATTTAATTAATTAATTAATTTTTAAAAAATATGTACAAAATTTAAAATAATTTATTGTGTCGAGACAACAGAGGTAGCCAGAACATTTTAGAGATGCTAATGATTCTGAGGATTTGAATAATGCTTATAAAACGTAAAAATGCTACTAAAGCTGTGATTGGATGGCAACCCGTGGAAGAGATTATGGTAAGAACTGACATCATTACAATTAACCGAATTTATTTGGTCAAATTTTATTTTTACTGTCGAAAAGATAAGCAAAAACGGTTTTGGAATGAACAATTGACTATGACAAAATAAAGGTTGTGGTAGCCCATAGAAAACTTGGCTAAAAACCATTTAGAAAGATTTAATTGACATGAATGTTACATAAGATCAAACGAAACGTTTGGTAAACTGTTTAAATATGTGAAAAATTTCGTTGTCTTATGTTTTTTTTTGAATTATGAGATTTTGTTGCTAATTTTTGTTGTAACTGTTATCTTATTGTCCCATGCTTATTTTTAAACCAAAAGGGTTATATACTACTACTACTACTACTACTACTAACAATAATAATAACAATAATAATAATAATAATAATAATAATAATAAATAATAATAATAATAATAATAATAATAATAATAATAATAATAATAATAATAATAATAATAATAACAATAAAGCAAGCGAGTTTTGTAACAAAATAAGAATATCTTAATTATGTATATATATATATATATATATATATATATATTAATTATAAAATAAATTAAAAATTTTTTGTTTTTATAGTTGAAAGTTATTTTTTATAAAACACTTAATTTCTTTATAATGTAAATGTAAATTTCCATTTGCTACAACATACCGATCCAATGCAACTACTTGACCTTTACCAATTGCTTTCAATAATTTAAATATAGATTCGTCTGTATAACCCTGCAATATGAAACAACAATAAAACAAATTAAATATATTTTGGGTGAACACAATTATAATAGGAATTGCTATTGGCAACATATTTTATCTATACTTTAAATGCTAATTTATCTTATTAAAAAAAAGGTTCATTAAGTTCTGTTAACATCAATTAAAAAGATAGTTAAAATATAAATTTATTATATTTAAAAATATCTAGTTTACTCAAAAATGAGTTATTCTTTTTGTGAAAAAAGTGAAATTATGAAATGTCTATTTATAAAATTCAAAATGCGTTGTTATTTCACATAATAAATAGTATTTTTTCTTATCTTGATTTGGGAAACCTAATAGCACTGTAGTTTTAAAATTTTGGATTAGATTTAAGTCATTATTGTTAAAAAATTAGTTATAAAGAAATAAATAAATGTAAATTATAATACTTATTTATTAACTAAATAATTCTACATAATACAGTAATTGAATATTTTTTAGATGCTTACAGAACCCCAATTAATGGTGCGAGCTAAATCATTTCCGGTACCCAACGGTAGCACAGTTACAGGAGGAATCGAATTAAAATTCATTTGATCCAATACTGAAAATATCCAGCCAACTGTACCGTCACCGCCACATACCAAAATATGCAAATTGGGAAGATTTTTGAACAATTCTAGACTAGATGTGTATAAAACAAAGTGAAGACCACAGCACAATAATGATGATGATGTTAATAATAATAATAATAATAATTATTATTATTATAATAATAATAATTATTATTATTATTATATTTGTATTGCTTAATTGTGTTACTAAAATATTAGTAAGTAAATAAATATTTGATGCATCCAAAATGAGCTGGCAGTATTTGTTAGTGTATAAATACAGCTTAATTGCTACCTTGCCACTATATTAATATTTTATTTAGAATATTATGCATTATAAATAAAATTAATATTGTTTATATTAAAAATTGCAATACTGTCAAGTTAATGCGAAATTAAATAAACATTAGTCTGTAAAATAAAACACAGGTAGTTTAACTTTTGACATTTTTAACTACACTTATCTTAATATAAACAGTGACTATTAATATTTAATGCATTATTTAAAAACAATTGAATGTGATTTATATTAATACACATTGTTTTCAAACGGATGTTTGCAATATTTAATATTTTAAAAACTGAAATCTTATTAATTTTTTCAAATTCTAATAGTCCTCATTAAAATTAGAAAGTATTTGATACCAAAACGTTTATTAAGTCCTTCTACTCTTAAAACATGAAAGACTTAGTTTAAGAAATAACAATTCAAATGGTTGTTGATTTTTTGGTTTAAATTTAAATAAAATAAAATTTGCATAAAACATTTGGTTTGTGCTGTTCATTAATAGTTATATTTGCATTCATTAAAATAATATCAAATATCAATAATTTATGTAGTGCGTTTAATAACAATGTAACAATTATTTTTTTAATGTTTGAATTTTCTGAAATCAGGCAATTTAATTTTGTTTGTTTACAAATGTTTTTTGCAATATATAAACAAAGTTAAAAATTAAAAGTGTTCAACTTGAAGTTATTGGGAATTAAATTTTATTTTTTTATCTTTGCTACTTTAAATGTTATACGGTAAACATCTTTCAGCAGTGGACATTTTAGCAAAGCCAAACGTGGGCCAGCATTTTAGTGCCGGTGGTGAGATTCGAACCCATGCCCACTAAGGTCCAAATTCGAGCGCTATACCGCTAGATTACCCGATCATTGTATTTATATATAATTTAATTAAATAAATGCATTAACATTATTATAATTATTACAAATCATATAGAATTTATAAACGTTTGTTTTGTGCACAAAATATTTAAATAATATGTTACAAAATAAGGTAAAATTATAAATTAAATTAATTTAAAACTGTAATCATTACTAGTTAATAAAATTATTTAGATTCAGCTAACTCAGAGTCTTGCCAATTTTGCGAATTCGACAGTTTCCTTATTAATCTAAATTATAAAAACTTATAACTTTAAAAAGACTATTATATTTAATACATTATTATTAAACTAAACAAAACAAATAATTTATAAGTAGTAGAATGTTAAAAAATGTTTTATTAAATAACATTGACTTAAGTCTACATTAAATTGTAATTGTAAATTACCTCAAACGTATGCTCTAAAATAATTTATTATTATTAATTAATTTAATATAATAAGTAACAAACTTTAACTAAAGAATGAGCTAATTAAAATTTTTATTTTAATATTTAGCTTTACAGCTTTATTGTACGATTTCACAGGCTAAATCTTCAGTCTCCAAATTAATTAATGTATAATTGAACTTTGACTATTGGTTTTAATAAATGTGGTTCCAAACCATTAAAAGCAAATTTTAGAAATTAACAATACAAACAGTGCAATTTTATAATAAATTAAATGTACACTGTGTAAATCAGAGGTACAGCGTGTGATTCAAACCTGGGTAGATGTGAGTTCCATTTCTACAACTGGCACTAAAATCGGGACCTCGTTCGGATTCCCTTAAATATCCACTTGCTAAAAATGTTTCCCGTAAAAAATAAAAATTAGTAACTAAAACAATTAGTAAATAATGTCAAATATTAATTCTTGTAAATTAAAATTAAAGTTTTTTATGTTTATTTATACTAAAATATTGCATGTTTGTGGTTAAAGGGAATGTACAAAATATACTCATCTTACAGTTTGCATCTTATAATAGTATTATTATTAAGAACAGATAACTAATTAAAAATAAGTTTTTATATTTTTTACTCTAAGTATTAAAATGTAGCCATTGGGCCCTTTACAAAACATATTTTCTATTTTACGTGCAAAATTACACTATTTTAAAAGATATTAAAACAAATTATTTTTAATTTACAACGTTGTATCCAATTTAACTTACCCCAATTGCGGTCCACCCTGACTCAAATCGAATACTTGTCGTGGATTTAATAACCATTGAAATTTGCTTAACAAAATCGATCCCTGATTTCCTCCTGATTTTGGATTGAGGAAAACTAACAAAGGCCGTGAATTAATAAAGTTGTTAGTTGCATTCGGTTGTATTACAAATGGTACATGATCTTTTGTACCTATCAATGATGGTGGACACAATGAAGTGCAACTAATATTGGAAACTTTTACATTGGGTCTATTTGAATAACTTGATATTTGGTAAGGATTAAAACTGACATTCGAATTATAAACCGATTCTTGATTTGCATTGGGTAGACTGAAAAAGCTGTTACAACGACGAACTTCCAACTATACAATTACATATATATATATATATATATATATATATATATATATATATATATATAATTTGCTTGCACAGAAAAATGTTTACATTCAGGTTTAAATGTCAACAACAAAGCATACTTTTATAAAACAGCAACTTACTTCTAAAGACATTTTAATAATCCAGTGTGGAGGCACAATGAAAGAAGCAAACGTTCCCAATGAACACTGTTCGGAAATTGCAACCGAATTAAAACAACTGGGCTTATGATGAAATCCAATTTTACACCATGTACATTGAACAGTCCATATTTCCTAATTAATCAAGAATAATAAATAATTAATATTAATAATAATGATAATAGTAATATATAATATAGTAATATAATTAATATAGTTTTATAAATAAAACACAAATTTTGAAATAAATTAGGAATCGCACTTTTTAGAAAAAATGTTTTTTTTTAATTTACCAGAGATTTATATTCATAAAGTCAAAGTTTTTTGTTAAAATAAATTGCATGATTAAGTAACAATATTATTTAGTATAAAACATTAAACTATTAAAAATAAATAAATTTTTACCAAAACAATAAAGTTTTACTTAAAAATCTTTGAAAAATAACATATATTTTAAAAATATCTACATATTAATAAAAATTAATTACCCATTAATCAACGTAATGTCGATTATACATTAGTTAAAAATAAACTTTAAAACTTTATCCAACTAAAATTTAATATTAAAAGTATTAAAATTTAAAAAATGTACCTAGAAAATTATTTTTAAGAAATAATACTGTGAAATATGTGACATTTAATTTTTAAATTAAAGAATAATTACTTCTTTCAAATTCTCTAAAAAAAGCTTTTGACAACAAAATTTGGTATGGATATAATTTTATTGTGTTAAAACAAGCTAAACGCCCCATAGTTTAGATCAGAAATGATTCAATCTAGCCAGTCCCAAGTCTAGATAAAGGAAGAAGATTTGAGCGAAAGGTTAGCAACCTGCCTCTAAGTATTAGAGAATTGCGATGGAAAGGTGAAAGTTATTTCAAGAGTAGAGATACATCAATTTTATATTCTGGACATAAACACTATTATAATCATGGAGTTGGTATTATGTTGAGAAAAATGCTGCTAAAGCTATGATTGGGTAGAAGCCCGTGAGCGACCGTATCATTTCAGCTAGATTCAACACCAGATTTGCAAAAGTAACAATTGTGCAAGTCTATGCTTCTACTAAGGCTACTGAAGAGAACCAAAAATATTTTCTATGATCAATTACAAAGTTTGTTGGATGATGTTCTAAAAAGAGACATTAAAATATTGATCGGTGATTTTAATGCAAAATTAAACAAAGACAAATCTGGGTACTTCTCAAATATTGGACCACATGGCTATGCTGATAACATAAATGATAATGGTTAAGGTTGTTGACGCTAAACAGTCATTGTGGAATGAGTGTTGGCAACACATTTTTCGCTTACAAAAATATACACAAAACAATGTGGGTTTCTCCGTACGAAAAAACAGCAAACGAGATTGATTGCATTTGCACTAGCATAAAATGGTGATCTTCTTTACAAGATGTACGCGCATATCGCGATGTAGATATTGGTTCTAATTACAATCTTGTTAAAATATTTTGGTTAAAATGAAAAAGAATTGAAACCACAAGAAATTACTTCTATTTTCGTGTGAGAAACTTAACCAGCCAACTATTTGAAATCAATTTTACGATTCCTTAAAAAATGCATTGCAAAATCTGAAAAGGGTAGAAAAGTTTGATGATCAATAGAAATTGTTTCCAAAAAACACTTACAGACCATGCAACAAACTTGCTGGGTAAAAGATATGGCTCTACAAAGAAAACACGGATTTTATTAGTCTCTTAAAATTTAATTAATTTCAGAAAGAAACAAAATTAGATAGAGATTAATCTAACAATCCTGTTATATGGAAAATATTTGATGATAAGTAAAGAACTGTAGATAAACAGGTTAAAAAATAAACTGCCGGAAAGTTAAGAATGATTGGTTAGAAAACAGATGCAAAGAAAGAGATAAGGCAGCAGCAAAAAATGATTCCAAGACTCTGTATAAAACTGTGAAATAACTGTTGGGAGTTAGAAAAAACACCGATATTCCAATCAAAGAAAAAGATAGTCGTTTACTTCTAACATATAATGAGCAAGCATCTAGATGAGTAAAGCAATTTAAATAAGTACTTAATCAGCTCACGCCAAATATTCTCATAAATTTTGATAATGATAATGATATGAATTTGACTCAAAATCTGGAAATATGTATTAATGACATTTCTGTAACTAAAGTGATTTATGCAATTTAAAGGTTAAAAAACAATAAGGCGGGAGGACTTGATGAGATAACTACAGAGATGCTAAAATATGGAGGTGATGTTGTAGCAAGTGAGCATCCTCATTTATTTAATGTTATATGTCATAATGAACAAGTTCCAAATGATTGGCGGCAAGGAGTAATTGTTACTCTTCCCATAAAAGGAAGTCTAAACGATTGCAATAATTGGAGCGTAATAACCTTATTATCTGTTTCTGGTAAAGTGTTTCGCAAAGTAATTTAAAACCATTTAAGTAATGCGGTGGATAAACATTTTGGGGAACAACGAGCAGGTTTTCGGAAAGGAAGAAATTGAAATAAACAAATGCTCATTCTTTGTAACATTATTGAACAAAATATAGAATTTTAGCATTCACTAACAACCAATTTTATTGATTTTATGGAAACGTTTGACAGTGTTCATCACAAATCTTTGTGAAAAGTTAATAAGTTTTAAGGAATACCGGTAAAATATGTAAATATTATGCGTTCGTTATACCAAAATTCAAGTTGTTGTGTTCAAATAAAGTGGTGGTGTTGCTATGTTCGAAATTGTCACAGGAGTACGTCAAGGATGTCTTTTGTCACCGGTTTTGTTTCTTCTAGCAACTGAAGACAAAACTTCGTTTCTACGCATCAATAATCATTCCTACGGCAATATATGGGGAGTGAAACGTGAAAGCGAACGGACAAGATTGATAAGATGGTGGATGTTTTTTATCGCCGGTGTCTTGGAAGTATTTTAATGATTACCTGGCGTGATCACATTTTAAATAATGAGATCATGAGAAGAACTGACTCTCGTTCACTACATGACATCATTACAATTAGATGAAGAAAATTATTTTGTTAAATTCTACGTCTACCATCCCTAAGATCAGCAAAAACAGTTTGGGAATAGACGATCGAAAATGGTCAATAAAAGGCTGGTAGACCACAGAAAACTTGACCAAGAACTATTCGGGAAAATCTAATTGAGAGAATGTTTTATGGAATTTTAAAAAATGTTTGGCAAAATATTCAAATACTTGAAAACATTTTGTCTTATGGTCTTTTTGAATTATGGAAATTTGTTGTTGTTTTTTGTTGTAATTGCTATCTTGTTGTCCAATGCATATTTTTAAAGCAAAGGTATTTTGTAATAATAATAATAATAATAACAAGCTGAATTTGAAAAGAATTGACTGGTATTGTGATAATTTAAACTATGCCAAAAAAAGAATCCTATACTTAAGCTAACGATTTTGAGGACTTGGGTAATGCTTTTGAAGTCTCAATTTTCAATAATGATGATATTCCTGGCTGTTTCTCTTCCATGTAGTGCATTTTGGACCAGGTGCCAACATGAATCTAAATTAATAACAGCAGAGACTGAGTGCACAGCAATATAACTGGGCTTTCCCAGTATGTATACAAGGTGTATACAAGGTAACTATTTACCACATGTATCTGGTTAGGTATGTGAATTCGTCAACCGGCGTCAATTGTATAGAAGATCGCCTCGTCAATTCTTGTAAACATTGGTGTTGTCGTAAAGAAGCAGTTTTTTAGCCAAGAAAATTAATTTATTCCCCCCTTCAAGTTCAATTTACATCCGGCAATTTTTTTGTATAGGAATTCTAGAAGCCATTTAACGTTGAAATTAATAAAGAGGTAGCTATGCCACCAACCTATGTTATGCTATGTCATGAACTTAGGTTTAAGTTCAACTAATGGCCCTAAATTTGCGCTATTATTGGGTTTCCCCAAATGTCTACTTGTTGAAAAAATGTTTTAATGTTCTTATAAAAAAGCGAAAAAAATTATAATATGTTGAAATTACATAACAGTACATATTAAAAAATTAAATAAGCATTGATCTTACTTTTGCAGTAAACTTGTTTTGCAGTGACTAAAAGCAATAAAAACACAGTTATAGTACATATATGTGCATATATAACAATAACAATAACAATAACAATAACAATAACAATAACAATAATAACAATAATAATAATAATAATAATAATAATAATAAAATATACGATAATGCCATACGATCATGTAATAATTTGTTCAATTATTTAAATATCTTGGTTTTGTTTTTTAGTGCTAATTATAAAGTAATTTATTAGTAACTAATTTCCTTTAATATACAAAAATTTACAATAAAAAGATATTGTTGTATTTTATTGATTAAATGTTATGTAAATTAAAAACACATCTGGTGCTGTTCATATATATAAATAAATATGAATAATACTATTTTTATAATATATAAATAATGACTTCATAATTTTAAAATAAATATTTTTTTCAAAATATTTTTTTGCGTTTTTTCTATCTTGTGATACGTTAAAAAATTGTTGCATTTATCAACATTGAAAATGAGCATTTTAATTAGTGAATTGTAATGCATCTACATATTATTATTCAAAATATACATTTCCAAAAAACAGTTTAAAAATTTACATATAGTGTCTAAAAATAAAATGTTTCCATTTTTTTATTATTTTTTACTTCACCATTGACATTTATATGCTGTATATGCAAATGGCATAGAGAACAAAATATATATTTGCAAAATACATGTTGTTTACACACAATTAGTGTAATTAAACTACAATCAATAATTGTTAAAAATAGTGTATCTATTTAGCTGAATAGTAGCTACGTTTTTTTATAAATAATTTTATTCATAATTACATAATATGCACATTTTATTTTAATAAGAATTAATATTTTACTAAATTTGTAAATCCTTTCAATTTCAGTAATTAGCTATTCAAACCAATACCCACTATGGTCCCGGTAGAGCGATGTACCGCTAGACCATTTAAATATATATATATATATATATATATATATATATATATATATATATACATATATATATATTGGCGACGGAACCAGAACAAATACTCTGTCTCTATTGCACTTTAGGGTGTTAAAACTTGTGATAATCTTTAATTGTGTCTGTCTTAACTTGTAATCTTGGCTAAGAATAGAGTTGGCCAAACATGTGACTCAAAACAAAATGAGTAAAAGTTTAATTTTCACCGACACCACTGAAAGAAGTTTTCCATTTTTCTTTGCTAAATGTCTATTTACAGTGGGTAATAAAATGGAAATCCTATATTGACCTACTATGATGTTCAAGAATATTTAGCACCTTTTACTTATGTTAGACATATGTAACATTTATAAGTAAATAAATACCTTAAATAAAACTTTATTAAAATAATATTATACGCAATAGAACATTGTAATTATAATATACAATAACATTCGTTCTAGCAACAACTCATGATAACTCCATTTATTAAAACTTAAAAAAACATGTAATTTGTTAAAAAAAAGAATTTTATTGGCCAAAATACATTAATATATAAAGAAAAAGTTATAAACTTTGTAATGTCAACAATTCAAGTAACATTCACCTCTATTGATAACTTCTGTAGCCGTTTTAAATCTGAGATTATTAAGGTATCAATAAAATCGTTTTAAACTCGATTTTTTATAACATAACTGATATTCTGTATAAGTAATATATCATTTTACAACTTGTTAACCTAGCCTTTAAAAGAACGCGAAACAAAATTGTTAACGTTTAAATAAGGGCTGTAGATAATCAAATTTATGAAAGTCGGGTTTTTGCTCAACACGGTTTTCGTAGGTTAATTAAAGCAAACCAATAGTAAATAGTTAGTTGTATTTTTAAAAATACCAATTTCAAAGTGCATCCTGGAGCGTTTGTTTTTAAGTTTTAATAAACGGAGATATTATGATTTATTGTTGGAACGAGTGTTGTTATATATTATAATTACAATGTTCTATTGCGTATAATATTATTTTGATAAAGTTTTATTTAAGGTATTTATTTATTTATAAGTGTTAGATATGTCTATGATAAGTAAAAAGTGCTAAATATTCTTGAATATCATAGTAGGTTAATAAAGCATTCAATTTTTTTACCCACTGTAGTAAAATATTTAAACAATAAACCACCTTATATATTGTTGCATCTGAAAAAAAATCAATTAAAACGAACAATTTAATATTAATGATATAATCGAACAAAAGCTGTATAAGTTAAAAATAATAATTGTTTTTGCAATGTTTACTAGCTAACAAAAGAACTATACCTAATATAAATTAAAATGTTCGAAAAAATACTTGCTTGCATACAATGCAAGTCAAACAAACACTTTAAATTCGTAGCAACAAATTTACCTTTCGACATTTATAGCATTTTCCTTCCAGTTTTCTTTGTTTAATCCAATGATGAGCCATTGTCTGTAAGAAAACACAACGCAATAGAATGATTAATTGTAGAAACCTAGTTGCGTTATTCAATAACTAAAATAGAATATTTACTGGAATATGCCAAAATGAAACAAAAATTTGATTAAAATTTAATTACAAAATTATGTATAAATTTTTTAATTAAACATATATTTTAATTGTTATGTATAGATTAAAGAAATTAAAAAAAATAGAACTTTAAAATTCTGATTAATACAATATTTTGTTTGAAACCAAGATGTAATTTATACGTTTTATAAATTCTAATAAAAATGTTAGAAATTAAAAGCTACTTTTTTTAAAAACTGAAGTTTTAAAAATAATTTTTTTAAATTTAAATTTATAATATTAAAATACAACAAATGTCTTATAAATATATAGATAATTTTATTTGACTTAAAAAAATATTAAATTATTAACATTTAGTATACCTTCATAACTATAAAAAGTATAAATAAATAAATTTTAAGTTCAACTTTTTATTTTCAATAAATAATCTGCTAATATTATTAAAAAACAAAAAAAACCTTTTAATTTATTTAAACTCAAAAAATAGCACTTGCTTATAATAATTGTTTTTTGTAACCTAAGTAAAATCGTGTATAACCAAAACTAGTAACCTAAAAATAATTTCCATTTACACAAACACTGTTTTTAAATTATCATTTTGCTGTGCAAATTAAAAATTTTAAAGTAAAATTTAATAGCATTTTTACCTACTAATATTTTAAAAATAACATGGTGAATTTGGTAATTATTTAAAATTAATAGTTCCAACATTATTTATGTAGAAATGTTGTAGTAAAAGAACTTCTTTTCTAAAATGATACAATTAACTAAATAGCCACAATTTATTTTCAGTAAAAAAAAGGATAAAACTTACTGCCTATGCTAAATGCAAAACCCGGTAAAATGTGAAATACTGTTACCTTTACAGGTGTAAAAATAGTTAACAAATTATGCATTTGCATTAGATGAACTTTTCTTAAATGTTCAAACATTTTCAGTTATTTCATTTCAGAAAAATGTATCAAAATTTAAAATTTTGTCCTAGTAATTAAATTTATATATATATATATATATATATATATATATATCCAAAATGTAGATTAACGTTTTATAATTAGTCATTTAAAAAAAATATCTCGCAATTTTAAACAAAATTGAATAAAATAATTGTTTCAATTTTTAACCAACATTTGTTTTTAATCCAAATCAAAAATTTTTGCTTATTAATTTCATTAATCCTCGTAAACATCAAGTCAACGTGTTACAAATATTTATTTATATATAATTAAAATACATTTTGTAAAATTGTAAATGTATGAACTTAAATTATTTTATTGTTATTATTGTAGTACCTGTTGGTTTTGAAAAAATAATAATATAGGTCAATAAGATTCTTCTATGCAGTGTACTTTGTATTTTTTATTATTGACGACCGTGTAACTTTTGTCGGTCATTGCTAAAATGTCGTCCCAATAAGGCTTTAACTTTTTGCTGTTTAATAGTTTCAGTTGTGTTAGCAATATTTATGTTGCAAAAATATCGAGTTGTTAACTCTGTGCTTTGACTGTCTTCCTTTCTCAATCGGATTTGGAACCAACTACAAAGGAGTTTATTGTTATTGAGTTGTTTGCATTAATTTATGTTTGCCACAATTGATTTAATGTCGGATTTACATATATCCTGCTACATTTTAAAAGAACTATATGAAATACGTCACATGAGAATTTTTTATATACAATTATAATAGGTGGTTAATTCATTTTTGTATATAGGCTTACATTCGAATATAATACATAACTGTAATAAACTTTAATAATCTAATTATTATTAACTTTCACTGTAAATGTATATAAAATATACGCAGGCATTAATACATTTTTTAAAGTTAATAATACATTAAAAAAGTCAAATTTTGTAAACAAAATTTGAATAAATTTTACAAGTTTATATATATATGTAGACAAAATCTGTAATATGTATTGTATATGGAGTAAATAAATGTTTTGTTTTTAAACAAATATGTATGCATTTGTAACTAAGCATTTCTTTAAAAAAAATAGCAAAAATATTTGGTACTATTTTCCTTTTTGCATAATGAAACATTTTACTTATACATTTCATTTTTAACATAACTAAATAAATTAGAAAATATTATAACACATAAGTGTTTATTATTTTATACAATACAATTATTGTATACAATTTATGCTAAAATAAAACATGTAAACCCAAAAATGTAAGTATGGTGAATGTAAAATTATTGTACAAAGTATTTTTATAATAGTGATTTTAGCAATAAAACTAATAAAATTTACTAATAGGTATTCAATATTGGCTCATAAAATTATATTACTACGTAGGATTTTCTATTTTTACAAAAAATGTTCAAATTATAAAATAAAAAAAACTATACAAACATTGCATAAAAGACATATTAAACAACCTATTTTACAATGTCTTTTTTATCAGTTAATGGATTGATAATTTTGTAATCCAAAGTGCAAATTTAGTTATATGATTTAAAAATAAAATATTGCTATTTATAAAATTAGCACGTACAAAATCCTCTTATAAATATATAAGTACAAGTTGGTAGATGACTAAAACTGATAAAAATTAACTTTTTTGTTATGTTAATATTCTTATTTATAGCTTTCGTTTTTTACTAAATAGTAAAATGTAAATAATAATATGAATAAATATTTGAAATTAAATTGTAATGACTTATAGGTTAGCAACAATTAAATTGCACAATTTATAAACAAAAATTAGGTCAATTTTGGTATATCGAAATATAAATTCGAAAGATGATTTATTGATGCATTGTTAAACACTTATTTATTTAGACTTAATAAACTTAAATTACATTTTTGGTTTTACTAACAATACGTTTTAAGTTAGGAATTAATAACTTCTCTTTTTGTTATAGAGAAATTGCATAAATAAACATGTTAATAGTTAATTGCTTAATAATTTCAGCCAGTAAATACTTATTTGCATTTATTATTATTGTTTGCTAATGAGTTTTTAAAGAATTATTTTTATTTTAGTATAGTCAAATTATTATTATTGCTTGAATACTTTACGAAATACATTTTTAGCAAGTGAATATTTTGGTAAAACTGAACGAGGGCCAACTCTATCGTCCTACGTTTGGTCGAGAAAGGAAAAGATTTTGAGCGCAAGATTAGCAACCTGAGTCTTGTAGAAATATACTGTTAAATAGCAACAAGAAAACACCATTTTATTAATTTATGGCAAAGATGTAAAACCAGTATAATTTTAATGACGTGGTTTGACGATCTTCATCGCTAAAATGTACAATCTTGTTGTCCTATGCTTGTTAGAGCGAAAAGTTGTTGAAATAAAATGAATAAATAATAAACAAAGGTCCACTTTTAGTGCCGATAGTGGGACTCAAACCTGAATCCATCTAAGTAGGACAGTTGTCAGAAAAGGATTTAAATTTAGTGACAGCCTTGCCATTTAAAATAGAAACTTAGTAATTTATCCAATTGTGTCACTGCTGTAAAAACCAAACGTTTCCCAATTACACTATTTACTTAATCAAAAAAAATTCATCTGTAGTATATATATTATTATTATATTAATTTTAATTGTGTTTATAAAAATATACATTAAATGATTTTAAAGGGGTTTAAACATAATATAAGATTGTTACTTAAGAACTTATTAGTTTATTAAAAATAATTAATCAATTTTTATATGTAAACGTGTTAATTTATAATTTAATTTTTTTAAATCAATTTTTTTATTAAAAACGCCTTTTAACTTTTGCAATACCTATTACTTTAAATTTTATCAAAAATGAATTCGAAACAAATTAAACAAATATTGGCTTATTGAATAATGTAATATTTATTTGAATTCTTTACATTTTAGCTATAATGTAAAGCTGGAACATGTTAAAAGATTAATTGTATTAAGGAATATACAATATAAAATATAAAATTATGTCCATTTTCAATTAATACCATCGGCATTAAATGCTCCGGTTTATCTTTGTTGAAATGTCAACTCGCTAAAATTGTTTTGCATAAAACATTTGAGGAATACACTCACAAACAAAATCTAAATGCAATTTGAAAAGAAATACAAAAACTAATATATAATTTAAAATTAATCAACGTATTAGATTTCAATATAATAAAATAAAATAAATAATTATTATGATATAAAATGGACTAATTGTTAAATTACAAAGTGAATATTGTAAATAATATTTTAATACATCATGTGCAATATGTATAATAAATGTTTTTAATATATATATAATGGTTTTTATGGTTATTGACTGGTACAAATGTCATTAATGTATTTAGTTATTTATAAGCTATTAATATTTTTCTCAATTAACAACATATTTTATCTTTTTAGGTGTAATAATTTTATTCTGCTTTTTATCGAATTTAGACTACTTAAAATAACTAATTGCCATGTTTTACTTAAAAAGATATGTATTATATAATAAAAAGTACTTTTAAAATATAATTTATTAAGCTTTATTTTATTACATAATTAATAATTGATATATTATGTATAAATATTTACTTAATAAATAATTTATTTAGTCAATTTAATTATATAGATAAATTATATATAATAGCAAATCGTGCAAAGTTTTGTTCCTATACATAAATAATGTATTTAACAAGTAATGCGCATGTTTTAACAAGTGCAATAACGCTTAAATGCACCTAACTCCTCCGTAGCAAATACCAACTCCGTTCAATAAAGGATGAGCAAGGCTGACAACTTGGTCTTTAATAATCGGCTATAACCAAAAACGACAACACGACACAATTCAATTCAACTAGAGCACACAATGTGGCAAAATGTCACATGATTGATTAATAATCGAAAGAAAGACCAACATATTTGATAATCAAAATATTTAGTGCCATAAATTTAATGTTTATTCATCTGTAACAATTGTATTGATCTATACTTCTTAAAGCCTAATTGTTTTGTATTAATAAAATATTAATATATGTTATCAGGAAAATGTAACAATTGTAACTAACATAACGCAAATTATAAAAGCATATAACCTCAGATAATTCCATTACAATTAGTTAACATCTATCTACTTTGTAGACTATTAGTAAGGTATAATTAACATTTTTATTAAATTAGTGTATTGACAATCTATTGTATTCTTTTAGTCAATATTTTATAGCAAAATTAAAAAATGAAATTAATAAAGAACAGTGACATGTGTATATTTCATTTGTCTTCTATGATGTTGCCGTTTTAATGTTTTGCAGACAGCACTTTCCATTAAGTGGACATTTAGCAGAGTCAAACAAAACCTGATTTTAGTGCTGGTAGTGGGTATTAAGCACATGTAAACCAAATTTTCAGTTTAGAGATCTTCTAATTGTACTAATGCAGCCTTAACCATGTTATTGAAATATTTATTAACTTGGAAAATTTATTATTTTTCTCAATTAATGTAAAACTTTATAGCATTTTCGTTTCAAACATGTTTTTACTTATGCCAATAGTGTAAAAATATTTTTCGTTTATCCAATAATGGAGAATGCATTTCTACCGAAGTATTCAACTTGACTGTTATATATATAATGTACAAGAAATTAAAATTTATTCTAAATGGTCAGTTATTAATAGGTGAGCACTATGTTTATAATAATTCTGCAAAAAAACAATCAGCCGATTAAAACAAATAGAAAGCAAAGTACGTTTATAATTTAATAACACATTAAAATTGATTTAAAAGTTCTTTATTACTTACGGTGTTATTTGCTGTTTCGTTTTTAATATCGGTAATATCCACGTTGCAAAATGTTTTTCGACAAGTATGTTCAATCTTTCAAATAAAACATACAAAAACCAATATACAAATGGTTAATTATTCATATGTTATAGTAGTTTAAAACAAAATGTTTATTTAAAAAAATAATAAATAACGACTGTTATTCTGACAAAATGGTACATTTAACTAAGTTGTCAAAATGGTGTCATCATAAATAATAAATATCAATCTACTACTGACAATAAACCAAGAATATATATATATATATATATATATATATATATATATAACATTGTTGTAGTAATATGTACAAAAGTATAAACTTTAATTTTAAAATATTTGCCTATATTTTTACGTTAATTCAATTTACCTCTTTGGCACAATCCATGTGACACGTTAGATGACAAACCGAACATTTCTTTTTTGACCCGGTTTTCTGAGTAAAACAATTTTTAAGCAAACGTTTAAGTACATTTTTAAACAGCTAACAAAAATATTTCTATCAACCACTCGTTGTTTAGTTTAATAACAAAATATCATTAATTAACACATTAATAATGACTAATTTATAATCGTAAAAAACACATATGTTTATTCGGTAGATGATAAAATCAACCAAGGGAAAAAGTTGCGATAAAAGGAATTAATAAGAGTTAGATAACCTATTGTGAGTGTGTAATTACTCATCAGTTGAGGATGGAAAAGTTTCTAAATGTGTGACCAAATTTGCATGATAACGCAATACAAAAAAAGGTAACTGCATATTAAACTCAAAACGTTTCTTTTTAACATTTTGTATATTTATATATATATATATAGTACATTCTGTTTTAATTTAATGTAAAACACATTCCGTTAACATTTATTTTTTAATTTTAAATTTATTTATTATTACTACTTTAAATGTTTTTGGGGGAAACATGTTTCAGCAATGGATATTTCTACCAAAGCCGAATATGGGTCGCAATTAGTGCCGGTGGTAGGAATCGAAGACATTTCCACCCAGGTTCAAGTCGAGCGCTGTACCGCCAGATCACCTCAAAGTAAAACAAACGTTGTAAATATTCACTTACACCACAATCAAAATCCTTAGCGCAACAAATATCCGCAAATGAATTGGTTTTACTCCAAATATGTTTGTCTGGTCTAGCGTGATTCTAAATTGAATTGATAAACAAAATGTGTGTTCCATAATATTTTTTGAAAAATTACAAATATACAAAATTTACTAGTTCTTTATATTGCAAACTAATTATATAAGATTAATTAATTTAAATAAATTAGTAATTCAAAATAATTTTTAATATTAAAAAACATGTTAAACAAAAATATTTTAGACATATATATATATATATATATATATATATATAATTATTTCAAAACCCATCGGCCTTCATTTAAAAGTGTAGATGTACTTTATTAAAACTGGTCAAATAAAATAAATTAATTTGAATTAATTCTAGTGAAATAATTATTGACCATTGTAAGATAAGTAAATGTTTACATGATGTGGATTAATATTTTGATAATTAACTTTTTTATAAATAAATACATATTGTATAAATAATTTCTTTTATTGTAGTGATAAATTTACTATATTGGACAACAAATATCAACTATACTGTAAACATAATGTCAGTTTTATCAGATTTAAGCATAAAATTTTAAAAACAAAGTTAACATAATAAAACTTTGTTACTTATTTAAAATATTTATGTGTAAGGTGCGCATTAACTTATTTTACATAGACACTAATTATTAATAAAATTGTGTTGTATTTGCATTAGCAAAGTTACCTAATAATTTATATACGTAGTTTGAAATAATGAAAAGACCGGTATAGTCTTGTACTCTTTCTTAATAATTATTAGCCGTTTTGTTTACTTGCATTAATTGTGGTTGGTTTATACTATGTATATATAGTATATGCAATATGCTAATGACCCTTAGAATATGAGTAATGTTTATAGTGTCCCAATTTCTAATGATTGTGATATTCTTGACTGTTCCTCCTCTAAGTGGCATATCTTGGACTACTGTCCATAGGCATCTAAACTAATAACAACAGGCTTTCACAACGACGAGTAAGTGCAAGTATACACCCAGGATATATAAAAAGTATCATAAGGTATATGTATACTGCATGTAGCCGTTGGGTCAAGAAAGAAAATCGTGACAAAACATTAAGCGCTTCGTAAATCTTTGCAAGTGACGATGTCACAAGGATCACGTTCATTAGCCAAGAAACTTCGTTATTTTTCTACGTTTGTTACGTTTATCAAACCATCGAAATTGATTATTTTACATTGTTTTTACGTAAAAATAAATATTGTGAATTAAAAATAATGTCAAGTACTTAATAGTTCATTTATATATACTTAGAAATATTTATTTTAAATAGCTGAGTCGGCCAAAATAGCATATTTTAGAAGCTACTTCTATATAAACGTGAATAATAAGTTGAAATTACATAATTTTTATAATTATTAGATTATTATTATTTTATGCTTAATTTCACTAAAAATGAACAATAACTAATTCTTAAAATTGATGTTAAACGTACATTCAAATCTACTCTGATTGTGATGTCATAATAATTATCAAAATAAATATTTAATTATTCTAATCTATATAAATAAAAATAATAAAAAATATTTTTCTTAATTTTAAATAAAAATTTTAAAACAAATCTAATAATTTATTATTTACGTTTAACCTTGAGATTCCGCTCATTCACTAATTTTGCTTAATGATTGCATTGTTTTTGAAATAGAGAATAGTGATAAAAATGTTTTCATCTCATCGAAAATAAATACCATGTTATTACAGAATTAAAAAATAAAGGATTTTACCCAAAAGATTGGCAGATTTATACAGAGTTAACCTTTCAACAATTTATCGGATTATCAACGGTCAAAAACCACGAAATTATGATAATGTTGGAAGAAAACGTGTAACAACTACTACAGATGATCAAAAAATTGTTATAGAGTTTAAAAAAATTAAATTAACCTATTTCAGAAACCAAAAGAAATAGTTTAAACAATTTTACTTATTCCACTATAAGAAACAGAGCAATCGAATCTGGTTTAACTTTTCAATCACCAAAGATTAAGCCATTTATTACCAAAAAAAAAGGATGACAGATTAGCCTTTTGTAAACTATGTGAACGACACTTATGTTATTGGCGTTCCGTATACTTTGCTAATGAAACAATGATTCGGGATGAACCATTTGGTTATAAAAACAAAGTGTTGTGTGGCTCGAGTTTTTCAAAAACATTTACTCCCGGTAGTTAGAAAGAAAGCCCACCCTCGACAAGTAATGTGTTTGTTTGGTATTAAGTATAATTAACCTATCAAGTGGATAATTATATCTGGTACCTTAAATAGTGAAAAATTTGTTTCAGTTATGAAGGATGTTTATCATTATGAAATGCAGTACACCTATACGGGGGTTACTACTGTTTTTCAGGACAATGCTCCATGTCATACGTCCAAAAATGTAACGTTATATTTATCTCAGTTCACTAAATGTGTTTTTTATTTACATTTAGACAGTAGATGGGCTCAAATCAAAAAAGCTATCTTTTACTCAATTACCACTTAACAGCCCGGATATCAATGTTATTTCAAATTTTTTCAGTATTCTAAAGCGCAACATCAATAAGCATACTGAAATTAAGGATTTATGTGAACGCATTCGGTTTGTTGTTCAATATGAGATGAAACAAGAATATATCAACACTCTCATCGACAGCATTCCAAAACGCCTGGATCAAGTTGCTTAAAAGAATTGCGATCACATAAATTATTGAATACTTTGAACTTTCTAATGTTTTTGATCATTTGGTAACTGAAAAAATTGCATGTAATCTGCATTTTTATTAATACTCGACGCTGTAATTCATGTTAATCATTTTACTCCATTTTCGATTTTGCACTAGTTGATATTTTATACAATTTTTTATTACTTACAATATATAATTATAGTTTTTTCAAATTATTATATAGTATTGTATATTTTATAATTGAAGTGACGTTTCTCCTGTACGTTATGTAGTTGCTAACGATGTTTTAGTTAAATAATGACTTTTTGCACTAATTGTTGTGAGGGTTGTATGCCATGACAATATTGAAACAGTAGAAAATAAAAACAACCAGAATTGCTAACTTTGTGTACAAATTTTTAGGCTACATACATTTCTATTTATAACTACTGTTTTAAACTGAAATAATAATAATAATAATAATTCGCACTGTATGCAAAAGTAGAAAATAAAATATTGTTTCCTGTTGATAATTATAAAAAAGTAAAAAACGAATAAAGTTAAAAGTGTTTCATGAAAATGCGTGGGGTAACGAAACTTGATAAATAAACATTTTAATGGTCAATAAATATTTAGAATGGGAATTTTAAAATAAAATAATTATAATTATGCTGACCTTCAGTATTCGAAAAAATAAATTTATAATTATAGTAATTATTTTAATTGTAGAATATGAACCTTCCGATGTTAATTAATTTTGTAATTTATTTATAATTCAAAATTTATACACTTAATAAGATAATGGTTTAGGAATATTAATATTTTTATTAGAAAAATATTAAAAACGTTTAATGTTATTATTATGATTATTAACATTACTGTACATATGTACAGTTGAAAAGGGAGGAGATTTAGATAGCAAGATTAGCTTACAATATATATATATATATATATATATATATATATATATATATATATTGCTAAATAAATGACAAAAGACACTACTCCGTGTTAAAGAAGTAAATACATAATTTTAATAATAGAGTTTAACAAACTCTGAATAAAAGCTCAAACTTTCATTGACAAAATTTGATTGTCAAAACGTTAGTGTACAATTATATGAGACAACCTTGTTGCTTAATGCTTTTTAAAACGAAAACGTTTTGGTATAAATAATAATATAGCTATTGTTTTGCTACTTCAACAATAGCAACTATCAACTTACAGTTATATATATATATATAATACAAAACCCTGTTGCTTTAAAAATAAGCATAAGGCAATAATACAATGATTACAGCAAAACAACAACAGCAGCAACAAAGTCTCGTTGGCATTAAAAATTCTGCAAATCAAAGAATGAGCTTTTTTCGGCTTTCACTCAACTCTGTCATCTGTATAACTCTATTATTGTGCGATCACTTTTTGCCGTTGTTTGCCGGAATGGCGTCCTCTTATTGTTTCCGTAGCAGTACAAATTTTTTATGGAGGCAGGTTGCTAACCTTGCGCTCAAACCCTCCTCCTTTATCCAGGCTTGGGACTGGCTAGATTAAATCATTTCTGATTATCCTACAGTTACAAAATGTAAATCCAACATTAGTTGTCATTGGAACAGGTAATGTTAAATTACAAAACAAAAGTAAAACGTAGGAAGTAGAAGACAGAAACACAAACACATGTATATAAAATCATATTTAAAAATTTTATTTTTTCCACTAATCATATTTGTAAAACTAAAAAGAAAGGATGTTATGATGTTGAAAAATGTACAAAATTGTTAGCCGATTCTGGGGCATCTGGTGCAATAATATTCTCAATTAAATAATTCATCAACACTTGATAAACTGTTTCTAATTTATCAATAAAATATCCAACAAATCAGTAGCATTGGAAGGGAGAAAACTAGAAGATTATATATTTATGTCAAATGCAGAACAAATCTTTATTTAAATTCATGTTTTTCCAATATTTACCAAGGTTACAACTATCCAATGACAAAAAAGTTAAACGTGAACTTTACGCAAACGTATCTAATTATAAACAATTCTGGCTGCTCAATTATCGGTGTCCGTAACCTTCCCATTCTGTCCTACTTACAGGCTTAATAGCCATTTAATAGTCATTTACACTTGGTGCCCATTGCCAGTTGTAATCCTTTTCCGGTCAAATAAGATTGTTTAAAATACCATAATGTATGTGATTTGATTATTGATAAATTTTGTTTAAGTGTGTATTACACATATAACTCTTCTTTTTGCCATTGTTTAACTGTCGATAAATCACTGATATTTATATATTTTATGGTTGTACCCATTTTAGTCTGCTCAAAGGTACTTCTAATAAAGTATTCCTAATGATCACAAAAATAATATATATATATATATATATATATATATATATATATATATATATATATATATATAAAGGAATTCTTATAAGTTAGCTTTAAGGTTTGGCATGTCCAAATGCCGATTGAAAGAAAAGGAAAGATGATCAGAAACGTGCTTAGATGGATGCTGTTCGGGACGATCTTCACTCTATTTTGGCCAGGACTTTATCATGAAAACAATGGCTAACTCTGATATATCCCTATCCGCCTCCAAATACTGTAAACAATGGAAAGGGATTATTCGAGATACTATGCAAAATTGGAATTTATAAACAGGTGGTTTATGCCACCAACACTTGTTGTTGTGCTTTACGTTTTGCATTTTTTACTTTTAGCTATGAATCTACCGTTTATTTTATTTTATGTATGTAAGTGCTTAGTTATTGATTTACAATTTTTGCAACAATAGTGGTGCTTTTGATTGTAGATGCACTAATCACAAAAACAAATCAAATTTCATAATTTTTTGTTTTAATTAATTTATTTATTTGACCTTACGTAGCACCCAGTAGCAATTGTTTTCTGATCGGCTTATTGTATAGAATTAAAGGTTAAATTACTAATATATGTTATCTTTAAATAAATTCAACAATAAACTTTTTTCAGTTGTAAAACGAAAAAAGGTACATATGTGTGTGTTCTAAAGATATGTATTTTGTTTCGTAGCACATTAGTTATTTATTCTTGGGTGTGTGTCTGTTTAAATAAACACAAATGCAAACTTGACATTTTAATAATAAAATCGTTTATAGAAATATTAGCTTTGTATTTAAAAATCAAAATTTACTACTTGTTGCAACGTGTAGACCCCGTGTTTAAAACTCTATTAAATATTCCCTTGCTAAAAAATATTTTTAGTAAAACTGTATATATATATATATATATGGTTTAGCGGTACAGCGCTCGAATTTGGACCTCCGTGGGCATGGGTTCGAATCTCACCACCGGCACTAAAATGCGGGCCCACGTTTGGCTTCACAAAAATGTCCACTGCTGAAAGATGTTTCTTGTAAAACATTCATAGTAATAAGTATATATATATATATATATATGATTTTATTTATTAATTCGGTTGCCACTACCTAATTATGTTGCGGTAAAGGTCTTGTAGCATGTAAACATTTCGCGTAGCCAAATGCGGATGCGCATTTACTATTGGCTAGTAAAACTCAAGCCGACGTTCAACCAGTTTCGAGTCTACCAATTCTGTTATCACAGTAAATGTGTTGTACTAACCTCTTTTAAATTAATTTTACCAACTGTTTGTAAATTTATGGTACATGTTTTTAGGCATAGAATAAAATGAATTTTAGCAATATATTTATATATATTTATATATCTATATTCACTTACTAAAAATGTAAATAACGTTCTATTTATTATTTACAAAAAGATATTGTACAGAATTTTGTCACTTTTTAGTTATTTTAATTTTAACCATATATTTTACAGATGAATTTTGACTATTTAATTTAAAATAAGTGTACTTAATAATATTGGTGTTCATAAGGTATTGATATAAATCGAATTAATTTGGATTAATAAAGTTAACGTTCAAATAAATAAGCATAATAGTAAATTTAGTCAATATATAAAAGTTTATAAAATACTAATGCAGAAAATCCAAGTTTTCTTTATTTGTCAACACACCGAAAAGTTAACATGCTAAATTGTTAAACATTTAAAAATATCAAATTAACATTTTTAGAATTTAACAAAATTATTTACTTACATTGTAATATAACGAAGATGTATTTGTTTCTATTTAGTAACTCAAACACTAAATTTGTTTAAAACAATTAACATTTTTTAACTTGTTTACGTTGATGTCCTTACTGTTCCAGTATTACACCTATAGATAACATTTGAAAACTGAACAATTTGTGATAGATCTTTTTACACTGCGGTATGTATATTTATTTGGAATGTCCTATTTTTTGGCAGAAGTAAAATTGTTAGTTTTGTCATTCATATCTCTTTTGTTAGTTTTGATGTGGGACCGGTAGGGGTAGAAATGAAATTTAAACCTTTTGTTTGTTTAACTAAATTGCATTTACAACCTCTAAATGCCTAGAGATGTTTGATATAAAATAAAAATAATAATAAATGCCTTTTATTTGTACCATGATAAATAGTTGCTAAAAAGGTATAGATATAATTATTAATCAAAAATGATTAAATTGATTTATTTTTGATAAAAAAGCAAAGTAATATTTTTAAACAAATATTAAATCATTTTATTATTTTTGATTTCAAATAATTTTAACTATTTTTAAATTTTAAAATGTATAAATGGTGTCTTTTAAAATTTTACTATTATTATTATTATGTTATGCCCAAATATATTTAGAGTAATGACAAATAATAATGAAACCAACTTCCTTTTAAACGACAGTCTAATCAAACACAATCACCTTTTAATAACTACAATTTTTAAATCTTTAGTGAGGTACTGTAAAAGAAATTCACTATTGGAAGTTATCCGAGGCCGAAAGATTCACTATTATATATATATATATATACCGTTGTTTGTAATCTGCCCATTTTAATTTGTGACCATTTATTAACCTTCATCCAGGGCATTACTTTATTAGCCATGCTCACTCATGAGTCATGAATCATTCGCATTTTATATATACTGACATATTTGCACATAGTGTCCCCTAAATAATACCATGCCTCTTTACGCATATCATATTGAACATGACTTTTGAATATACTTTGATTTTGAATTTTTTTCTTTTTCTAGCCTATGTAATTTAACCTTACTTTACTTTTTTTGGACTGATGTTATACACTGCTAATTGTATTGTATTTTTAATAATTGTACATATTTTTGTGTGTGCTGAAAGCTACTTCTACTGAAGTATCCAAGCCAATAACCATAAATAATAATAAATAATAATAATAATAATAATATATATATATATATATATATATATATAGTATGATGTAATTAACTACATATACAGACATACACAACACAAGCTATGCCTATGTTAAGTCCAAACTAAATTTAATGAAATTACAAATTATTTTTGTGCACAAAAAATTGATTTTAATATGTGAATGTAGACACATTCGAGTGTTTTTAACATATTAAAGGCTTGAGACGTTAAAGTAATTATTAAAATTAACTCGGTGTTAAGTTTGAACTGAATAATATTGACAAAGTGCACAAACGTTCGCTTAAGTTGGACTCTTTATCGATCCAATTACAAATGTGTTCTTTGGCCCGTTTAGCACAAAACATTTTGTAATTTCATTAAATTTAGATTAGATTTAACATTGGCATACTGTGTATGTGTATGTCTGTGTTAAGGTAATTACATTATATATATATATATATATATATATATATATATATATTCTTTGTATGTTTACAACTGACTTGAATATACAAAATAAATTCATCTCACAGTTTACACCTTTAATTTTTATTTGGTATATATTGGCATATATTACTTGTATCATATTTTTAGTTTAATTCAATATGCTTATAAAAATCATTCCAAAAACTGATTGTATATTTAAGTGTGGTTTAATCATCCATTATTCGCATGTTGCAACTTGACCCACAAAAATACAAATACTACATAGCTCGATTCGAACCTAAATGCGCCTGGGTTCGATTCCCACCACCGGCACTAAATGCGGGCCCACGTTTGGCTTCGCTAAGACGTCCACTGCTGAAAGATGTTTCCCGTCAAAACATTCAAAGTAGTAAAAAATTATTATACAATTTTTATCAAAGTTGTTAAATACTATAAAATACTATTAAATTAACAATTGTATCTACATAGTTTAAAAGCGGTTTTAATAATTCAATTGTACTTTTGATTGTTAACTTTTGTCGATAATGTTTTACATGTCTACGGGTTTAATAAAAAATTAACTTTTTTAATTATTTATTTTTAGCGCTAGTAATAATTTTGGTTTACCAGTATACACTTTGTATATTTTATTAGAAACTGCAATTTAAAACTTGCATTCCAATTGGTTTCTTACTTTAATTAACTTAACACACCCTTCTATTTTCTCTCTGTTGTATGTCACATTTGTAAATGTAAGGTCAAAAAATTAATAGAAGCTGCATTTATACATGTGTACAACGATGATTTTCAACCTCTAATAACATGGTTACAAGTTCAAACAAGCATGACTTTTGTTTAATAAATAACTTTTCCTCATGCTTAGAAAAATAATTTTGTACAATAATATATGTATGTAAAGTAGGCATACATTTTAATAAAGTTAAATCAATACATTTTGCTTAATATTAATATTATTTGAAAAAATCATTAAATGAATTTTATAAAACCAGTAAATACTTACGGTCCAATCCGGCACGTTGGAATAGCAACTGTTTTTTAACCGTTCATTATTCGTGCTACAAACAGTGAAATTTCAAATACTTATTACATAGCTCTCCTATTAGCACATTATTTATTTGGTTTGATTGTTAGTAGTCAAATGTTGTACAGGAACCAATTTTCAGCAATCGGACAATTAGCAAAGTCAAACGGGAGCCCGCATTTAGTGGCAGTGGTGGCACTCGAACCTATGCCTACTTAAGTTTAAGCTTTGCAATGTACCACTAAACAACCCGGCACATTATAAATAATTTTAAATACCGGGATGATATAGCGGTACAGCGATCTATTTAGACCTGAGTGGGCATGGGTTGGAATCCCGTCGCCGGCACTAAAATGTAGGCTTACGTTCGGCTTCGCTAAAATGTCCACTGCCGAAAGATGTTTCTGGTAGAATACATTACAAATAATTTTAAATACTTTTTATAAAATTCATTTAACATTGATTAATTTAGAGCACAGTAGGAAATAATATATTTAAATACCTTTTGCATATAATTAATTATACCACTAAAAATAACTGTTGATCCTTTTTGTGCCTTTCATTCATTCATTCATTTTGGTTGATGACGTGATTACCACTTTCATTATTTTCCATATTTTAATCGGCATATAAACGATCGACTTTAATAGCTTAATAAGCGTAACAAATATAGAAGAATGACAAAGATTTTTGGCTAGTAGACGGCATCCTTGTAATGTCGCCATTGTTCGCAAAGATTGACAAGATGATCTTTCTTAGCCCAACGCTCACATATGGTATACGTATACCTTAAGTTACCTTTTAAGCATCCTGGGTGTATACTTTCACCCATCCGCCGTATCGGAATTGCAGTTACACAGCTGTGCACTCGGACCCTGATGTTATTAGTCTAGATACCTAGAATCACCTGGTCCAGAATGTGCCACTTGGAGCACGAACAGTCAGTAACATCACCATCATTGGAAATTGAGACTTTATAAGCACTACTCAAATCCCCAGGATCATTAGCATCTCCAGTTATTAATTGGTATAATTATTATAAGGAATTGTTATAAAATTGTGAGTTTAACTAAATTGTTTTTTCATAATGCAATTTGTTACCAAAAAAAGGCGTTGTTCGGTTCTTAATACTTTAATTTATTATTTTTTATAATTATCTATTTACAGGCAAGTAATAAATTAATGGTTAGAGAAACAGCAGCGCTTAGTTAATTATTTTTGTAGTTTTTGTATTGTTCAACAATTATTTGTAAACGTGATCGAAGAACGATATACAACTACAATTATATATTTTATTTTCAAACTTTATATAAAGTTCATGGAAACTTTGCACTTTTAATTTAAAATATATTCTCTCAAATAATTGTATTTGGTTTTCACTCCTTAAAAATTGTGCACAAAAACTTTTCCAACAAGTGGACGCTTAGCGAAGCCAAACGTGGTTTCCTTTTTGGTTTTGGCAGTAAAAATCGAACTTATGCAAACTCAGTTCCAAGTCTTGCGTTCGCCCAGCTCTGTCACCACAATGTTACTGTTATTATTATTACTTTGCGCCCATTAACGATTAAGGCACCATGTAAGTTTGCTATTTATTTATATTCCCCAAGGTACTTAATTTTGTTACAGGTACTTATAGTGGTTAGATTTTATTATTATTATTATTATTATTATTATTATTATTATTATTATTATTATTATTATTATTATTATTATTATTATTATTATTATTATTATTATTATTATTATTATTATTATTATTATTATTATTATTATTATTATTATTATTATTATTATTATTATTATTATTATTATTATTATTATTATTATTATTATTATTATTATTATTATTATTATTATTATTATTATTATTATTATTATTATTATTATTATTATTATATTATTATTATTATTATATTATTATTATTATTATTATTATTATTATTATTATTATTATTATTATTATTATTATTATTATTATTATTATTATTATTATTATTATTATTATTATTATCATTATTATTATTATTATCATTATTATTATTATTATTATTATTATATTATTATTATTATTATTATTATTATCATTATTATTATCATTATTATTATTATTATTATTATTATTATTATTATTATTATTATTATTATTATTATTATTATTATTATTATTATTATTATTATTATCATTATTATTAATATTATTATTATTATTATTATTATTATTATTATTATTATTATTATTATTATTATTATTATTATTATTATTATTATTATTATTATCATTATTATTATTATTATCATTATTATTAATATTATCATTATTATTATTATTATTTTTATTATTATTATTATTATTATCATTATTATTATCGTTATTATTATTATTATTATTATCGTTATTATTATTATCATTATTATTATTATTATTATTGTTATTAATATTATTATTATGATACAACTTGCCTTGTTTGACTAAACGATAAACGTCGAATCCAGTTAACAGATTTTTCCAATCCGCTTAAACTACTGGAGGAACGTAGTGAAAGGCTTGTCAAACTTGATTTCAAATTAAACCATTGAGTCAAATCAACAGAAACCGCTCGTTTGGTTCGATTAAAATCCAATTTATCCAATGAACTGGCATTTGACAATTTAGGACATAGGAATGAATTTTTTTGTACGGGGACTTTGAGCAAATGATCACTTTTTTTAGATCGCCGCCCTACATTAAACGACTTTTTAAATATTTGACTAGAAATGAATTTTTTGCTAACATTTTTCGCATACCCAACTTTGTCGTTTATAGTCGTCTTTTCGAACAAATGAGATATTCCAATATCGCCGACTTCTTCATGCGAAACAAGTGAAATGGAACGTGGCGAAGAATTGTGTGCATATTGATCGTCATCCGACAATATGTGTGCATTCGATTCGCTCAATGTAATTTGAACCGGTTGATGTGAGTTGTTGTATATGCACCAATTGGGACGAATGTCACCATCCTTCATTTTATCGTGTATCAACTTACAATTTTGAACAAAAATTCCCACATTCACTTGTTTATTTGCAATTTTAGGTTCATCGTTCTGCAACGTTTGGTCGACTTGTTGGGAAAACAATGTATGTTGGCATGTACCTTGTTCGATGCTATTTGCATATTTTTTATAATTTGTCAAAACTGAACTTAGAGAGGAATTGAAACTGGACGAATAACTTTCCTCTTGATCACAATTGCGGTCGTCAATATTCGTATTATTATTATTACTGTCATTAATAGGGTCTGCAAAAAAGTTACAATGTTGACTTAACCAATTGGGGGAATTGACTGAATTGGATAATTGTGGCAAACTGTTGTTAATTCGTGTCGTGCTATTCGTTAAAGCCGATTTCATTAGTCGATGTTCTCTCAATACGTACGGTGCATTTATATGTTGTGGGTGTATAATATATGACGTTTGAATTGGCAATGATGACAAAGAATTGGTCGTACATTCATTTGGCACATTGTCATCAATTTCTAACATACAAGTAGTTCGTTTTTTCGCAATTAAATTGTTACCATTGTTGTCCGATTGTGACAGACATTCCAAGGTTGAATTATTTGTTTTTGCTATAGATACTATCGAATCCAGTGATTTGCATTTGTGTACTGAATTGTCAATCGACATGTTTGAATATGCATTTTCATACTGACGCAATTTGCACATGCACGAATTTAATCGAACCAATTTGAATTTTGGCCTTTTCCCAATATTTTTGTTGCCATTCGTTTTTGATTGATCACAACTTTCAACAATAACCAATGGAATGGATAAGCGATCCGACAAATGATTCATTTTTTTAACCGTTGTCGAAAGTATGTTACCGATGTTTTAGTTTCATGTTAAAATGGAAAATAGAGACAATTTCACATTGCTTTTTTTTTAACAGCGTATGTAAATGTTTCATTGTTCAAATTCGAACGATTTGTGTAGTGTTCAATTAGGCCATTGTGTATTACAATTATCTATTTACTCCTTATGTACATATGTCAATTAATTATCCGACAAACTATATTTATAAATCAATAGACCAATGACAATGTTTATTTAAACTTCAAATTTGATTGGTTGATTTTTCACAAAACTTCAAGCAGGTCAATTAATAACCTATTAGCACATAATAATTTTCAATTGAAATAAAGTAAAATCAATGTAAAAAGTTGAACAAATGTGCAAAATAAACAATATGCTTACAAATAGAAGGTTAATTGTGAAAGTTAAAAACAGCAAATAGGGGTATTTAGGGTATGTAAATTCTAAATATAATCAAACAACATTTTGTTGAAATTTAGTTTAATTAAAAATAGTAAGGATTATTTTGCATTAGTATATGAATAAATGAAACAACACATAAATGTACATGTGGTTTATATTAAAAACTTTTAAAGATTTCGTTTTAATTGTAAGTAATGTATTTGTTTCATATTTATAACACTAGAATTAGTGAATAGATGAAAGTAGTATAGTGTTAATAAGACATATATATGTATGCAGTTCATATGTACTTTTAACACATGAATAAAGTATTAAATATTAGTTATAAATAAAAGAAAAATAAAAATGAAAATATAAATAAAAAATTTTCCTGCAAAACATTTAAACTAGTAAAAAACATTTTTTAAATAAATAAATAAATAAATAGAATTTTGTCCGTCAATCGTTTAAACAATAGGAACTAAATATAAAGCATTAGCCATTTTATTATTAGCTAACAATCAAAATTAGCTTTACTATTTGTAGTTAATAAACTTGAGCATTTTTTTAAATGTAAAAAGCACTAAAATTAGACTAAAATCATAAAAATTGTATAAATACATATTAAACCTCTTATAACAATAAATGGATAATAATCTATTTAATAATAGAAATTTAACTATTGTACAATTTTATTATTATTATTACTTATTTAAAATTTTTAAAAATCGGGGTGGTCTAAATGTACAGCGCTCGAATTTGTACCTCGGTGGACATGGGTTCGAATCCCATCGCCGGCACTAAAATGCGGGCCCACATTTGGCTTCGCTAAAATGTCTACTGCTAAAAGATGTTTCTCGTGCAAACATTCAAAGTAGTAAACATTTAAAAATATATATATAAATAATGTATAACATAAAAATATGTTAAAATTATTAGTATATACAAATTCCGTTAAACATTACAACTTTTATTTAACAATATTCTTCTTAATTGCACAATTATTTGTAATTAAAATAACAATATAAATTAATTTTTTAATTAATAAAAAGCTTATAACAAATTAGTTAACACTGCAATTATTACTAATATCTATGTAATATGTGTAAGAATTACTATAAATAAAAATTAAGTTAAAAAAATGTTACAGTATTTTTATTAATTTACTAACTATTAAAAGCAATAATAAAAATATTATGTAATTTATTAAGTAAATTACAAACTGTTACTTATAAATTAAACAATATTAAATATTAAATGCATTTTTAAAAGCAAAAAATTAACACAATGTTTAATACACACATGTTAAATGCTTTAAGAAATATTATCTTATGTAATGTAATTAAAATTATATTTATTATAAATGTCAATAAATAGAACACGTTAATGCAACTGTAATTTTGTTAAAATTAAATAATATTTACAAAAACAGTTAGGACAACTTTTAATCGCATTTAAAATTATACAAAAATGGACATTTCAATCTGTATTCATCAAATACATTTAAAAGCATTATTAGTTTTTATAGTTGTTTTAATGTTAAAATCAAAATTCTTTTTTATGCAAATTTTAAAAAATGTAATTATTTATTTAATTCATTTTATCAAAACTTTTTAAAACACTACAAAATAATAATTAAATGTTTTCTAAAACTCAATGTTGTAACAAGTTGTTAAATGAATGACAAAATGGTTATTATAATATTAAAAGGTTTGAACTAATGGATATTAGACATAATAATATTGTTAAAAATTAATGGATTTTTTCAAATAAAAATACAGAAATAAACTAATCTAGCCAGTCCCGAACTTGGATAAACAAGGAGCGTTTGACCGCAAGGTTAGCAACTTGGCCTTTGAAGAAAAAATGTATATTGCAACAAAAACATGATACCATTGTGGCAAAAAAACAGTAAAAATGTGATAGCACGACTCAGATGACAGGGTTAAGTAAAAGCCAAAAGGAAACTTAATCTTCAATTTTCAAAGTGTTATTATACTAAGAAAGCTACTTGGTCAAAGTCTACGTTTACCTCTCGAAAACCCAGCAAGAACGTTTTTTAAAGTGAATGATTTATAATGGAAAAAGAAAGGTTAGTAAATCACAGAAATTTGGGCCAAGATCCATTTGGAAAGATCTGATTAAAATGGATGACACATGGAATCAAACAAACATTTTGGCATAGTGTTTGAACATATGGAATCATTTTGTAGCCTAATGTTTTTTTAATTATTGAACTTGATTGGTGTTTTGCTATTACTGTTATAATGTTGCGCCATGCTTATTTTAAAGCAAAGGTGTTTTGTCACAATTATATATATATATATACAATTTTATAAAATTAATTATGTGTTAAAGCAACTAAATAAACGCTGGTTTTAATTTGTTTTCTTTTTGTTATTATATTTTATGTTGCCATATATCTGATAACTAACTATCGCTAATTAACAAATATTGATTAATTAGACATTGCACGTGTTGCTTCTATTCAAAGTAACAATGACTTTGATTGTTTACAGAACAAAAGATTATAATGCTTTTTACACAGATTGTGTTTGCTTCATTTAAAAAAATAATTCACTAAATAAGTTTGTTATTTTCAAAATTTTCCTAAATAATAATGATAATACAATATAATCGTATAACCAAAAAATAATTAAAAATATATATTTAATATTATCAAAGTGTTAAAAAAATATTTTGAAAGTTCTGTATAACAATTTTTCTGCTTTTCTTTTCCAATTTATTTTCAATTGACATTAAAAAACTATGATTAATATCAATATTATTATTATTATTTTTATTATTATTATTATTATTATTATTATTATTATTATTATTATTATTATTATTATTATTATTATTGATATTGTTATTATTATTACCGTTGTTATAATTATTTTTATTGTTATAGTAATAATAATAATTATTATTATTAATATTGTTATTACTGTTATTGTTATTATTATTATTATTATTATTATTATTATTATTATTATTATTATTATTTTATTATTACTAACGTTATTAATATTATTATTATTATTTTCATTGTTATCATTAATCATATTATTGTGATTAGTATTATTATTACAATTGTTTTTAGCATTATTATTGTTATGATTTTTATTGTCATTATTATTATTAATATTATTATTATCAATATTATTATTACTATTATTGTTATTATTATAATTATTCTTCTTTATATTATTATTGGATTTTTTTTATTTTTATAATTATTAATAATATCATTATTGCTATTACTATTACTATTGTTATTATTTTTATTATTATTATTATTATTATTATTATTTATTATAATTATTATTTTGTTTTATTCTCGCTTCGTTATTCATATTCTAGCGGTTTGATGGTTTAACGCTCAATTTGGACATAGGTGGGTATGGGTTTGAATCCCACCACCAGCACTAAAATGCCCGCATACATTGGGTTTCGCTAAAATAAATACATTAAGAAGTGTTAGTTTTGTATTAATATTTAGATGTTTCAATATTATAATTAATTCAGTAGGTTTTAAATTTTGTTGTAAACATATTTTTTGAATAGCTATAAATATTTTTTGTTAATAAATATTAACCTTTATATACATGTTTAAAAATATAAGATTTATTAAGATTTTTACACATTTTATTGATAACCTGCAGCAATTTTTGAAAGATGAACAAAAAGAATTTTGACTTTACCAAAACAATATGAATACTGGTGTTATGGATAAACTGTAATTAATTTTACTCACAAACCAATTAAGATTGTTTTTTTTTAAACATTTAAACAGAGGTACATTTCTTTATTATTTCATATTATAACCAACTAACGGTGTGCAACCTTATACTAAATTAAGCACCTTATAGTTATTTTTAATAAAACACTTAAAAATAACAAATTTAAATATTACAAACCAATAAATAGACTAAATAAAAAATGTACAAATGAAAATACAAATTTAAAACGTTTATAATGCATAAATTAAATAATCGATTTGTGTTTTACAATTTTTAACCAAATTGATTAAAACTTTAACATTAACAACAATATGTTCTACTTGAATTTTATTGAGTCAGCGTAGTACTACATAATTTTAAATTTTATTGACACACTTATTAGAGTTGTTAAATGTTTAACAATCCAAATAAAAAAATTAATGAAAAATGGAAATATATAATTACAATACTTTTATAAATATTAATTACTCAAATAATTACTTGTTTAAAATACAATTATTAGAGTGATTTATATATATATATATATATATATATATAAATTTAAATATTACTTTAAGATTCCATTAGTTTGAATCCTTTTATCAATATCATTAACCAGATTATGCTTTGTTTTAAATTTATCAAAATTTTTTTTACATAGTGCAATGTGTTTATTTATTGATTTTTGTGTTTACTTGGCTGATGAGAATGTGCAAAACTAATCAATCTACATATATATAATATTATTTCATGTTTTTTATGAATATCGAATAATGGAGAATTTGCATTTAATAGACAAATTTAAACTATATAATAATGGGTTCTCTAAGTTTGTGTATGTTGTAAATGCTAAACTTGCGTTCGAACCCTTCTTTATCCAGATTTGGTATCGACTAGAGTGGTTCATTTATGATTTTCTCCGTAAAAAATCATATTTATGTAGTTGGCATTATGTTTAGTAAAAAGACTGCTAAAGCTGTGATTGGAAAAAAGCCCGTGAGTGACTGTATCATTTCGGTTCAATTTGTCAACTAAATAAAGGAGATTACTTGGTCAAATTCTACGTTTACCATTCGAATGACCGGCAAGAACGATTTTGGAATAAACAACTAATGATAATGGTGAATCACAGAAAACTTAACTAAGAACAATTTGGAAAGATTTAATTAAAATAAATGTCTCATAAAAAATTAAACAAACATTTTGGCAAAATATTTGAACATAGAATCATTTTGTTTCTCCATGTTCCTTTTAATTATGGGACTTTGTTGTTATTTTTGCTGTTACTGTTATCTTGTTGACCCATACTTCTTTTAAAGCAAAAGGGTTTTGTAATAATAGTAATAATAATATGTTGTAAATAATAATTTATATATAACCTACATTAAAAATAACATTTTTAATAATATATACGTAATTCAATTAATCTCTGTTCTTTCATCTTTCAACTCACTGGGAGTTTGTATAATTACTGATTAATAAATAATCCTTTTAATTTAGATTATTCAAACTTCGGTATCTTTAAGATAACAAATCACTGGGCATTAGAAGATATATTTGCAATTATACTAATATCCAGATAAGAACATAAATCGATTACTACTAACAAATGCTCTCCAAATTCACGAATAACATATTTAATCCGCAGAAGGAAATTAAATTTATAGAAACAGAAAAAATAATATGAACAATATATAAAGAAGAATGTTATACATCGTAATTTTTATTTTAATATTCAAAAACCTAATTTACTGAATAAAATAATTAAACGTGATTAAAAAATCAATGAACAAAAGAAAAACTGTTGCTGAAATCAACTGTATGTTTGTGGAAAGCTATTTAATGTACCTATATTGTTTTTTGCATTATTTACTATTGTACTTTTTGAGCATTGTTCAATGACTTCATTAAAATAAAATAATAAATATTTTTTTTAATTTTACAAAACGTACATCAACATACAAGCATCATTGGTTGTAACTATTTCAAATTTTAATACAAATTGGAAAATCTTTACATAAACACACATTGAATACTTTTTTGTTTTAAACATTTTAATTTAGTACAACAAACACTAGTTCAAAATACCGAAAAAGGTCTTTGTGAGCATTTAGTAATTTTCATGGTGCGCTTTTTTAAAACGAAAAATAAATTATTAAAAATGTTAATGTTAATATTAAAAAAAGTAAAATTGTTTAATTATACCACACAAGCATTAATTTTATTCAAAATTTAAATTTAAATAAAATAACCTCATTTATTAAAAAAGTTTGCAAACCAATTTTTGATTGAAAAAAGGGATTAAGTGTATTATAGTTAATGTATATATACATATATATATATATATACATCTACTTTAAATGTTTTACAAGAAACGTTTTTCAGTAGTGGAAATTTTAATGAAGCCGAACGTGTGTTCTTAATCAAATTTTACATGTACATTATGAATTTAATAATAAAATTTTTGCACTCATTTTGGTTTTGTTAAACAAGTAGTACAGGTTGCATTTAATAGTCCTGTTTCAATACATTTTAATTTCAACAGAAAACATTTAATTTGATCATTTAATTATTAATTTTTCAACATTTTAGTAGACGTTTTCGTGAATAACATTTTGTAAAATAACCAAATATAAAATAGTTCATCTTACCAAGGTATTCAATTTATTAATTTATTTGTCTTACATGCATTAATTAAAATTGTTTTATTATTTTAATTTTGCATTATACAACCATTATAAATTTCTATTATTATTAATCTACAATTATAAATTGTTTTCATTTTCAATCATTTTATAAATATTTTTTATGTTATTGTATTTTTAAAATTAAATTAATATACAATTTAAATTAAAGTACTGTAATTAAAGCCTATCTCTCTAATACATTTTAAAGTACTATTTGCTATTATTTCACACATTTTTCTTTCTCGTTCCATTTAATAATTGCATAAAATTAAATATATTTTTATTTACTACTTATTTTTCTTTAAATAATTAGCTAACATTTACAAAAATTCTTGTTGATTGTAAACTAAACCGACAAGTTTTAACGGAAAAAAGTCACAATCAGTAACAATAAATAATAATTAAAAAAATTAATTTATTATTAAATTAAATAAAAAAGATTGTTTCTTTGTAGAATCTAAATTATAAACAACTTATTTTTTATTTACAATTTAAGTGCCGAGGCGTCTAGAAGTACAGTGCTCGACTCTAACCTTGGAGGGTATAGGTTCGACTCCTACCACCGGCACAAATATCTACTGCTAAAAATATTTTTTTGTAAATTAGTTAAAATACTAAAAATTAAAAAATTAAGTTAAAAATTAAATTTATTATCTATTAATAATTAATAATAAATCTGTTTCTTAAATACACATGATATTGTATCGAACTTAGTTTGCATAGTTATCATTTTGCATTAGATACCTTGTTAAATGTTTATTACTATAATAAAAAGACTTAGTGTTATGCAATTTTTTAAGGCATCTGTTGCACCTGTTACTCACCTTGAACACTTAATTTTTGCTAATGTATTTTCTGATTACTACTTAAACAATGTATCTAAAAAATATTTTATATTTACAATATGCAACAGCATTCATTTTAACAATAAAACATAATGATATTGTGCATTAAATCTTAAAAAACGTTTAATATGTTAAAAAGTTAAATATATCAAAACGAATACATAAATACATACAAATGAAATATAAATATTACAAACTTTATCATTTGAATAGTTTAAGTTATATTTACGGTTTTTAATCATTTCTAAAGTCATTAGGGATAGGAACCTATTAACATACTACTATAATCCTAAAAATGCGTTTTTTTTAATTATACATATGTGTATGTATATATGTATGTATAAAAACCCGACACAATGTACCGCAAAAAAATGTTAAATCTAAATTATTTTTTAAATATCCGATTAGTTTTATTAAAAAATAAAACAAAATATTAAAAATTAAAAAATATTCCATACTTTGTTTTATGTGTAATCAGAATTGTTTAAAAAAATTAGAAATTGTAAGGAAGTCCTAATAATACCTATTTATATAAAGAGAACTACTGTACTGTAGATAAACAATTGCGGGTTCACTTTATTTTAATAAATTTTTGTACTTAGTCTTTTAAAATTTTTTAATAAATAATAAGTTTTAGATATTTTTGGTTTTAATCATATCAATACAATATAGGATTGAAATAGTAGTTCCTCAAGATAGCACTATAATTAGTCAATTATTTATATATATGTACAATACTGGACTCCAACATGATGATCTAGAGTATTAAATTATTAACAGAAACAATGTTCTAGTCCATATTAAAAAAGATGCCAACTTTTATAATACTTTTAAAATTAATGTATTTTTAGTCCTATAAATCACAAAATCCATACTAAAATAAACGTTACATTTTAACAATTACCTCCAGACAACACAAACCTCAATATAATTATAATTGTATAAAATAATTTAACAATCTGATGTAAATGGTTTGAGAAATAAAAATATTTTGTTAAAAAATTAATTGTGTAATGCAAAATCAAATTCTACAACATTGGGCTTAAATATATAGAAACCACTACTATAAACGCTTTCAGAAAATTCTAGAATTCGATAAATATTTTAGGTACTAAAATATTAAAAATGTATATATGGACACATTTTATAATTAACATAGATTATTTTAAGCAATATTTTTTTTGTTTCTCAATTTTAAAAAATAACAATATTCTTGTTTCTAGCCTTAATTAGAATTTTATAATGATATTGGTATCGAATACTAGTTTTTATTAAATATATTGCTTATACTGTTACAAAAATGTATATATAAATAATAAGAGGATGTTATTCCATCAAACAACGGCAAAAAGTGATCGCACATATTTGGATAATAAAGGGTTGAGTGAAAGCCGAATAAAAACTAAATTTTCAATGCATAAACCCTAACCAGTGTTGGGAAATGGAATGTGCGCACACTTTTTTGTACTGAACAGTTAGAACAAGTTCTTTGAGACATGAAAAAGTACAACTTAGATATTTTGGGTATTAGCGAAATGCGATAGGTTATTTTAAAAATGGAGATACATTAATTTTATATTCTGGACATGAAGAACATATTTATGGAGTTGGTATTATTTTGAGTAAAATGCTGCTAAAGCTATGATTAGATGTAAGCTCGTGAGCGACTGTATCATTTTGCCAAATTCAACAACAGATTTGAAAAAGTAACAATTGTGCAAGTCTATGCCCTACTGAGGCTACTAAAGATAACCAAAAAAATATATTTTATAATCAATTACAAGGTTTGTTAGATGATGTGCCAAGAAAAGACATTAAAAAATTTATCGGTATTTTCAAAGTCTAATTAAACAATGACAGATCTGGGTACTTCTCAAATGTTGATAGCATAAATAATAATGATTATAGGTTGTTGACGCTAAACAGTCATTGTGGAATGAGTGTTGGCAACACATTTTGTGCTCACAAAAATATATACAAAGCAATTCAGGTTTCTTCCAAAGGAAAAGCAGCAAACGAGATTAACTGCAGTTGCGTTAACACAAAATGGTGATATTCTTTGCTAAATGTACGCGCATATCGCGGTACACTTATTGGTTCTGATCACAATTTTGTTAAAATATTTTGTTTAAAATTAAAAAGAATAGAAACCACAAAAATATTATTTTTATTTTTGTGTAAGAAACTGTCTTAAACAAATTTTATAATTCATTAAGAAATACATTTTAAAATCTGAAATGATTAGAAAAGTCTGATAATTAATAAAAATTGTTTCAAATAACGAATACAGGCTGTACAAAAAATTTGCTGTGTAAAAGTTATGGCTTTACAAAGAAACAGTCGATTTCATCAGTGTAACCTAATTAATTTCAAAAAAAAATTAGGAAGAGATTAATCTAACAATCCTGTTATCTGGAAAATAATTGATAAGTATAGAACTTTAGATAAACAGGTTTAAAAAATCTGCCGCAAAGATAAGAAGGATTGGTTAAAAAACAAATGTAAAAAAATAGATAAGGTAGCAGCAAAAAGTAATTCTAAAACTTTGCATTAAATTGTGAAACAACTGTCATAAGTTAAAAAGAACACCGATATTTCAATTAAAAGAAAAGATAGTCGATTATTTTTAACAAATGATGAGCATTCATCTAGATGGGTAAAGCATTTTAAATAAGTACTTAGTCAGCTTATGCCAAATATTTTCATAAATTTTGATAATAATAAAGATATGAATGTGATTCTAAATCCGGAAATATGTACTAATGCCATTTTTTGTAACTGAAGTGATCTATGCAATTCAAAGGTTAAAAAACAATGAAGCAAGAGGACTTGACGAAATAACTGCAGAGATACTCAAACATAGAAATGACGTTGTAGCATGCGAGCTTGCACATTTTATTCTTTTATTACTGGTACTTATTTTTGTTTAATTTAAGTTTGATCTAATTTACAGATAAATTGAAAAACGACTAAACGCTGTTCATTTGTACAAATTCTAACGTTTTTTTTCTCAATAAAGTCAATTTTTGCAGAAAAAGATATTGTAATTTTTATTGTTCGAATGTTTTACAAAAACCACTTTTAAATCTGTGCGATACGCTTGCGTGACGTTACGGATCAAAAGTAGCTTGCTTTTTGTTATTGCTCACTGTTTTCACGTTCGCTAATTGTCGTTTTTGCGTATTGGTGTATTTTTGTGTATTGTGTATTTTGGCAGTTTTTGTTTTTGGTGTTACGTGTTAATTGTTTACTGTGCGTGTCGCTTGTGCGTCGTGCGGTAATCACATAGCGCTGTGTTCTTTATACGATTATTGCTAGTCTTTCCCTAGCGATAGTTTTTGTTTTGATATTCTTTGTTCGTTTTTTTGTTGTTTTTGCATAAATTTCTGCATTCTAGATCCCTAAAGGATGCAAACCTCAAATTCTTTTATTTGCGGCTTGGAACGCTGCAAAAAATCTGTGAAGGTTGGAATCCTCTGTGCAATCTGTAGCAACTGGTTTCATAAGGCTTGCTCCGGCCTGTCGTCGGCGCATTATTCGCAGCTCGCAAGTAGTCCTTTGGATTACATTTGTACAGACTGCAGATATGAAACTGATCTTCAGAATCTGCCTCGGGCTAACCTCACTAAACCTACTGAACATCATGACTCTGGCATTGATACCTTAAAATTCTCTGCCCAGATCTCCGATCTCGAAAACACTATAGGGGCTATGTCATCTTCCCTTTCGTCCCTATTGGACAAATTTACTGATTTGTTCGCGAAGACCGAATCTATTAACTCCTCAATATCCAATCTTTCGCTCTTAGTTCAGAACGAGCTTAAATCCCTGAAATCTGAAATGTCCAATCTCAATGCCTCATCAGTAGCCGCCAAGTCAGTAACAAGACTTTCGCAAGAAGAAATTCTTGCAGCTGCCAAGCAGCATGCTCTAGATTGCAAAAAAAACTGCAATCTAATTGTAAAGGGAGTTAAGGATAGTGTTATAGATTTTAAGACTTATGTCACGAATATCATCAACAGACTTAAATCTTCCTCCTGCGGACCTGATGGCGTTTTTTCCAGGGTCCTCAAGGAATGTGCGGAGGTCTTTGCACCTCATCTAAGTTATATTTTTAACCTCTCTTCCTCCACTGGTTGCATCCCTAACATCTGGAAAATAGCATATATAAGGCCTATCTATAAATCGGGCTGCAAGTTCAAACCCGAGAGCTTTAGACCAATTAGTATATTACCATCTCCAAGCAAAATAATGGAAAGGCTAGTCAGGTCTCATATCCTCAATCACATCATCAAATCAAATTTAATTAACCCTGCTCAACACGGGTTTCTGCCTCGCAAGTCATGCCTAACAAACTTAATAACCTACTCTAATAGCATTTCTTCAATCCTCGATTTTAGCCCCTCAGTGGACGCTATTTATTTTGACTTAGCGAAAGCTTTTGATAAAGTTCCACACGATCTGCTTATAGCTAAGCTTAGGTCTTTTGGCATCACCGGAGCTATCCTGTTCTGGATCACTGATTTCCTATCTAATCGCTCCTTTAAGGTTAGGTTGGGTGATGGCTTATCTTCCTCCTGCAACATCACCTCAGGGGTTCCCCAAGGCTCAGTCTTAGGCCCCCTTCTATTTATCCTTTACATTAATGACTTATCATCGGTTGTCAACTCTAACATTCTTTTATATGCCGATGATGTTAAGGTCTGGAGTCCCAACCCTGAAGTCCTTCAGCTTGATATTTTTAACATCAACAAATGGGCGCTTGATAACTCCCTCCCGCTAAACTATTCTAAATGTAAGCACATTTCTTTTGGTAAGCCATCTGGAAATATCTTTAAAATGTCTCCAGATGATATTCATCCGTTAGAAACTGTTAAAACTATCAAAGACTTAGGAGTATTATTTGACTCATCTCTTCATTTTACGGGGCATCATAACAGGGTCACTCATAAGTGTTATAGTTTGATAAAATTCTTCAATAGGAACTTAGGAAGTATGTCCCCGAAATGTGTTCGGCTGATTTATATGCTTTACTTAAGGCCCCATCTAGAATATTGTGCCCAGGTCACTGCCCCTGTCCTTACTTCTGAGATCAATAAGCTACAAAAAGTTCAAAGGACTATTTCCAGGTTGCCAAAGTCGTATAAAAACACACCCTATCAGCAAAGACTGCATTCACTCAAGCTGTTCCCGTTAGCAGATAGGCGGCTCCGAGGTGACCTCATTTTGGCGCATCAACTTATTTCTTCCGGGACCCTCAGTCCCTTCTTTTACCTTGCCCACAACTCACTCCGAGGGCATAATCTGAAGTTAAGCAAACCCAGAGCTTCCACTAAGGCAAGATTACACCATTTTTCCAACAGAGTTATCAACCACTGGAATCGACTTCCTTCAGAGATTGTTAATGCTCAAACTACCCAATCGTTTAAGAGCTTATATGACAGCTATGCTTTAACCAATTTCCGGTACCCCACTGTTTTCAGATAATTCTATTTTAACTTCTATTTTATTATTTCTTTTTCCTTTAACGATATTGTTGATACCATTTGAACCGAGGATCAAAAGGAGTCTGACTCCTAATCAACTCGTGAAATTCCTGTATTCCTGTATTCCTGTATTCAGGATTCAGGATTTTTTACAAGTTGAGTAAGGCCAAAACGCTTTTTAGTACTCGGTTCTCAAATTATCTCAAGCTTTCAGGTGGAAAAATGAAATGGATGGTGAGGTAAAGGGGGATTAGTCACAGAAAAAATATTTGAAATCAAGATAAAATCAAGGTAGATAGTGGAAGTTAACAATTATAGAAAACGAGCAAAAATTATAAATATTCAAAAATAATAATAAAACAAGTTACGTATTACAATGCAAAAACACTGTACTAATCTTCAAAAAAAAAGAAAAGAGAAAAGGATAAATAACGCTCCAGTGGACGTGTAGCGTGACGCGCGCCTTACCTCGCAAGTAAACCAATTGTCAGCAAGTGGACATTTGGTAAGATCCCAGAATACAATCCACACCCAATACCGGCAGTAGGACTTATGCACATTTTATAATTTTGCAATGTTTTGAGATACTAATAATGTGAATTACTTTTGTACATTATACAACGCTTAGTATATTTGTGTAAAAGTAGGAATATTTAGCTAAATGTGAAACGTAAAAATATAAATTATTATTTATTTTAAAAAATAATTAGAATTAAATATAGAATCATAATATAAACATTTAAACTGTTTTAATAAGTCATATATTTTTAAATGCTTTTATTTATAAGCATAAATTTGTATATTATTATTTTTGGTACCGTTCCTTTATTACAAAACTAAGTAGTTTTTAAATATTATATATACCCGATTAGAAATGAAACAAAAATTTAGTCTAAAGTAAAGCACAACCGTTTACTATAAGTAACAAAAGAACAAAAACTTAATTAAAAAATTGTTACAAATAAAGGTATAAATAATAATTTACTATTATATAATATTTTTATATAAAAATATTTTTTAAACATTTGTAAAATATAGAAGGTAATTTTTATATTACAATTTTTTTATTTTTTAAGACAAGTAGTGTAAATTAATGTTAAATATTAATCTGTTTATTTATTAACCTAGAACTGTGACTTTAGCAAGTTTTTAAAAAGACTTGATTTGTTAAACAAGTTGTATATATTTCTAAATAAATTTGAGCTTGTCTTAAGTAAAAGCATGTTCATTGATTTTTTTTATATTTAAAACGCATTTTGCATATAACAGTATAATATAATTTTTTGATTGGTATATATATATATATATATATATATATTTCAGAATTATAAAAATGAATTATCAACAATTTAATTAACAAATTTCCGGTATTAAATTTTATGATCTTTGTGATTAAATATTAACGTATATGCCTATTAATTTGTTATGTAAATTAACGAGTATTATATTGTAAAGAGTTGTATAGTTATACCAGATTATATAGATAAATTACAAATAATATAATTTACTAATTATTGTTTTTTTATAATTACAGTTATTTTGTAGATAAATATTTACAATCTTATACATTGATTTTGTGTTGAAATTAATTTTGAACTTTATTTTATATAATTACGCTGGATATAGTATGTAATAACGTGGATAAATAAAAATTATTCATTTATGGTGTGATTTTTACTATTTAATTTTTTCTGTCAAATTTTACGACTAAGTATTTAATGAGTTGATTGGGAGACAATCTACTTTTGATTCTCGGTTCAAATGTATCAACATGTTAAAAGAAAAAGGAAAATTAAACATAGACATAAAATGAATATCTGTATATACTAAAACATTAAGTGAGATTGGAGAGGGTTTAGAGATTATAAGAAGTTTTATATGATATAACTGATTAAGCGTTGACTACCTTTGAAGGCAGACTGTTCTAGAAATGATGGAGTCTCATCCTGGGTTGTACTTTGGTTTTACTCAATTTGAGATTATTACTCCAAAATAACGTTACCCCGGAGCTTGAGATTAATCAGAACCGAGAATCGAAAGGAGTTTTTTTACTACTGTCGCAAAAGGGAAAATGTTTGAGAGAGTGTATACTATATTGGTACATCAAATGCTTTATAGACCTAGGCATTTTGGAAACAGCTCTTTGCACCTTCTGGAAACTATATTTGTCAGATTTTAAAATTGGATTGGTAACCTGGGCACAGGTGAGGTCTAATGTAAAGAGTATAGAGTAAACGAACACATCCCGGAGACAAGCTACCTAGACTCCTCTTGAAGAATTTAGTTAACCGATAGTAAGTTTGAATTGATATTGTGTGATGCTCTGTGAACTACCGTGCAGGGTCCACCAATACACCTAGATCCTTTATAGACTTAACTGATTTTATCAGTTGGAAGTGAGAATGGGGCATTGTAAAGATATTTAAGGGAGAGAGAATATTTAATCCCCCAACCATATGAGAGATATCAACCTGCAATAATTTAGGGTTGCAACTCCAGATCTTAATATTATCTGCATAGAGCAAGATATTAGATTGAACTACTGATAGTAGATTGTTGATAAAAATGATAAACAATAATGGCTCTAATACCGTCTCTTAGGGCACTTATATTAGTTCGTAACAAAAAGTTCTTTTAGACTTTTTACTACCTTTGTGATTTTGGTTTTTGATTATTTTCGCTATATATATATATATATATATATATATATATATATATAAACAGAATTCTATGATAAATCAGGATAACTCTAACGAAGAGGATTTTTTTGAAAATTATGCAACAAGTGGTCAACACGAAGATTCTGACAAATCTATATTATTGTGGAATCCTGGAGATATTCAAAATGTTGTACTTCATGGTGGATTTAATTTGCATAGAATTCCAAAAAATTATTTTACTAAAAAATCTTACATAGAAAATTTGGTTTACCATGCAATAACATCAGACAATTTGAAATCTCCATTTTCTGGGTTTGTCATTGTACTGTAAAATATTTTAGATTTAAAACTGCAAACGAGTATTTAGATGAATTGAATGATATCGATGTTATTAGTGGAATAAAAGTTAGTTTGATTTAAAACGCTAATGTATACTTATGGTTTTCAGAATTTAAAGTCATTTATTAGATCCTTTTTTGCTAGCAATCATCGTGCTTCCATAATGGTTCACCGAATTGGTTCAACTTGGTTATTGGATGAATTTGATATTGACTCATTTTTAACAGGAGGCCATTGTGTAAGATTCACGTGTTGATATTAATGTGTATTTAGCGAGATTGGTTGTGGCTTCGAGAATTTTTATTTAAAGAAAATTATCATTTATGCACCGGATCATTTTCAAGAAAAGCTCTTATTAGCAAAGATTTAGAGAAAAAATTTTTGTATCATACGTATGTTGTGTTTTAATAATTGTTGCAAATTAAGTGTATCTGAATCAACTGATTTAGGACTTAGGCAATTAACAGACATTAGTCCTTATTTGGAAGAACAAATACATGAAAATAGCGTTTCACACAACCATTTATCTTTGTTGAACAAAGAGGATTGTTCGGTTAGACCAGTGACAAAAAATAATGAAACTTGTGATAATTATCAGCGTAAAGCATGGTCATTAGATCCTGACAAATATTTATCTACAGCAAAATGGCAATTACAGGACCTTAGTTTTTTGGTCGGTTCTGATTTGCCTATTTTTGGTACTCCTAAGCACCCATGTATTAGCCTTAAACTAAGTCCAAAACACGAGTCTATTAATGTTCTTACTGGTATTGACGTTTGGCTTGAAAATATTGTCAATGAAGTACCCGAAGTTACAATGTGTTATCATCATGAAGGCATTGTTTTACAAGAATATGAAATTTATAAAACATGTGAGCTTCCAGAGATTTCCGGTTTTGATTCAAAGCAAGTTGGAAGAATTTTACAAAATTTAATCATGTTTATAAAACGAAATGCTACACAAGAAGGTCATACTTATTGGCTTGTTAAAGAACCTGGTTTGGGCGTGGTTAAATTGTATGATTTAACAACGCTTGGTATTAAGGAATTTGATGAGTCAGTTAAAAATAGTACTCAAAGCAGTAGATCAACTGTTAAAGGTTAGTTGGAATTGTTTTTTATTTTATATAATTAATATTTATTATTTTGTTGTATAATATACACATAACATATGTTATGTTATGTCGTGTTTTTAAAATTTGTATATAATTGGGTTTTTTTTTCATGTAGATACAAATCCTTTTATTCTTCCAGTTGCATCTCTTTGCTACAAATTGGCTGAAAGGCGCTTACACGAGTTTGTGAACTTGAGAAAAGCGCAATTTTCTGGTTTATCACAAACAGATAATTATTTTGATGACAATATTACTAATGAGATTAGTAATGTTTTGGATGCAATGTATTTATTACGAAATTGTCTGAACCTAATTTCCATACTTGAAGATAGATACGATAAAGATAGTTTAACTTATTTACCTATAAATGATTTGAAAATGAAAGCTATATTAGCTTTTTATAAATTATATTTAATTACACCGATGAGTGTAATGGGGGAATGTTTTAAACGCTTTAAAACAGCTGTTTCTCATGGCAAAGAGGTACGTCAATATGAAATTGTTGAATTTTAAAAATGTTTACATATAAAAGTATTTTTGTATTCAATTTTAAATAATGTAACATTTTTTAATTTGTTAAATAATTTACCAATGTTTAACCCTTCTTATTTTAGACAGTTAGTGTTAGTATAGATAAATTTGATTGTGTTGTACCTCCAGATGGTTCAAATTCATATTTAACTGATGATTTTTCAAAAGATTGTAAAAATACAGACAACACACCGGCAATCTACACTCGTTCCAATCAGTCCTATTTAGGATCGAAGATAATCGAAGCTTTCAAATGTTCGAATATGTCCGAATTAATGCAATTTTCTATATCGGTTAGTTCGTTTCATTGGTCAAAATACGTTCTTCTATATAGTTTGTCCAATTTATTGTATTACTTATTTATTTCGATTTTTTAAATTGTATAGTTATTGGGAAATCCATCTTCCAATAATCTGTCCTCTGATCCAAATATTGATTTATACGATTCAAATTCTGAGTTGACAGACAATGCGCAAGAGTTAGTGCAATATGATGCCAACCGCCATTCCTCTTCCAATCCATCACTTTTTTCATTTGTAATGTTGAAAGCTGCAATATCGGAAACCGAACGATTGTGGGTTATGACACACGAACAATTGAACAAATCAAAGTCAAATTTGCTTGCTAGTTTAGATAATCTAAAGTCAATCATCAACAACAGCTTGTCTGCTTTACTTTTGTTTAGTACGTTATATTTTGACTAATTGTTTCGAGTTTCAATAAATATCAACTTGAACTTACTTTATGATGACCAAAGTCAACCTGAAATATGGAATTTTGTAAAATTTTGTTTAAATCATCTGATTTCTTGGCTGGTAAATAGCTTGTGACGCCGCCACCGTACGCATGAGCAACACTATATCTTTAAATACTCTGGGTGTATGCTAACACTCACCCGCTGTAGAGGAAGCCAATTTATATTGTTGTGCACTTGGACCTTGATGTTATTAGTGTAGATGCCTATGGTCACATAGTCCAGGATGCACCACATGGAAGAATAACAGTCAGGAACATCACCATTATTGGAAATTGAAACTTTATAACCATTACTCAAATCCGCAGGATAATTAGCATCTCCTAAGGTATATGTATACTATACTTATTTGTTGGGCTATGCGAGACAACTTTGACAAAAGTTCAGGCAGTCTCGGCAATCTTGTGAACGCTGACACCGTTATAAAAATACTGTCTATTATCAAGAAAGTTTGTTGCCTATGTACAAAGGTTTTTCGCGTGCATATAACAATGGGAAAAGATCATTTTTGATGCTCTACAAATATATAACTAACGAAAAGGTGATCGTAATACTAACCATGTATTGATAATAATCATAACTAACTGGAACTTGTTTCACACAAATTATAACAATAAAAATCAGCTTAAAATTTGATTGCGAAACATTTCATTTTTTAGGTCACCTAATTCCCGATCAATACACCAATGCTTTGAACTATTTCACAGAGTCCGAATTAGCCAACTCCAAATGCCCCTTTTGTTTTGCTACGTGTTATATGAAAAGTGCACTGAATAAGGATTGTGTGCAAGATGCCGTATTTCCATTTAGTTGCTTACTTGTTGCAGCTTTTATTGCTTATCCCCAAGTGATACAACAATTGGACAAAGACCAGTTGGATCAAACCAAGCAGACAACATTCAACGCGGCAGATAGCCATTTAATGCAATTGGCTTGTGAACAATCGAAGGCAAAATTTGCCGATTTCATCAATTCCATTTTAGCTGGGCCTATTTGGTTGGTACGTTTGTGGGTTTATTGCTTCCATGTGTCAGTAGGAACATTTTAGCATATGGACATTTGGGTGAAGATCTAAATGAGAGTCTGCATTTAATACTGGTGATATATATATTCATGATGATTAGTGACAGTCACCTCTTCATCATTTCTGTATTTGTACGACATATTAAACGATCTATTTCGACGACTTGATAATTATAACAATCACAGAAGAATAACAAAGTTTCTTTGGTGACGTTGCCATTATTCGCAAAGATTGGCGGGCAACCTGGTTTTTTGTCAGGGTTATCTCCCTTAGCCAAAGGTATACATATACCTTAAAATACGTTTTAACTATCCTGTGTGTATGCTTACACCTACCCGCCGTAGCTTCCACTGTTCACTCTACTCCTGCTGTTATTAGTCTACGTATATATGTGAACCTAGTCCAGAATATACCGCTTGGAAGAGGGACAGTTAGGAATATCACTGTCATTGGAAATTTAAACTTTATAAGCATTACTCAAATCCTCAGGAATGTTAGCATCCCATATATATATATATATATATATATATATATATATATATATATATATATATATATATATATATATATATATATGCCGGGATGATCTAGCGGTACAGCGCTCGATTTTGACCTCGGTGGGTATGGGTTCGAATCCCACTACCGGCAATAAAATGCGGGCCCACGTTCAGTTTCGCTAAAATCTCCATTGTTGAAAGATGTTTCTCGTAAAACATTCAAAGTAATAAACATAAAATTACATATATATATATATATATATATATATATATATATAGTGGTGACAGTTAGGAATATTATCGTCATTAGAATTTGAAATTTTATAAAGATTACCCAACCACTGAACTGGCTAAGAGTATCTGTTTCCCTGTTTACGATAACGTGAATTTAATGCGAGCCGTATTATTGAAATAGGAGAACGCAATTTGTAACAGATTACTGAGATGCTTCACGTTGATGATACTTCATTAGAAAATAAAATAGTAAATATATTCTGTTTTTTTTAATTTTCCTTTAATAGAATATTGTTGGACAGTGTCGTTTTTGTAATTATAGTTACGTACTTGTTAGTTGTAATAAATTTAAAGTTGATTTTTGCTTATAATAATAACAACAATATTGATTTGTAGAGTAGTCAAGAAAATGTTTCTTTCGAATCTTTTGAAAATGCGTTAAATGTCCTACTTATAACGATGGCATCTTTTCATCGCATTTTTCGGATTAATTCCGTGCAACATGAAAAGACCTTTGTAAAAGGACACTGTTCAACTGAAAATTGCACAAAATCCAAACAATGGTTTAAGGCATATTTATCTCGTTTGCATATATCCATTGACTGGTGGCATGTACTGGTGAACATGTTCACATGTACCATCAAAGTGATGTGGACACGATTTATTGCTGACGGTTCGGTTAGTCCAACACTTGTTAATGATAATAATTCAGGTGGTTTTTTTTGTCATTTTATTCATTAATAACATTTGCGTCTAATATATTTCTATATATTTTTTTCAATGTGTGACCATCTCTAACTAAATTTGTTCATCGCTGGGGCACTTATGCCGAAATCTTGATGTGACAATAGATTATTTTAAAAGTTTATAGCAGTACAGTTTGCTTTCAAAAAACGAAATTGATGCTGACTATATTTTGCATTGTATTACTATTGATAATATATTATTAATATTAATAGATCATATATTGTCTGCTCTTAAGTAAGAACCCACCCCTATATGCACAAAAGACAAATCTATGTGGGAACAATTTTTGATTAACTCTACCGTAGCAGGTTCTGAATCCGGTTGAGAAATGAGGAAGGTTAAAACGCGAGGTTGGTTACATGACCTCTGAAAACAACAAGACAACCCTATTCTAGTAAATTACCGAAATAAATTGGAAACGCCATTTTTATGACAGTGTTTGCCGAAATTGGAATATACGTTCAATCTTTCACATGCATGATCTTCGATTCTAAAAATGCAATGTACAATCATATGCTCGAAAGAGTTTTGAAATGAATAATAAATTACTGGTATTATTTGACTGTCAGCTCAACCACAACACAATTATCCAAACTATCGCATCAGCATTATCATCGAAATAGTAATGATGATAATCTAGAAACGTACATTTTTTGCCAATTGTTTCACTGCCCTATTTTTCAACACGTCTGTCCATTTTCAGGACGATGTCTGTCAAAAGTTCAATGCCTATTTGACCGCGGCATTCAACATCACCACTTCGAATTGGACCAATTCATTCGAATGGAATAACATGTCGGCATTTCTTTTGCAAATGAACAAGTTTCAACTTTTTAAACTGCTAGCCGCCCACTCGCAGCAATCGACGCCGAATTGGCCGATGGCGGACGAAGAAGATTCCAAGTGGAACCGGTTGTTGGGCTGTGCGACAAGCCACCACTTGCCCCGAATGGCTTTGAGTCGTGTCCGATCGCCTCGAATTCCGACCACAGCTCTGTTTTTGGCCCACGCGATCGAAGTATTGCTGGGGCATTATTACAACCAATCGAAGACGCCGACTGCAAATAATCCAGCCGCCACGCCGATTGAATCGGTATCGAGTCAGTTCTATTTGGATTTGATTACGGCCACGAATGAATATTTAGCACTCTGTTTAACCGAATCGAATTTGGCCGAGGTGAGACTATTTGTAGACTTTACCAATCTGGTGTTTTTGTATTGCTACAAGACAGGACATTTGTCAAGTTAGAGGTTACAAGTTCTATTTCTCTTGAGTAATAATATATTAACATAATTAACAATAGTTGGTGGCAAGACCACCTCTTTATTGGTTCCAAGTCCGCATAGCATTCTGAATAATTGTCTTGCAATGTCCACGTAGGCATTGAATCCATAATAATGTTGCGGTCAAAATAACGTGACGATCGTTCGGATCGTTTTGATTGCCCATTACCGAATGATTAAGACATCACATCGATGTGAGTATACATTTGAATCACAATTGTGCTACATTTTGGGAATGGGGTTCGGTATTGGTGAGAAATTTACGAGATACATCGTTGAAGGTCACTTGATATTGGATCAATCGATGGAATTTAATTTGTCTTTTAAGATGTAAACTAGTAAACTATTTTCGAATATGAAAAACGATGGTTATTTGTAATAAGTGATACATGTTCTTTGGAGCGAAAAGGTTTTGTAATTATAATGTATGAGTGAGTACAGTTAAAAGATTAATTGGTATATTCTAAAAACTTTCATTTGTAGGAAAAAATGTTATTACTATCACATGTGATCGAAATACGATATATTTTGTATCAGATGTTTGCAACTAACAACATCATTATTGAAAATTATTAAAATACTTTTTATTAATTTTTTGAATATTGTGAAACCAATACACTGTGAATTTACCGTCCTGTTGAAGCACGACAGTCAAGACACTAAACTATCTTGTGAAACGAAGGTCACATCCTACTATTGATACCACATACGTGTCCTTGTTTATGGTTTCACTAAGTGTCCCCCTTATTGAAACATTCAAGCACTGATCTTTGAAAGTGATGGTGATGATGATGTTCTTGACTGTTCTCTTCCACGTGGTGTCCATTTGCATCTAGACTAATAGCATCAGAGACCGAGTGCACAGCGTTATAACTGAGTTTCCGCTTTGACTAGTGAGTGCAAGTATTCACCCAGGGTACTAAAAGGTAACTTAAGGAATATATGCATACTGTATGTAGCTCTTGGGTTAAAGGAGATAACCCTGGCTAAAAATTAGGCGGCTATCGAAATCGATCGTTTAATGTGCCGTACAAATATAGCAATAATGAAGAGTTGACTAAGCCACCAGCCACAATGAATGAATCTTTGACAAATTTTAGCATCGTACTTTTATTCATTTATTGAATACAACCAGACCAACGGAACCGAATTTTTGGACACTGTAAACCACGTGCTCAAACAAGTCCTTTCTTGCATCCCGCCCAAATTTGTGCCCAACATGGGCGATGATGTTCGTAGGCAATTGTTCACTCGGAACTTGTCTCGAGCCCTGGTCAATCTACGTTTGTACGAACTCAAACTGGCCATCTATCGTCACAATGACGGCACAAGATTCAAAAAAGGCCAATCGGAAGCGCCCACCTGGCCGACTGTCATTAGCCAAACGCGATTTACTTTGCAATGGCATGCCCAACAGCTGCAGTCACACATGACGAAAGACAATGGATTGACGACATTGGTCAGCTTGGAAGATGTAACGTTGCATCTGGTATTGATAAACTATTTGGTGAATTTGCAATTAGTCAATTTGGGTGAGTTATTTTCAATTGTGATCCCATTTGTTTATTGTCAATAACAAAAGTTAGTGGCAAAGTCACATCTTCATCAATTCCAAGTTCGCATAGCATCTAGAATAATCCCTTCCCATTGTTCACCGTTCAGGGAGGCCTGTAGAGATGTGTCAGTCTTAGCCATTGTTTCCAGTCGGCATTTGCACAAGATAAAGTTACAATACGTGAGATGGCATTAGAATTTGTACAGAGAACGTATCCAAAGCAGCACAATCTTCGTTGTCGTAATACCAATGATGGAAGATCGTGAAATTGAAGGTCATCCCAATATAAAAATGCCGATAGCTAAAACTTTGATGCAACATAGACTTGCATGTCCTATTGTCAGATTGCCGATAATGCCGCTGAAACTGTGTCAATTCGAATCCCCATCGGCATAAAGCAGCAATCGGGTATTTTGACCGCTCGGTCACACACTGATATTTATAAAAATATGGCTAAATTCTGTACTTTTTAATTGTTGGGGATACTTCACAAACGTGAAATTTAATGAATAAATAACCTTATCACCAACTGATAACGATTAATTTTTTATTGATTGGTAATATAATAACTTCTTCACTCTTTCCGTATTTGTAGAGCATCTCGAACAATCGCTTCTCACTATTTTATATGTACGGCAAACGTAGGAAAGCAATAAAGATTTTTGGCATTTCTATTCATGAAGTTTAACAACGCCACCCACTATTTTATCAGAATTGTTTTTCTTATCTCAAGGGCTACATGTAGTATCCAAACGTTGTAATGTATTTTAGGTACCTTAGGTGCCTGCTTGCACCCATTCGCCAAAGAGGGAGTTGGGTTATATCACTGTGTATCCGTGTTAGTCTGAGCCCATAATGCATTACACGAAGATACAGGATCAAAAATATCACCAAAATTGAAACTTTGCAATTAGGATCAATAACATCCCATGCTGATTAGTTTTAATTAATATTGGTCGTTAAATATATGTAGTATTACAAAAAATATTCGTAATATAACTTGTGATATTCAGTACCAAAAGTATGAATTTCGTCTGCTGCTTTCACCTGGAAAATATGTATACATCAATTAACGGTTTCTATCGGTTTAGAGAAAATTAAATAGGTTGTACACTTGAAAAAACTATAACTCAAACTTCTTTTTATTATGTTTAATGGACACTACGTCGAGTGTCATCGAAACAACAGTCTATCAAGTGCAAACATAATGAATCAGCACTAAAATGCGTACATTTATCCTTTTTGAAAAAATGATTTAGGTGTCATGTCCATTTCTGGTTTGAAAATAATATTGCGAGATATTTGCGCATCCAAACCTATTCTATCTATGATCGAAAATTTCAAAAACCAAAGTTCTGAAAACATCAACGAACTTGTCAATCTTTTGAAAGAAATTTCCAATAATATTGATCGTGTTTCGTGTACACTGGGCGACAAGGTAACTAGTTGCCGCAGTAAACGTAAGCATTTAAGTCAAACGAAATCGGCAGATTCATCACTGGCATTACAAATACAAGCGGTGGACAAACTGTCGATTGAACACACACCGAAAGGCGACCACAGCAACAAGCAAGAATTGAAGCACGTTCAAAAAATTCTCAATCAAAAACTCGATATTACATCGACTTATTTGCAAAATGCCTAATTTGTACATTCATAAATACCAAATTTTGTAGAAAAACAATATTATAAACTATTATTATTTTACATTTTATTTTTGCAATATGAAAATTCGTAAAACTACTTTTGTTGAAAACACGTTTTGAACTTTAATAACCAAAAACATTTCAAAGAATATTTGGAACTTAATAATTTTAAATAAAAGTTTTTAAAATGAGGGGAACAATGTTTAATGCAATTCGAAAATTGTCTAAATGTCAGATGATATATAAAAATTATGAATGCGTTTTCATAAACTTTGCCAAACATGTTTTTCTATATGTATGGATAAGTTACGTTTGACTATTTTTCTTCACACCATTCGTTTTCTTTCTTCACCTAAAAAACAATACATCCATTTAGAATCCTACCAGTTATAACATTTATTAAGCAAAATATGAATTATTGAAATATAAATTAAACTCCAAGGCAATTATAATCATGTTTCTACCTGGAAACGTGTATGCTGCGACAATCCTTTAAGTTATTTTACCTAGAATCCTTACAGGTTTACTTATATTAAAAGATGGGAAGACTAACCCATGTATAGTAATCTATCTAAATCTTATAATGACAGAAAATTGCTGGTTTTTTAAATTGAATTTTTCAATAAAATATTGAAAAACAGGATTGAAACTCAACACCCTTTTACAATTACAGTTTTCTGGAGTACCATGGGCATTAAGATAGTTCCAACTTGATGTGCAATTCATTTAGAAAAACTATCATCAAAGTCGCTGTTTACTTACATATTTTATTGAAAATACTAATGTATATATATATATATATATATAATTACTTGTTCTTCTTCTTGAGGTGTAAAATCGCATTTAATATTGAATGTTTTTCTAATTTCTTCAGGAGTTTTTCCTTTAATCATATTAGCAACTGTTTTGCAGCAAACATCTAATAATCCTTTAATATCTAAATAATTCGCTGCTAACATTAATTCAAATAAAGTTCCTTGATCCACTCGAAGAAATTCTTGATCCCAACTAGGAATATCGTCAGTCCGACGTTCCTTATTTTCATCGTCTTCCTGTGGTGGGGGGTCATCCTTATGATATGTGCACCATTGAATAACCTTTCGAAGTATTCCAGCATTTACATTAGGAAGTGGTACAGGCTCTTCGTCTCCTTGCTCTTCTATACCCAAATCTGCAAACGTATTAAATTCACAATATCATTAAAATTGTTACTATTAGTAATATATAACCACAGTTCTGTAAATGTATTACATTTAAATTCACAAAACTCTAGTTTATAGATTGGTACACAAGTTCAGACGGACGAACATCTATTGTATTGAATTGTGGTTTCATGAATATAAGAAGAAAAGTGGTAGGTGAGGTAAAAGAGAGAAGAACGTTTAAAAGTAATATATAAAACAGAAAAATATAATTACGAAAAGTAAGTGCATAACAGCAAAAGTATAGAAACAAAAATTAATAAGTATAACAAATCTATATTATAAAGCAAAATCACTATAATTAAAAAAAAACAAGAAATATTTTAAATAACGGCTGAATCAATGTGCAGCGTTTCTTACGTTTATAAATGACAATTTTTACAACCACAACACTTTTATTAAAAAATTGTATAACAAAAATATCTTTAAAATTTTCTCATATAATTTCAAATTAATTTTTGTAAAAAAATGAGCTCCTAGAGAGTTAATGCTTATGCTTAACTATAATCAAAAAGACATTGTACAAAATTTTCATCAAAAATATCGCATAATATATTAATATGTAAAATCGATAAAAACAACTAATATAACTATATTTATCTTAACTTATGCTCAGTCAATTAAACTCAAGAACACTTGCGTATATAAGAGTGAATATTACTAATTACTTTCTAATGAATTACTAATAATCATAATAATGCATTTATAATATTCAAAACTTGCATAACTATTTTTTTTTAATAATAAAAATCTAACATAAAAAATATTCTTTGCACATAGTGACCACATTTGTGTCCAAGTTCCTATTTTTAATATAAAAATTTATAATATAACTATATCAATAAAATCTCTCAAATATATTTTTAAATTTTCAAACTGAAAAAATTAAATAATTACAATAGGAACAAACAAAGAGTTGTTCCTTTAAACTTTTCCACTAATTTCGGCAGATAACTACAACCTACATTTCAAAGTAATAGCATCACGCATTTCGTTTACACTAAAAAAAAATAACTTCCCAATTTCTTTTTGAATTCATTAAAGATAACAAAAAACATTTAAAAAGTAATATATTATTTTCATTTTATATAATTTGAAAATCAAAAAAAATTAAATACGACAAAAGTTAATAGACTTTCTAACCTACCATCAAGCATAGTCTTTATGGTAATTGATTGTTTAGCAATTGCAATATCAATATCGAATATCTCCCCATCAGAGCTGGCTAATTTAATTGATGGCATTTTACTACTCAAATTACCCGCAATTATTGATGGTCAATAACATTACTTTTTGTATAAAATAAAACAAGTTTTTATATATACGTTTGTTTAAAAAACGTTATAAATATAAATTTTTAAACATAGCGCAAAAATGTAAAATTATATATATATAATTTAAAATGTACAGCAGCTTATTTGAATGATTAATGATGTTGGGGACAGTGTGGATGTTAATGTATTTTTAAAATTATTTTGACCGTTTTAAAATTTTGCATTGCTTTTTAGGATTTTTCACGAGTTGAGTAGAACAAAACGCCTTTTAGTACTCGGTTTTCAAATTATCTCAAGCTTTCAGGGGGGAAATGAAATGGATGGTGAGGTAAAGGGGGATCAATTACAGAAAAAAATTTGAAATCAAGATAAAATTAAGGTAAATAGTAGAAGTTAATAATTATACAAAACAGGCAAAAATTATAAATATGCAATAATAATAATAAAATAAGTACCTATTACAATGCAAAAAACACTGCAATAATCTTCAAAAAAGAAGAAAAGAGAAAAGGATGAATAACGCTCCAATGGACGTGTAGCGTGACGCACGCCTTATCTCGCGATTAATTGGTAAATTATTCTATATTTTAGAATATTAAATTTCTAAAAAATTTTGGTTTTAGGGAAGACTTATTATGCAATTTACGTATTGTATATCCTCTATATTTTAGCTTACATTTAAATTTATTTGTATTAAATTTTATTGAATAGTTTAAATTATTATTAAAAATTGATTTATAAACTAACAATAGATTCATTTTGATTTTTCTTAGTTATAAACGCTCAACATTAAGCAATTAATTTTTTTGTAGCTCAAATTTGATGAAAAACCAATAATTATTTTTGTAAAATATCTTTGTATACCCTCAATTTTTATTAATCTTTTTTATGTGAACTTGTAGAGAAAACAGAAATAATCAATTATTGGTCAAATAGCATATTTAAAAAAAACTACTTTTTTTTTTAAATAAATATATTATTTGCTCGTCCTAATAATTTTTTTACATTTCCTGGCGATATGGAATAGATGCTCTGAAAAACGCAAGTCTTTGGAATAGTGGGTACCCAAGTTTTAAATTATTGGAATCGTTGTGATTGTGTGATTACCCAAATTAATTGGATATGGGAAACGTGGGCCAAATTAATTGTTAGAAGATTTACTAAAGTTTATTTCAATTTGATGCTCCATTGATAGAAATGTGATAAATCTTCTTAAATGTTACGGTGCGTCGTCACTTGTTAATTAATTTGTACGTTTGCAAGTTTGCCGATTTGAAAACGGTTCAATTGAGTTAGGAACTTTTTGGCAATATGTTTCTTGATATCAATTTTTTGGTGATAGGAAAGAAACAAAAATAAAATAATGGAATATATTGAAAAAACCGAAAACAGGATTAAAATGAATAAATAATAATAATAGTAATAATAATAATATTAATAGTATTAATAATAAATGAAATAATAAATAAATAAATAAAAACTGAAAAAAGAAATAGGTTAAAGTTAAATATAACAAAAACAATTAGTAGAACAAAAATAGAAAGAAAAAATTTAGAACATTAAAGCAATTGTGTTAAAAGGAAGAATTTGTTATAATTATTTTTGAAAGAAGAAAGCTTTGTTTAGTTAGCAATATGGTTGGGAAGACAATTCCAGGCATTGATGACCCTATGCGAGAAATGATGTAGTTTGAGTCGGGAGTTTGTTTTGGGTTTAAAAAGCTTAAAACTTTGTCTCGTAAAGAGGTGGTTCTGGTAGATATAAATAGCTTTCTTTAGTTTGAGTGAACTAATTAATAGACTAAGATGAAATCACCTCAAAAACATCTCTCCTATAATGGGAAATTTTTTAATATTTGACTCTAACATTATACTTTTTATTTTTAAGGCCTTTAACTAATCTAGTGGCACTGCGTTAGACTTTATCTAGAAGAATTTTATCTTTTTATAAAATTAGGGATATGATTTGAGAGCAATATTCTAAATGGGGTTGAACATAATTGGAATAAAGAATTTGAAAAGATGATGGGGTTAAATAAGAAAAAGTTCTTTTAAAAACTTTAATGAGGTTGAAGCATTTTTTAGCAACCCGGGAATAATGTTCACTAAATGATAGGAAAGAGGAAAAAGTAACTCCAGAATCCTGCTGTTCTTAATTAAAGATGTACTGTTTATATGTTTTCAGACATTCTTCAGTACATAAGGTGTCACTTGATATAAATGTAATCTGTGATCCATTTCAAGTAAATGCTTACGTTTAATCTTTACGTTGTGTCAGACCGCACCTTAAATATTGTATATAGGTCACTGCTCCTATTCTAAAGAGTGACATACAAAGTTTAGAGAGAGTACAAAGGGTTTTAATTAATCTCTCTGGTAACTTTATTATGACAAAATGATTTTTTTAAAAATTATTCCGTTGAGTGACAGACGACTCTAAAGCGATTTAATTTTAGTTTATCAGTTACTAAAAACTCATTTACTGCTTAATTATTTTGACATTGCTCTTAGTCGTCTGATTGGTCATAAGCATTAACTCAATAAACATAAAGCTCTAACTTGTTTTAGATTAAATCATTTTACCTATAGGGTAGTCTACGCTTGGAATAAACTTGTTTCAGTTCTAACCCTACATTTATTTAAATCACATTATGGTAAACCTATTCTTCAAAATTTTATTTTATTATTTTTAACTTGTTTTGGTCTTCTTTCTGGATTAGTTTGTACTTTTATTATCATAATGTATATTTCCAAAAATGTATTATTTTTAGATATACTGAGAACTGAGGATTAAAAAAATATTTTATTTTTTACAAACCTTGTATACCGTCCTTTCTCTGTTAAACTAGTGTTCTAACCTGTAACCTGTTACAAAACTATGTTTAAACTTATTGTTTAAAAAATACTCCTAAAATATTAACATTATCAGTTTTTAAATATTATTATAAATAAGCACATTTATTACCTTAGTAATAAAATTAGGTTTATTTTTTACAAAAATAAATGTTAAAAATATTTTTACTGGTTCATTGACTTATTCTGCTCATCTATAAGTATTATTTATTTTGCGACAGGATATATATAAAATTATTTAATTAGTTTTTAATAATGTGTTACAATAAATAAATAAAATTTAGTAAAATGCATATTATTGTTATTACTAAATTATTTATGCGATATATTCTAATATTATTTTATTTTATTGTAGAATTTAGGAATGGTTTGAAGGTTGATTAATTTTGCACATGTTTAACTTTTTGTACCATGTGCTCTATTCGAGAAACTCAAACTATCAAAGTATCCAATAAACGACTATGGTCAGCTTCTATTAACCACGACGGTAGTATTTTAGCTATTTGTGGTGAAAACAAATCAATTAGTTTATTTACAAAATGTTTGGATGATTTGTGGGAATCTCAATGTATTTTATCAGATGGCCATAAACGCTCAATAAGAAATTTATCTTGGTCTCCGTGCGGTAATTATTTTGCATCAGCTAGTTTTGATGGAAGTGTTGTTATTTGGAAATTAATGAAGGAAACTTGCGAAGCTGAAGCTTTAGCAACTTTGGAAGGTACATATACCCAACTTTGAAATAAATTATTATTTTTGACCACAGATGATTTAATTAATCTTTATTGATTTTTAAGGTCACACAAGTGAGGTCAAATGTGTTGCCTGGTCGAAAAATGGTCATTTTATAGCTACCTGTGGTCGAGACCGAAGTATTTGGTTTTGGGAGTTTGATGACGAGGAGGATGTACAGTGTCTTAGTGTGCTCCAACCTCATTCACAAGATGTGAAATCTGTGGCTTGGCATCCAAAGTACGAAGTACGTAGGTTGTGTAAATTAATTTATATTTACGTGTATTAGATTTGTTTGATATTTAAAAAATTTTGTTCATGAGGATTTTTACACTATTTTAGTTCGTTAATTGTTGTTAATAGGTATTTTCATGCATTATATGTTGATATAATTTTAGATTCTTGTATCTGCAAGTTACGATAATGTTATTAATCTCTATAAGGAAGAATTGGATGACTGGACAGTGTATGCTAAATTATGTGAGTTTATATATAGGGCTATTTCTTTATTAGTTCTAAGTTCTCAAAATCATAAATAATTATTTTTAATTATTGACGATTTTGTAAGGCGTGCAGAGCTAGTTCGGTTAAACAACTTAACCATTGTTTTTACTATGGTGTTTAGGCTAAAATAACGTGGTTAGTTCGAACATTGTTCACCGTACTAGGGATGCTAATGATTTTTTGCAGAATTGATTAATGCTTATAAATATCCGATATCTAATGATAATATTTTTGACTGTCCTTCTACGTGGTATATCTTGTACTGGGTGCACATAGGTATATGGACTAATAACAACAGGGACCGAATGCTCAGTGGTACAACTGGGCTCCCGCTTTGGCGAATTGGTGCAGGCATACACCCAGACTACTTAGAAAGGTATTTTAAGATGTGTGTATACTATATATTGCCCTTCGGCTAAAGGAGATAACCCTGACAATAAATCAGGAGCTTTTGTCATTTTTTGCAAACAGTGGCGCCATTATAGGGATACTGTTTACCATCCAAGACATTCCGTTATTCTTCTACGTTTGTTGCGATTTTTAAGCCATCGAATTTGGTTGTTTAATATGCCGTACAAATATAGAAATAATATTGAGGTGGCTGTCAAACTAAATGAAATCAAGTCGTCGAAGTACATTTTTGACTACTTTTAACCAGTCGGCGTTCGGTTTAACCAAAGTAGTGATACGTAAGATTACATTACGATTTCTACTATAAACGCGTTTAAACCAGTACAATCTTCATTGTCTGGTTATTAATGGCCGAAATTTATCAAATTTGAGGTTGTTACAAATTTGGTGGTTGCTGATCTTGTCAAATTACCTGACATGGATAGTGCGAAATGGATTTTTTACTACCTGTATCAAATATATATTTATTTCAATTTTATTGAACTTTATAATTTTTAAACCACCAGGGGTTGAGGTTTTGATTGCAATCACAAGTAGTGTGTAAATAATTGAAAAGGAAATTTTTATTTTGATGTATTGAATATTGTTTATATATAAATATTGGAAGAAACTTTTAGGGTATTACACTAGTGGTGCAATTGGTTTTACGAAAGCTCACGTTAACTGAGATATCGGATTAAGAGAAAATATGATTAATTGTTTTTATACTGAGGGTTATGGTGTACATTTTAATGCATAAGTCGCAAGTTTTTCACTAAGAAAAAAATTGTAGTGGGATATAGTATATGCATATATATTAGATTTTAAAAAAAATATATAAAGTTATACCGATGAACATACTTATTAGTTTGATTATTTTCAAACGAGATTTCAAAATGTTTCTAAATTATTTTGTAAGTTTTTAACAATAGTAATAAATAGTTTTGTTTTTAAATGATTAAATTGCAAATAACATATTAAAAAATTACAATTTATTCTATAGTATAAATACTAATACTTTTTAATACTTGAAGATGGTCACAACTCGACTGTTTGGAAAGCTGAATTTTCTACATCTGGTGAAATTTTAGCTAGTTGCAGCGATGATATGTGCATTAAACTTTGGTCATCGGATGGTGAGTATTTATGTGGTTTGTTTTATATGAACTTCTTTGCTAAAAAGGCAGTTAACTGTTTGAAATTATTTATTGCTGCATTTTTACTAAATTTTCTAAAGAACTAGTTTTGAATTTGGTAATAAATAATAATAATGTATTTTAAAGCATTGGGTTCCTTTTATAATAACATAAAAATATTACAAGAAATAAACGGAGATGAATTCATTTCGTATATCATCATCAGTTACAAACATAAAATTTCAGTATATATATATATATATATATATATATATATATATATATATATATATATATATATATATATATATATATATCACTAGCATACACAAACATACATTACGATCAAGCTAAGTTCATTGTAGTGATGAACTGTTTTTGTGCACACAAAGTAGGTTTCAATGTGTGAATATAAACAGTTTTAAGGACTTTTAACATCTCGGAAGCTTAAGAAGTAATGAACTCTTTAAAATATTTTTGAAGTCGATTTGATGTTTGGTTTGCAGTAAATGACAATAACAAACAACAAAAGTTAGTGGCAATGCCACATCTTCATTAATTCCAAATTCGCATAGCATCTCGAACAGTCCCTTTCCATTGTTCACGATTTTCGGAGGCGTGTAGGGATATGTCAGTCTATCGACTTAGCCATTGTTTCCAAGATAAAGTGCCGGCCAAGATTGTGTAAAGATTGTCCCGAACAGCATCCATCCAAGTACGTTTATGACCTCCTTTCCCCTTCTTCCAGTCGGTATTTGGACAAGCCAGGGTTACGATACGTGAGATTGCATCAGGATTTCTACGAAGAACATGTCCAAACCAGCGCAATCTTTGTTGTCACGATACCAATGAAGGAAGATCATGAAGTTGAAGGTATTTTCGAATTTGGTGGTTACTGATCTTTTTCGTCCAATCCCTTGATACGGAGGATGCAAAATGGGTGTTGTGCCAAATGTATCTGAGACATCTTGCTTCAAATTTATTAAGCTGCTTGATCTCTGCCCCTGTAAGAGTCCATGTTTCAGCTGCGTACAGAAGTACTGTGCGAACCAATGAAGAGAAAATGTTTATCTTTGTTTTTGGGTTGATGGATTTACGTCTCCATAGTGGATCGACAAGCTTTCCAAACGCAGCAGCAGCTAAACAAATTCGACGATTTACTTCATTGGATGAACCACGGTCAGAAGTAATCGAAGAGTCCAGATACGTAAATTCCTTTACATTGAGGAGAACAACATTATTTAATACAATTCTTGCATCAGGAGCTTGAGACGACCTGATGACTGATTTTTTTGAGTTGATCTTCAAACCATATTCACCGGAAACATTCACGAGGTGGCAATTTTGGCAGCTATGTAAAGTAAGCTGATGCCTCTGTAGTTAGCAGGTATTTGCCGATCTCCTTTCTTGTGAACAGGAACAATAGTAGCACGGTGCCAGTCTTCAGGGCACTGCTCGTTTGTCCAGAAATCCGTTATGATGCCATACAAATCTTCAACAAGTCTCGAGGGACCATATTTGAAGATATATGGAGGAATTTCGTCAAAACCGGCGGCCTTCCTAGCTTTAAGTTTTCTACAAATGCGCATAATATCATTGATAGTGGGGGGTTTAACGGATATTGGATAAATTGCTGAAGAAACTGTGTCAAGCGTGGATTGGTCTGGCAGCTATCCTGTTGTGATTTCAGGGTGGTTTAAAGTTTGATTAAAGTGGAGTAACCAGTCTTTGTCAGAAATACCAGACGATCTAACTTTAACTTTGTTATCACGGCATAGCTGATTCAATTTCTTGTAAACTTTTCCACAATTGTTATGGCGGGAAGAAACCTCTAGCTCATCTGCTACAGAGTCCCAATGTTTTTGCTCATCCTCTTCATAACTCTTTCGAAATTCCGCACGCAATGTCTTTCCTTCATTTTTTTCTGAGCTTTCTTTGCTTGTGCATAGAGATCACGAGAATTGGTGGACAACCAGTTTGGGCCTTTGACATTGATTGAACAAGGAAGTACCAAACTAGCTGTATCAATCTTCTGCTTTAGACTGTTCCAAGACTTATTTATTTCCATATCACAGTTTGGGACAGCATTTGAAGCTGCTAAGTAGGCTTTGGCAAACTTGGTAGCATAGGTGCTGTTTGTGAGCAGGGAATAATCCGGAGCCAAAATATCGGGTTTAGCCTTGGCAGTTCTTAGGCGTAACCGAAACGAACAAGTGAATGATCAGAGTCATTCTTATTACCCGTTCGGCAGCCTCTATATTTTTTTATTTTTTATTTATTTTTTTATTTTATGTTTTCTACTTCGAATGTTTTACAAGAAACATTTTTCAGCAGTGGACATTTTAGCGAAGCCGAACGTGGGCCCGCATTTTAGTGCCGATGATGGGATTCGAACCCATGCCCACGGAGGTCCGAATTCGAGCGCTGTACCGCTAGACCACCCCGGCACATGCTCGGGAATTTTTGATTGCACTGAACCAGTGTTTACTAACCAAAACATAATCGATTTCGGAGGAATATCTACCACAACTTGAACGAAATGTTGTCAGTGTTTCACAGGGTGTTGGAAAAATGTGTTCGTGAGAACCATATTGCACCTTGCCGCGAATTCACTCAATCTTCTACCGTTCTCACATTGTTTGCGATTTTGTCCAAGGGCCAACGCAAGGCTGGTTGACACCGTCTCTGCAGATTCTGCCATTAAAATCTCCTCCAATAACAACGATTTGTGATGAGGTCTTAAGGCGAGAATATGAATCTTCAAGTTGCTCATAAAACTCATCAATTTCTTTTTTTACAGTGATTATTGGTGGGAGCATAAGCATTAATCACGGCCATTGTATACTTGGAAATGTCGTAAATGACGTAATATGGAAGAGGTGCACGAGTGTTTGCTTCCGTTTGACCTCTTGTTGATCCAATTGGGAATTTGTTCTTTAACCCGATTAGCTAAGCGACAAGTTGTTCGATTAATATAATTGTCACCGCAACTGCAAGTGAACTGATAAATGCAATGTGCTGCGGAAAATATTGCTTTAGCAGTTTTAATGTTGAACATAGAGGGACCTTTCGTTGTATATAACATTTTTAGCTGGATCGATAGAAACGTCATTTTTGTTATTGTCTTTGGCCGGATTTTCAGAAGAAGTATGATTTCATCTCCTTTTAACTAAACCGACTCCTTTTTATAGGTATTTGTATCCGGTTTTTTGTATGGCTCGGAGTAGTATTTGATGAGTTGTAGTGGGTATCTATTGTTGATTAACGATTGTTTAATAATTTGTTGTTCTTTATCGATTGTATTATCAGAGCAAATTTTCTGTTTTAACAAGAGCACTTTTATGTTGAATTAGCGGAATATGAATTTTTAAAGTCAATTGGTAACCACACACCTGAATTGTATGAACTACCAAAAACTCACAAAGAAAACATCCCTATCAGACCGATTTTATCTTCTGATTGTTTTTACTTACTTTAATATCAACTGTAGCCCCCTTTTTGTATATATATATATACACTAAAATTTTGTTTGTGACTGACGATAATATACGAAATGAATTCATCTCACGGTTAACTTCTAACATTTTTATATGGATCAATATTTTTGTTTTTGATTAGGTCCCATTGAAAGTTCAACATGTTGGTTGTGTGTTGCAACGTTGAGAGATTACCACACAGATACAATATATGATGTATCTTGGTCAGTTTTTTAATATATATATATATATATATATATATATATATATATATGCATCACATGGAGGTACGTAAACGGGATCATTACCTTATTTGGAAATTAAGACTTGGTAATCATTACTCAAAATTGTAGTATTATTAGCCATTTTTAAAAATGATTATGATTGACGAAAAACATATTTTGATGATGGTGATCATTTTTGAATTAATATGGACCGGTTACTATTCACAGCATACGTTCACAAACGTAAATAAATGTCATTAGTACACAAACATATTTATGAAGTAAGAAATTAAAAAATAGCAATCGTATTATAGTAAATTATAACATAAGTGCACTTTAAATGAAAATACAGTCATGGAATAAATTGAGTAGTTGGGTATTATAAATATATTATCTAATTAATTATCTAGATAAGCTTATAACAAATGGATTTATGTTCATCGCCTCTCGTTAATAATCGGAGTAATTAGGTTTGAATATATCCTTTCTCGTTTTGTTGTTTTATATCTTTTAATTTCTGAAATTAATTAGTTTAAAGTTTTTATATGTATTTATTTAATTATTTGGTTTGAAAAAGTTGAAAAATTGCATTAATAAGTTTAAACTACTTACGAGTAATCGCAAATATTAAGAAAGTTTCTCCCGTAGTTATGTTTTTTACATTTTATATAGAAATATTTTATTACCAAAACTATTAGATAAACAGTTATTTGTTATTTTAATGAATTAATTTTTATAAATTTGATTTTAATGATTTTAAAAATGTGGAAAATGGTCAGATTCTTATGCAGTTTAATTTGAAGCATAACAATTTGGAGTATCTTTCTCCACATTGTACATTCGAAGTTAAGATTACAGTGGAATACGGGTAGAGTGCACAACTATACATTTGGAATTTTACTTTAATAGCTGGTTTTACAAATGCATTAAAGTGACTTTAATTTTATTTTATGAATATACCAGTAGGATATGTAACCATTTGACTATGAGAGTTAATCTTGGTAAGATCATTAATCTTTGTGGCCAGTTAGAAGGATATTATTTATTAGCTAAGAAACTTTATAATTCCTTTACATTTGTTGAATAACCATAATTTTCTTTGTTTGAAAAGATTAAGTGAAAATATCGATTCTTTTATAGGCTTGAACAGCTTAGAAGTACTTGTTATTTATTTATTTTAAAACGCTTTAATTTTAAACAGCATGGGGCAATAAGATTGTTCCATATAATTGTACATTAAATTTTTGGTATATCAAAGATTGAACTTCTATGTGGATTTTGCCAAACCTCGTTATTACAATTACGCTTTTGCTTCTTTGTCGTAATTAAATGAAATGGTGTCCTCTTGTTGTTCTTTTGGCAATATTAATTTTTTACAGGGGCCAGGTTGCTAATTTTGCGCTCAAACCTTCCTTCTTTCTCAATCAAACTAGAGACCGACCAAAGTGGCGTTTGGGAGTGGCACAACCACACCTAAATAGTGGTGCAGTTTGTAGGTTGTATTTAAGCAATTAATAATTTGAATTCTGTCTAAGACCTTTTACCAACGAAGATATACTAATGTTACTAATCAGTAAGTGATGAATGTTATGAAATTCTTGTTATTTGTGTACATTTACTAACGTTTTAAATAACAATATAAAGTAACGTGTTTGTTGATTATAATTAAATGTAAAGTTCGCTACTACTAAATTGCACTTTACAGGTTATTTGGTGTACATATCGATAGGAAGGATGCTAATGATCCTGAGTATCTGAGTAATGCTTATAAAGTGTCAAATTCATTACTGTTCCTTTTCCACATCGTGCATACAGGCATCTACACTAATGACAGAAGGGACCGATTGCACAGCGGGATGCTATGCGAACTTGGAACGAATGAAGGGGTGACTCTACCACTACCGTTTTTTGTTGTATCGATAGTGATATTGGTTTGTATATTTTAGTGGACATAAATAACACTTATGTAATAAATTAGTAGATTATTAAAGTTTGCTTTTAAAAAGACTAATACTGAAATTTTAAAAATACAACATAATTATCAACTGCGTGGTCTACTTATTCTATTTATTGTAGGTCATTTGACGATCAATACTTGGCTAGTTGCGGGGCTGACAACCGGTTGTGTATTTTTAAATTGCCATTGAATGGTATAATTCAACGAGGGGGTAAACCGGAAATGGATGAGATACCCGTGTTATGGAGTCAAGTATCCGATGCACACAAAGAGGATGTGAATTCGGTGTGTTGGTTTCCAAAACTGTCATCTTCCACACTTGCTACTGTTGGAGATGACGGGTTTTTAAAATTTTGGTCTGTTCAGAGAGAATCATCATAAAAAAATGCTGACTTGAACTTTGAGATTGTGTAAAGCGCAGTTTCATGATATTTTTACTTAATATTTGCGATTTATTTTTTGTATAGATATTTAAGAGAAATGATAATTTAATTTTATATTTTGATGTTTTGAACGATACTGTTTTGTCATTTTCCTTGCTCTTCCGCAGGCCTAATTATGCGGTTTTTGTTTATGAACAAGGGGGAACCAACCCCCTACTTAGTGCGTTTACGGGTGGCGGATAGTGGAACGGTCTTTACTAATAAAGGTTAGCTGTGAATAAGCTTCTGTCAAATAAGCAGTCGCGGATCAAACGGATACTCAGGCGCTAAGGCCGTTAACACGTTGACAAGTAGACGACAACTGTTATCAGTGTCACCCTGAATATTATCACCAAGCAACCCTATTTCGAGACAGCACTGCTTGCTCCATCCGGAGGGGGGCTAGAAAAAATGATCTAAAAAATGCTCGTCTTCTCAGCAGGATGGTTGGTCACTGCTAACTGGTCTATATACTCGCGGTCGAAACTGTTACAAAAATCAATTAAATGCCGTTATCAATAGGGCCGAACATAAAACATCGTTCTTAAAGATCAAACAAGACTGAATATGAGCCGTAACGCTACTGCCTGCTCTGTGAATATTACTCGTGATAATGCACGCTCTAATTCGGGGGGGGGGGTTGTTATTCCTCATAGCTCAAACCTAAACAGAAGCAACACTCATAGTTGTGAAGTCGACAACAGTTTGGTAATTGGTGTTAACTTGTTCCAACTTGCGTTAATATTGGAGGATGTTCGAAGTATACATCTCTAGTCACTATTCATTTCATCCTTTCATTTTGGTTGGTGACGTGGTCACCTTTTCATTATTTCCCATATTTATACGACATGTAGAACGATCGATTTCGATGTCTTGACAAGCGTAGACAACCGTGGAAGAATAACAAAGTTTCTTGGCTGGAAGACGGCATCCTTGTGATGTCGCTACTTTTCGCAAAGATTGACGAGGCTGCCTGATTTTTTGTCAGGGTTATCTCTCTTAGCCCAAGGGCTACATATGATATACGTATACATTTAGATATCTTTTAAGTATCCTGGGTGTATGTTTGCACCCACCCGCCGTAGCGGAAGCCCAGTTATACCGCTGTGCACTCGGACCCTGCTGTTATTAGTCTAGATGCCTAGGGGCACCTAATCCAGGATGCACCACGTGGAGGACTAACAGTCAGGAATATCACCATCATTGGAAATTGAGACTTTATAAGCATTACTCAAATCCTCAGGATCATTAGCATTCCAAGGTGGTTATTACGCCTATCGGCGAATGTCATTATACGTAGACAAGAAACGATTTACAAAATAGGACTGCAGTTTGAAAGAAGTTAACAGAAACGGTGTAACTGTTCCATGTAGCAGAGATGGACATCTCTGTTTGACTCGAAGTTGGATTGGTGTACGTTCGAGTCTTACCACTGGCACTAAGTGTCAACCTTCATTTGTACTACTACTTTTTTTATATTGATGATAAAAATGTATTTTGTGTTGAATGTATCTCTTGTGAGGTATTAAAGCTTAATAATAATAAATTGGGCATTTACTAAAAATAATGTTTTGCAACCAACAATGGAAGAGGCTGGAATGAGCAGAGTGTCACCTATGGCATTGTTTTAAGAATTGAGAATAAATAAACCAATTTTTTGACGTTTCTTCTTATTTTACGCACATTTCCTATCCTATTCTTGACACTGAAGTATGTACATTTCCAAAAAAACCTTTGTTTATACAACACACAATTTGACTATTTGTATGTTTATTTATGCAAATGCTGTTTAGTACACTGTTGAATGTCCATTATCGAATTCTGTTTATTTTTTCATTTGTGGGCACCAAAATACATTTCGTTCGTATTGTCCTAAAAAGTTGTAAACAGTTGTTTTTATGATTTTTGCATAGATTATCTGTTCATTTTGACCAAAGAGATGATGGCTTATTGTTTATTATATAATTAACATTTATACATTACATGGATCGATAAATGTTATAAATGTTGTGACACATTTATGATCATTTGTACGGTCCGAATGAAATTGACATTTTTGTTTTCAGAAATGACATTTGTCTGTCTTTTTGAAAGTGCGCACAATTGTATGGCGATTGCATTGCAAACGTTTGGGTTGTAAAACAAGTGAAAGTCATATACTATTGAAAAGAAATTAAGTGTGTTTACTGAAGACTTATTTATCTACATATTATTATTATTTTCTACAAAGTTTGTAATTATAATGACGCTATTTATGACAATATTACTAACCCCTCTGTCTGCAAGTGGTACATTATGGACTAGGTATGAAGTGAAGTACGGACCGAGTGCACAATAATAAATTGGAACTTTATAGAGGATGAATACAAGTATGTGCTCATAATATTGTAAAGGTTTAAAAATACTAGATGTGTCGCTTAGTTAAAAATATCAGTTTAATATAATAAAAGTTGGTGGCAAAGCCACCTCTCTATTAGTTCCAAGTTCTCAAAGTATCTTGAATAATTCCTCCCCATTGTTCACGGTTTTCGGAGGCGAGCACCGATATGTCATTCCAACGACTTTGCCATTGTTTTCATGACAAAATAGGGTGGAAATCATCCCGAACAGCACTCATTCAAGTACTTTTCTGACCACATTTCTTTTTTTTCCAATCGGCATTTGGACAAGCTAAAGTTATGGAACGTGAGACTGCATCAGGATTTTTACAAAAAACGTGTCCAAACCAGCGTATTCTACGCTGTCGCGATACCAAATAAGGAAGATCATGAAGTTGAAGGTCTTTTCGAATTTGGTGGTTACTGATCTTTTTCGTCCAATCTCTTGATACGGATGATGCAAAATGGGTGTTAAGCCAAATGTATCTGAAACATCTTGCTTCAAATTTATTAAGCTGCTTGATCTCTGCCTCTGTAAGAGTCCACGTTTGAGCTACGTACAGAAGTACTGTGCGAACCAATGAAGAGAAAATGTTTATCTTTGTTTTTGGGTAGATGGATTTACGTCTCCATAGTGGATCGACAAGCTTTCAAAACGCAGCAGCAGCTAAACAAATTCGACGATTTACTTCATTGGATGAACCACGGTCAGAAGTAATCGAAGAGTCCAGATACGTAAATTCCTTTACAATTGGAAGCACAGCATCATTTATTTAGTCAGTTATAATGTTTTATTTATTTTATCTTTATTACTTCGAATGTTTTACGAAAAATATCTTTCAGTAGTGGACATTTTAGTGAAGCCAAACGTGGGCCCGCATTTTAGTACCGGTAATGGGATTCAAACCCATGCCCACCGGGATCCAAATTCGAGCGCTGTACCGCTAGACCACCCCAGCAATCTTAACAGAAAATCAGGCGTCATCGTCAATTATTTCGGACAGTGGCGCGTCACAAGGATGCTGTCTATTAGCCAAGAAAGTCTCAATTTCCAATGATGGTGATATTCCTGACTGTTAGTCATCCACGTGGTGCATTCTGGATTAGGTGCCCCTAGGCATCTAGACTAATAACAGCAGGGTCCGAGTGCACAGCGGTATAACTGGGCTTCCGCTACGGCGGGTGGGTGCGAACATACACCCAGGATACTTAAAAGATATCTAAAGGTATACGTATATCATATGTAGCCCTTGGGCTAAGAGAGATAACCCTGACAAAAAATTAGGCGGCCTCGTCAATCTTTGCGAAAAGTGGCGACGTCACAAGATTGCCGTCTTCCAGCCAAGAAATTTTGTTATTCTTCCACGTTTGTCTACGCTTGTCAAGCCATCGAAATCGATCGTTCTACATGTCGTATAAATATGGGAAATAATGAAAAGGTGACCACGTCACCAACCAAAATGAATGAATGTGTTTTAATAGGTTTAATAAGAAATAGGGATAATGAATAGGTGGGTACGTCACTAACCAAATCAAAAATGAATTTATTTTTATTATTTTAAATGTTTTAAGTGAAACATTTTCTTGTAAATCCGACCGTGGGCCCGCTTTCCTTTTATATGTTTTTGCTTAAGTGAATAAAACCTAAATTTGTCACTTAAAAAATAAATAGTGCCAAATTTACGACCTCTCTCGGTTTTATAATTAATATTTTATTCAAATGCTTCAACAATAAAGGGTAATATTTTCTTTAGAGATACGTAACAAATAAAATAGGCAAACGAAATCGGTTTTTTATCTATTTTTTATCTCATTCGACATCCTCTTCCTAAACATTTCCATGTGGACACATTGGTAGAAATAATAAAATGTTGTGTTTATTTTATAAGAAGGCACCGTTTATTATTATGCCTAATTTTTTCACTATAAAATTCCAAATATATCAAATATAATTAAAACTTGTAAAGTTGATATTTGATTGGCGCCATATTAATTTTTTTTTGAGATTTATCAAGAAACAATCGGATTTATGAATCCATAAACAATCATTCGTTCATTTTTTGTAAAATCAAAAAAACATAATAATTAGTGTTGTTAATAATTTTGATTAAAGACGATTAATTTTAGTAGTTGTATTTGTATAGCATAGTGCAATTTTTTCGGTATTTTTTTCCTTAAGTATTTTTAAAAACAAAAACTTTTGACTGATAGATGTTATAAAATTAGAGGTTTGTAGTTGATCAAATTGAAGTTACTTCTTTATAATTATTTTAGGATGTTAATGTCATATATTAGAATACATTAGACTTGTTTTTCACTGCAGGGTATACAAAATAAGTTTATTAGTTACACATTTTGGTCCAGCCAAACCATGCGTGTCAGTGATGCGATCGAACATTCCGTGCACTAGTGTACGAGTATCACAATTTTACCACGAGTTACTTTGGTACATTACTCAAGTTTCCAAGATTATTAGCATTTCCTAGAGTCAGAGATGCTAATGATCCTGAGGATTTGAGTAATGCTTATAAAGTTTCAAATTTCAATGATGAATTATGTGCTTATTGGTATCTAGACTAGTGACAAGTGTACAGTGGTTTAACTAGGCTTTCACTGTACTTAGTTAATGGGGGCCAGGATACAGCGAAGATACTTAAAAGATATCCATTTACCATTTCAACCGGAGTCAACCCCTCCAATTACCCCGAAAAATTGTGTGAACACTGGCGTTATTGTAAGGAAGTGGTCTTGTAGCCATGATACTTCATTTATCCTCACAAGTTCAATTCCTATCCGATAATTTCGTATAGTAATTCGGGATGCTATGCAAATTTGGAATTGATGAAAAGGTAGTTCTGCCACAACCCTTTGTTGTTACTGTAGAGTCAGTCTATACACAATCACTGTGTTATTGTTTAAAATTATGGGTTTTTTAAACTGCTTTATTTGTGAACCTTTGAATTGAAGATTGTTCAATTTTTAATATCCACTATTTTTTGACAATAATAGTGACATGTAAGAAAGTCTACAAAGTTTATGTAAATTTTTACAGTCTCAATATTCAATAATGATGATATTGCTCACTATCCTTGTAACTCATCCTAGACTAGGTACATCGACGCACCTAGACTAACAGCAGCGACCGAGTGCACGACAGTATAACTGGGTTACCACTTCAGTGGATGGGTGCAAGCATATTAGGAGGACACTTGAAAGGTATCTTAAGGTCTATATATATATACCATATCTAGCCGTTAGGATAAGGAAAATCACTTTTATAAAATATCAAGCGGCCTCGACAATCTGTGAAAAGTGGCGTCACAAGAATGTTGTATATCAGCCGAGAAACTTTGTTGTACTTCTACATTAGCATCGGAGTCGACCGCGCAATATGCTAAAGAAGTATGGAAATAATAAAGAAGTGACCACGTCATTAACTACAATGAATGCATAAATGAAACGCAATTGTTTATCCAAAATGACCTTCAAATGTGTAAAATAAAAGTTAAAACATTGTTAAATTTTATTGTTGCCTAGCCATTGCTAGTAATAACATGATTATTAACATAATAACCATGCGTTATACAAAATATATTAAATGTTATTTTTAAAATGTGAAATGTTTTTCATGTACAAAATAATAAATTACTTTGTTTTTGAAATTTTAAATCAAATGTTTAACTTTTTAATCATAATTATTAGCAAAACCTACAAATATATGTATTTATTATTTTAAATGTAAAGGATTAAACAAATACTTTGATTAATGTATATACATATATATTCAAGTTAAATTGAGTTTAAATGTAATATTTAAAATTTGAAAGATTTTTATCTATATGCGACATTTGTCAAATTTTTTGTATCTACAATATTCGAACTATTTTTTTTGAAAAGCAAATTTTTAAAATCGCGGCAAGTAATAAATTATTCAATTTTCTAATAAAAAAGCGGTCGAGACAAGTTATATTGTGCACGCAAGTATACTTAGAACTGTACAGAAAACGAAACTGATGTAGTACACACCAAGCACTTACATATATTGATATAAAGATACCAATAAAAAATGGATAGTGAATTAATTAAAATAATGTAAATATTGTGATATATATTTAAACAAAAATAACAAACCATGATTGAAAAACAATAAAAATAAGAAATTGAAAAATGATAGAATGTTATTTTCCAACCCAATGATGCCTAGATTTATCTTTATTCAGTTTTGATCGGGGTTGAACGTTTAAAATTGTTAGTTTTTGTGGCAATTCTTTTGATACTAGAGTACCCTTTTTATAGATTGTTATCCTTATTGTTTTGGGTCTAAGTACTGAAACCCAATATTTTCATTTTCAACACTGACTTGCGATTGATTATAAGACAGTGTTACATTTATCTTACGTTAATTAATTAACAAATTGTTATACATGTATTAGCGTTATATACGTTTTTGTGTATTTTTATTTTTGAAACAACAAAATTTAGTTGGAGAACCACTTTTGTTTTATTTTTATAAGCATCTAGATTAATATTGATAATTTAGGTACGTAATTTTAAAACAATTTTACCGTAGCCGGTCCCAGCTCCGGTTGACAAAGGCGAAGGGTTTGATCGCAAGTTTTGCAATCTGGCTCTTGTAGAAAAAAAAGAACAAGAGGACACTATTTTATTAAGCTACGACAGAGAAGTGAAATCATGATTTCAATGATGTGTGTTCTGCCGAAATGCGAATAGAATTTCAATATTCAATCTGCACAATCTTGAAAGCCAAAAAGTGTAATGTACAATTATATGGAACAATTGTGTTGCCTCATTCTTTAAAAAAAAAAAGAATTTTAAATAATACTAATAGTGATTTAAAAGCATTTGTTTACTCTGACATGAACATTATTTTTCTACATCTAGAAACGCATGTGGGGTTTTCTTTTATAGGAAATAATGGGAAGCGGTTGTCGAACATGTTTCACAAACATGGAAAGGACGAGGTAACCTTGTGACCAGCCGATCAATAAATTTGTTATTTTATTAAAATAAAAATTTGACATTTCATTAGTAATAAGCAACAAATAAGGCAGCAAAATATGAATTTCAAAATTACAAATAATATACAATATTGTTTCATGTGTGTCTTAAAAACCAAGAATTTTTGTTTTACATTATAACAACGAATGTGTATTGAATTATGTGAAAACATTCTACTTTAAGGTGTGAAAATATTCCATTTTTAAAATGTTACTTTTTCACAAAAAATCTTGTTTCACATTTTGAATTTGACTTTTAGATTAATGACATTTTATAAAATGCAAAATTATTTTAAAATTTGATCAAATGTTTATATATATATATATATTGTTTACCAACTAGCGTTGATATGGAAGAATGCCATTAATTTTTAAATAAACATTTTATTAAATTATCTTTTTCATAATTGGCTAGACTTTTAGTGTCTTTTTAAGAGTTCACAATTGAATGTTGATCATTATCTATTCGAATAAATTTAATTGATTGCTAATTAAATTGCCAATTTTCATGTCAAATGAAAATAATAAAACCAATTGATTTTTAATCATACAGACATATTGAACAAGCTGACATTCATATTTTAACATTGTCATATTGTCAACAGTTGCATATAGACATTTAAAAAAATTATATTGAGGTAATACAAGTAGCCAACTGGCTGCTGTACATGTTTTCTAGTAAACAAAAATTTGATTGCATTGCCAGCACTAAATGCAGTCCCACGTTAGACTGCTTTAAAGTATTTACATACTAAAATGCATTCGAGAATTGAATAGGGCGTAAACCAACAATAATAACTGCACTGTTTACTTCAGTTATTTTAGTTATGGATTTGGTACCGCTAAACATACATTGTAGACGTCCAAAGTCAAAGTTATAAAAATGTATTTTCTCTTGTTATTAGTTTTACACCAAAATGCAATTTTATAAATTTTTGTTTTTATTATTTTATTATAATTGGTATATATTTTACAAACGGTGGTGCTGTCAGTTCTGTACATTATTTACATTGTCATACTGCCAAGTTTAATGGCCTATATAGTACTTAAAAGGTATGCGCTGCTGATGATTCCAAATAAGGATGAAATAGCTGTACAATGCTCCTGCTTGACTTATAAACCTAGTAAATTTATTATTCAAGTGAATTTGACAATTCTAATATAACAAATCTAAAAACAAATAATCTTTTAAAAGAACCCATTGACATATATAAAGAATTGTTAGCAATATTTAATTTGGAATTTAATTCGTTTTTAAGAATACGTAATTTATTGATAAAGTTAGGAGTACGTTAAAAGCACAACAGATAGTCAACTTTCTTCTACACTTTTATTTTGACATCCTGCATTTGCAATAACAATAATCTAGACAACGTCAGACGAAAACGTAACACTATTAAAAGAGAAATATTTGGAAAAAATAATCAGTTATCAGTAATTGCTTTCTTAAGGAATAGGATTGTTAAGAATGCACATTTTAAAAACTTTTGCGGTCAAATTAATATATTGAAAGGGTTCTCTCACTTGCTAAGCCGGTAGTAACGTAGCAACATTTGAGGACACTGGGCAATTAGAATTGATCAGATTCACTAAATAATCAGTTTACAAGGTCAAATTCATTTACTCGTAGCTCAGTGGTTTAAGGACGTGGGTTTAAGTTTATGTGTGTGTGTGTGTATGTGTAAAACTTGAAAGGTATGCGCTACTAATGATCAAACAGCTGTACAGTGCTTCCGCTTAACTTAAAACCAAGTGAATTTATTATTCAAGTGAATCTGACAATTCTAAAATAAAAATAATTCCTTAAAAACCTATTTATAAATACTTATATGTTGTGGCTTAGTAATGTTTATTTTAATCTTTGTTTAAATATATGTTCTTTTTATTATCACTAATAGTACAATTCTTCCAGGAAGATGAAGTGATAAAATTGTTTCTTGTAAATGAATGTTTTACTATAGTACACTTTTGATTTTACATAGAAAACATTTCAATTCAATGTTTTCAAACAGGTTTTTAACAACATTTTTCAAAACGTTTTCAAACTATTTTTGTCGTTAAAATGTTTTTTATTTTAAAACTGATTATACGGCTTTCTAAATTGGTAAACGCCAAACGTAATTAATTATTTTCTTTCATTTATTTTATAGTTCTATTATTTATAATATGATTGCACAAGGTAGCTTTCAGAATTCTTTTAAAACACAACAATTAATTATTAGTAGAACAAGATTAAAAATACAACTGTATTATTTTGTTAGCTGCGATAGAAGAGTGGAACATAAAAAGTAGTTCAGTTTATTGGAAAAATTGTTTTACTCAAAAAGACATTTGTGTAAATAACAAAATCTTTTAAACAATCCGCAAAATGTACCTTCTGTTGAATTTTACTTTTCTATATCCGTTTGCAATTCTCATACACTCTTGCAATAAAAAAATACAAAGATGGTGCAATTTTTATTTATCACCATAAAAACATTGTCTGCATATATTTTAATATATTTAGTATCAACAACTGGAACAGTTTGGATAAATATTTTTGTTTTTCTCATTATGTTTAATCCAAAATAAATTTGAAATAAACGGAAGTGTAGATGTTGGATTATTATTTAGATTAACACGATATACAACTAGCAATGATATTATGAAACAAAGAAGTGTTATTCACATTTACCATAATTCAACAAATTATATCATTTTTCTTTTAAACGATATTTACATTTTGTGGCACAAGAATAAACTTGGCAATATTAATAAAGTAGAAATTAAAGTTAATATTAAAAAAACAATGTGGGGCATATACATATAATTAACGTTTTTAAATTTTTTTTCCCTATAAATAAACGTGTCATATTTTATTTTTCTTTTATTCCAATTCGATTGTATGTTGCTTCAAGCTAACTTTTTTTTCCTTCTTTTTTCCTAGTATTTAATAGTTATGAATAAATTAATATTTATGATGTACTTTTGTTTAAATTTAACCAAAAAATACTTGACATTTACTTTGACATTGCAGCATTTTTATTGTACACAACTACGTTTTTATTTGTTAAAAATGACAACTATATATATATATATATATATATATATATATATATATATGATTAATGAGATTGTGTGAACTATTTATTACAATTATATCTGTATTTCTCAATAAAATTGAAGCTTTAATTAACTATGTTTAAATTACAATTTTATCTCTTATTTGTTAAAATAGTACGTAGTATGTAGTTCTTGTAAAATATATACAATGTGCCTACAAATCAAACTGAAATTTACAAATAGCGACCTATTGAATACAATCGTTTATCCATTTGTAAACGCAAAAACGTACATAGTTTGTTTGTTTACGTACAAATAACTGGAAACAAAAATATGTTAATTAAAGGAAAGATATGTTTAAAAACAATTCATTTGCAGTTGTAAGCAAAAAACAAACATGGTATTTAGGACATTTGTAAAAGTAATTATATATATATATATATATATATAAGGTTTATTGTTTGAATCTTTTAGTAATAACATATTTCAGCAAGTATACAGTTGACAAAGCCAAACCAAGACCTGCATTTAATGTCAGTAGTGAGACTCAAACTTGTGTCTACTCAGGTACAAGTTTGACTCTTTAGTTACATTTCCAACTTCACTAGTGTGTTGTTGTTATACCGCTAATTATTGAGTATAAAAATAATAGTAAAAAACAACAACAATTAAGGCATACACAAGAGATATGTATTTTCTAAAAAACAGGAAATGGAAAAAATTTAAATAACCATTATAACATAATTTCCCAATGTAACCCATTGACAAAAAGCTTTAATGCTAACTTATATCGACAAAAACGTTGATTAGTTTAGAAAATGAATAAAACATTTGTTAATTGAATAATTTTTTATATATAGATTTTGTTCTATATTTGTATCATTTTAATTATAAAATATGAATTATAAATTAGTTTTAAGCAATTTTTTTATATTGCTTATAGAAGAATTTTGTGAATACTGATTTACCTAGAATAATGTTAATTATTTATAGATATATGCTAATTCATTTTTTAATATCCAATTAAAAACAAACGAAATTCTCAGTAGTAATTAAAATTTAATTATAGCAATCAATAAATGTGAATTTTTTTGTAAAATAAAAACACAAAAAAGTTAATATGTACATATATTAGATGATAAATAGTAAAATAAACGTTTAGTATTTGTAAGATCATTTCTAATTATATGGTTTTTGTGTATTTAAAAAAATATTAAAACTAAAATAACCAAAAATAGTGCATTTAGGTTAAAAAATGTATCAATACTCCATTAGGAAAAGTTCTATCCTACTACCGGTGTTACATGCTGAGTGTTCTCTAGATCCACGCTTATTGTTTACCTGCTAAATAATGTTACTTATTGAACATTTAAGTAATGCATTGAGAAAGAAGTTAGAATAATTTATGCTTTTATACTAGAATGAACACTTGACGTTAATATTTGTAACAGTTAAGTATTGATTATTTTATTAATTATTTTATAAATATCGATATTGAAAAACTTATAATTACAGAATTATTTTTAATGCAAGTATTATTGTTACGTGAATGAACGATATTGTTTTTGAAGTTACGAGCGGTAGCGCAATTTTCAAGTGAACGGTTTATTAAATTGACATACAAAAACTAAACGCATACAGTCGTCTAGCTGCATCTAAAAGTCAATTTCCAGTAATGTGGCATAACCAGAAAAAGTCCATTTATTTTCGAACTTTTATTAAAACGAATGATTGGCAACTTATAAAATTTGAATATAAAACATATTGATAGACATTGCATAATTTGTGAAAAGTTAATTAGGTTATTGTTACGTGTGATAATTATATGAAATGTTCAATTTACACACACATGTATACACGAAAAAAATTCGATTAACACAAAACATGCTTTTAGTTTTTGTAAATTTAAAATATGGACATTGCAAAAATTTATTGATTATTTAAGTTACCTGAATATTATTATTTTTAATTTTCAAACAAATTGCAGAGACTTTTCTAATAATAGTTGAATAGAAAAGTTTAATTAAAGAATAAAATTTTAAAACTAAATTTTTAAGTGAAATAATACAAACAGTAATAATATTAATTATTATTATTAGTAGTAGCAATACCATTATTATTATTTAATAAAAAAATAATGTAATAAGCTACCGGAGTTGCAGAACTGACTAGAACAAAAGACTCCAAATTTTATGGGAATAAGTTTGCGTTTCCCTGCTGGCGCCAATTATTGGTTCTCAATTGTTTTCACTAAAGGTACACTTACCAAAAATAATGTTTACAAAACTGTCAAGCAGTGGAAATTAAAAAAAAACAATTTTTGTTTATAAATCAATATGTTGAGCTTTTGTTATTCTTATTTGTTGTATAGACCTGCTCACATTAATGTTATTGCGGACCTCACAAATGTAATAGTAGTAACAATAATAATGGCATTGATAAATTTGTAGCATTAATTGTGTATTTTGTACAGATTTTATTGGGTTATAAAATAAATTGTTTTAATTTAACCTTTATGTATATATATATATATATATATATATATATATATATATATTGACATTAAATTTTACTCCGTCCCAGTTAGTGTCAACCTCGTGCTGAGAAAGCAGCTTGAAAATGTAGGGCTAATGACTGTATTTTTATAAAAACTTGTAAACAAAATGTTTATATACGTTTACAGGAACTATGTCATACTTGGATAAAAATTGACTTTAAATATTTAACTAATTGTTTAAAAATGATGTGGCAAGTGCATCAATTTAAATAAATAAAATTTGTATTAATTAACTAATTTTGTTTAAAAATTTTAATACAACTAATTATTACAACGAATGTAGCGTAGTCAATTCATAAATGTGTTAGTTATAAAACTAATTAATTTATTAGGATAAACACATTCTATAGACGGTCATCTTTATTAAAAAAATATAATTAAATTTTTGAATTGGTATATCAACTACTGGAAATGAATAAGCACTTTCTAAAAAATATTTTTTGACAATCATTAAAACGATTGAACTAAATAAACGGTTAATATTGATATTTGAATAAAATAATTAATAAAATAGGAAAAGGATAATAGTATTATCCAAAATTAATAAAACATGGAATTTATTTTTTAGTAAGCAAAAAATTGTTTTAACAGATTTTTGATTAAGTATAATTGAGACAACAATTTATTCAATAAACTAATCCAGTTTAATAAAAAAACAAATACATTTAAAAGGTATTTATGTATTTCATCTTTTTGAAAACATAAATATGTACATGCATTAATAGTATGTGTGCAATAGACAGACACAAACAATAAACACTTTTATGTTTATCTTAGAAAATCAATTTAACGCTAAGAAAACATTTAATATAGAGAACTGCATATATATATAATATATATATATATATATATATATATATATATATATACTTTGTGCATGTATGAAAGCTGATATACGTTTTAAAATAATTAGTAACCTTTTCTATTTAAAAACTAAACATAAAGAAAATAGTCAAATGTTTGATCCAAAAAACTAAAAATAATATTTCTCTATAAGTACAATTAAAGTACAATTAAGTACAATTAAAATAAATCTTTCTATTTGTATTAATTACGTAAAAAATTATAATATTTTTTATTCACCAAAACGTTTGTTAAGGTTTTTTTTAAAAAAAGCAATAATAATAATAATAATAACAATAATAATATCAATAATATTATTATTATTGTTGTTGGTGTTGGTGTTCTTGTTAGCCTAAATACGTTAATAAAAGTAAATTAATCACCATTTAATACGCAAAAAAATATTTTACATCCTTAGCAACAGATACAAAAATACAAAAAAGCATAAAGTTTGATAAAAACTAAAAATTATAAAGAAAATAGAATAAAATAGTTACAAGTAAATTAATAATAATAATAATAATAATAATAATAATAATAACAATCAATGCATTAAAATAAATTAACCAAAATATGAACTGCTAATTATGTTTGAAAAAGTATAAATTGAACTACGAAAAGAAATCACAATATTCAAAATATAGCAAATAACACACTAATCAGTTTGTTAAAAGTTTATTTTTGACAATTTTATCATTAATTCATTTCAATAAAGATTATTAAAACTGACAAATGTACAAAAACAAAGAAACAAAAAACGAAAAAAGAACATTGTTGTTATTATAAAATGATGCAATTGTAGAAATATAAAACATAATAAATCAAGTGTGTAGATTAATCAAATTTTATACACTCATCTTTTCTGCTACTGGCAAAATGTAAAAATAAGGCCAAATTTTAATTCTCTGTTGCTGTTGCATCAACTCAAAATAAAGAAAATTGGTAATCATGTTCACAAATGTTCGAAAGTATTTCTTTGCCAATGTCGATGCAATGTTAAACACGACCTGTTTTGGGTAAATAAATAATAAAAGATGTTTTACGGTCTAAAATAAATAAAATTTGTTAAATTTTTATATACAAAATAAAGTAGGTTTTTTATTAAATTGAATAGTTACACAAAGTACGACACATACCATCCTGTTTTACAAATTGTCACATTCCTATTAATAGTTGACAAATGCCATCATTCCAGCCAAAACTTCCGCAGATATTCTGAAATTGGAGACCAAAATTGAATAATAAACTTTTAAGTATTAATTTGTTTGCTTAATATTGATAATGATAAAACTGAAAAAGAAACACATTTTATTTGATGCAAAACACAAAATAATACTATTAAGCGTGTTTTATAACTGTTATTAAACAATTTAATAAATTTATTACAGCCTTTAAACTAATTATATTTCAATTGATCCTAGCATGAACTGACAATTCGTTTTATTTCTTTTTAAATGCACTTATGCACATCATTGAATTAAAAAAAATTAGTGTGTTTATAATTTTAGAAATATTTGTGATTTATTTTTATTAAAATAAAACTAGAATAAATTTTAAAAATTGACAGTTTAAGTACCTAAAGTTTAACTCTAATTCAGTCAACTAATAAATCTTTAAATATTAAATGTATGTTTATAAAATTTAAATAAATCACAAATAATTTTAAGCCACTTGAAAAAATTTTTTTATAACTGTTAGATTGCACAAATTAAACTTAATTTATTTCTTATTTGTTGTGCTTTTCTAATATTTATACAATAATCTTTCTTTTATAAAATCTTACTGTCAAACTTATATTTCAAAAATTTGCATAACATGTTTTTAAAGTATTTATTTTAAAATATATATTTTAAAGTGTTGTACATTTGTATAAAAATTTTAACACACTGTACACTTAACACAAACAAAAACATAAAAAATAAAAATTCTAGAATACATGATTCAAGAAACATATAATACAAACTATTGAGCAATGATGCAAAGTCATTCACCACCCAATAAAGCAAAATTATAAATCATGCATAAAGTAAGTTGTTCATCCAACATGGTAAAAACAAAATACATTTTGTGTGAACAAATTTCACACGGCAACGTTAACAACGATTCATTAGTAGGGAGCAAGTTTGGATCGGTAATTTGTGCGACTCGACATTTTATTTACGTTTAATTCGTGCTGATAATTTCTCGAGTTGGACTTGGTATTGGACCACATAACAAGCGGATGCGTAGGCGAACTTGATTTCGGTCTGTTGTAGGAACGAATTTTGGACTTATTAAAAACATCAGGACACGACAATGTGCCAGTCATGAGACTTGTAGCTAACGAAGCCAAGCGAACGTTGAATGCCCACGATTCTTGATGAATAGCAATACTACAGAAATTGAAACGTGCAATAGCGAAAATGTGATGCATGCAAGTCACAGTTGCAAGAAGCAGTAAAACACAAGTAAAAAACTAAATACAGTCTATTAACATGCCAATTTGTAACATTTAAATTTAAAAAATTAAATTATTTATAAACACATTACAGTATAATTTGTATCTTAAATTTAAAACGTTTACTATTTATTAGTGTTTGTTTATTTTATAAATAATAAACATATTATTATTATTATTATTATTATTATTAATAGTAGTAGTAGTAGTAGCAGTAGTAGTAGTAGTGGTGGTAGTAGTAGTAGTAGTATACCAAGCTTACACAATGACTGAAATCATACATTTTTATCACGATGTATAAATACTCTAAATTTCCACGTACTGACGTTTATTAAACATGGTACATGTGTATTAATAGAAATATGCTGTCAACAATGTCCTTATTTGTGCTATTTGTAAAAACTGAAATACCATTAGTTTTTTCCAAGTCTCTCTAAGTGCCAAGCGTAAAATTATTATTTTTATGTAAAAAGGTTAAATAGATCAACAAAATGTCAATGTATTTTTATGCAACCCACTACAAATAGTTAGTGCATGCAGTTAGTTATTTGTAAAAATAATCTAATATCAAGTACATATTATCATGTAACAATTAAATAATTAATTTGTTTTTAATCAAAAAAATTTTTCGGTTTTGTTGATTGATTGTTTTCTTTTTCAGAAAGTAGATATTTAACACAGTCAAACAAGAGTCCACACAGAGGACTATTAGTGGGATTCAAGTTTGTGTTTACTGGGTAATGAGTCTAGTGACTTAAATATTTGGTCATTCCAATATAATTTGCTTGTTTTTATGCTAAAAAATAAAATATTGTAACTTTCTTATTTCAAAAATACATTGGGTCAAAATGCAGACATTGTGTTTTCTTTGTAAAAGCTTCAAGATATGTTATGTCATAAAAATAATATACTTGTTTAGTTTAAACTAATCAAATAATTATTCCACGTATTTTGTAAAAAATATGTAATTGTGCATTGGAACATGCATCTAACGGAACTGTTTAGTATACGTACATATTACGTTACACGTGTAAAAATAACCTTTTTAAAATAAACCAGTACACACCTGCTATTGATTAAAAATTGAGCCATATTGACCGAATCTATTTTGCCTGTTACTGTAATTTTTCTTTCCTTAGCGCCATCTTCACAATTCGATATTTTAATTTGTGCTTTGGATACATTGCGAATTTCGTTAATTGTTGTGCCTCCTCGTCCAATAATACACCCAATTACATCGTTCGAAATTATCATTTCGCGAGCACACATTTCGTCCGAGCCATTCCGACCGGGCATAATAATAGGCGGTTGGGGAGCATTTACACTGGCCATTGTTCCATTGATCAACGTTCCAATCGACATGGAAGGCAAACCAAGCAGCGACGAACTGTTGGGCATAGCCGACCGAATTGAGTCGATTGGATTGAACAAGTTGACGTTGGGAAATGTTTGATTGATGGGGTCGGATGTTGCAAGCGAATGACTGATTGGGTCGGTAGAATTATTCAAACCGCTCGAAAATGTGCCAAACTGGAGATCGTCTGAATAAAATGGTTTGAGCAAATTATTGGTGTTTGTGTTTGTATTGTTGCTGTTATGATTATGATTATGATTATTATTATTATTATTATTTGTATTAGTAGGACTAGTTGCAGTTGAATAAATAAAATTGGGATTTGACGAACCGAAAATGGCAATGCCGGGATTGGGATAGCATGTTAGAAAATTAGCCGGATTCACTGCATTCAAGTCGGAAAAATTGACGGATGGATTGATATGATTTGTTGCTAGAATCGATTTAAAAGCTGTTTGGTAGGCTGACAAATCTAGCGGTTGATTGAATGCTGTAAACAATTGCATGGGATCTGCAGCAAAAAATAATGAAACAAACAAAGCAATGTATAATATTGAGCAAAAATATTTTGAATAATTTAGTAAAAACTTTATTCCAGCCAGTTGGAAGTATTAGTCACTAATAATAAGAAACGTTTAAAAACTGGTCGGGGGTATTTTAGTGATAGATCGCTCGACTCAATATTACGTAGACGTGGGTTCGAGTGCCATTAACAGCTCTAAATACCAATCCTCGTTTGACTTTGCTACTTGATAAAAAAGCATTTAAGCAATAACAACAACAATAACAACAACAACAACAACAATAATAATAATAATAATAATAGTAATAATAATAATAATAATAATAATAATAATAATAATGATAATAATAATAATAAATACAATACAATACAAATTCTAAATAAAAATATGAAGACGTAAATGAGATAAATTCATTTTGTAGATTTTCGTCAGTCACAAACATATAACATTTTAGCATATATATATATATATATATATATATATATATATATATATATATATATATATATATATATATATATGGTGTACTAATTTAAATGTTATCTGTACCCCCTTTTTTGTATATATATATATATATATATACAAAAAGGGGAGCCACAGATATTTCATTAATCATCTGTCTAAACATACACCTAATCATTACGACCAAGCTAAGTTCAATGTAGTGATGAACTGTTTTTGTGCACACAAAGCAGGTTTCAATGTGTGAATATAAACAGATTGGAGAATGTTCAACATATTCGAGAAGTAATTAGCACTTTAAAACAATTTTTAAAATTGATCTGATGTTTAGTTTGTAGTAGATTATGTAATATGGGGGATGTGCAAAAGAATACGGTAAAGTCTTTTTGCTAACAACAACTTGATTTTTGAGCAAACTTATTAAATATTTGTTATAAGCTATAATCTACCAATGTAAGTTTCGATCCCAAATTACGGAGTTTGTATTTGATACTAGTTAAGTTTGAGAAATGTATTGCATACTAAATCAATTATGTTTCTGGAGTAAATACTTTTAAGAATAGAATTCCATTTTTCAATAACAAATGTTCCATTTTTAAAAAAGGAACAAACAAACAAAGTGACGTACAATAAAACATTTAAAACTGGAAAAAAAAACATTAAAATATAAAAGTTTTTTGTTGCTTAACTTTGACTGCAGACAAAGCTACAAGTTGTAATATTTTAAAAAGTTTAAAATCGACAATTTTTGTTAGCAATTGTTTTTCCATTAAAACATCAATTAAAAAACGGTTACATTTGTCGGATTGCAATTTAAATAGAATTAAATAAATTTATAAGTTTTTGTTTTTATACTTCCATTAATTACAAAAGTTAATATGTAATAAAAAGATATCCAGCTGTTTTTTATTTAATATTTGATGCAAACAAAAAAACTTTAAATAACATCTTAATCGCATAGTTTTTAAAAGTAGAAACTAACATTTTTTTGTGGTATACGTTTTATTTTAATTGTATCTGACGTACATTTATAGATAATAATAATAATAATAATATCAAATAAAAATATTAATTTAAAGCGTTTTGACAAAAAAAACATTTAGTGCATATTTAAACTAACATGCCTACTTTTAGAATTGAGAAAAAAATAAATTAACCTAATTTTTTACAAAATTGCGCTTGGGGTGTAATAAGGGGAACTGGGTTGACAATTTGTAAATTTGAAACATTTTCATGTAGACAAGCGGATTAAAAAGTCAAATGAAAAAGAAACACTTACCTTGAATTAGATGAGACATAGGATTAAATGGTTGACCATTAGATATGACAGCCAGGGACGGATCTGTCAAATCGGAAGTTACAGACGTATTAATGGCATTGACGGGCAAAAAGCTGGAAGGAAGACCGTATGTTGTGCTATACACGTTGGGCAATGGCGATTGGGCAACCGTAGAATGACCATCGTTGACCAACATAGAAGTTGACGGAAACATGGAGTTGAGATAATTCATATTGTCGTGCGTGTTCTGTTGCAAAGTCTATTTTACGTGTCAAATCAATCAATAGATAAAATGTAAATTTGAAACATAAAGTTGATGAATTAAACGTAACAAGATAATGTAATAGGATATGTCAAACAAATACGGCTAGTGTAGCCGGTCGAGAGTGTGGTTAGAACACAAGATTGGCAACTTGACTTTTGTAAAAATATACTACTGAACAAATTACAAAAAGACATTGTGCTATTAAACTATGGCAAATAAGTAAACTCAGTATAATTCCGACGACGGGGTTTAGCATAATCTGACTAAAATTTCGATTTTTGGTGTGTGCTTTTTCAAAGCAAAACATTCAATATGCAATCATATTGCCCCATGTTTTTCAAAGTAAAAAGGCCTTGAAATAAATAATGAAATTATTATTATTATTATTATTACAATTTAAATTGAGGTTGCAGACGTGGTTCAAGTACTAAACTCAAATCTGGATAATTATGGATTTGCGTTTCATTATTAACATTAAATAAGGAACTTTGTTTGTCTTTACTAGAAGTCCATTTAGTAAAAAATATTTTTGCTTAAGTATTGAAACAACAAGATTCTAACAAAGTATAATTTTGTTGTCAATTGCTATTGTTAGATACAAAATATTGAACTATTAACATTATAATATATGGCCAAATATCATAATTTTGTAGTATTACAGTATATAGTTATTTGCCCAATCTAATTTCACTGTCAAATTAAAATTATACAGAACATTTACACTGCTATAAAAGAAAAAAGAGATAAAAATTTTGAAAGTATTTTTATATTTGACTCCACTTTTAAAAGACAATAACTGGGCATTTCAAATTGTGCTAATAAAATTGTTTTTAAAATATGTATATATTTTTAACGTTTTCAAACTCAAATAAAAAAGTAACAAAATATTTCAATATGGAAACTTTGCAATTCAAAATAAATGGACAATAAAGAATAAATTGATTATATGTGCACTTTCAAATGTAAAAAAGCAATTGTAACAGATTAGATGTTTGCAAGATAAACAAGGACACACAAACTTGCCGATTAAACTTACATCAGTTGGTGGCAGAGTTAATCCACCCAAGTTTGAATGAATTAGGCCATTTGAAAAAGGAGGAGGAATTGAACACAATAGCGGTTGATTTGTAAGACCTATTGGTTTGGGTCGATAAAGTATAACAGGTCCCTTAATTGGACACTACAATGCCAAGAAATATCAAATTAAAAACTATAAAATACAATTATATATATATATATATATATAGTTATTTCTTAAGTAAATCTTAAAATGTACTCTTGAACAAATAATGTTGAAGTATCAAATTTGTACATGCACACAGATGTGAATTTGTTGAATAATGCGTACTACGCGTCATGGATACAAATTGAGTCATTTACAAAATTTGACTCCAACATTCAATATTGTAGGGCGCACACATACGCATTGGTACAAAACAGAAATGTGCGAACATGAACAGCATTTTTATTTTCTAATCACAATTAAAAGCAAAGATTTATCGAATAGTTACATGCAATAAATTGTTAACAAGTTACTGTAGAACAATAGGCTTGAAACAGTGCTGCTTTGTGTGCATTACTATTGATTATTGTTTCTTTATTATAGAAAAAGTAGTTTTAGTCATTAAAATTGTATTAATTGGGTTTTACAAGTTTAGTGTAATTTACTGTAAAAACGTTTGGATTGTACATAACTTTTTACAAAATTATAAAAAGGAAGAATAATATTAAAGAATTACTATTATTACTTAGACAAATAAAAGTTTTTATCTTATTGTGGTATTTCTTATAGTTCCTTGTTTAAAATTGCAAAGGGTAAAAACATTAAAAACCCCAGTTTTTACATATTTTAATTTAATAAAATTTACACCTGTTTTACCTCTATAAAAATGTCACATAAGTGTTGAATACAATTGGCAATTGCTTCTGCTGTACCAGAAATTGTTACTGTGCGTTCTGTAGAAGAAGGGAGAGCATCACTAGCTACTTGAATTGAGGCGCCAGTTAACTGAAAATAAAATAAAATTACAATTTTGTTCGCTTGTTTATAACCATTATTAAAACATTTTTTGTTTTCAAACTAATTTTTAAAAAAATTTGCATTTCTTTAATTCCAATTTATTTAGCTAATACGTTATTAAAAATTTATTTGAGCTTAATTTTTAAATAGAAAATATTTAAAATTTTATTTTTTATATATGTAACAAATAAACAAATAATTTATTAATTCTAATTAGATTTCTGCTTAAATTTAAAGCTTATTTATTATAGTATCCTAAATATAATATATTTGAACCAATTTAATATTTGGGATAATTACAAAACTCGCAAAGTTAACATATTTTAATTATTAATAAATGTAGGAAATGTATGTAAACTTTGAATATTTTATGTGAACTTTATAAAAGTAGTGTATTCAAACCGGATAATGTTAATTACTGTTAGTTGTCCCAACATTTTAATAAATTGAATATACAGCATAGTTTCTCTGTGGTCTGTGCCATTTTTCCTACTATTGTTTATGTAAAACACTGTAATGCAATTTTAGTAATTATTCAGGACTCTACAGCAGCTAGAATTAAAATTTAAATTTTGAACTGTTTTTATTTATAATTGTAACTGCAGTTTCATTATACTAATTAAGTTGGAAATTTACATTAATTAAAAAAACCTTAATTAACCTAAAACAAGAGGCAATCGTACTGCTTTAATGCAAATGGTTTAAACGCTAGACTAAAGAATAAGTAGGCATAAATTCAAGTCTCACTATTGTACTCAAAAGTTTGATTTTGTTAAATACTGTCCAAATATTGAAATAAACTCGGGGGAAAACCGTGTAATTCAAAAAATCTGTTAAATAATATTTTGTTCAGGAATAGATGTATATTATTACATATAAATGGAATTAAATATAAACAAAAATTATAAAAATTTTGAATTACTCATAGTAGTGAAAGAAAATGTTAATTTACATTTCAAAATTAACAATAATGTATGCAGTTAAGAATGTTTTCATTGTATTGTAAATGACACACACCGGACATTTGAGTTTGTATGTTTTTGCAAATCAATTGTACTCAGACACGCCCAATGTATGCAATATATTTGCTATACACCATTAGAAACAATGAATAAAGAGTAAAGTAACTAGTTTTTAAAAATAATTAAAACCCTCATTTAATGCATTGGTGTATGTATAAAATAACGTGTCTCATTACTATATAAAATGCCGTCTAAACGAAAACGTAATTTTTTACAGCCAAGTCAACATTACCAATAATTGACAATAATTTAAAACATAAAAACAGTTTCTACAATTTTTGTATAAAAATAAAATTATTAAAAAGGTTTACCAATATAATTTATGCCTATAACACAGTGAAATTGGATTTCTAATTGTAATATTTATACCATTATGTATTTAAAAAAAACTAACAAGTTTTTCAGACAAGTGAATTCTACTACTTTTATTATTATTATTATTATTATTATTATTAATATTGTTGCTAATAACTAATTTTTTGATTAAATTAGTGTTAAAACATTAAAGAAAAATGTATTTAGTTATCTAATTTAAATGTCAAAAACTGTTAAAAATATCGGTCTAATATGTTCGGAAATTAATTTTGTATAAAATACAGTTATAAATTATTAATGTAGTTTGTGTCTGTTTAATTTGTGTATAAATATATATATATATATATATTCGTATGCATTGTAGATAACATAATAATAAAAGTTGTAATTACCAAATACAAAAATGTGTAATCTACATCAATATAGCACAAAAAATTAGTCAAACATTTTTAATTAATTAAGTATTATTTTATTTATTATTATTACCATGTTTGCTTATGTTAAACTCCGCCTAGTAAGGATTGGAAATAAACCGATTTAGGCAGTCCCAAGCCTGGTTTTGAGTCATGAAGAGCATTTAGTAATTAAACCTACGCCAAAACACTAAAAGGGTCCAAATGTTTCATATTGACTTGATAAACAATATGGCATCCCCCGTAAGCGACAGGTATGACCATTGCCTGAGTTACGTGATAAATCAGCAAAGGCAACCTGATAACGGACAAGTTAGACTAAAAAAGTTATTCCAAAGTAGGTGTATAGAAAAAAAGTTGAGATTGTGCACCTTAAACATTGGATCGTTGACAGGTAAAGGAAGAGAAATTGCTGAACTAATAGATAAAAGAAAGCTGGCTATATTATTCTTTCAAGTGACCAGATGTAAGAATAAGAAAACGAAAGATTTTACTAGAGGACATAAACTGCTGTACAGTGGGAATTTTGGAAGAAATGGAATAGCTATCATTTTATCAAACAAGAGAAGAAGAATCTAGTCGAAATAAAAAAGTTCATTAAACAAGAAATAATGGTAAAACTGAATATAGATTGTTCGTACATTAATATTATTGGCACATATATACCTCAAGCTGGGCATGAGGAGAAAATAAAGGATAAATTTTGGAAACACCTCAAAGAAAGGCTTTCCGACACGGTAGCAGTGGCAAAAACAAAAACGTGGAATGCAATGTATAAAGACCTGGAGACATCTAAAGAAAAGAAAAGGTTGTTTAGTGTTTCTAAAACCAGAAATTAAGCCTCGAACGATCTGACACACATTAAGCAAATAAAGGATAAGAGGAACAGTATTAACAAAAGAAGAGTCAATAAAAAAGAAAGGAACCTTGTTAAATAAAGAATATACCAGAGCAGTGGTTGAAGATGGGACACCCAATCTAGGGGTAAAAATAGAAGTATCCCAGAAAGAAATACTGGAGAAATGAGAAAGATGAAGAATGGAGAAGTACCAAAACCAGATGGAATACCTATTGAATCATGAAAATGTTTTGGAAACTATGGAATTAACAAATTAACTAATTATTAATCGAAGAATCTACAAGGACACTGGCATTAGAGAAAAACGTTTTGGATTTATGCCTAAACGTAGTACAAGTGATGCTATTTTTCTCTCAGAACAACAATGGAAAAACACAAAGAGAAACAGAAAGGATTTTATAGGGTGTTTATCAATTTAGAAAAGCATACAATCTGATTCTAAAAACAAGAAGTGTAGATAAGTATAAGAGTAAAAAGTGTTTCTGAAAAGTAAGGGAAGATTGTACAATATGTATATGATAACTCAAAAACGTTGCTAGAAACCGTAGAGAAGAAAACTACGTTACGAGGAGAATAATGGCGTTGTAAGTGGAAGGTAAAAGGAATCGTGGCTGACCAAAAGAAAATAGTTGAATTGTGTGGAAGACAATATGAAGTAAAAAGGACTAACAAAAATTGACGCTACTGACAGAACCAAATAGAAAATACTGATCAGAAACAGCGACCCCGCATAAAAAAGATGGAAAAACTGTAAGGAATGGAGAAGAAGTTCGTTTATGTCTATCGACATTTAGAACATACAAAATGTTTTTCATTGTAATCTAACTTGGGAATGTTGTACAATAAATACAGGTCTATAATTAAAGACCTTTAATAAGATTTTAAACAATTTATTTTAATTTACCTAAATTTACCTAATTGTTATGTATTATTACGTATGCAATTGCGTCCTAATTTGTCATACAATTAACGCTGATTTTCTTGTGTTATGAAATGTTCGGACATTCGAAAAATTCAATTTCAATTGTAATTTTAGCTGTGTTTAAGAAATGCGCTGTTCTACTAATCAAGTCTTCACTTTTCTAACTGCTGTCAATTAATATATACGTTTAAACAAGATCAATGCGTTCTGTAATTATAGTGTGTTTTGAGTGTTTTATAATAATTTTTTTTCAAATAATGTATATGTTTACTGGTTATTGTCAAAAATGAAACTCAAGCAAATATATGGTTTACAAATAATGAATAAAATGAAAATCAATTTGTCACAAAAATCAACACTAAGAAACTAAACTCAATATTTTTTGTTGAAAAAAATTAACCTTAAGAAAAATGAAAAACGGTTTCTGTAATAATTATTAAAATATTGTTTTCAATAATTTTAATACGTAATAAATATTTTTTAAAATATATAATTATTTTGTTTCTAATATATGATCTAAATGTTAACGTTTTAAAAATATTTATATTGCAAAATACAGAAATATGGTTTCGCTTTATTTAATCCTTAAAATATATATTCAAACCCATAAAGAAATTTCTAGATCATCCTTAAAACAATGTTATATATAAATTAATTATTATTTTGGGATGCCTTGTAAAAATAAACATTAAGAATAAAAATAATAAATAATAGACAGTATTTCGGATTCAATTATACATTTTTTAGAAATATTTGTTTTATAAAATAAACATTGCAGCGAGGTCACATAAGATCCCGCATTTAGTACCTGTGGTAGAGATCGAACCCATGATCATCAGAGTTTGAATTAATCGCAACACCGCTAGACTACCCCACCAATAATATATATAAACATAGGTGTATATAAGTGTAAATATATTTAATATAACAATATATAATATAATATAATATTATATTACATTATATTATACTATATTATATTATATTATACATATTATATTATATTATATTATATTATATTATATTATATTATATTATATTATATTATATTATATTATATTATATTATATTATATTATATTATATTATATTATATTATATTATATTATATTATATTATATTATATTATATATTATATTATATTATATTATATTATATTATATTATATTATATTATATTATATTATATTATATTATATTATATTATATTATATTATATTATATTATATTATATTATATTATATTATATTATATTATATTATATTATATTATATTATATTATATTATATTATATTATATTATATTATATTATATTATATTATATTATATTATATTATATTATATTATATTATATTATATTATATTATATTATATTATATTATATTATATTATATTATATTATATTATATTATATTATATTATATTATATTATATTATATTATATTATATTATATTATATTATATTATATTATATTATATTATATTATATTATATTATATTATATTATATTATATTATATTATATTATATTATATTATATTATATTATACTATACTATATTATATTATATTATATTATATTATATTATATTACATTATATTATATTACATTATATTATATTATAATATGTCATATTATATTATAGTATATTATTATAATATCAGATATTAATTGTTATATATTATCATCATATTAAATTATCTTATTTCATGTTAATAATTTAGGTAAACCTTTTATGCTAAACCAGTTTATATTTCACGTAGAGAATTTAAGTTTTCAATTTTATATGTATATATATATATATATATATATATATATATATATATATATATATAAATATATATATATACAGCCATCACAAGAATTACGGCAAAAAATTTAAATATGTTTATACATGTTAAGTTTTATTATACAAAAAATGTCATTAATATTAGAATTATTAAATATTAGCTTTCAAAAATATAATTATTTTTATTTTAGTACGTATTGTGTTTATATTAAGATTTTAACGTAAATAAAATAAATTTAAATAGATTTAAAATTAATTTTGTAAGGTTATAACCAAATTATTATTTTTATAAATAATTATGTCTCTGGCATAAGTAAATTATATTTTAGCTTAAAACATTGTTTGTTATATTATACCATAAAAATAATACTGCTTAAATCGATTAATATGATTTTCTAAATAAAGATTATTTAAAAATTTTTATAAAACCAATATAATGTATATATAATGTTTTTTTTCTAACTGTAAAATTTTAAATTTGAACAAAATATTTTATACACAGTAACTTATTTTAAATTGCAATATATTAATCCTTTTAAGTCAGTGTTTTATCGTCTACAATTAAAATTAAATAATATTAAATAGTTATTTTATTTTTCTAAAAAATTAACTAAAATTTCTGTGATTAAAAAATTAAAACATATTATTTTCTCTTCTCCCATTTAACAAATAACTAAACTAGTGTTAATTATATTTTATAATTCAAAACACTAGTGTATTTTACTGTTTTTAAGTTATACAATATTTTTTAACAACCAAAAAACTAGTTTTTAATAATTTTAAAAAATACCCAAATATTATTAAAAATGTTAATATAATTTTTAGATAGTTATAAGAAAAAATAGAGCATTTTTAATTATAATTTTTATGCAAATATTAATTTTTAGCCAAAAATTTAACAAAAAATCGATATTTTTAAGCAAAAACCAAAGCAAGATTTTGAGACTATACTACACGGTAAAATCGGATTGTGAATTAGAAAATATATATCTCTATGGAAACCCTTTATAATAACCAATATCTTTTAAAATTGTTTACTTAAAAAATATATGTTAAAGAATAATTAAATAATTAATTTTTTAACACAAACTAATTTTTCAAAATCTAAATTAGAATTTTTATTATGAGGTAACAACTTAGAATATTAAAATGCATTTTAAGCATAGAAATTAATAATTAATTATTTATTATACAAAAATCGTAATTTGCATTTAGTAATTCCGTTTTAATAAAAGTAGGTTTTAAAATATACTTTTTATACTGACTCAACATTTTAAAATAAATATTTTTAAGTGTATGCACTTAGAAGTAAAGCAACTATTAAGTACTTTACATTATTTTTAGTTCTTAATATTCATTTGTACAAAAAAACAATAGGACAAATAAATTAATTTATATTTTATCATTTTATAATCTTATAATTGATCGCATTTCAAATGATAAGATCATGAGAAGAACAGACTTTTATTCAATACATGACATCATTGCAATTAAACGAAGAAAATTACTTGGTCAAATTCTACGTTTACCGCCCGAAAGACCAACAAGAACGGTTTTGGAATAGACAATTGTAAATGGTAAAAAAAAGGTTGGCAAATCACAAAAAAGTTGGATAATAACTATTTGGAAAAATCTAATTAAAATGAATATTTCATGGGATCAAGCAAAACGTTTGGTAGAATGTTCAAATACATGGAAACATTTTGTTATTTCATGTTCTCTTTGAATTACGAAACTCTGTTGTTGTTAATTTTTGTTGTAATTGTTGTCTTATTGCCTCATGCTCATTTGTTAAAGCAAAAGAGTTTTGTAATAATAATGATATTAATAATACTAATACTAATACTAATAATAATAATAGTAATAATAATAATAACAATAATGGGAATTGTTGAAATAGCTATATATATACTCTCTGTATTATTTATACATAAAGAATCAATAACTTGATTGTAGCAATGCAGTTTAAAGAACATGATAAAAATGTCTGTTTTCTTTAAACTGGAGTTGTGTCGAAAACGGAATGTATTATTTAAAAAATTTGAATCTTTAATATAACATAATTATTTTATTATTGTCAATTCGTTGTATTGAACATTTACATTAGCATTATTAATAGAGACAAGCAAATTTAAAATGTACCTCTCGTATGTCTTTAATTTTTGATCCACCTTTTCCAATAATTGAACCACACTGACTGACTGGAACCAACAAACGCATGATAACAGGCGGACAATTCGCGTTTTCATCACCCATTCTGAGCAAGCCTTGTGTAAAATCCTTAGTTAAATAAAAACAAATATATAATAATTGTGTATATATAATAAATGTTTTCAATTATGTTTATTAGGAATATTAATTACATTATTAAATATTATAATTGTTATCATTAGTAAATTAACTTTTAGCGCAAACATATATATATATATATATATTAAACAATTACCTCAAAAATGTAAAAAGAGTATCAAATCTAAATTAATTTTCTATGTCCGATTGTTTTTTGCAAAAATGAATATTAAGAATTAAAATAATATAAAGTACTTACTAGTTGCTTAATATTTACTGAGAAATATTTATTTTAAAATGTTGAGTTAGGGTAAAAAGCATGCTTTTGAAAGCTACTTTTATATAAACGTGGATAATAAATAATTTTTATAATAATTAATCTACTATTAATCTGTCTGTTTAATTTCAATAAAAATAAACAGTGACTAATCATTAAACTTTATATTACATGCACATTCAACTGTGACCTAATTGTGACATCATAATACTTATCAAAATAAACCTATGATTATTCTATTCCGTATTATTAAAATAAAATAATAGCCTTTAAAATTTCTTAATTGTTTTTTTAAAGCATTCATATTTAATTAAATTAAAAGTTATTTTCGTTTAATCTCGAGATTCCATTTATTTGTTTACTTTGTAATTAGTCTGTGTTGTTTGTAAAATAAACAAAATAGTTATAAAAAATTTTTCCATCTTAATGACAATGAATAGTATAAAACTAAAGAATTAAAAAATAAAGGATTAGTATTAAAAAATACTTGCAAAGTTATTCAGATTTAATTGTTTAGTAATTTATCTTACTATAAATAATCAAAAACCTGTAACAACTACTAAAAATAATCAAAAAATGACTATAGAACTAAAAATATTATAATAAACCTATTTCAGAAACTAAAAGATAGTCTAAATAATTTTACTTATTCAATTATTATGTTATGCTAAAGCGTAACATTAATATGCATACTGAAATTAAAGATTTATGTGATTGCATCAAGTTTGTTGTTTAATAAGAGATGAAACAAAAAATATTAACACTCTCATCAACAGTATTCCAAGCCACTTGGATTAGGTGGTTAAAAAAATAGCGATCAGAATAATTACTGAACATTTTGTACTTTGTAATGCAGTTAATGATTTAGTAACTAAAGAAATATATGTAATCCGTTTTTTAATTAATATTTGACGTTATATTTTATGTTAATAATTTTACTCCATTTTCGACTTTGTACCAAATGATATTTTATATAATTTTTTATTACTTACAATGTATATAAATATATACACATAATTATACTTTTTTAATTTATTACATAGTGTTGTATATTTCATAATTAAAGTGACGTTTTTCTTGTATATTATGTAGTTACTAGAAATGTTTTAGTTAAATAATCATTTTTTGCGGTAATTATTGTAATGGCTGTATATATATATATACACCCATTTTAACAATTACCGCAAAAAATTACAAAGGTATTAAATCTAAATTAATTTGTTATGTCCAATTGTTTTTTTGTAAAAACAACTATCGGGAATTAAAAATAATGTCTAGTGCTTAATAGATCCTTTATATATACTTAGAAATATTTATTTAAGAAGGCTGAGTCGGCCAAAATAGCATATTTTAAAAGCTACTTCTATATTAACGTGGATAATAAGTTAAAATTACATAATTTTTATAATAATTAGCCTATTATTATTTTGTGTGCTTAATTTCATTAAAAATGAACAATAACTAATTCTTAAAATTGATGTTAAACACACATTCAAATCTGCTCTGATTGTAATGTCATAATAATTATCAAAATAAACATTTAATTATTCTAATCTATATAAATAAAAATAATATAAATTTTTTTTCTTAATTTTAAATAAAAATTTTAAAATAAATCTAATAATTTATTATTTACGTTTAACCTTGAGATTCCGCTCAGCCGCTAATTCTGCTTTCTGATTGTATTGTTTTTTAAATGGAGAATAGTGATAAAAAATGCTTTCATTTTACTGAAAATGAACACCGTGTTATTAAAGAATTAAAAAATGAAGGATTTTCACCAAAAAGATTAGCAGATTTATATAGAGTTAACCTTTCAACAATTTATCGGATTATCAACGATCAAAAACCCCGAAATTATGATATTGTTGGAAGAAAACGTGCAACAACAAGTACAGATGATCAAAAAATTATTATAGAGTTAAAAAAATTATAATAAACCTATTTCAGAAACTAAAAGATATAGTTTAAACAGTTTTACTTATTCCACTATAAGAAACAGAGCAATCGAATCTGGTTTAACTCTACAATCACCAAAGATCAAGCCATTTAGTACCAAAAAACAAAAGGATGACAGATTAGCTTTTTGTAAACTATGTGAACGATACTTATGTTATTGGCGTTCCGTATACTTTGCTGATGAAACAATGATTCGGGATGAACCATTTGGCTTAAAAAACAAAGTGTTGTGTGGGACAAGTTTTCAAAACATTCACTCCCGGTTGTTAGAAAGAAAGCCCACCCTCGACAAATAATGTGTTGGTTTGGTATTAAGTATAATCAACCTATCAAATGGAGAATTATATCTGGTACCTTAAATAGTAAAAAATTTGTTTCAGTTATGAAGGATGTTTTTCATTATGAAATGCAGCACACTTACACGGGAGTTACTACTGTTTTTCAGGACAATGCTCCATGTCATACGTCCAAAAAGGTAACGTCATATTCATCTAGCTTCACTATATTTGCTTTATATTTACATTTAGACAGTAGAGGGGCTAAAATTAAAAAAGCTATCTTTCGCTCAATTGTCACCTAACAGCCCGGATATCAATGTTATTGAAAATTTTTTCAGTATGCTAAAGCGCAATATCAATAAGCATACCAAAATTGAGGATTTATGTGAACGCATTCGGTTTGTTGTTCAATATGAGATGAAACAAGAATATATCAACACTCTCATTGACAGCATTCCAAAACGCCTGGATCAGGTTGTTCAAAAGAAAGGCGATCACATAGATTATTGAATTTTTTGAACGTTGTAATGTCCTTAATTATTTGGTAACTGAAAAAATTGCGTGCAATCTGTATTTTTATTAATAGTTGACGTTATAAATCATGTTAATCATTTTACTCCATTTCCGATTTTGCACCCGTTGATATTTTATATAATTTTTTTTACTTACAATATATATGTATATATAATTATAGTTTTTTTTTTCAATTATTATATAGTATTGTATATTTTATAATTGAAGTGACGTTTCTCTTGTATGCTATGTAGATTCCAGAGAGGTTTTAGTTAAATAATCACTTTTTTGCAGTAATTGTTGTGAGGGTTGTAATATTTGCTATTCTGTAAAATAATTAAATATAGTCTTATAAAAACGTGTTTAGTTTGTTTTGCATAAAATGATTTTATCCTATATAAATGATTCATTTTTTGTCAAAATAGTTTTTGAAAGCAGTATTTAAATAAAGATAAATAAAACATAAATTAATCAAAATTTATTTTTATTTTTATTAAAAAATAATTCATTGTAATTTTAATTTGATTGAAACAAAAGTGTAATCATTCCTTTATTAAGTAGTCAGAAAATCAATAATTAAAAATATCACAGTTGAAGACTTATAAAATTATTAGTTAATTTTTCAAAAATTTGGACAGTTTTAAATCAATAAATAAACAATTTATCTTTAAATTTAGTTAAATTGAAAACAATTTAAGTTGTTTGCATTTGTAATTGCAAGATGTTTTGTTGCTTGGATGTCGTAGAAAGAACATTTTGATCAACTGGTTATTTACATGTAGGAAGACTAAATGACGACTTACGTTTAGCACTAGTGGTAACAATTAAAAATGTGCCCAAGAAAATACAAGTCTACTTGTTTAACTACTCATAACCATATTACAATATTATTTATTCTGGTTTTGTTGAGATGGGCATCAATTATTGATTAACTAATTGTTAAAAATTTTTTAAATGTATTAAATTGTTGTGTACATTGTAAACCAATCTAATTTTGTATTATGCTTTGACAATTTAAAATTTATATTTTAAATATTTGCTTATACAATGTGCACAACAAAGAAGTGTATTTTTATAATGTATTAAGCAAACAAATATTTAATATGATAGTAAATTGCCTGGAATCTAAATTTAAAATTAGAACAATTTTTTAAAGTAAAAACGATATACTATTTTAACTACTTATATGAATATCAAAATCTTTAAAATAAAATAAATAAAATTAAACAATTTTTGTTATTATTCATATTTAATAAGTTAAAGTAATGTAAAAGTAATTGTGCTATTAAATAGTTTTATAAATATGGCTTTAATGGTATAAAGTTGATAGAGTCTAGAAAAATGTGTACCATCAGCTTCTTCAACTCCGATACAAAATTATTTTATTTTATTTCATGTTTGTTACTTTGAATGTTTTACAAGAAACGCATCTTTCAGCAGTAGACATTTTAGCAAAACCGAACTCGGCTCTGCATTTTAGTGCCGGTGGTGGAATTTGAACCCATATCCACCGAGGTTCGAATTCGAGCGCTGTACCACTAGACCACCCCGGCACTAATAATTTGTATTTTTGTTTATTTCTTAATTTCTAGTTGGTTTTATTTAAAAAATGTTTTACAAAAATATTAAAAACTAAAAATATTAACAAAATTATATAAAATATTTTACATTTTGTTTTTCATCAAACGAGAAATAATTGTTCAAAATTTTAGAAATTTTGACAAAGTTATAATTTAATGGCAATAATTATTTAAAGGAAATTATTAAATGCAATTTATTAGAATAATTATTTACAATCATTAATAAATTATTTATTTATGTGCTTAAAATCATTTTTAAATATTTTTAAAAATCTAAAATAATATTTTTTAAACTCAAAATTTAACGTTGTAATTAGCTTATAATAAAAATATAAAACTGAAATTTAAAAAAAAGTATTTTGTGTAAAAAAGTTAATTGATTATTTTTTTCTAGATAATTTATATTGTAAGTATTTATTAAAATTTTCTATTTTAATATATCAAAATTAAAAATGTAATTATGTTACTTAAAAACCAAAATTCAACGAAAGATATTGGTTAAAAAAACGTTGGTGTTTACTGAAAATTAGTGATTCATATTTAAAATTAAATTTAAATTTAAAATTTCTATAAATAATAAAAATATATTAGTATTGTCAGATTCACTTGTATAGTAAATTTACTAGGTTTTTAAGTCAACCAGGAGCACTGTACAGCTGTTTCATCCTTATTTGGAATCATCAGCAGCGCATATCTTTCAAGTACTATTTAGGCTATTAAACCTGGCAGTATGCAAAGGACTTATATGGTAAAGTCCTAGTGAAAGGGTTTTCTCACTAGCTCAGTGGTTTAAGGCGCTGACCTGACACCAGATAGGACGTGGGTTCAAGTTCATCTGTGTGTAAAACTTGAAAGGTATGCGTTGCTGATAATTCCAAATAAGGATGAAACAGCTGTACAGTGCTCCTGGTTGACTTGAAAACCTAGTAAATTTATTATACAAGTAAATCTAACAATACTAATATAACAATTTAAAGAAAAACATATAATCCGTTAAAAACCCATTGTTAAGTAAAAATATATATTAAAATTTCTTTTAAATTAAATAAGTAATTTGTAACAAATGTAAATTATTGTGTAACCTAAAACAATTAAATACACTGGTATTAGTAGTTACAAATATAATTAACAAGAATTCAGTTATTTGCTAGTAAGGTGCAGATAAAATAGTTCTAGCTTTTAAATTACGCAAAGACTAGTATATTTTTTATTACAAAAAGAAAACACTAGAAGTATATTTTATAATGGTAAATTAAACAATATTTTTATATTTATTAATTTTCATTGTAGCTAATAAAACATTATCCTAGAAAAATTAATAAAAATGCATACCAAAATAGGGCACTGTGTATAAAACCGTTTGTACAAACTTAAACTGAAAATAACAGTATTATTGAACTAGAATTAACATTGCATAAATTGTTTGTACTAAAAATTGTAAAAAACAAAATTCCAAAGCTTTCCTTAACAAACCATTAAAGGCATATACTATATTTAAACAAATGAGAATAATAATACAGCATGCTTTTTAAAATTACAATAACTTACATCTTCAAACTTGCGACTCATTAGTTTGAAAGCTACTTGAATTTGTTGACTTGTTCCCGTCACTGTGACGATGCGTTCTAGACTAGATCCATCCGAAATATTAATTTTTGCTCCACTCTATATAGATTACACACAAAAAATAAAAAAACTTCCAACTAATTGCACTTTCAGATTTTGTTTATCGAATTTCTCGTTTTACATTTTTGTAATAAACAATCAACATAGAAATAATGTATTCTATAAATCAAAATTATGAGATAAATAATTTAAAATATTGAATCTGGATTACGTTCCTTTAAACTATTATAAATTTCAACCAATCAAGAACAGTAATAATAATAATAATAATAATAATAATAAATGTTCGTGCTATTACATAAATATAATTTTGTGTTTAACATTAATTAACATAATATAAGCGACAGTAATAGCAAATTATTATTTATCTCTTAATATGCATGCCTAATTTTATTTATAACTATTCAGAAATAAATTAGGTGCAAATAGATTTATAAGATATATATATATATATATATATATATATATATAATCCAAAACCTTTATAATGAAACAAATAATTGTATAATTCTGATTTATCCACTGCTTTTATTAATAACATATTTCAACGAGTAAATATTCCAGTGTACTTCATTAAATTGGTTTACAAATCGAATAACTCGTGAACTTTGGCAAAAATATTCAGGATTAAAGGTTTAAATGTAACAAATATGAATATTTACATTTTCGTACTGGTAAAGTTCAACTTAGATATTTTGGGTATTAGCAAAGTGTGACAGAAAGGTCAAGGTCATTTCAAAATTGGAAATACATCAATTTTATTTACTAGACACGGACACCATTATAATTATGGAGTTGGTATTATATTGAGTGAAAATGCTGCTAAAGCTTTGATTGGATGGAGCCCGTGAGCGACCGTATTATTATAGCCAGATTCAACACATTATTTAACAAAGTCAAGAAGTTCAGCATTTACTTACAATCAAATATATTAATTTTATAAAAGCTTTTGATAGTATTTATCAAAAATGTTTGTAGAAAATCGTTAAATTTTACGGAAGACCGTTAAAGTATGTAAATATTTTCCGTTCTCTACACCAAATTTTAGGTTATTGTGTTCGAAATTGTTACGGGCGTACGTCAAAAATGTATTTTGTGACCATTTTAGTTTCTTCCGGTAATTGATTTTATTATAATTCGGTGCATAAATATGTTGTCTAATAGTATTAAATAAAACCATGGCAGATTAAGAGATTTGAATTTTGCAGATAATATTAATCTTCTTAGTGAAACTCCAGAAATAATGCTAAATGTGACAACACGTCTCAATTATATCAGTTTTTGTTGTGGGTTAATTGCTCAAAAACAAAAATGTTGTGCACCAAGTCAAACAATTATTTACCCATCAATATTAGTAGAGCAAATATTGATACTGTTGATTTCTAAAGATTAACCTTTGTTTGTACGCATTAATAATGATTCCTATATTAATATATGATAGTAAAAAGTGGAAATAAACAAATGGGATTAATAAGATGGTTGATGTCTTTTTATCGCCGGTGTAATAGAATAATTTTTAAAGATTACCTGGTACAATCACATTTCAAATAATAATATCATAAAAAGAACTAATTCTCATTCACTACATGACATCACTACAATTAGACGAAAACATTTCTACATCAAATTCTACATTTACCACCCAAAAGGCCAGCAAGAACACTTTTAGAATAAACGATCGAAAATAGTAATAAAAACGTTGAGAGACCATAGGAAACTTGGCTAATAATTATTCGGAAAAATTTTATTGAAATAAATGTTTCAAATGTTTTAAACAAAACATTTAGCAAATTTTTCAAATACGTGGAAAAATTCTGTTGTCTCATGTTCTTTTCGAATTACGGGATCAAGTCCCATGACTTTGTTGTTGCTTTTGCTGTAATTGTTATCTTATTGCCCCATGCTTATCTTAAAGTAAAATGGTTTCGTAATAATAATAATAATAATTTAAAAATAATTTTTTTTAAATCCTTTAAAATCCCATTAACAAATAAAATTGTATTTAAGTGTTTTCCAACTGCTAAATGGTGTACATACTACTAATATTAATTGATATTTATTTTGCTAATTATACAACGGTTTAGATCATTTAATCAATACTTAGGTAATACTTAATATGTGATAATTATTGTGAAGTATTGTGAAGTAAAATTTATATGTTGCTTACTGATGGTTATTTATTTTTTATAACAATTTTTAACACGTATAATTAAAAACTGTATGTTTATTAAGTTTAAAATTGTGTTATTCTAGGAATAAAAATTGAGTTAATATTTTTTTAATAACTGATAGTAACTACCAACAAACACAAGTAAATTGACGGTAAAATATCAATAAACAACATTCATTAAACGAATTATTCAATTAGCGATAACGTACCTCTTCCCGATATTTTTTAACATTTTCACCTTTCTAAAATGAACACAAAAAATAAATTATATTTTTAGGTTAATCACTTTTTTTTTAAATTTTGAAACTGAAAATAAGTTGTAGACATTTTTAACTTATAGGTTACATATGTAGAATATGATTAATTAATTTAATTGATTAAATTTTGTTATTTAACTTTATAATTTAAGAAAATGTTGCAATAATATTTTTTCAAATTTAGTATATATGTTTTTGAATGCTTCAAAATATAACTAAAACGTGATTTAAACTTTAAAAATAAAGTAAAAATTAAAGGATTGGATTAACAAATAATTAAATTTTGTTAAGTTTAAAAATATTTTATAATATTTTACAAATTATTATTAATAATTTTTATTATTGTTAACACAATTTAATAAAAATGCATTAATAAAAGTACATTAAGCATCATAAGCATTCAAATAAAAACACATTATTTGTACGTTTTTCATATAATTGAAATATTTAAAGTTCGTTACTTTAAAGGCAATGCCATACTTAAGCTTATAATGCAAATTATTTAATCCAGCATGCAGTTTACTAATGATTGGGTTACTGGTTATTTATAATTTTTAGTTCTATTTTTTGCATTCAAATAAACATAAACATGCATTTTTATAAAATAGAATTTAAATTTATATAAATAATTTGTTTTTGATATTTATAATAAGTTATTTAAATATTTTAAATAACAAAACCTATTATATACAAAACAGTTTACTTAAAATAAACAAAAATTTCTTTAATTCGGCTAAATAAAAAAAGTTATACTTAAAATGTTTTTAACGATTATTTATTGCTTAATCCGTTAAAAACCGTTATATAATTGTTTACATTCTATGTAATTACATTCAGCTCTTATATGCTCATTTTTTATTAATTAATTTCTAACATGTTTTTATAAGAATTACTTTTAATATCGGATATTTTACAAAGTAATTAAACAATGATTTCCATTTACGCACATTATTTGGATTTTAATCCTTATCCACTTGAGTACAGATTCAGCCACTGCTCTACTCTTATTGCTCACAAATTTAATTAATTAATGCTATTTCTATACAGTCTTAATAAATTTTTATAATAAAAGAGTGTGTTATGTTTTTTGTTAAAAAACATATTTCAGTTGTCAATAATGATTTAAATAATGCATTTCAAATAAATGCAATTAGCTAATTTATTAAAATATTTTTATGTGCATTCCTCTTAAAACAAACTAATTTATAACTGTTTAATTTAATGCAGAGTGCAATAATTATTACTATGTTTGCAACTACTAATTTTATGAATAATTTAAATAAGAAACAACAATGTTTACAATTAAATTTGTATAAATATTTTGTCTATCTCTTGTAATTCAATTTCAGTTAAAGTCTTTTTATGTTAATCCAACTATTTGTTATTAAAAGCAAATGTTTCTAATTTAAATAGTTTCCAGCAGTCTTTGATGTACAAACGTATATTTTTGTAAGTTGTTTTAGCTGTTGTCTCTTTTATAATAACATAGTTTTATTCAAAATATATAGGCAAAAACGCTACGTATTAATTTTTCTTAATTTTTAAACGTTTTCAAATATTAAACAAGTTTTAATTACTTAATAATCAATTTATACACTACCATCTTACTTACTTTACCAATAATACTCCCGACTTCCTAAACAGAAAAGAGAAATAATATTAATGTAATTTTAAATAAAATTAAACCAATGTTTATCTTTAACTAAATTTAAAACTTAACACAAAATTTGATACATTCTGTAAAGGTTATAGCATATGTATAATTATGTTTAATATAGGCTAAAGTAATAAAAGGCCTAATTCGTTAGAATTGTATTTGAATAAGCAAGAATTTGACTCTTATTACCAATACTAAATGCAAACATTTATTTGTTTTTACTCAAAATATTTTTTGTAAAACATTTAAGCATTAATATTATCAGATTTACTTGTATAATAAATTTACTAGGTTTTCAAGTCAACCAGGAGCACTGTACAGCTGTTTCATCCTTATTTGGAATTATCAGCAACGCATACCTTTCAAGTTTTACACACAGATAAACTTGAACCCACGTCCTATCTGGTGTCAGGTCAGCGCCTTAAACCACTGAGCTAGTGAGAAAACCCTTTCACTAGGACTTTACCATATAAGTCCTTGCATACTGCCAGGTTTAATAACCTATATAGTACTTGAAAGATATGCGCTGCTGATGATTCCAAATAAGGATGAAACAGCTGTACAGTGCTCCTGGTTGACTTGAAAACCTAGTAAATTTACTATACAAGTGAATCTGACAATACTAATATAACATTTCTAAAAACAAATAATCCCTTAAAAACTTATTGTTAAATTTAAACATTAAACCTGAATATATATATATATATATATAAGTTTTATTATAATAATATGAATAATTTATTACTTTTCCCGACATGAGCAATCGTATAACCAACACAACCGAATTTACACATTCGTTAATCGTTTCATTCATTTCAGCCTTGTCATTTGCTTCGTCCGTATTGTGGTTGGCATCGAGCCCTTGATTTTTTGTTCCATTTGTGTCAGTTTGCATCATAGGCGACTGGGTCAAATAGATTTTGTTTGCATTCAGTTGAGTTTGGGCCATTCCATTAGCACCACAATTGGTGTAAGGATGTGGATGATAATGACGTAGCATACTAGGCGGTGCCGATGTTGGTTGCATCAAGCACAACGATTCGGAATAATTGGGATAAAACGAACTGATTGTTGGCGAACCAAAAGGATTGGGGCCAGTTGGCGAGGCTAAAAACAAGTTGGGATTAATGTTGGGCAAATTGTCGAATGTCAGTTGGTTGGGATGGACGAAGCTTGACGGCAGGTGGTTCGAATAGGGCAACAAACCCATGCTGTTGTGATTGTGAATAAGATGATTGGTCATTGGCAGGCGGAACGATGGAACAAGGCTTGCAAGAGCCATTTGAACAAGTTGTTTATCATATTAACAAATTGGGATAAACCAATTTAGAGCTATTTTTTAACATTTATAAAAAAAAAAACATTAATTATAACATAAAGAATGTTAATAAATAGTTGGTTTGGTGCTAAATAAAATAAAAGTTAGTTTAAAAATTGTCTGTTTGTTTTTTTACATACCTGAACGTAATATTATTTTGATTTAGTAATTTACCAACTTATTGTTTTTAACATAATACAAGTAGAAAACCTATTATACCCCTATGTCGATAAACAAAAATTTTGATTTTATTACTAGTAAAAACATCGGAAATAAAAAACAAAAAAATAAAGACATATTGTATAAAAAAGTAATTAATTAATTATTATTAAAGAAAAATAGAACTTTTATTAAAATTTAAAACTGACTCCATTTTTCTTTATTCTGGCAATGTTACTAGATTGCTCCTATTTAACATACGTGATAATTATAAATATAATGTAATCATTGAAATTATTATAATTAAAATAATAAAATATTATTGATAGTTTAACAATTAAGAGTTATACCACAATTCCAATACTTAATTATATACAAACATTAATAATAATTGTCCAACATTTACATATTATTTGTATATTATAAATATGTTGAAATTATTAATTTTTTTAAAAATCTTGTATCTAATTTAGTTAATATAATACAATTTTATTTAAATTTATTTTATCAAATTTTGGATAAATATAAAATATATAAAATATAAAATACACCAACCAATAATATTTTTTTGAAGATTATTTACATTTTTTAATATATTTATTCTTCGTAAATATAAGAAAACCGGTTTAGTGCTTATGTTTCAAGTGTTCATATGTATAATCGAAATTTAATTAATTACAATCTTTAATAAAACAAATTGTTTATGCTGGTTACAATTGATAAATATTTTAGCTTACTTATGGTTATTATATATATATATATATAGCAGAACTTAAGTTTAAATACAAGTATATTTTTGTTCAAAATAACATTTTTTTAAATAAACAACATTTTACCAAAAGTATTATATATATCTTTTTATTGTGCAATAATTTTATAAAATAAAGCTACTGGTAATAAAAATTACGTTGTTAACTGGGCTAGATGTCAAGTACACATGAAGTTGAGTCATTAATAAAAAGCAATTAGTTTAAAAATTATCTGTTAATGTAGTTAGTTATTGTTTGAACAGGATAATAGACGATTACAATTACAGTATTTGTAATTTTTCCTCTTTTTTATGTTATTTTTTATTTTTTTATGCGGAACATTAATTTCTAGTTAGTAAACAACCAAAACAATGGTACTATCTAATTGAGCATGTTAATCGCTAATTGGAAGCAAATGATTTTTCTTATTTACCAAATAAAGCTAAATAAAACATATAAAATTTTAATCTATTGGTGTAAATTTATAAAAATATTTTATAAAAAAGTTTGTCGAACAAAAATATGTACATTTTAAATTTATGTATAATCCGCACCCTTGTTTGAAAAATTCCATACTGTTAAAGTTGTACGTATTATGCATAAAGTTTTACAGTAAACCAATATAAATATGTTTATTAATAGTAATTTGCATTTTTATACGGTAATTATTATATTTTCTATATAAATATATACCAAGATGGTTTAGTGGTAAAACGCTAAACTTGAATCTGAGTAGGAATGGGTTCAATTCCTACTAACGACACTAAATGCAGGCCTATGTTCGATTTTACTGAAACATTGTCCACTGTTGAAAGATGTTTCTCGTAAAACACTTAAAGTATAAAAATGTTTTTTTTCTAATTTGTAACAAGTTATATAAAAAATTGAGTTTTTATTTTTGATTACTAAAAATATTTTATTAGTTCTACGGTTTAAAATTAAAAGAAGTTGAATACAATTTTTAAAAGTGCTCGTTACTTTGTTAAATAAAATAAATAATTAAAATTAACGGTTTTTATTTAACCAAAAAATAATATATGTATTGCTAAATAAAAAAATCATATTTATTAAAGTAATAAATTATTAGTATTATTTTTATAATACAATTTATATTATATGTAATATTTGTATAAAACGTATATGGTTTGTTATAAAATTATTTTAAAAATTAGCAATTATTATTATATAATTGATTTATATATTCGAAATTCTTTTCAATCTGAAGAACGTAAATCAACACACAATTGTGTTGTATAATTTTATTTTAACTTTTCCAACATTAAAATTTCTGGATGTCAAAGACTAAGCTTTTACGTTTAATTCTGTTATTATAATCGTGCTGTTTTTATTGTTAACATTAATTGGAGTCCTCTGGTTATGTCTTTAGTAATATATTTTAAGGACCAGGGTGCTAACCTTGCGCTGAATTATTTATCTTCATTCAACCCATTTTGTAACATTTTTACTTGTTTTATGTTTTTAAAATAATTAAAATAAACAACTATTATTTTTGTTTGACAAAATTTTTTTATAGGCTACAAAATAAGTTTACACATATTCCACATATGCGTTTTTTAGCAACTGTCTACAAACATTATCAAAGCCGTTTGACTTTCCATCAGAATAATGTTTTTGTCAACACAATATCAATATGCCTTCATATGTTTTTCTAACCTTTTTCCTTTTACTTAGCGACTAATACAAAAATTTGAATATACTGTTGTGCATTTAATTTAGGATTCTTTTAAACTGGAATAGAGAATGCATCATCCGAATTTACAAGGTCACAAGTAATGATGTTTGTTTTTAAAACTGAAAAATTAATAAAAATCGATAAAAAATTTAAAACAATTAAATTTTTAATAATGTAGATCACTGGTTTTTATTTATTTAAACTTATCTAATTAATATGTATTTTAGTTATTTATGATTTATAATAAGTTAGTCACATTTTTGTATTATTGTAAAACATGTTTTTATAATAAATAGCTTTATAAGAAAAGTAAGTATCATAACTGCATGCAACATCTGTAATAAGTTAAAAGTTTAATTACTAATTAATCAATCAACAGCAGTATATAATAAACAACAAAAATAATAATGTATATATAAAACATTATTTATTACTTATTAATGCAGTTTATTCCAAGTCCGATTAAAAAGTAGGAAACGTTGGAGAATACAGTTAACAACCTGGATTATTTAAAGTAGGTTGTAAAAAATACAACACAGGGACGCTATTTTATAAAATTGAGGCAAAAAAGTTTAAACAAAATTTTAATGACACGGTTTAAGAAAATCCAAATAATAACTAAATTTTAAATGAATTACCAGAAATAGCGTGGTTTCTTTATGCTTTATAAAAAGAAAGAGTTGAAAATAAATTATATATATATATATATATATACACTTTAAACCAAAAACCTAATTTACTCTTAACAAGTCTTGGAAGTCTAATTTCTAATTGGTACTATTATTTCTGCAATTATACAATCTCTATTGTTATTCACAGAAGTCTAATAATTCTTATATTTGGCATGTTGCATGTTTTACCATCATATTACACCGTAGAAAGCTAAATTTGCCAATGTTTTACACCAACTGCTTTTACAAACATTCTAAAACGTCCAAAAATGTTTTAATGTTTAAAATTATGATATGTACATTATAAAAATACCAAAACAAAGTGAATAATACAAAGGCATTTTAAAAAATTTGTTAATATAATGTTTGATGACTAATTTAATAAGTATATTAGAAGACAATTGCATGTATGATTAGTTAATTTTTCTAAAAACTAAAATGTTTAGATGCATTCAAATAATTGATTTAAAATTATTGTAATAATAGAATAATTATAGTTACATTATAAATAATTGTTATTATTTAATAACCGTCGTTTTTTTATTTACTAAATATAAATAAATATCAAAGTGTAAACAAAAATAATTAAAATAACTATCAAATAAATTATTTATTTTCTAAAAATAAACAAAAGTATATTGTTAAATTTATAAAAAAATATTTGTAACCTTTATCAAAAGTGGAATGTCAAAATTGTTCTACAAATTTTAAAGTCTAACAAATATGTATTTTTGTTAAATGTAATTTATTAATGGGCATACTAAATAAACAAAACAGTTGTAAAAATGTACATGGAAATGTGGATTCAATAGCAATAACAACATCAATAAAATTTATAATACTGCCACTACTAATACAAATAATAATAATAATAATAATAATTTGTAATAATTTAAGTTTTTTTCTAGCAATACAAGTCAAATGCTGTTTACTAATTAAAATTGTTTTTGATAATGTAAAATATTTTCAAAGAAAAACAAGAAATACAATACAATACAGTAAAATTCCAAAAAATAAAATTTATTTTAAAATTTTTTGTAAATTACAAAAAAAAACATTAATATAGTTTTAATATTTTAGATTATACAATGCCATTTAATGGCAGATTGTAAAAAGTTAAATAAAATAGAAAATAAATTATAAAAATTGTTATTAGTGCTAAAATAAACGATTTCTTCAAGAAGAAAATTAAAATTTTACTAAAAACAATCCAAACAGCAAAACAAAATGATGGTATTAAAAAGTTGCGACATTTATATTAGAATTTGTTAAAATACAATAAACGCTTTCAATTAACCTACAAAAATTCACATTTTTAAAACGTAGTGAATTTATTTTAAATACAAATTTATGTACAACATTATATTAAAAAATTTAAATTTAATTTTTTATATATACATATACACAGGTATTGCTCCTATACTATTTTGTTTAAATACAATATTATAAAAGAATTATATCTATTTTGCATGTATTTATTATATTTGCTTTTGCTTGTACTTTTAAAATATTAAAAAAATTTAATTAAAAGTATGTATATATATATATATATAAATATTAATTTCCTATAAACTGCTAATGTAGTAGAATTAGTAAACAAAAAAATTAAGACAAACAAAATAAATATTTATTGTAATAATATATTTTGTAAAAAATACGGTAAAAATAGTTATTTGTTCAAATTGAAGGGAATAAAATGTATTTATACAATAATTAGTAACTTTTTGAAGAGGAATGAAAAATCTAACACGGTATAATTTTTACAGTATTTATTATAAAATATAGAGAAAATTAACATATAACCTGATAATTGACCTTGTGCAAACCTAATTTTTAAAAGTTTAAGCAACTATTTAATCTGTCTATATATATATATATATATATATATATATATATATATATACGTTTTTTAAAAACGTCAATTATCACAATTTATTCTTAAAAAATGACATTCAATAAATTTTTGCCATAATTGGTATTTATTTAGAAATAACTGGAATAATATATTTTGACATGGCAAAAACAAATATAAGGACAATGTTGGTAATAAAAATATTCATTTGCATTGATATAAGGTATATATATATATATATTATATATATATATATATATATATATATATATATATATATATATATATATATATATATATATATATATATATATATATATATATATATATATATATATATATATATACTGTTTACAAAACAAACTCTGACAATGGAACTTTAAAAAAGTAAAGATATGTTCACATTAACGATACATTGTCAACCAAAAGTTTTAAAAGCATATAATGTAGAATAAGTTAATTACATATTAGTTTACCGACAAAATGTGTTTGTTTATCAGTGGAAACAAATGTCTAACTTTTATGCACATTTAATCACATTTAATCATAGGTATGTGAAAATGTTACCAAAGTGTTTGTTGGTTGCTAAGCAGTTACTATTACTTCTAAAAAGCTTGATTTCTTAAACAAAAGTTTCAAACAGGACTATTTTAGTTTAAAATATGTGTAAATTTAAAATATTACTTTTTCAAGTTATTTAAAAAATTTGATTTGTTTCTTTTTGTAAATAAAAATGTTTGTTAAATACATAATATTAACCGCATTTTTATAAAAAAAATTGTAGTTAACATTATAATTACTTACCATTTTGTTAATTATCAAAACTATAATGTAATCAAGATGCCCAAATTTTTTGAAAAATTTAAATTATTAGGGTATAGCTATTTGTAATTATATCCCAAAATTAAAAATGAAATCTATTAGTTATTGTGAATTGTGTAATAAGGAAATAACAATTATATAATTTTTTTTAAACATAATCCATTATGTACTTTTAGAAAAGCTAAACAAAGGCCTGCGTTTAGTTCCAGAGATAGAAATCGTTCCAAGCTAAAAACTCTACCAACTAGACCAACCGGACACATAAATCAATATTATTGTCACTGTTAATATTATTATTAATATTATTTTTATTTTTATTATTATTATATCTATTAATGGTTTCCAAAATTGTACTATTATTTTATTAGTATAATCTTATCATTTTAGTATTTTATAAAATATTTTAAATAAAAGTATTATTACAAAATGTTTTTTATAATACTTATTGTTCAAAAATTGATTAACGTGTACAAAGTCTATCATCGAGTACTTTAAACATTTCAGCAATTTAATGCATTACTGTTATATTACCACTTGGTAAATGTTTTTTAAAATTTAGTCAGATACAAAGTTTACCGTAAAAACTTTTTAAAATTTAAATTATATTTAACAGTTCAATGTAATTTAATATATTTAAACATAAAATTTATTAATTAAAAACTTTGTGCACTTAATATTAGGTTATAATTAGTAATTATGGTCGAAGTATTTACTTATAGTCACATATATACACAAATTTAATACCACGCATGTATAATTTTGACTACGACACTGTTTTTACCAACTTTGATCTAACAAAGTCTAAACCTGCGTTCATAAAATTTGATTAAACATATACAAACAGGAAAAAATCGCCCTATATACAATTTAGGTATTTGTATTTTAAAATAAATAATTATTTTTTATACACTATAAAAATTGATTTTGTGCAAAAACATTTCTGTTTAGTTATTATGAAATTTATTTTTTATACAATACAGAAATTTTAATTTTTTTACCAGAAAATTTATTTATTAAGTTTATATATATATATATATATATATATATATATATATATCATAAAACAAATATAGAAAAAGTATTATTAAACTACAAAATGAAACAAGATACGTTTGTAATACAAACATTTTAGACAATTTTTAAGTATACACAGTTTACATTAATTATTTTAATTATCTATTCTCAAACATTGTTTTATAATTAAATTTGTCTGAGTTTATTCATTTTATAATTACATAGAAATGTTAATCAATATTTTAACTTGCTTATTGCATTAACTAATACATTATTTTTATAAATTTTAGTAATTACTGTTAAAAAGTTGCAGTTATTTTGCGATTGGTAAAATATTTGTACACAATACATTCCCTTATTTCAAAACTTAAATTAAATTATCTACTAATAACTTTAAAAAAATTTTTTTTAAACAATAATTGTTTTACTTAAAAATATAAGGTTCGGTTATTGCATAAAGCCAAAATTTTCGGTCACAACAAGTAAAAACAATTTTTTGGTAATTTTTGTAATGTGTAAAAAACAACTACTTACTTTTTATATATAATTTATAATGTTTTTTTTAATAATTTTTAATAATTTTAATATAATTATCAATATCAATGTGTTAAAGAATTATTTATTAATTTGTTTTACAGGTTAAATGTTAGAATTGTCAGATTCACTTGAATACTAAATCTACTTGGATTTCGTCTACCAGAAGCATTGGACAGCTGTTTCACCTATGTTTGAATTCATTAGCAGTGCACACTTTTAATCTTTTACACGCAAAAGTAAACTCAATCTCTATCTAGTGTCAAATCAATGCCTTAGTTACAGGTGGTTGAAACTAATTGTTGAAGCTAATTACCCAATATCCCCATATATTATACGTTGCTACCGGTTAAACAAGTGAGTGATTTTTTCCACTAAGACGTTGACCATTTAGGTCTCTGACATACTGCACAGGTTATTACTTAAATGTTTAATGCGTTTTTAATAATTGGACGTTTAACTAATTTAAATAGGGATCTTAATTTAATAGCAACTAAAACAGTTAAAGTTTGCTATTCTACTTATTTGGTACAAATATTGACTCGGTCTTACCAAAACAGAAATTACTAAAAGCTGTGCAAGTTGAAAATATTGGTGTTATTGTAATCATAACTTTCAAAAAGTTGAAAATTATGTCACAATTTTAAAACAAATAGCATTTGTGTTTGCAATATTACATAAAGCATTATAGTTTGTTTGTCATTTCTTTTAATTTTTGATGCTTAAAAAACTATAAACCTACAGAGTAAAATTAATTCTAATATAATTTTTTTTGAATTAATTATAATATAATTTTACGCAGTTGCTGAGTTTTACAATTTTTGTTTACTTATTTCGCATCTAATTTATGCACCAAATATTGACCCCTAGCTAAGTTCAGCTAAATATCCACACAGAGAGACATGATTTGATTAAAATATGAAAATAATTAGATTACAAAAATAAACAACAACAATAATAATAATAATTGTCATTACTAAGAGTTAAATACAAAAGTTGACTTTAACAAAATGTTATTTAATTAAAAATATATATCTATTTAACTCTTGTAAGCAAATTAAACATTTGACTTATTTATAATTTTAAAAAGCTTTTGTTTTAGAGAGTGTTGGGTGTCTAGCAGTACAGCGCTCGACTTGGACTTGAGTGGGCATAAGTACAAACCCTGCTGCCGGCACCACATGCAAGTCCACGTTTGGCTTGGTTAAATCCTATTGAAAAATGGTTTTTGTCAAATATTCAAAACAGTAAAAATAAAAATAAAAACTTTTATAAATAAAAGTGAGAAATTTCTGTTAAAAAAACTTTTGGTTTTGTATTTACAACTTGTGTTTACCTAACACTATGACAATAAACAACTTTTAAATTAATAAATGAAAATGAATGGTTTGTCATTATTTACTGAGACGTGCACAGCAACAACAACAACAACAAAAGTAAATAAATATAAACAACATTTTATTAAGTTCAAACATATTTTTGTTTACAAACTTGAATTTATTAAATTCGATAAACCGCAGCAAATTGGAATGACTCTTATGCGAAACGATTAACTATGAAAACGAATGTCAAGGCAAAGGACAACACGCTAAGAAAAAATTATATTAGACACATTTGTTTATCAACAAAATGGGCAAACGGTTATTTCGACAATCAAGTATTATTTTCTAATGCTTTTAAAAAAACAGTTGTTATCTCATTTATGAACTTTAAAATAACAATAATAAATACTAAATAACAAAGTCTGTTTTTATGTAATAAATTGGAGTAAATAATGAATATTTGTAAACAAATTAATGCTTACAACTGTTGTAACCGTTAAGGATTTTATTTAGAATAATAAACACTTAATAATAAAATTGTTAGAAAACAAAGAAAATATTATATTTGAAAATAACCCTTGATTGGAAAATATTAATGCAAAGATTATTTGTTAAATAACGTGTTTTTTTGGCAAAACATTGCTTAACATGTAATCAAAAATATATATAATGTTTGTTACTTAAATAAACTATTTTAAAATTATAACTCTTAATGAAAATACTAAAAATATTCAGATTATTATAAGTAAATAATCCTTTTTATCTTGTTAGCTATAATCGTATTAATTAAAAATGATAAATAAAATATATTATATTTATTCTATATTTGTTTAAAAGTATATATATTGTAAAACTCAGTTTAAAATTAATAGCTTTATAATTGTAATTATTTAGTGCAATTTGCATAAATTTATAATAATTAATGTAATATTATTAATTTATAAGCTCAATTTCATTTTTAAAACATTACTTAATACTTTAATTTTATATTTATTAAACACAGTATAATATTAATTAAAAATAAAATAAATAAAAATTGATATATTTAATAAACAATTACTTTTTAAATCTTAATCTTCTGTTGATAAATAGTTTTTTAGATAATTATAATTATGATAACGCTTGTAAACTCTAATTGTATCTGTAAAATATCACAACTACAAATTCAAATATATTGTTACTCAAAATAAAAATGTTTATTTGAAAATTAGTTAGAAATTAATAATCTTGTAAATAATTAAATAAAAGTTTAAAATACATTGTTAAAATAATGTTGAAATAATTTTTCATTACATACAATAATATTAGATTTTGTTAAAAATATTAAAAAAAGTTTACTAGATAAATTATATTTTAACTTAAAAAATTGAAATAAACTAGATATTTCGACTTAACATAATTTGCAAAAACAATAGTTATGTTTTATTGTTTTAATTTGTTAAACAATAATTACTTTTTGACATGATTTTATAGAAAAAGAAGCAGCAACTTAAAAACCATTAATAGTTTTGTTACCAAAAAAGGTATCATTTAGAACAAACTTTTAACAAACTTGACTTCAAACGTTTTAAATTAGCCTATATTTGACAAACCTTTTATTACTTTAGTATTTGATGCGAATTATATCAAATACCTAAAACAATATATTTTGATTTTGATTTAAAATTACCGTGTTAGCTGAAAAGTAATACGCACACAAGAAAGTATAATTTGCTTTTAAAAAATGTTTTATATTTTATTTTAAAGCAATTAAATTCAACCCAATCTAAATTTGCTTTAATTATTTAAACGTTTGAATTTTAACATATCGCAGACTAAAATAAAAAACATTTACTAATCTAAAGGTTTATACTTAACAGTATTAAATCTAATACGCTTCAATATTTTTTGTATAATAAAACAAAAATCCACAATTATATTAGTTTGAAGTAAAATTAATTAAACTTATCTTAACAACTTAACCAAAAGTACAGCAAAGCACTTGAACCAAATCTATATATATATATATATATATATATATATATATATATATATATGTTTTTATTTTTTATTTTCTCTAATATTAAATAATTTAAAAATTTCCGTTTTCAAATTTTGTGTTTACTAGAAACGTTTAACCTGCCAAATAACGTTATTTGTGGTAACTTCTTCAAGAGGTAATTTAAAAAAAAAGGTTTCACACAATTTCGAAACATTACCATTTTAAATGTTTTTAATTAAATGTTGAAATACTGGAAATATATTTTATTAAATTTATATATTTTTTAAATAAAAAAACAGTTTATATTTTTACTGCCAGCATGTTTGCTCAAATTATGTAAAACAAAATTAACATGTACATTGGTAGACAGAAATATCTCAAGTATTTTGATACAAAAATTATTAACTTAAATTAAAGCATTTTTTATATTTAAATTTGAATAATATTAGCAATATAGTAAATTCTAAATTATGTTATTTTGATTAAGTAGACTACAATTTTGATAAATTATTATAGCAACCATAAATAGTATTTAGTTAAAAGCCAAATACACTAATGTTTATTGCAATAAAGTTAGTTTTTCACAAACTTTGAATTTATAAATATTTTCAATTGTATGTTTATGCCAATTTTAATAAAGTGATTTTTAATAAAAATTATATATATATATATATATATATATATAACATATTAAACATTATATATAACCATGACGTATTACAGTTTTAAAAAATCGATAAAAGCTAAGCGAAATGTCAACTTTAACATTAAATTCGTTTGAAATAAACGCATTAAATGCAACAAATCATAAGTATTTTACTACAAAATACATATTGTATATACAACGTTTAATTATTAAACGTAATAAGATTATATAATCATTTGGGCTTAACTTGGATTCGACAGGTTTATTGGGTAAACATATTTATTATACACGATCTAATGACAACTAAATGCAAACTAAACGTTCTATGTCAATTTTTCGAACTTTTTTCTAAGATATATATATACAATTTAAAGTTAGTCAAAGGTGTAAATTAAATATTACAACCCTACTTATTTTGAGAATTGACAAATTCAAAATACCTTGTTAGTGTTTATCGGTTGTACACAGAATTTTCGCATGAAATTTAAAATAGAGAATTTTTGTAACTGAGTTAAAAATTAATTATTGTAACAGGATACAACTATAAATTAATAAACATGATCTTAAAGAAATATATTATTATATTTTGTATATTGAATATTAAATAAATATTAAATAAAGCAGCAATTATAATATACGTTAATTATATTTTACACGGTTCAATTATATTAAAATTATATTCCTTTTAATTAATTTAAAAAATAATTGAATCCGAATTTTATTTATTTAAACATATATTAAACAAAACTCACAAATGTTTTTCCAAAATACAATGATTGTTAGTTTGGTTCACACTTGGAATATTTGTATATATGTTCAGAAAATTTAAGCAATAGAATTCCAAAATATTTGTCAAACCGAAGTCATGCTAAAAATCTAATTTATTTGCATTGTTGAAAATTGTTTAAATGTTTGATTTAAAAACAATAAAGTATGTTTCACTTTCACTTAAAAACCATTGTTTCTAGGCAACTTTAAGTAAAAATAAAATCATAAATAAGTATGTTTTTAACCAAAAGTATGATGTCAAAATATTTTCGATTTGCCCTTAAATTTGTTTATATACGGCACAAATGTATGATTAGCGTGAGTGTTTTTAAGATATGTCTGTATGTGTTAGTTTCGTATATAAAATGTTCATAACAAGCATAACTTTATATATATATACATCACTGTACAAAAATTAAAAGAAACAATTGTTTAAAATGAGGACAAAGCAAATACAGACTACGGAAATTTGACAGTAAAAAACTGCCTGTGCATAAATGTACAGATAAAGTTTTTGCATTTTTTTATCAAGAAAAAACAATCTTTCTTCAAATTAATTTTAAAAGGTTTTATCATATACCATTTTAACATCACGGAATTCACTTTAAATTATCAAAATGCTTTTTAATTATCCGAAAAAGCAAATTGTATTTCTTAGTTAGTTGCACTTTATGCGCATTGCAATAACTGCATTTTTGTACTATATGTTCAATAATAATTAGTCGAAATATTAATAATAGGTTTAATATAATGAAAACGACATTAGTATTGTTTTAAAAATTTACACAAATAACTAAATAAATTATATATAAAATCAGCTTTTAAAGCATCAAACAACAAACGAGTAATTGTTTACAACACTATAAAGATGTATATAGATGAAGATAACACATTTATGACTATGACATGATTATTATTATTATTATTATTATTATTATTATTATTATTACCGTTATTATTATTATTATTAATATTATTATTATTAGTATTACTTTGATTATTAATATTATTATTACCGTTATTATTATTAATATTATTATTATTATTATTATTAGTATTACTTTGATTATAAATATTATTATTACCGTTATTATTATTATTAAAATTATTATTATTATTATTATTATCTTTGCCGTTATTATTATTATTATTAATATTATTATTAGTACGATTGTTTTTATTATAATGATTATTGTTATTATTACTACTATTATTAGTATTATTATTACCGTTATTATTATGATTATGATTATTATTGTTATTATTATTATTGTTATTATTATTATTGTTATTATTATTATTATTATTTATTGTTTAACTACTTCAGTCGACCTTTTAATATTAGTTACATTTTGAATAATACATTAATGATTTTCGTAAAAACTAAATCACTTTTGGTATATCAAATTCTGAACAACAATTTAATTTATTTACAAAGTTTCAATTCTTAAATATTTTCTTTTATTATAAATACATTTGTTTTTCAATGTTAACTGTTGTGATTATTTAATATAAATTTAAATTAATTACAATAGTGCCATTATATTTAACTTTATGGAAAACATTTTTTATAATCAAAAAACACTTTTTTCAAATAATGCTTTTAAAAATTGTTGTTTTGCGTTGTTAAATCTGATAATATTTTAACAGTATATATATATATATATATATATGTATATATATATATATATATATATATAAATATAAACTTTTTAATTTTGTCTAAAAATTGCATTATAGTTTAGAACATTAACATATTAAACATTGGAATTAACAGTGACAAGTATTAAATTGGGTTTAATTAATTTAGTATTAGTAATGTAAGTCAAACCCATCTCTATCAGACATGTCCAGTACTTTGGATACTACTACCAACTCTGCACATTTTGTTGTAAACGTTAAATTACAATTGACAAATAATTATGTTATAATAATAATAATAATAATAATAATAATAATAATAATAGTAATAATAAAGTGCTTATTTGGAAAAATGCTCAACGAAATGTTTAAATTCAAAAAGCTTTTTTTGCTTATATTGTTACTTTAAGACCTATTCTGAAAACATGTACTGTTGTACATTAATCAAACTATTTGTTGCTAATTATTTATTAGTGTTTATTTTTATTATTTACCTGTTACTTAATATTGTTAATAATTGTTTCTATATTTCTTTTTCTATGCTGTAATGTGTTGTTATTGTGGGCCCTTATTTAGCTTTAAAAAGCGTACGCTTAAAGTAAAATATTTCTAATAAAGTTTAAATATAATTAATAATAGAAAAGAAATATATATATATATATATATTGTTTGTCTACGGTATATATTTGTATTAAATCTCTTTTATACTTACATTTAGTTAGATTTCATATATCATTTACTATAGATTGAAACGTTAACAGCAAAATGAATAATAATAATAATAATAGTCATAAAAACTATTATTACAAACTTAAAATATACTTTGATACGCAAATTGCAAATTCAAATAATGTAGTGTAAAAAATAGCGTTTCAAATCTAAATTAATCACAAAATGTTAATTCTATCTTGAACCTACATTAACTTTTAAACAGCAAATAAGTTTGTGTTATTAAAAAACGTAGTTAATCTTTTATTATTTACCTTTATAATTATAATTTTCACATATAAACAGTATAAACTTTTTAATTGCTTAAAACATTTCTTAAACAATAGTTTTGTAGGATTATAAAATTATTCTTTTTTATACTAAACTCTATAAACGTTAATTATTTAAATTTATTAAAAAACTTAACTTTTTATTTATATAAAATGTCACTAAATAATATTTAGGTCAATTCTAATTAAGCGTTGTTGTCCTTAGACAACAAGAAACATTTCTAATTTGACGATATTTTGTTGTTTTTTTACTGCATTAAGATATTTAAAACTTTTTTTTCTGAAAAATAAAGTTTGTAGTTCTATATTTTTATTTTCCTTTACTTTTAACGGACTAGTTTTTGCTAGATTAATTGAACAACATTGTAAAATCCTGTCTAAAATCTGACAGCAAATGAAATGTTCAAACTATGGCCATTGATGTACAATTTGCATATACATGTTTGCTTAATATCAAATTATTTCAATGTGGATATAAGAACACATATGCAGTACATACATTTATATCCACTGGTAAAGTGAACCGAAGAGTGTACCTTTGGAATAGAATAAAACAAAATTAACTACGAAATTAGTTTAATGTATGTTACTTCGTTTTATATCAAAAATTATTTTTATTTAATTACATGAAATAAATTTAATAATTTATATATTTATTTAAAATATTGTCAATGTTTATAGTTAAAATTATATAAGTATTACAAATATCAACGTATGTTATAATTATAGCATTATTATTAATGCGTTTATAATTTTACCACTCTAACAATTTTTTCCTTCATTGAAAAAGAAGATTGATAAAGCGCAAGTTTGTTAAATAACATGAATATAATAAAATTTATGTAACTTTTCTTAAATAACACTTTTTTTAAATAAATTCATGTGTAGCCTAATGTTTTTAGAAAAATTAGACACTGGAAAAAAAACTACTAAAAAAATTTCATTTAAGTATCTTGGTAACAAATACAAGTCAGTTTACTATTAAATTTTGGTGTAACAATTCCAAAATATACATTGTTGCATAACTTAATTTTGAAAACCTGTTAATAATGATGTGTAAAAGTAGTCATTATTTAAAAATCTATTTAATCTAATAACTTAACTTGCTAATTCAATAATTACTGCCCTCAAAAAAAAAAGTATAATTAATCTTCTAAATATTAGATTTTAATATTTTTTTTATTTCTGCTTAATTTTTTTATTGAAAACATATTGTAAATTAAAAACTAAAAAAATTTCTTTAAGTTTTACTTTAAAGTATATATATATATATATATATATATATATATGTATATTGCAATTTGTATAACCTTTATAATAATTAGTAATTTGTAAATTTATAAACATAATATAGTTTTTAAGCAGATAAATTAAAATCTATGTTTACCAAGGACATAATTAAATTACCTAGTACCTTAATTAAAATCAGAATTTTTAAAATATAGTTCACTGCTTTCTATCGTATAATTTTTTTGATCGAATAACATTTTACAATTATATTTACAATAATATTTGTTGACTGAATTATTCTGTAACATGATGTAACTAGATATTAAATTTTTTTTTTAAATAATGTTGAAAAAAATAGGAAAATGAAGTTTTTGTAACTAATTAGGATAAAAATTTAAAATACATGCTTAAAATAATTTTACTTTTTTCAATGTATAAAATATAAAATAATACAATAACTTATTTTTTTACACTAATATAATGTTTATTATATTATTATATTATACGAACCCCTTTTGCTTTAAAAAATGAGCATGGGGCAATTAGACAACAATTACAGCTAAAAGTAACAACAACAAAGTCTCGTTATTCAAAGAAAACACAAAACAATAAAATGTTTCCATGTATTTGAACATTCTGCCAAACGGTTTAGCTTGCTTCCATAAAACATTCATTTCAATTAGATCTTCTCCACTACTTCTTAGCCAAGATCCTGTGGTCTACCAACCTTTCTTTTATCATTTTCGTTTCTCAATTTCAAAACCTTTCTTGTTGGTATTTCAAGAGGTAAAGGTAGAATTTGACTAAATAATTTTTTTCGTCGAATTGTAATGATGTCATGTAGTGAACAAAAATTAGTTCTTCTCATGATCTCATTATTTAAAATTTGATCGCGCCAGGTAATCTTTTTAAGTATTTCTAAGACATCCACCATCTTATTAATTTTTTTTTAGTTCATTTTCACATTTAACTACCACATATTGCAGTAGGAATGATTAATAATGCGTACAAAAAACGTTTTGTATTCAGACAAATGGAAGAACATAGCCATATTAATTTGAGTCTATGGAAAACTGACATTGCCTTTCCAAGTCTGGATTTAACATTAATTTCGGTTGTTCCGTCTTACCATTGATGCTTCCCAGATATTTAATGAAATCAACAGTATCAATATTTGATCCACTAATTTTGATGGGTAAATAATTGTTTGACTTGGTGCAATTAATCCGTAAACCACAACGAGAACTGATATAATTGAGACATGTTGTCACATTTTGCATCATTTCTGGAGTTTCACTAAGAAGATTAATATCACCTGCAAAATTCAAATCTGTTAATGTGCCATGGTTTGATTTAATACTATTAGACAACATATTTATGCACCAAATCATAATAAAATCAATTACCAGAAGAAACAAAATTGGTCACAAAATACATCTTTGACGTACGCCGGTAACAATTTCGAACACAATAACCTAAAATTTGGTGTAAAGAACGGATAATATTTACATACTTCAACAGTCTTCCGTAAAATTTAACGATTTTTTACAAAGATTTTTAATAAATACTGTCAAAAGCTTTTATAAAAATAATATACTTGATTGCAAGTAAATGCTAAACTTCTATATTTTTTTCAATAAATTACGGAGGGTGAATATTTGTTCAAAACCCTGCTTGTTGTTTTTGAGAATGTTTATCTACCGCCTTACTTAAACGGTTTTAAATTACTTTGTAAAACATCTTACCAGGAACAGACAATAAAGTTATTCCGCGCCAATTATTACAATCGTTTAGATTTCCTTTTTGGGAAGATAAACAATTACTCCTTGGTCATTATGCCATATAAGATTGAATAAATGACCAAATTCGCATGCTACAACATCACCTCCATGTATGAGCATCGGTACAGTTATCTCGTCAAGTCTTCCTGCTTTGTTTTTTAACTTTTGAATTGCATGGATCACTTTAATTACAGAAATGTCATTAGTACATATTTCCGGATTTTGAATCACATTCATATCTTTATCATTATTATAATTTATGAGAATATTTGGCATGAGTTGATTAAGTAATTATTTAATATGCTTTACCCATATAGATAATTGCTCATCATCTATTAGAAGTAAACGACTATCTTTTCTTTAATTGGAATATCGGAGTTTTTTCTAACTCCCGACAGTTGTTTTATAATTTTATACAGAGTTTTGGAATTATTTTTGCTGCTGCTTTATCTGTTTCTTTGCATTTGTTTTCTAACCAATCATTTTTAACTTTGCGGCAGTTTATTTTTTAACCTGTTTATCTAAAGTTCTATATTTATTATCAAATATTTTCCATATAACAGGATTGTTAGATTGATCGCTTTCCAATTTTTTTTCTGAATTTAATTAACTTCCAGGAGACTGATAAAATTTATTGTTTCTTTGTAGAGCGACATCTTCTACCCAGCACATCTGCTGCACAGTCTGTAATTGTTTGATGAAACAATTTCCATTAATCATCAAACTTTTCTACCTTTTTCAGATTTTGAAATGTATTTTTAAAGGAATCGTAAAATTGATTTGAGACATTTGGCTTCTTAAGCTTCTCACACGAAAATGAATGTAATATTTTGTGGTTTCTATTGTCTTTAATTTTAAACAAAATTTTCTAATAACAAGATTGTATATAGAACCAACATCTGCACCGCGATATAAACGTACATCTTGCAATGAAGATTGCCATTTTGTACTAATACAAATATAGTTAATCTCGTTTGTTGTTTTTTCGTCTGGAGAAACCCACGTTGTCTTGTGTATATTTTTATAAGCGAAAAATTTGTTTTCAACACTCATCCTATAATGACCGTTTTGTGTCAACAACCTATAACCATTATTATTTATGTTATCAGCATAGCCATGTGGTCCAATATTTGATAAGTACCCAGATCTCTCCTTGTTTAATTATACTTTCAAATCACCGATCAATATTTTAATCTCTCTTTTTGAAACATCATTTAACAAACTTTGTAACTGATCATAGAAAACATCTTCTTGGTTCTCCTGAGTAGCCTCAATAGGGGTATAGACTGGTACAATTGTTACTTTTGCAAATCTGGTGTTGAATCTGGCTAAAATGATAAAGTCGCTAACGAGCTTATATCCAATCATAACTTTAGCAGTGTTTTTATTCAACATACTACCAACTTTATTAATGTAATGTTCTTTATGTCCAGAATATAAAATTGATTTATCTCCACTCTTGAAGTGACCTTGGCCATTCCATCGCATTTCGCTAATACCCAAAATATCTAAGTTGTACTTTTTATTTGTTGAAGGACTTGTTCTAACTGTCCCAACAATGGTTAGGGTTTTGGCATTAAAGATTCTGCAAATCAATGATTGAGCTTTCTTTCGGCTTTCATTCAACCCTGTCATCTGTGCAACTCTGTCATCCTAATACGTGCGATCACGTGTGTTCCAGAATGGCGTTCTCTTATTGTTTCCGGAGCAGTATAATATTTTTACAGAGGCCAGGTTGCTAACCTTGCGCTCAAACCCTCCTCTTTTATCTAGGCTAGGGACTGGCTAAATTTAATCATTTCTGGAGTTAAATGTTTTGGGGCAATTTAATTTAATAAAAATAAACTAGTTTTGAGATTTGTAAAATATAATTCGCAAAATGTAGTTATTGGATATTAAAAAGAAAAATAAAAAGTTTTAACCTTTTTAGTCATTAAAAGTTTTATTTTGTCAATTTCAAAACAAAAAAAGAATTATAGTTTACTAAAATTGTATTAAATTACTCATAAACTTTTAGCAATTTTGTTTTATGGCTAATTAAACACTTTTTTAAAATTAAAGCTTGGATAATAAAAAAGGATATTTTGTAAAGTTGGCCTTGTGTAAATTTTACTTTTAGTGGCTTACAAAAACCCAAATTTAATAATGTATGGCATTATTTATAAAAGGTATAATATAACGAATTATATGTAATAGCTCAAACAGTAATATTTTTATTGATTCATGCCGACATGTTTTTTTAAGTTGAAATGAAATACACTTGTGTATGAGTCCAATAACAATATCTTATATTATAAATAAAAAATAATTTAAAACTGTATTGAAATATATTTTTGCTATTCAAACATTTTAATATGAGCATGACACAGGTTAAAATAAAAAATGCTACTACTTTACAGGTCAAAAATTAATAACAATTTTTTTATTATAATGAATGAAAGCAGCCATAAACTTATGTAAACTACGCAAACAGCTGTCTGAACTTATTTTTTGTTTCAATTAGCTTGTATAATGTAATATAATATATTTTTAAAAGCATGCCTTTAACTTTATTGTTTTTTAAATAAAAGCAAACTTATATATCTATAAATATATAAATTACATAATTAGATAAAATCAAGCTATTTTTTCTTAAGTTATTATTTATCACTACTTACATTAATATTTATTTTAAATTTTAGTATAGTAAAACAATACGCCAATAAGCATTTGAAAATGAAGGAATTATCTGTCAAAGCCAAATGTTTGCTAAAAATAAGATTATATCTAATTACACTGACAAATTTATTAACCTAAGCGAATAAGTTACAAAAAAAGCCAATTATATTTATATTCAAGTATTTTATGGTGTAAAATGCATAATCGATTTTGTAATTAAAAGAAATTGTATATTTTTTGCATTCTTTACTATTTAGCGTTGTATTTTATGTTGTTAGTTTTACTGAATAGCTGATTATAAAATAGTTTACTTTTAACTCAATTTTTGTTATTATTAATGTATACTAAATACATGTTAGTTATATTTTATAATATATTATAGGAAACAATATTACTTTTTATTCATGTAGTTGGTTAAAATATATTATTAATATAAATGCATTATGTTTGCATATTTGCCGTATTTAGTTTAGTGCTTTAACAGCTTGCTTCTGTTTTCAAATTAAAATAATTAGTATTGATTATAAGATTAACAAATAATAGAGTCAATCATTTTAATGTTAAATTTTAGTTATTATAATACTTATGATAACGTCCTTTAAAAACATGATATCCTAATTTTTAAATTTTTAATTGAATAAAGTAATGTACATATACATACATAATAGGTCAAAATTTACTTTTAATTTAATAATAAAATAAAAAATACCTACTTGGTAAAAAATGCCATGTCTATTGCAAATGAAGTGGGTGGTATTTAATATGATGTAAATAAAAAAAAAACATTTTTAGAATGTAGAATCATAATGCAAATTCAAAAATATTCACGGGCGGCTGTCATTACAACCTTTACTTTTACTTTTGTTTTGATTTACAATAAAAAAGAAAAAATATTTTACAATAACTTTAACTGTAATTAATCAAAAATAATCAATTGTCCTATAATGAAATATTTGGAGTTTTTAGATAATTAATATTCAAGTGTCCAATTGACAATAGTTATAATTAAAATTTATAAAGAAATTAAATAAACAAAATCAAGTAATTATGCAACTACAATTTCAAACAAAAGAATTATTTTGTAAATTAAATGCAAGTGTTTATGTAAACAAGCATACACGCACCACATAATATATATAACCTTTTTATAAACTTTAAATACCACATTATAATAAAAGGTTTTGTACTTTATAGTAAAGAATTTGTACTATTAACCTGTCATTTCCTCCTAGCTTAACGTCACTTATAATTTTATAGATTATTGCAATACAGAAAGACAAAATATAACTAATTGAATGTCATTATTATAAATGTTGCGTATAAAAGTTCAATAAACAATTAGACTGAATATTAATTTTAAATAATTATACACGTTTAAAAACAATTTCGACTTTAATTACTCAATGAACTAGTAAACAAAATAATAGTTTTACTGGTACAACAATAACATTTTTAAAAGATTTAAATTTTTATGTTGTTTAATTAGATAAGAATAAAGTTAGCGAATCTGAAGTTAGAAAAAAAGTTTATTAATATTACAAAATTATGCAGATATATATATATATATATATATATAAATTAAAAAATAGTAATAACTATAAAACATAATTTCAAGGTTAAGTTTTACCTATGAAAGTGTTGTATAAAATAAAAACCTTAAGCTGTAAATTTTATTCTTTATAGTTCAGTGTTCTTGTTTATTTCATATGGCTAAAAACCAATTTGAAACGGATTTTATCTTAAAAAATATATTAAAGTTAAATCCAGAAGACCATTAAAATAGAATCCTGGTAACTTTTTAAGTAGCACTAATCTGTTTAAATTTTTAATTAATTATTTGAGCCTGAATTACAACATGATGCTTTTGAGCATTTGGCAATTAACAAAATCACTAATATAGTCTATTGTTTTTAAAAAATATTAAAAAATTTTTATTTTTAAAATAATGACAATTTAATCTTAATTTAAAAATTATTGACTGTTTATAAGGCCACATTTATTAAATTGTCGTGAGATAAGAGGCTAATCAACAGTAAAGTTGAACAAAAATATATAGATGATATAGATGTTATGTGAAATTTAACGAAGACAATTGCATGTAATAATCTTGTTTGCTATGCGCTTTAAAGTACAGAGGTTTTGTAATATAATGTATAACACATTATTATCTATTTATATGATTCATTCATTTATTACTAAAATATTATTAATGAACAATTAAATCTATTTTCAATAAAGTACTTATTTGTTTTAAAATAAATGTTGCATTTACAGCCATTTTAATAATTAACGCAAAAAATTACAAAAGTATTAAATCTAAATTAATTTGTTATGTCCAATTGTTTCTCGTAAAAATAAATATAGAGAATGAAAAATAATGTCAAGTACCTAATAGTTCATTTATATTTACTTAGAAATATTTATTTAAAAAGGCTGAGTCGGCCAAAATAGCATATTTTAAAGGCTACTTCTATATTAACGTGGATAATAAGTTGAAGTTACATAATTTTTATAATAATTAGCCTATTATTATTTTGTGTGCTTAATTTCATTAAAAATGAACAATAACTAATCCTTAAAATTGATGTGAAACGAACATTCATATCTGCCCTAATTGTGATGTTATAGTAATTATCAAAAATAAACATTTAATTATTCTAATCTATATAAATAAATATAATTTAAAAAAAATTTAAAATAAAAATTGTAAAACAGATAGAATAATTTTTTATTTACGTTTAACCTTGAGATTCCGATCATCCGCTAATTTTGCTTTCTGATTGCATCGTTTGTGAAATGGACAGTAGTGATAAAAAATGTTTTCATCTTACCGAAAATTAATATCGTGTCATTAAAGAATTAAAAAATGAACGATTTTTACCCAAAAGATTGGCAGATTTATACAGAGTTAACCTTTCAACAATTTATCGGATTATTAATGGCCAAAAACCACGAAATTACGATAATGTTGGAAGAAAACGTGTAACGACTACTATAGATAATCAAAAAATCGTTATAGAATTAAAAAAATTATAATAAACCTATTTCAGAAATCAAAAGAAATAGTTTAAACAATCTTACTTATTCTGCGATAATGAACAGAGCAATTGAATCCTGTTTAAATTTATAATTACCAAAATAATAAGCCAATTATTACCAAAAACAAAAGGATGATAGATTAGCCTTTTGTAAACTATGGAGTGAACGACATCTTTGTTATTAGCGTTCTGCATATTATGCCGATGAAACAATGATTCGGGACGAACCATTTGGCTTCAAAAACAAAATGTTGTGTGGGAAGAGTTTTGAAAAACATTCACTCCCGGTTGTTTGAAAGAAAACCCACCCTCGACAAGTAATGTGTTGGTTTGGTATTAAGTATAATCAACCTATCAAATGGAGAGTTATATCTGGTGCCTTAAATATTGAAAAAATTGTTTCAGTCATGAAGGATGTTTTTTACTATGAAATGCAGCACACTTACACGGGAGTTACTACTGTTTTTCAGGACAATGCTCCGTGTCATACGTCCAAAAATGTAACGTTATATTTATCTAAGTTCACTATATTTGCTTTATATTTACATTTAGACAGTAGAGGGGGCTAAAATCAAAAAAGCTATTTTTTACTCAATTGCCACCTAGCAGCTCAGATATCAATGTTATTAAAAATTTTTCAGTATGCTAAGGCGCAACATCAATAAGCATACCGAAATTGAGGATTTATATGAACGTATTCGGTTTGTTGTTCAATATGAGATGAAACAAGAATATACTAACACTCTCATCGACAGCATTCCAAAACGCCTGGATCAGGTTGTTCAAAAAAAAGGCGATCACATAAATTATTTATTTTTTATACTTTCTAATGTCTTTAATCATTTGATAATTGAAAAAATTACATGTAATCCGTATTTTTGTTAATAGTCGTCTTTATAAATCATGCTAATCATTTAACTCCATTTTCGATTTTTCACCAGTTGATATTTTATACAATTTTTTTTACTTACAATATATATGTATATATAATTATAGTTTTTTTCAATTATTATATAGTATTGTATATTTTATAATCAAAGTGACGTTTCTCTTGTGTGCTATGTAGTTGCTAGAGATGTTTTAGTTAGTTGTGAGAGTTGTACTTCTACTCTGTTACATTTTTACCTCTTTTTCGTTTTATAATCAAATAGTTCGCAAATTTCTATAAAAAGACAATATTTTGTTAAATTTGTTATAAATCACAACTTGTAATATTAATTTTTTTATAATGATACGCCACTTTACAAAATATATTTTAATAGTTTGTATTTTTGTAATACTTGATTTCCATTTATTAAAAACTATTAATTTAAAAAAACATTTTAGCAACTAAAACAGAGGTGTATATATAATGGTAAACGTTTCCTTCCCCATCTTTAATATGGCTTTAAGAACAAAAAAGCAAAGTTTACAATACATATTACAAGTCCCCAATCGGTTAGGCTTCATTTTTGTTAAAACCCACTTATACTCACATGTTTAAAACCCATTATTGATCGATTTTAATATTAATAATAATGAATAATGAATAGTATATTAACAGCAATACAAATAAATATAAACATAAAAAATAAATACAATTAAATTTAATAATAATAAAAAGATTTGATGTTTGCATTTTAATTTATTTATGTAAAGACCAAAACACAACAAACAGTTATCAAGTGTTTGTGTTTTTATGATATAAGTGTTTTATGACATACATTTTTGTAAATGATTTTTAAAATGTACTTAAAAATAATATTGATTAGTTAATATACTTCAACTTTTATTTAAGTAAAATTAAAAAATATACATTTGATTTAGTTAAAACTATGCTCAGTCACAGTATTGTCCATCTAAACTACATATATTAACACGATTTTACAACTTAAATGAAGGCTAAACATTTTTATAAAATACTTTATTATACAGTGAGAAATTAAAAGTTTTTATTATAATTAAAAATTGCTTTATATTTTAAAACATATTTTTTTAATCGTGTACATGCAAGAATTATAAAACTATACAGTAAAAGAGGATGAGAGCAGTTAAAAATTTGGAAAATTTTTACAATAGGGATGAAAATTATTTGCCTTGTTTTTGATCGCTTTAATGGGAAAAAGTTCAATTTGACACGACCATATTGCCGAGGCTCACAAGGGGTAGTGCCTTAACCAATTGACTTAACCTAACATGTAGTAACTAACTTTCCATTTTATGTGTAACCTGTTTTAAATTAACTAAATTATTTTATTTAATAAACTGCCCAAAATTGCAATTACATTGCATATTCAGCAAACAAACAAGCATAATAATTTAACAGTATTCAAAATTTAGTTACACTTATGTTTTAATAGAGTGGTAGTGTCTACATTGTATAAACGATTGTTGACTACAGCAGGACACCTTTTATTAAACCGTAATCACAAATCATGCAATGAGTAATATTTGTTAAATTTGCAATATTTATATGTTACAAGATTGATAGCATATAAATTAGCACTTTATATATATATATATATATATATATATATATATATATATATATATATATTTGACAAAGCAAAATCACCAGTTTACCAAAAGTTAACGAACAGTGCAAGCAATTACCAAAGTTATAAGTGGCTGCTTATATGTACTTCAAACTTCTATGTAGTTATAATTTTTAAATAAGCTAATTTTACTTGACTAAACCATAATAAATAATACATTTTTTAAACCTTTTGTTATACGTAACAATGTTCCGGTCACACCTTATGTTCTTGCACAAATTCAATTATTTAATTAATTAAGACTTAGGTAAGTCTGTCAATCGTGTACTTAACCTACAATAAAAATATTTCATTATACAATAATTGTTAATGTCAGTGCTAAAGAAACGTACATAATCTAATCAATTTATTAGGTACTTTTTAGTTTTACGCTTTGTATCTGTAAATAGAACTAAAATAATATTTACAGTTTAATACATAATGAAAACATTAAAAAAATCTTTTACCACTAATCTGAACAACGTTATTAAATTGAAATCCAACCGTATGATGATTTATAATATTTAATTTTTTTAAATATGATATACTACTAATTTAACTAAAAATAAAGTTCTTTTTCATATTAATTTTTATATTTTACAATAGTGTATGCATTTGCTTTTAATAATGCAAGTTTGTTTAATCAGTGAACTGTACGTAATGAAAAAGGTATATTCTATTAAACTAGCATATTTAACGAATTTCCATTTAACAAAAATAATTATTTTATTGAAATTTGCTTTCAATAGTTTTAATGGTTTTTATACAACATAAAACAAATACCTACATGAATGTATTTGCATCCAATTTGCAAAAAAAATAATGGTAAATTCTTCAACTTTGCAAATAACTAAGTTACAACTTTCAACTATTATTATTAGTGGATTAAAATTTGTTTCTAAAAACGGTGCTGTAAAAATTGACTTTCCGCATACAATTATCTTTGTTAATCAATTTTATTTTTTTAAATATTTTAGCATTAAGCAGAAATTGAACAATTGGTTTGTTATTCTTTTGATCATAAAAATTAATTCGATTTAAAATTAAAATTAAGAATTTGCAAAATTGCAATTTAATGGAATTTGTGTTTGCCTACATTAAATGAACTAATTTGTATTACTTCTTAAATTGTATATATATATATATATTTGCATTCTGCATTATATAGAAAAATACCGATGTAAACCTTATTAAATAATACTTACAATTTGTCGACTTTATTATTCTTTCATTTCGAATACAAAAACAGGACTCATTTTAATTGTAAATATTAAAAATCAAATTAAAAATTATATATCAATTTGTACATTAACGTGGTGGCCAACATACAGGGGCTAAAATAGGCAGTGTCAAAATTAGCACATTGAAATTGATTGACATTCCTCACGTCACTTAACCTTATTAGGCACAATAAAAAAGTTTTTAACAAATAGAATTACCAAATTCTTGCTTAAACTAGAAATCCAGAATTTACACATTTCGACAAGATAAAAATGCTACTATATTATTTGCTTAAAAATAAATTATATTACAAAATATGTACATATATAAATAACAGACCTCACCAATTTTACAAATTTAGTAGTTCAAAGAATAAACATGGTTTTTTATAACTTCTTTTATACCAAATTATTGATATAATATTGTTGAATTCGGATTTTTAACACATAATTACTTTTTTCTTTAAAAATGCTCTGATTTTCTATCCAATTCACCTCTCGTTTAAGATAACTGAAGAGATTTTCAATTCCATTGAGGTCAGGGCTGTATCGAGGCAATTGAATAAAACTCCGTTTTTTTGCTAGTTAAAGAATCTTTAGTCTAAACAATAAAAAAGTGCGTTAAGTTTTAAATTATAATAAAAAACATATTACCTTTTTTGACGTATGGACTGGAGCATTATCTTGAACAACCACAAAGTGCCCTGAAGCATAGTTTAGTTTCGAAAAGCTTTTTAAAAATAATTATAAATTTTGAGCTGTTTTTTAGCGGTTGCTTGCTTGATTCTATTTTGTTTGAACTTAATTCCATAATATCCATAAAGACATGACAGATGCGCAATTTTTTTAACAATGCAAATGTAGTTTTGAGGACAATCGGGACCGGAAGCAGCCGTGAATCGCACTGTCCATAGTTTGTGCTTTAAATCACACTTGCCAGTAAAAAAAATCTATCTTAAGAAACAAACTGAACGGTTTTTATTATACATTTTTGCAAATTCCACACGTCTTTTTCTGTGTTGTGCTGTTAACGAGATATTTTTTAACGTTTTCTTTAACTACAAATTGATTTCATCCGAATGAGGATAAGTTAATATAAACAATTAGCTAATTCTTCTTTTTGTATTTAGTTAATGGGATTCATTCTGTTTTTTAAATTTGGTGATTATAGAGAAACCATTTCGTTTACTAGTTTATGGTGCAGATCCAGTTCCAGCTGTTTTTGGGCGTGTATAATCATTTAAAACTCTGTATAGAATCATTGTACTTACTTCAAATAAATCTGCAATGTGTTCAATAGTTAGACCAAAATTATAACTTTTATTTGTCTGTTCGTAATTTTTTAGCAGTTAAAAAAAAACTTCTATTTTTTAAATTTATTGTAATCAACTGCCGTAAGTGCTTAAAATTGTGCCAATGTCAAGGGATGAAATTAAAAAGGGGGGTCAAGTATTTAAACATTTTCTTTGATCTTTACACACCATAATTAATATTAAGTTTTATATACATACAAAATATTAAAAACAATCAATTTTTTTAAAAATATGTATGCTGTAACGTGTGCTGGGCTATGTAAACACTTATAAAATTATGTAAAGAAATAATGATTTTCTTTTAAATAATTGTTGCGTAATCGTTTTCTGTTGTTAACTTAATTTGTATATAATTTGTATGTGTAACTATTACCATTTAACCATTTGAATGCTATTTATCCAAAAATTTCAAGACACTTAAATATTCATAAATATAAAAAACTTAAAAAACAATTAACTTCAAGTATCGATAGCCCATATTATTTTAGAATAATTACTTTGATGAAAAAATATCTCTCAAGTTAAAACAAAAAAGAGAAAAATAAGAGTTTATTGACAAGTCCCATTTTGGACCCTGTATGCAATCAAAGTATTTGACCTTTACTGCTGGCATCAAATAAAAACAAAAGTATGTTTAACTATTCTAAATTACCACATGGAGAGTATGACACCGTTCAAACAAAAATAGTTGCAAATAGTTTTTTCATTTGCAAAAATAAATGGAAAACAAAACAAATGGTTTCTTTTAGTACAGTTAGTAAAACAATTTACAATAATAACTACAAAAATTATATTAATATATTACAATGTCGTTGCAACTTTTTACAGTTTATCTAAAGCAATTTTATATTATTATTAAATTTGTATTACTATTTTATTTAATTGCAGCTTACATAAATAATATATCCCCTGGCAAAATTAATTAAAACAAATACTAATTCTAAATTTCATATTTTAAAAATAGATTTTAAAAAATTTATAATTTTTAAAAGTGTATAATGCATTTAAATTTAACAATTAAGAAATATAAACTTTATATATATATATATATATATATATATATTTGTAGTATGAATTAGTTTTATGAAGTAGTCTTTTTCTTTTTGCTTTTATAAATTCTGTATAAATTTTTTATAACAGCATATGTACTGTTTAATTATATCTAATTTTATTTCAATAGTAATATGAACAAGCACTATACCTTTATCTAACTCTATGAAACTTTGATTTAATAATTAAATAGTGTTGGTAAAAGTAACACAATTATTTTTTACCCCCAATTTGAATAAATAACAATTTTGTTGTAAATAATTTAAATGTTTCATTCCCTTAATTGCTTCAATGTTTGGCAAGAAACGCGATTTTAGCAAGTGGACACTTAAACAAGCTCAACAATGACGTGTATTCAATGCTGGTAGTTGAATTGAAACTTATTCTTATTCAGTGTTATGGCCACCTTAATCACACTGGGACACGCCTAAAGAAACATTAGTTTTTTGTTCTGTTATTGACAACTTCATATTATTGCAATTGCTAATGCTTAACTCATTTTTTGTACAAGATGAACTATTATTATTATTTTATTTTTTTAAATTACTATTATTATTGTTATTATTATTATTACATTATTCATATTACTAATATTAATATTATTATTATTAATATTATTAATATTGTTATTATTATTAATATAATTAATATTATTATTATTATTATTATTGCAAAATTCTTTCAACTTTAAGCTAAATATGGGTCAATAATATTGAAATAATAGCAGAAACAACAGTCTCATGATGTAAAAAGAACATGGGGCAACAAAATAATTCCAAATAATTCAAAGTGATTTTTTGATTCCACGATACATTCATGTTTTCCCGATTGGTTCTTGGCCAAGTTTTCTATAGGCTATTACAACCTATATTTTGTCATAATCAATTGTTCATTCCAAAACCGTTTTGCCTGATATTTCAAACAGTAAGCGTAGAAATTAATCAAGTAATGTTCTGATTGTCACTTTTTTGCCGGATTCGTGTTCCCTTATTATTCCTGTAGCAATATAAAATTTTTCAGAAGCTAGGTTGCTAATTTTGCGCTCAAACCATATTACTCATCAGTAAATTGAAGACACAAACATCATAATATAGGATTAGTTTGAATAATTTCTAATTTTAATTTGACTATAGTCTAAACAAATTTAGTAGGATTAAATTTTTTTAATAAACAAATATTAATATTTTATAAATGTAAGTAAAATTATACAACTCCGCCGTAACCGGTTCTAAATTGATGAACAAAATATCAAATGTTTCCATTTTTACACGTCTCAACATCAATGTAATCGAGAATAAATTATACTAAGAACAGTAATTTTTTGTAAATTAAAATCAATTCAATTTATATTCGTCCATTCAAATAAAAGTAAAATGTTGTTTGAATACACTAGCCATTTTTACAGCATTTGGTACAAGTTAAAATCGAAAACATATAGACGAAATTTTTTTAAATGTTGATGGATTTTACTGCTGGTCGGTTGACATTTCAGCAATGACATAATGATTATAAATAAAAAAGATTGTACAAAGAATTGGTTTTCAATCTACTGCTTAGCATTATCACAATGAAATATGATAACATTTGACATTCACTGTCGAAAAGACTAACGACAACGTTTGCCGATTTAATGTAATGTGGAATAAAGTGTGTTTATACAAGTGCATTTACATGGAACAATCTTGTTTTCACACGTGCTAAGGAAAAGCAATAAAAAATAGAGAAATAACATTTATATTAAAACAATTGTTTGTTTTTAAAAAATCAGACTCTGTTAGTTATTGTTTAATAATTAAAAAAGCAATACTTTTTTGAAAGTATAAACCAAATCAACACCTGTTGGATATAGACAAAATAATATTTAAATCCAATTATATATATATATATATATATATATATATATATATATATATATATAATTGACATTTGTGTCTTAAAGTAAACATATATATTTATGTTTCTGTTATAATAATTAATTAAGACGTAAAGGCAAGTAGAGTTTTTAATATAAATCAACAACCAATTTAAACAGATGTAATTATGTTTTGAATTTTATTTTTTGGTTTTTAAAAACAAGTTTTTTTGAATAGTAATACATGGAAAAACAAATACACTTCAAAATTTAATTGATTAAATCATCTTATTAATTAGATTAAATTCTATTATAATACATGAATGTGTACTAATATGTGTCTATTAAAGTGCATACATAAAATGTGTGCAAGTAAGAACATGTGGCATTACAAATTAAATTAGTGTACTTATTCAAATTTCATAAGACGTACAATACTAGTAGTAAAATAAAATTTGAATTATTATCTTATTGTTTGATTAACAAAGTAGACAATGTATTGTCTCCCTTTCAAATGTAACATTAAATTAAAGTTATTGTCATGGTTGTTAATTATGTAAAGAATGATTTACAACATTGGGTGCACTTTGGGCAATAAATACACCAATTTTTTTGCATTTTAACTTATAATTATTATGCTACAATTTGGCCGTTACAGAGTTGGATAAATTAGACAAGAGACTTTAAACTTCCAAGTTCTACATCGGTAGAAAATACAAAAAATAAACAAGGATAAAAGAAAGTATCATCAGTCGGCCACAGACCTATTATGTTTATAAGTTATTTATCACAAAACCTTTTGTTTTAAAATAAGCATGGGGTAACCAGATAACAGTAAAAGCAAAAACAACAATAAAGTCCATAATTTTAAAAGATGATGTAACAAGAAAATGATCCCATGTGTTCAACTGTATGTTTGATACCCCCATTAAGATATTCATTTCAAGTAGATCGTCCCGAATGGCTTTTAGTCAAGTTTCATGTGCTTTGCCATCATCGATTGTCTATTCCAAAATCGTTCGTGCTGGGTATCATCGATCAGAGTTTCACTATTGTTAATGAATGGCCCTATTAAATGTCCACTTGCTAAACAATGTCTCCCATTAAAAATTAAAATAGAAAAAATCAAATAAATAATAATAATAATAATAACAATAATAATAACAATAATAATAATAATAATAAATAATAATAATAATAATAATAATAATAATAATAATAATAATAATAACATTAATAATAATAATAATAATAAGTTATGCAAACAAGTATAAAGCAAAATGACAAAAAATTTTAAATTTTTGTAATAAAGTATTGCAATTAATAGGGTTGTTGTCTTATAAGTGATCTCATTAGGTGTTAATTCTAACAAAAAGTAGATTTAAACAGGTTTCCTTAATCGAATATGATTGCGAATGTTTTATGTTATTATACTAAAAAATGTAATGTAGCAGCATGATGTTGTTTCATAGACCAAGTTGCTAACTTTGCGCTCAAACCCTCCTCCTTTATCTAGGCTGTAAGTTGGCTAGATTGGTTTATTCCCAATCTTCTTTGGGCGAAGTTGTGATGATAAGTGTTTGAAGTTATCAAATTGATTAGGATAGTGCTCACATCCAATTAGGTAATAGACTTCAGACTTGAAACTATAAAATCTTTGACAAACAAAAACATTACTTTTATAATCTGCATCAAAACATTGTTAAAAAATTGAATTTGTGGTCACTTATGGAGAAACCTGATGTTCGAATGGTGTGTCTAATTTGCAACCGTATGGTTTACTTGTATATCCATATTGAGATAATGTTGGTAGAAAAATAATATGTACTAAATACAACTGTTTGATTATGTGTATGTGTGTGTTATCAAGTGGCATTATGCTTGTGGTTGATGGTGTTGTTGTTGCTAGACCTTTCAAATTCTACCCAATTCTTCCCCAATTGTGCAAACACCGACTTAATAACAGATAGGCAAAAAATAAATCTTAGAATAATTTATCGCTTGAAAACTTGTGTGTGTGTGCAAACTATTAACCTTTTAATATAAAAACCACAACTTTTAGCACCTAGCAACTCTGCTATACAAGTTTGGTTGAAAAAGGAGGAGGCTTTAAGCACAATATTGACAACCCGACATCTGCATAAATATTGCTCAAAACACCATTTTATTAAACTACGGCAAAAAAGTGAAAACAGCGTAATTTTGATGACAAGGTTGGGAGTGTATGCATTATGTATATCAGTAGCCAAACTTATCAAAACGTATTCATGGGCCAAACAAGATTTTCGCAATGTGGTAAAAACAAACTGCCGTAAAGAATGATTAACTACAGGATTTGAATCATTAGGTTGTTGAGCTTCTATTGCAAATGCTTTAAAAACATAACTACAAACTGTGATCATAGTTACATGGCTAAATGTATCAAGTTTATATTTATACTATTTTTTATATTTATATACCAAATCTCAGCTTGATGACACATGATGTTAGTAACGAACAAGAAATAACGATTCATTTAGGCATGTCAATTGTTTCTGTACTAAAAAAATTTCATTTTGCATTTATTTTTTTCAAAAAAAACATTGATAATGCATCCATTGCTTAAGAATATTATAAAAAAGAATTACAACAGTGTCAAAACATTGCACCCCAAAATTGACAAAATCAAAAATATATATTGATGAAACACGACCAAAACAATTTCCCTGGATTTTTTTACAAATTAAAAAAAAACTAAATAAGCATACAAAAGTTGAATAATAAAAACAATAATCACACATCAGTCAACAAATTGTAAATTGCGTCAACGTGCTTGACAATCACTTCATGATCGAGCAGTCCACCGGAAAGCGGTGCACACATCCCCGACCGTTCGTCTAGGCAAGGAACCGAAGTTTTAGACGGCGAACCACTGGCGAAAGAAGTTGACTTAGGCCGCATTAGTTTAAAACGATTGGTTGATGACCTTTTCAAACTATGTTTCAACTCGTTCAAACGTGACCTGGCATTCAAATTGTTCAAATCCTGTTGACAAAATAGATGGTTTTTTAAATCATCGTATCGAACTGGCTCATGTATTGGACAAAAGACACGCGATTCAATATACTTTCAAAAAACGTTTCGTTTTATTCTTTGTCAATAAGGAAATGTTGACAATTAAAATTGCATTTGTTTATTTCGGTACAGCGCTCGATTTGGACCTCAGTGGGCATCGGGGTTCGAATCCTACCACGGGTACTAAAAAACGGGCCCACGTTCGGCTTCTGCTGAAAGATGTTTCTCGTGAAACGTTTAAAGTAACAAACATAAATAAATAATAGAATATTACAATTTCTAGACCATATATATCTATGGTGGTGCGGTACATTGCTCAAATGGAACTTGGGCGAGAATTAACTGGATCCCCATCACCGATACGGAATGCAAGCTCTTCAAATAGGATTCACTAAAATATCCTTTTGTTGATTAATGTTTTTCTTACAACATTCAAAGTAGTAACAATAATATATGTATACTTCTACATATATATCTGTGTGTGTGTGTGCGTACGTAAATAGGTGAGTGCGGGTTTGACTTGCACCACCGACACTAAATAAGAGCAATCGTTCAAAATTTATTTTGTTAAAAATTCAATTAATAGAAACTTTTAATGCTTTTAATATTAGTGCAACATAAACCAAAAGTGATTATTTTCTTGTGTGTTTTTTAGATAATAGTTATAAAAACAATGAACTTAAGTTAAAAAAACAAAAATAAAAAAATTGTGTAATTATAGATATACTAGGTTACTGATATATATATATATATATATACACGTTTTCGTATAATTTCAAAATAAGCGATTTAATTAATTTTTATCTATCTCTTTCATTTGTAAACAAAGATGGACTTAAAACAATTGCCATGTAACCTAATTAAATGCGTGTTTCAGAATTTTAGAAAATAAGGATGTAAAGAATCCGAGATGGAAAACTGACCGTATATAATATTTTAGGGCTATTCAGCTCTTATTTTAATTTATCTTCAATATTTCTATACAATTGTTAGTACATGCCTTAAATAATACTTTACTTTTTTAAATAAAAATTGAATTAAATAAAATATTTAAACAGTTAAAACATTTGTTTTTTTAAAAAAGGTTCGATACAAAATGAATATTTATAAGGTATAAACTTTTTAAAAACTAAGTCAATTCACATTCAATGCCATATGTATATGTATTAAATAATAACAGCTTAAATTCTAATCAATCTAATTGTGTAGTCATTACTAAATATTACGACTTCAATAAAAAATAAATGCAATTTATCAAATGTTAACCAAAAAAAACAACGCATTGTATTTACTTTTCGAAAATAATAAAATCTATCAATGTAGTTTTTGTAACTTTTGTCCAATGATGCATTTTCAATGCAACATTGAACAACGCGCACATAGTGTACCAATTTGCCCAGTTCTGATAACTCCTTATAATACCACAAAGGCGTCTCTTTAGTTTTGTTTACAGGATCTTTCGTCATATTCAACAATACTGGTTTTATAATAAAAAGGCTGGCATGTCAATATACATTTCGTGTTAAATATCATTCAAACAATTAATAATCACATAAATAAAAGACATTCAATAACTAAATTCTATTTAAAATCACATTGAGACTATTTACAAGGTTAAAAATTACTAGTAAATTTCTTTTAAATGTTTGTATTAGTATTTTTCAGTCAAAAATGAATTTAGTATTGGTTGTGCAATTTGAAAACCTTTTCATCTTGCGCAAATCGAATATATTTAAAATTAATGGATTTAAAAAAACGTTTAAATGGTACAACTCATAGTAAATAAATAGTAGAAAATAAAAATATTAATAATCAATTTCATTACAATAATACACTTTTTCTATTCATAATAATGACGCTTACTGTAATTACTTTGGGAGTCGTAATACACAACGTTCGCAATGCGGTCAAGGCTGCTTCTTGTACTTTGCGATTACCGTCAACACATCCAGTTTCCAAAAGGCTAACACAAAGGATAGTAGACGAATAAAATATTGGTACATGTTAATTTTAAAAAATAAACAACCCCATTTTATCATGTCGCCGAAGACTGAATGAAAACAACGTCGGTGGTACACATGTTCAACAAGACATTATTACTATTTCAATAATCGCCTCCACAATGTACCATTTTATTTTAAACCACAAAAAATGCCTCAATAAAAACTTTTTGAATACAAAATTGAAATTAAAAATGTCTTATTTATTAATATTATATATATACAACTCTCACAACAATTACTGCAAAAAAGTGATTATTAAAGTAAAACCTCTCTAACAATTACATAGCGTACAAGAGAAACGTCACTTCAATTATAAAATATACAATACTTATAATAATTGAAAAAAACTATAATTATATATACATATATATTGTAAGTAAAAAAAATTGTATAAAATATCAACTGGTGAAAAATCGAAAATGGAGTTAAATGATTAACATGATTTATAAAGACAACTATTAACAAAAATACGGATTACATGTAATTTTTTCAATTAGCAAATGATTAAAGACATTAGAAAGTTTAAAAAATAAATCATTTATGTGATCGTCTTTTTTGAACAACCTGATCCAGGCGTTTTGGAATGCTGTCGATGAGAGTGTTAGTATATTCTTGTTTCATCTCATATTGAACAACAAACCGAATACGTTCATATAAATCCTCAATTTCGGTATGCTTATTGATGTTGCGCCTTAGCATACTGAAAAATTTTTAATAACATTGATATCTGAGCTGCTAGGTGGCAATTAAGTAAAAAATAGCTTTTTTGATTTTAGCCCCCTCTACTGTCTAAATGTAAATATAAAGCAAATATAGTGAACTTAGATAAATATAACGTTACATTTTTGGACGTATGACACGGAGCATTGTCCTGAAAAACAGTAGTAACTCCCGTGTAAGTGTGCTGCATTTCATAGTAAAAAACATCCTTCATGACTGAAACAATTTTTTCAATATTTAAGGCACCAGATATAACTCTCCATTTGATAGGTTGATTATACTTAATACCAAACCAACACATTACTTGTCGAGGGTGGGTTTTCTTTCAAACAACCGGGAGTGAATGTTTTTCAAAACTCTTCCCACACAACATTTTGTTTTTGAAGCCAAATGGTTCGTCCCGAATCATTGTTTCATCGGCATAATATGCGGAACGCTAATAACAAAGATGTCGTTCACTCCATAGTTTACAAAAGGCTAATCTATCATCCTTTTGTTTTTTGGTAATAATTGGCTTATTCTTTTGGTGATTGTAAAGTTAAACCGGATTCAATTGCTCTGTTCATTATCGCAGAATAAGTAAGATTGTTTAAACTATTTCTTTTGATTTCTGAAGTAGATTTATTATAATTTTTTAATTTTATAACGATTTTTTGATCATCTGTAGTAGTCGTTACACGTTTTCTTCCAACATTATCGTAATTTCGTGGTTTTTGGCCATTAATAATCCGATAAATTGTTGAAAGGTTAACTCTGTATAAATCTGCCAATCTTTTGGGTAAAAATCGTTCATTTTTTAATTCTTTAATGACACGATATTAATTTTCGGTAAGATGAAAACATTTTTTATCACTACTGTCCATTTCACAAACGATGCAATCAGAAAGCAAAATTAGCGGATGATCGGAATCTCAAGGTTAAACGTAAATAAAAAATTATTCTATCTGTTTTACAATTTTTATTTTAAATTTTTTTAAATTATATTTATTTATATAGATTAGAATAATTAAATGTTTATTTTTGATAATTACTATAACATCACAATTAGGGCAGATATGAATGTTCGTTTCACATCAATTTTAAGGATTAGTTATTGTTCATTTTTAATGAAATTAAGCACACAAAATAATAATAGGCTAATTATTATAAAAATTATGTAACTTCAACTTATTATCCACGTTAATATAGAAGTAGCCTTTAAAATATGCTATTTTGGCCGACTCAGCCTTTTTAAATAAATATTTTTAAGTAAATATAAATGAACTATTAAGTACTTGACATTATTTTTAATTCTCTATATTTATTTTTACGAGAAACAATTGGACATAACAAATTAATTTAGATTTAATACTTTTGTAATTTTTTGCGTTAATTTTTGAAATGGATGTATATATATGTATATATATACATGTTATTTTAATCAGAACAACACTGAACTACAACGGAATGTTTTGACTTAAATATATACGCATGATTAAACTAAATATTTTTATAGAAAACTGAAAAAACTATGTAATCAATATAAATATATATATATGTATGTATATATATATATATATATATATATATATATATATATATATATATATATATATATATATATATATATATAATTCTTGTAATCCAAAATAATATTATCAACTTAATAAAACGCAGCTGAAATTTATAAAAATTGTATCGTTGATTGTGTCCACTTATTAAAATAATTGTTATCAGTTTGTTTACATAATATATTTTACTGAATAAATGACATCGATCATTTTCATCTGTAAATATAAATAGATACATTTAGTCATTCAACAAAAACCATGAGAATGCGTACATTGAAATGTTTACATAAAATATTTTAGACCATGTCCTCACTTAATAATTATTTACAATTGTTTTAATATTTTAATATACAAATTGAATATCAATGTAAATACAACATATTTCTAATCACAATTAGCAAAGTAACAAGACTTTGTCCATTGTATGCAAATTATCAATCCATATAAATCCTTGTGCAAACAAATACTTTGACGATAAACCAAATTAAACTGCACGTAAAAAAACATTGCAATTATATTCATCTAATATTTAAAACATATCAAGGCGACATGCATTCAGCATTATTAAGATATATTATTAATATTATTATTATTATTATTATTATTATCAAAAGTATAGACTGTATAGACGTCAATCAAATTTTATAGACAATTATTGTGCAATGACAATTTAAGAGATATTTATAAAGCCTCCCTTTTCCCTGTGTATTTCCACATCTTGCACTATAAATTAAGACTAACATGGAATAGGAACCAAGTGCGAAGCGACATGACTAAGCTTTTGTATAAACGAATGGAAGGAAGCACATTGGAAAATATATTGAGGTATAGTTGTACAAAATGTAGCCGTTAGAAGACAATCGAAGCAAAATCTAGGTAGACTCGTTAAACTTGGTAGGTAATGGCGTTGTAACACGGATGCCGATTAGAAGCCCACAATCGCTTAATCGTCTGCGAGTATAATCCCCTAGGAATGCAAATAATCTCAGGGAATTAAGTAATGCTTATAAAGTATCAATTTCTAATGATAACAATATTCCTGACTCTTCCTCCTCCATGTGGTGCATCCTCGACTATTAAACCATAAGCATGCAGACTAATGACAACAGGGATCGAGTGCATAGACGTATAACAATGCTTCCACTTTGGTAGATGGTTGCAAGCATATGTGTACTTAATACGTATCACAGGTAGCTATTGGGCTAAGTTAAACAACCTTGACAAAAAACGAATGACAATTATGCCGTCTACTAGCCAAAACACTTTGTTAATCTTCTACTTTTGTTACGTTTATCAAGGTATTGGAATCAACCGTTTAATATGCTGTACACATCTAGAAATAATGAAGAAATGAAGACATCACCAACCAAATGTTTAATTACAAGATTTTAGACAAATAATTTTTTGTAATTTGTAAGGGTATTCGACAGTGGTCTAGAGGTTGAGCGCTCGAATCTCACCACCAGCACTAAATGCATATCCACGTCCGGCTTCGCTAAAATGTCCACGGCTGAAAAATGTTTCTCGTGCAAACGTTCAAAGTAGTAAAAAACAAAACAAAAACGAGCCGAAACGTTTTAATTATTATAAATCTTCAAAATGCCTTAATTCAATACCAAATACAGAAAACTGATTAGAAAGTTGCGACCCCTCATAAAAGAGCGAAAAGTTGTACAAGAAAACTGAAATTGATGAAAAAATTAGTCAAAACATTTCTTATCAATCCTGCTAACGTAACTTTTGTCGAATGTTTCGGTAAAAGTCAGATGTGTTTAATACAATTGAGTAAGGCTATTCACGTTATTCTTCCACTTTATTAATTCTAACATCGGTCAGTACATCTGTTGTAGCTTAAATAGGATAAACATATGTGGGTGGTAAAATGCACCCCATATTTTACTAACTGTCCATAATGTAAATAAATATTTATTGCTACTTGTAAAATATGCAAGTTTTTGTATTTTAAAAAAGTTGTGTTCACAAGGAAACAAGTTTAAACAAAAATTTGATTTATACAATTAATATTGGAAACTATGAATTTATTTGGTGAAAAAGAAAAAATCTTTGTACCCTACGCAGTGCATGTTTGAAAATGTCATCACTTGTATTTATCCAACGTTAATTCTAACTTATAAGTTAGTATTTTTATTACTGCTCGAATGCTTTAATATATATATATATATATATTTCAGCCATTGGACATTTTAGAAAAGTCAAACAAAAGCTTGCATTTAGTGCCGGTGGTAAAAAAATTGAACGAATGCCCACCCAAGTTCGAATCCAGCGCTGTATCAGTAGACCACCCTAGCACAATCTCATGTCAAAAAATAATAACTTATAGAAAGCCATATAATTTTGAAAAAGCATACTAGCAAAATGTCTGGCACAATAATGCAAAAAATTGATATATATATATATATATATATACATATAGGAATGCTAATGATCCTAAGGATTTGACTAATGCTTATAAAGTTTCAACTTTTAATTATGGTGATATTCCTGGCTGTTCCTCCTTCACGTGGTGCATCTTGAACTAGATGCCCATAGGCATCTAAACTAATAACAACAAGAACCGAATGCACGGCGGTACAACTGGGTTACCGTTTTAGCAGGTGAGTACAAACACATCCAGGATACTTAAAAGGTATCTTATGGTATACGTACAGCAATTGTAGACCTTGGACTAAGAAAGATAACACTGACAAAAAATCAAGCGGCCTCGTTAATCTTTGCAAACATACAGTGAAGCCGTCATAATGATACTGTCTACCAGCCAAAATCAAGAAATAGAAACTAAATAAATAGAATTACCCATTATTATTCATTTTGTCAAATGTTCACTATTTTCAAAAGTCCAGCATTTGCAATAGACAGTTTTACATGTAAAAAAGATTAATTATAAATTCTTAACTAATCAACCGTATCTTTATAGCACGATTGAAAAACCAACTAAATTTTATGTTAGTAAAATACCCTATAGCTTTGTGTGAGGATAAAACAAAATTTATAATATAAAAGATGATTTTCATTGCCGCTTTCAAAAGCACTGTAAAGCATTGTTCGGTGCAATTACATCTTGAATGATGACATTGCTTCATGACATCATCACAATGGGACAAATAAGTTAGTTTGACTGTACTATTCGAAAAAAAATAAAACCAACACAAATTGGTTAGGAATAGACAACAAAAAGGAAAATAATTTTTTCATGCAAATGGTTGACAAATAAATGTCTATTTTGCTACAATTTTGCACTATGATGTGTAATAATGTTTTGGTGAACCTAGAAATTACCCAATGCATAAAGTATTCTTAACAAGTTAATCATTTATCGTGCATCATTTGCAATATTGCTTTACTCATTTCGCCTATTTATATGCAAATAAAGTGAAACAATGAATAACTTTCATCTTGTTACTACATATGCTTGACATATATTCTGTGAATTAAGAATTAAAAAGTGTGAAATTTTACAAGTAACTTTGCAAAAACTAACTATAATTTATTAAATAGGACAATAAACGAAACCGCTAAAAACTAATTACAACCCACTGTGTGCATGTAATTTGAAATTTCCTTGAAATATTTAAAATAATTAAAATAACTAAAATGTGAAACAACTTCCTTTCTTTCTCCAAATAAACACTTTCAAATGTCACCAATTATTGTAGGCCATTGTCACTCTAACGTAAATTATAAAACAATTTAGACTTTATTTTGTCTTTTATCGAAACAAAAAAAATGGATAAAAAATGCAGCATAAAAGCTAACAGTAAAAACATTTTAAATATATTGATTTACGTTACTCACTAGTATACAACTCGTTCGGTACTGATAAGTTCGTATAATTGATTTGAATGTATGCATGTACTTCCCAAAATAACTAAAATGTAGTTTTTATAAAATGAAAACAACAGTAGCTTATTAAAACCGAATTGGTGTAACATTTAGATATAATAAAATTTGATATTAATGTGTCAAAGTGGTACAAGCAAGCGCATCTCCAGACTGAATACTTGTGAACAGTTGTACAACGGAAATGCAGACTGCTGTATGGGTGCTCCAAACAAATACTCAATTAAAAATGCATTTCATAAAACAATCGAATATTGAACTCAAAAATTGGTTTTCTTATTATCTTTCTAATAATAAACTTACCTGTTTAAAAATCAACAGTTTTGTAAAATTACAAAAACAATTAATAAGTTCAAGTTTGTGTGTGATATTTGAGAAGTAAGCAATGCTGATGATTCCAAATAAGGATGAAACAGCTGTACAGTGCTCCTGGTTGACTTAAACTAAATGAATTTATTATTCAAGTGAATCTGACAATTCAAGGCTTTGAAAAAAAAAACATGTGAGCTGTACAGTATGCCAGGACGTATATAATACAAAGCCCTCAGAGAAGGGATCATTTACTTGTTAAACCGGTACTAACGTACAACATTGGATGAAGATGGACAATTATCATTCATCAGATTCACTATACATTACATAAATAGAATCAAATGAATCTGATAATACTGACTATTCAAAACACCATATTTCATAACAATGTGTTAAAACAATTTTACATTGAAATTGTTGGGAAGAAAAATGCAAGAAAAGATTATCTGTTTATTGAAACAATTATTGTGCAACATGAAAAATTAAAAATAAACAGATTTTAAAATTCTTAAATATTATCTACAAAAATTGAAGTTATTTTTCCATTACAAAAGTCAAGTTGGATGTTTTTGAAAAAATAAAAAAGTTACTTTTTATAGATAGTAATTTAAAACATTTTGTTTGATGATAAACTATACTAAATTAAAAGAATTAATATTTTGCATATGAAAAATGAGCTAACGGTTGGAAAACAACACCTCCATTTATTGAGCAGTGTTTCGATTTAAAAAAGAAACCGTATAACAATTTATACCGAAGGGGCCCAGTTTGTAAAGCATTAGACTCGAACATGTGTAAACATAGATTCAATAGCTACATCTAGTACTAATTACAGGCCTCCACTTAGCCTTGCTAAAAATGATAAAAAAGTTTCTTGTCATCAAAAAAGCAACTATTTAAGTACTTGAAGCCGACGTTATTTCATTTCAATGTGTAAGAATGTTTTTCCAAGTCAAAATGCGATTCATTCCAAAAATTGAATTCTCATTTTAAATTATGTGATTATAGTTAGATGACAGGTATGTAGGTATGCAGGATGAATATACATATATATATATATATATATATATATATATATATATATATATATATATATATAGCATAGATGCACATTGTACTAAAGGATATGACTATATTTTGTTTATAAATTTCATTTATATAATATCCTACTAACAAGAATAACTAATTTTTTACGTTTTACAAAACAAGTATCATTATTTTGCAATGGCTTACATTTTTATTAATCACAATAAACTAATTAGTTACTTTTAAACAAACGATAATATTTGTTTCTGAATTTGTTCGATAAATAGTAATCGAATGAAAAAATTAACGTCATTTATAAATAAAATTAATGTAAAAATTAAATAAACTAAGTAAAATGATTATGCAACTATAACTTATAAACATAATAATTGTTTCTTTAATTAAGTTTAAATGTGTATATAAACGAAGAAACGTCTACCAGACACCATTAATTTATAATAAAAAAAATTTTTTTATGTCATCAAATATAAAATTTTCAATAATCTATTGTGTAATAATTAGACAGGAATGGTTTGTACTTGAAAATTTATAGTTAGCTACAATTAATGAATAACTGAAAACTGAAATTAAGTTACAAGTTACGATTCTTTGTAAATAATATGATAGTGATCGAATTAAATTTTACAACCGCATTACTGCAAATTTTAATTATTAAAACTAGCAAGCGAATAAAAAACGTAATAAATCTAACTAAATTAGTTTTAATGAAATGCATACGTTTTTTAAATAAATACCTAAAGTAAGTATGCATTTTTAAGAGTTAAATAAGATTAAAACAATGACAACCCTATGTAGACTATCAACTAGTAAACAAAAATAATACTTTTACCATTGTATAAAATAAAATTTTGATAATTGTTTAATGTAGTATGACTATTTGAACAAATAATTTAAAATATTTAATTTTTATAATTGGAAAAATAAAAAACTTAGTTAAGTTGAAGTTGGTAACAACATTTATAAAGATTTTACTAATATTATATAATAAAATAAAAATATGTCAAAAAAATTTGTAATGCATAAAAATTGTTTAACACATAGATAATAATGTTTATTTACAAAACCGTGTTGTGTAATGTATAAATATTAAACTGTGCATTTTAGGATTATTTGTTACATAAATATTACTACGTTTTCTTCTAAAAAATATTTCGAATCTATTTGTTCTCTAAAATTATAATAAAATTTGGTGTAGAAATTTATAAAAGTATATTGTAATTAGTAATTGTTTAAATAACAATAAAATTGCCAACACTTTTAATACCTTATTCAATATTAAATTGCAACCTGATGCTTTAAAGCATATAACTTTTAATAAAAACAATGCTTTGATGTACATATTTAAAAAATAGCATAATTTTAATAATAATATTTTAAAAAATATATTTTTTATTTATATAAAGTGCAAAATACCTGACTAGCAAAAAGCTTACATTCGTTCAATTGTTGATTTTTTTTAAATATGGTGCAAATAGCTTAAAAAATACAAAATTTCAATTAAGGAATTGATCAAATTCAACAACTTCAGGCTAAAAAACGAAGAGATTCATATCTTGAAAGCTTAGAGGTTATTATATAATTCAATAAATATTACATAAATAATGTAAAAAGTATACTTTTATTATCCACTTATATGTGTATATTTTCTAATATATTTTCCTTTTAAGTAAGCAATTTGTTCTATTTTTACTTTTTTTTAATATCTAAATTCTCGTTTCTGGTCAGGTAAAAATATCCGATTTTGTTTATTTTTTATTGATGCTGTTAAGGTAATGTTTGAAGTATGTTTAAATGAATTCCAAATGTGTTTAATATCATTAAGTAATGTTTTGAAGCCTAATTAATAGCACTGTATTTATTTCGACACAGAATCCTATATACATATATATATATATATATATATGCTTTTAGAATAGTAATATTCTTAGTTTATCTATACGTAGACACGAGGATCAAATCCATTCTCGTTCGGTCTGAAGTCAGAGTTCTTACTGTAAACGAAAATGCACTTTAATCAAAACACTTTCAGGCTGCTATGTAAACACATGCAGATAAAATAGTATCCGATGCATTTTACAATCAATCAAAAATGTACCCTATGCAATTTTGTTTATATAAACAAATGTTGTATCTTGGAAGAAAATGCTTATTATTGAAATACTTTTTCATACAATAACTACATTAATGTAAACAAAAATAAAGTAAATTGACCCGTTCATTTAATAAACACACAAGCTATTGTTGAAGAGCTTTAAAAATATCACAAAATATGCACTTCAACTGTAAATGCAATCAGAGTAAATGTTTAGACAATAATTTTTCCAAATGTTAACTTTGATGGAAATGCAAGTTATGAATTTGGAATAATTAAACGAACGTTGAACCTTTTTATTTAAAAAAATTAAGGTTATATATATATACTCTAAATAGCATCGGGTAATTATAGAAATGTAAAACTTCAAAATAAACCTTGAATAAATTTTGAGAGAAGAAATGAGTTTTTCCAATTATAAGATAATGATGGTTATGAAAACTTCATCTTATGCTCATATTTAAATATTATTTCAACTTCCGATAGAAAATGCACAACTTCGTCGCTGTAGTATGAAAACGTGCTCAACATAAAACAATAAATACTACTGCTATGGCCCTAGAATTGGCTTGTGACAATTAAATATGCGCATACACCAAACGTATTGAAAAACAATCCAAATTTATAGCTCATGCATGTGTAGCTCTTTGGTTAAAACGTCTATCCTGGTAGTAAAGTAAGCAACTTCATCTATTCCGGTGAATAAACACTGTTATTCATTCAAAAAATTGCTATTTTATCTACGATTTGTTGCACACTAGCGATTTCCAGTCGTTCGCGATATTTGACAAAATGCAAATAAATGCATTTCACTACAGTCATTTCAATCATGCCAATATAAAAGATAACATCCTACCATTAAAAATTTGCGTTAACAGCACTGCCATATATACATGAAAATGATCGATCAAGCATGTATCATATAACAAACACAATGCTTACTTGCAGCAACCGCCCTAACCTTGCACGATGCATCATTGATCATCAGCGAAACAATTTTTCCAATTCCCAAGTTACTCAGTGCCAACCGAACTCCATCGACGCTGCCGCCATCATCGTCGAGGAACAATGCATTGGCGACGATAGTCAAGGCCATTAAATGGACGCAATCATTCGATTGATCCAACTGAGTCAATTTGTCAAGAATCACTTTGATTGGATCGCCAAAAAACCACCGATTGGCAATTGTTGTTTTGCAGTCGGCAGGCACACAAAGTTTGTCCAAGTCAAAGCGGTATGGTTGGGGATAGCCAAATTGGAATTCGACATCGGGTACTGCGTCGAGCAAATGGGATTGGTGGGGCGTGCAAAACGACAACAACAACATGTGGAACAAGTGCATTGCGTGCAAATTAATGTTTGGATCCGAATCTTGCATTAGATTGACTAGTATAATTGGAAATTGATTGTCTGAATTGTAAAAAAAAACAAGAAGACGTTGAATTGTCTACATGATTGACACATAAGTATGAGTAGATGTTAGTTAAAAAATTACTTTATCGCACACAAAAATGAAATTAATGCTTTTGTAAATACGGGTCACTTTTAAGTATCATAAATTCGATGTGCGTAGAGCAAATTGCGACACTAGCTCTATGGAATATGGGACAACAAAATATATCCATAAAATTTAACATTAAATTTTTGGATTTACAGATTCTACATATTGAATATTGAACTTTTATTCGGATTTCCGCTACACTTTGTCATCTAATTTGAGGTAGTTTAGTGTAATAATATCTTCTTATTGTTTATTTAGCAATATCTATTTTTTACAAAGGCCAGTTTGCTAATGTTACGGTCTAAACCACCTCATTACTCAATCGGACATGGGACCGGTTAGAGTAAAGTTATATATATATATATATATATCGGGGTAGCATAAGTTGCTAAGTTGATAAATTTATACATTTTTCGACATAATTTTAACCCCCTCAGTGTCACTTTCGTTTGCTTGTGCTATTTGTTCGTTTGCTACAAAAATGTTTCTCGTAATACATAAAACCAACTAGTGGGATAGTCGGTTCAACCCAATTCATACTTGGTCAAGAAGTCTAAAAAATAAAGCAAATTGATCAATATCCATATTCAAACATAAAACGTCTCTAACAATTGGCTTGGATATACTAATCAATAGCCAAATTGTATTACAATTTCAATAAGGTTAAAGCATGTCTCATGTTATCAGTTAAATGTCGGCTCCTTTGTTCTATAAAAAAACAGAACGTTATGTCAAAGACAAATTAATGCAAAATCTATCACTAAAACTTACCAAATGGAGTAACCGACACTAACAACTGCCAAACCAAGTTGCAAACCAAATCATTCGCTTTTTGGTCCACTTTGTCTTTGGACGAACAAATGTGAAAAGCCAAAAATTGAGCAAGCAGTTTGCAAACACTCGCCTGATTGGTGGGACAGCCGAAACACCACCGAATCAATTCTCGATTCTGGCAAATATTAACACCAAATATTGCACCAATAAGGACTTGATTACAAACCCAACACTTGTAAAAACCTTCACTACCTTCGAATATGTGCACCAATTACCACCCACCCAACTGCAACTAATTTGAGAACCACTTAAATGGTCGTCACAATAAGTAAGGCACCCCCCAACACCACCATTACTCCCGATCTATTAAACCCAACGATGAAAACATCTTCACAGTATGGAATTGGCAACACACAATAAAGTTTAAAAATAAAACACACAACTAGAGGATTATTTGAAACGATGTTAATATTTTGGTGGTCCAAATTAACTGGCAATGTCAAATAAAAACTTTAATAATTTATCACATTTAAAATCTATGGTTGGGAAAGGAATTTGTATTTGTTAAAAAATAATTTATATATTTTCATGCAATTTGGTTGGTGATGTGGCTTATTTTCCATATTTATATGGAAAATTAAACAATCGACTTCGATAACTTGAAAAGCGTAATAATAATAAAGTTTCTTGGCTGGTAGATGGCATCCTTGTAACGTTGCCACTGCTGGCCAATATCAATCTGATCTCCGAATTATCTCCCTTAGCCCAAGGACTATAAATGGTATGCAAATACCTTAAAATACTTTTTAAGTAACTTCTGTGTATGCTTTCATACACCCACCGAAGCGGAAACCCACTTATACCACTGTGCACTCGGTCCCTGCTGTTATTACTCTACATGCCTATGGGCACCTAGTCCAGGAAGCACCACATGGAGAAGTAACAATCAAGAATATTACCATCATTGTAAATAAAGACTTTATAATCATTACTCAAATTCTCAGGATCTTAGCATTTACAAACAGCTGGTCAGTTGAGTAACTATGATTATTCGAACAGTCCCAGGAATATAAAAAATAATCTATGACTAAACCATATTCAACAATGACAAAAACGGTTTTATCCACACAAAATAAGTTCCCATCTAGCGACTGTTCACAAAAATTTAAAAACACCTAAATTTCCATTAGATTAGTTCCTTTAGCCATATATTATGCCGGAGTAGTCTTGTAGTATAGCGCTGGACTCGAAATTTAATAAATATGGGTTCGAGTGTCATATATATATATATATATATATATATATATATATATATATATATATATATATATATATATATATATATTATGTTTGCTACTTTAAATGTTTCACGCGAAACATCTTTCAGCAGTGGACATTATAGCGAAGCCCAGATTGATAAAATAAAGATTTATCTAAAATATCTAAGCAATAGAAAATCAAAACCTTCAAAAAAATGAAATAAAATAATTCGATAATACGTTAATAATTAGTACATATATATACATATATATATATATATATATGGCTTTGTTAAATACTCCCCACCTGGAACAAATGTTTTCTGTACAACAATAAAGAAGTAACAACCACGTTAAATGAATCAATCCAATCGAACAACTCACCACATTCACCTGAATATCCGACAAATCGCCGCCAGTCAGCAACAAACAATCCAACTGCTTAGCCAAAAGTCGCTGATAAACCAATCCGTGTTCACTGGTCAATTCGTCCAAATTTTCCAAACAAATCGACTGAAAGATGGCCGGTTGGCCGACATCTTGCCAGCCAATCGCATTGCAGCACAAATTCAAGGCCACGTTGAGGATTGTAGCAAGTTGGGTCGACAAAACCGAATTCGACTGTATGTGCGACCATGAAGGCAACGTCCACGACGGCACATTGGCAAACCAGTCGATACCTGGCTTGTCTTTCGACAGGAGCACAGGTTTGTTGGACAATCGTGACGATGGACGTGAAGATTCGGCTACGTTGACGTGAATGTGCATGTAGTGGAACATTTTGATTATATCGACGAGAACGTTATTTTCGACAAAAAGTCTTTAAATGAATGAAATTGTTTTGATAATAAACTGGATTAAATGTTTATGGGATGTTAATGATCTTGAGGATTTGAGTAATGCTTATAATGTCTCAATTTCCAATAATGATAATAAACCCGACTGTTCCTCATCTATGTGGTGAATCCCGGACTATGTGCCAACGGACATCTAGACTAATAACAGTAGGAATCGAACGTACTGCGGTATAACTTGTCTTTCACTGGATTCCTGTTCAGTGAATAGGTGCTAACATATATCCAAGATTCTTAAAACGTATCTCAAGTTAACTATTTACCAGATGTACCCGGTTAGGCTTGTGGACCCGTCAACTGGCGTCAACCCTAAAGAAGAACATCTCGTCAATTCCTGTTAACACTAACGCGGCAAAGCCATCTCTCCATTAGTTCCATATTTGCATAGCATCCTGAATTGGCTAAAAAACCGCATCTTGGGTGCATACTAACACCCATTCACTGCGCAGCAATCCAGTCAAAGCCCAGTTGTACCGATGTGCACTCAGTCACAGCTGTTATTATTTTAGATGCCTTTTCGCACCTAATCAGGATGCATCACGTAAAGGAATATTGCTACCGCCGTGGTGGAAGCCCAGTTATACCGCTGTGCACTTGATCCCTGCTGCTATTAGTCCAGATACCTATGAGCACTTGGTCCATGATGCACCACGTGGACACAAAGAACAGTCAAGAATATCACCATCATTGGAATTTAAGACTTTATAAACATTGGTCAAATCCTCGGGATCATTAGCATCCTAAATCAAACCGTACAGTACTACACAACTGTAAAACTATCTAAACCTAATTCAAATGCAACATTCTAGTTTAAGAATTAGAAAGTTCAATTATATGTCGAGTTGGCATAAACGACGAAGTAGTTAAATTTGTACGCCACATGTCTTTAGTCAGTAAAGAATGTCCCTCACATAATTTTCATTCATACAAACACAACAATGTTCGACTGAAGTGCTTTACTGCTAGACCACTGCGATACAATAAAAGCATTTATGCAAATAAACAAAATATGTTTTAAATTCCCCCACCCCCCAACAAATGCTATTGCAAAAAGGCTATTAACTGACTTTACAAAAAACATAATTACCGTAACAACAAAATTTGTTTCTTCTTATCAACATGTTGCAACAGCAGATTGAACAAATGCGCAACGGAACTCAACAAATCCAACGTCAAATCGTGACAATACAACGAAGTCCACGGACTGCATAGTAATTACAAAACACGCAATTCGTTATGCATTAAACCGAAAAATTGATTTACATCATAAAAACACTCTTTCGCTGTCACTGTTACATTTTTTCAATGTTACAATAATATCAACGTAAGCAAAAATTGTGCATAACAGGAGTGGTACCGTAACTAGATAACTAGACTCATATCTCAATGGACAAACGTTTTGATTCCCACTAAGTCCTTCTGGTCACGCACAATGTAAACTTGCTAAAAATGACTAATGTACAATAATAACATTGTAGCAATAAAATCTAGAATTAACTAAATTAATTAATTGATTAACATCAAAAAAATGTAATGCTTGCGCATTATCACACACAAATGTAGAATATCAAAACAATATTTGTCAATTGTGTAATACGCCTGGTTCACACAATCACCTAGGCTACAAATGACTGAAGCGATAGACTCAAAAGTGAGTGGGTTTGAATTCCACGGCTGATACTAAATACTGACTCTTGTTTGGCTTCAGCAAATGTTCACCTGGTAAAGCATGTGTGTTGTAGAAAACAAAATTCAAGCAATAAACACCAAATAATATAATAAATATGACTTTATTGAATCACAAACCAAACAGATTTTATCCAATAAGAGTATCAGGTCACAAAAGACCTAATAACAAAGAAATCCAAATAATGAAAGTAATTGTAGTTTGTAATAAAAATAAAGAAAATTAAATGAAATTAAATAACGCAACTAATTGGTTTCAACTAAAGTCAAAAGAAAATGATTCAAATAAATAAAGATTCCTGTTTCCATATAAATATATATATATATATAGCAAAACGGTTAAAGTAATTATTGAAACTCTATTTTATTTCGTCAAAATATTATTCGAAAAATTTCAAAAATTATTACATCATTTATTTTCAACTAGAATTCTTTAATTCAAGTTTCAATAAATATTTAATCATCAATTAAGCTGCAATTGTCAAAGGAATGGTAATACATGCAGATCTATCATTTTCCACTTAATAAAACTAAAAATGTAGTGGCCTAAACACTACCGCCTCCAATTCAATATTCACAAAATATTGTTAGATATTCAAAATTCCATAATAAAGGCAGTAATCAAAGTTCAAACACTAAACTTCTCAGACTAAAACATTTTTACATAATTTCAATAAAATACAATTTCTAGAACAAATTATTTTTACAAACTAGAATTTGAATGCTAACCTTTGATTGATGCCCCGAATACAATTCTCGGTAAAAAAATGTTTCAAAACCAAAATCATTTGAATTTCATTACGTAACAACGGTTCGGTGCACAACTGCGGATTCTAAATGCAAAAATGAATTGAACTATGCATAAATAATTGGAAACATCAACACAATTAGTATTATAAGTAACCTTTTAATTTGCTATCATTCCGGGTTAATTACTTCAATACATAACAAGAAACATTTTGCACGTGGACAATTTAAGTAATCAGGCAAAAACCCGCATATTGGCATAGAACTTTAATTAATTACGGTGCAAAGTTAAGAACTTGACTAACAGTAAAAATTGGACCATGTTTATTTTAGTTTACTTCAAGATTGTTCATTCTCATTGGAATAACAGAAACCAAATAAAAGTTTCCAATTTGCAGTATCGGGTAAATCTTTCAAAATCAAATTTTTTGTAGTAAATTGCTTTTATTCTGTTGTTTTTCACTAAGTCGGCGTTACATAATCATTTATATAAGACAAAATATTGTAATTAATCTGAACGGTTTAAAAATAGTTTATCCTAAATGTCTGGATTAGAAAACTCTGCCTAGTTTGGATTAAAAATGATTCAATCTAGCCAGTCCCAAGCTTGGATAAAGGAGGAGGGTTTAAGCGCAAGGTTAGCAACCTGGCCTCTGTAAAATATTTATACTGCTGCGGATGCCATTCCGGCAAACAACTGCAAAGAAGTGATCGTACGCACCTGGATGACAGAGCTACAGAAATGACAAGGTTAAATGAAAGCCGAAAGGAAGCTCAATCTTCGATTTGTAGAATCTTCAATGCCAAAGAGTCTTTGTTGTTGTTGTTGTTTTGCTGTAATTGTTGTCTTATTGTCCCATGCTTATTTTTAAAGCAAAAGGGGCTTGTATAATAATTATATATATATATATATTATATATATATATATATATATATATATATATATATTTCGCACTACTACACTTTTTAAAATAACAAAAAACAATAAAACGTCAAATTTCAAGTAGTAAAATTTGCAAAAATTGTTCATAGTACACATTCTTGTAGTCTAAAAATGAAAATTTAGTAATTTAAACATTCCTGTTGTACAGTACTATCGCTTGGATTACTTCTAACGGTAGATCATCTAATGAAGTTATCCGTGGAAATCCTGATGCAATCTCACACATCGTAAGCTTGACCGGGACTCTATCTTGGAAACAATGGGTAAGTCGTTAGACTGACATAACTCCGAAAAACCGTAAACAATAGATGGGGATTATTCGGAACGGTTGGCAAACTTGAAATTAATGAATAAGCGGCTCTGCCACCAACGTTTATTCTTCTTGTTGTTACTTCTATGTAGCGACTGAATATCTTTTATTTCAATATACCAACTTTGTTTTACAGTGGCGACGTCACAAGGATGCCGTCTACCACCCAAGAATTTTTGTTATTCTTCTACGTTTGTGTTACGCTTATCAAGCCATCGAAATCGATTGTTTGCTATGTCGTATAAATATGGGGAATAATGAAGAGGTAACAACGTGATCACCAACCAAAAATGAAAATGAAAATGTTCTAAGAAGATAATATTGTTACAAAGAAATATCATTAATCGTTATGTATTTGGCCCAATACTGTTCAAGATGACGACAGAAAAAAAATTACTATTATTATTTGGAACTTTTACAATTGTACAAAATGCTGTTCGTAAAACATCATTTAATCACAAGTCACTTATTTTCGTTAAGTGTTCCATTTTTTGCCGTGATATAATGTATTTTAGAAAAGCTAGTCTTGGCCATTCAAAAATTTCGAATAGATTTCAAAAAGTAGATAAACATAAAAAATACTTTGTAGATAGAAAACAATTAACACAAGTTATTCAAAATATTTTACAAACTTGGAAATCGCAAAAATGTACCCCTGTCAACAACCAACCCAATTTTTGTTGTATATAAATCGTCCGTTACAATTTGTTTCAATCGCACCATTAAGTTGAATCCATTAACAATAGGTACTTTTTATAAACTTTTAAAATGACAACATTACAGTATTTTAAAAAATAATGTAGTCACATATCGAAAAAACGTTCTAAACTCAGGTCCAGATTTAAATAATAATAATCATAATAATTGACGTTGTGCGAAAATCAAATTTACACACAATATACATACATATGCCGGGGTGGTCTAGCGGTACAGCGCTCGATTTAGACCTGTGTGGGTGTGGTTTCGAATCCCACCACCGGCACTACAATGCGGGCCCACATTCGGCTTTGCTAAAATGTCCACTGCTGAAAGATGTTTCTTGTAAAACATTCAAAGTAATAAACATAAAATAAAAATAAAATAAATAAATAAATAATTTTTGTATTCTGCCTAAAGAAAATCAGAAATGTGCCAATCCAGCCAGTCCCAAGTCTAGATAAAAGAGAAGGATTTGAGCACAAGGTTAGAAAACTGGCCTATATATATATATAATTTATTAACATAAGCTTTAATACATCAATTGAGGTACATTCAGCATATACATACATACATACATACATAGCATATAATTAGTACACTCAAACAATATAATACAAAATAATGATACAAGTAGCATTTTAGATATATTAATCAATTTAAATAATTATCAAGTGACATAAAGTTATCATCAATGTATTCATGTAGCCAGGGTTCTTGAATTAGTCTAAAGTAACTGTTAACATGAATTTTTACATTAATTAGTAAACGCAAATCAACAATTTTATCGACAATAGATCCTGCTTTAAAAGATAGTATTAATGACAGTTCAAATCAACTATAATGATATTTTCTATTACATTTAAAGAGTTGTTTTTAGATACATTTTCAAAAAAGTATTAAATACAAAAATAATTAATTCTACAATTAGATTTTTATAATAATAACATAAACCTGTCAAAACAAATTCTCATTATTTATTGCACAAAAGAAAATAAATACATAAATATACGTAAAATTGTTTATATAATTTCAAAATATATAATATTGAATAAAAAAAGACAATGGCAAATAAAAACAAGTTCTGTATGTAGTCACGGGAAATTAAAGTAATGCAATCATTAGAGGGTCATCATAATAATAATGGGTTGGAATGGGTTCGAATTCCACCACCAGCACAAAAGGCGTAAGATTTTGCTAAAATGTCCACTGTTGAAAGATGTTTCTCGTCAAAACATTTAAAGTAGTAAAAATAAAGAAATGAATAATAATAATAATAATAATAATAATAATAATAATAATAATAATAATAATAATAATAATACAATTTTTATGAAATCTCATAAACATGCGTTTGTAAAAATTAAGGCCTGCATTTTAGTGCCGGTGGTGGGATTCAAACCCATGCCCACCGAAGTCCAAATTTGTTCCCATTGTTTGTACTACTTAGTTGCAATTTTGTAATTTTATATATTTAGTTTTTTATTGATGGTGAAAATGTATTTTTGCGCTGAATGAATTATTAAAGCTTAATTTAATAATAATTTTTATTATTAATGATTATCAATTGATACAACACAATCAATCAATCTTAATCATTATCATGATACACGCATAACGTTTTTCTAATCATTTATTACGTAACACATAGAGCAAAACACACGTAAACAATAAATTAATTAAAAACATTTACAAGTTATCAAATTGTTTATCAAGGTATATATAAAACTAAATTTTTGACATTGGTTAGAGAAAAAATACAAATCAATATAATTCCAAATTTCAAAATACCATGCAGTTATGCCAAATTAGCAAACTAACAATCTTTTAGAATTAAAACACTTTCGACATAGGCACGTATCGCTAAAGAATTTTATTCTTCATTGTTTAATACAAAATTTACCATGTCCTATCTAACAAATAAACAGTTAATAGTTGTAAACTGCTTCCAAATTTATAGTTAATACCTATGAGTAAAAGAATATTTTTACAGTATTCAATATATTAATAAACATTTTCAATCAAAAAATTGTATAAATTAAAACCAAATTTTGCTATCATCGGAGATAAACATCCCCCACCGGTTATTATCGTCCACGGCATTTCAAATTACAAAAAGTTTGCAAACCACCAAAATTTTAAATGTATACTTAATGAACGACACTTGAGATATGTTGACTTTAAATGCTAATTACATCCCGAATTAAACCTCTCCAATGATCTCTATTAACTGTAAACGGTAAGCACAAAAAATGTCATAAATAAAAATGCGTGCCACATTGTCCGTCCAAATTATTCAGTGGTCACCCTGTCCCTTGTCCAATCCAAAATACCAAATGTTGTGCTAATAGGAAATGTTTACCAGTTGCCCAGCATCTCCATCTATATAATTGAAACGATTTAGCGTAATTTAAATCGTGTGGACCTAAAGCATTACCATTATACCAAATATTTTCTATTACTTTTGGGCAATTGTGTATATTAAACAAGAATACAAAAACTATTGATTTTATTAAAAGCTATTAAAATTCTTAATTCGTGCCAACAAAATTAATAAAACCTTTATAAAATTTAGAAATTATTTGTTTTATTTTAAAAATCCTTTCAAGAAAAATATCGAGATAAAATGCAATAGTCAAATTATCAACAAACATTATTAACTAATTTGTGTTAAATTTTGAAATATATTTTAGGATGCAGATTTGCGTAATGCTTATAAAATCTCCAATTCCAATAATGGTAATATTACTAGCAGTCCCTCCTCCAGGTGGTGCATCCTGAACTAGATGTTCATAAGCATGTAGACTAATAACAACGTCAACTGGCGTCAACCCACAATTTACCCAAAAAAGATCGCCTCGTCGCAATGGAGCGGTTTTCTAACCAAAGAACTTTTTGTTCAAAATATTAAACAAAATTGACTCAAGTAAATATATATTATATCGATCAAAGGCGTACTCTACTGGGCACTAGATGCAGTTCCACCAATAGTAGCGATCAGTAAAGGCACTTGTCTAGGGGCACCACTAATCATCTTACTTATACAAAAAAATGTTTCTCGCAAAAGTAATCAACGAAACATATTACAATGAATTTACCATCTCTTATATGATTTAGTAAAGCTATTTGGTTCAAAAGGAAATAATTACAGCAATTTTACAAATGCCTAGCTAACCATATATATATATATATATTCCTGCACACAAAATGCAATTCTAACTACGTCATGGGCATTTTAAAGGTTAAAACGTACAATATTTGTTTTTCCAAATGGATGAAATTATAATTTGATTATTTGTGCATGTTAATCAAAAATATTTAAGTTTTAAACTATTAAAAGTACACAACGCATAAAATTATCCCCTTTCCACTTGAAAGCAGTTTGACTTGTGTACTGTATTATCGAACAATACATACAAAATTAGAGGCAACATTTAATTATTGTCAAATAATTACTATGTTTTTCGGGTTTTTACACCCAAAAATACAAAAGAAAGATTGAATAATTATTAAATCCATTCAAACAAAGGTATCAATTTTTGCATAATGTAAATTGCACATTTTTTCCCCCACTTTTTGCATTCTTCACCTCTAATAAACAATATGATTTTAGCAAAGAGCATTCACCAACATGCATTTGAAAGACTTGCATAATATGCTTGCACTCAACTGTCAAAATGAAATCCCCAGAGTTGGCGGTAATGATTAAAGCGTGACTAAACAGACAACAATTCGAATACCAATAGCAGCCAATCATTAAGCTTCGATAAATATCCACATAATAAAAAATGTATCCCTTCAAACATTCAACTAATAATGGGTACCAAATAGAAAACAATTATTAATTTCACACGTTTCACCATCAATAGAACTCAGAAATGTATAAAAGTGTGCGCAATTTTCATCTTCGCATTCTATTAACAATACATAAAACTCATTCATTCCAAACATCGGTAATAAAAAACAAACCATGGTGAATACGGTTGAAACCAAATTGAGAGCTACAAGCATGCCATAAGGTGAAATCATAGTCACGTCAAGGGTCTCGTTTGGATCAAAATTGCCAAATGCTTGTTCCATAAATTGCCAAATACGATCGACAATACGAAATTCATTAAACGATTGCAAAATTTTGATTCCAGTCTATGTTTAAACACAAACAAAAATTAAATCAAAAAAATAAGTCTATATCGTTAGTTATAAAACACTAAAAAGGTCAATTTTTTCTTAGTTATATTACCAAAATATTTTACATGGTAAATATCTAAAAAATAAATTTTGACTACCAATAAAAAAATTTTAATTTTTGCCAACTAGCAACTAATATATTTGATAGAATCAATTTGTATTGAATAGACCATGCAAAGCAATTGCATCAAATACCAAATAAAACAAATAATTGTTTCAAAAACACAGTATGTAGATAGACGACATTAGCTAATAGTGAATATTAATTAATTTAGAGATGAAGAAATTAAAAAAACTTTACGCTATTGACTACTTTTCCCATCGTCAGTAGTGATTTATTGAAGATATTTCATTCTTTACACACTATTCTCATTTTATTGATTCCTAGTATTCAACCACACTTTCATTAATGTTCATAGTCCCACATTGGTTAAACTTTCATCCATCCATCGTGTTTTTGAATGTCCTTTTTATTTTTGACAAATTACATAAACATACTTTCATGCTGACATTTAAATGTTTTAAATGCTAATCTTATACTATATATATATATATATATATATATATATATATATATGCGTTGCAATTTATTTTACTACATTTTTGGTAATTGTGTTATGTGTTTCAAAATTATAGGCGTATTTCTACTCAAGTATCTAAGCAAATGACCGTGATATATCCTATACACAAATTATCACGTTGACAACTACAAACAGCTAGTAACAAACACAACATTGCTAAAATGTTAACATAAAAGATCAAACATACTTGAGGTCAACAATAGACAGTTGGACTTAGATTTCGTTAAACAAAAGAGAAGTGGCCCATTTATGTTGTATAATTTTAAAATCCACATGATATATATATATATATATATATACAAGATTGTGATAAACATAATGTAGGTTTACAAACATGTACAAATAAAGTATAATTTAAAATATTAGTAACAATACGTTTTAATAAAGAAAAAATATTTGATTATTTATTTTCGATCTTTCAATGCGAACTGTTTCTAGCAATTTTAGCAAAACCAAAGAAAGAGTCGCATTGAGACTTAAACCGACATCTATCCAGTTTGAATTGTGGCGCTATAGGCACTCCTTACATGGCGGAAAAATGTGTTTCAAATAGATGAGATGAGACAAGAGACAAAAACGTTTCTACATTATAGCACTTTCTTTTATGCATACATGTTTATTATGGAGTTATCGGGGATGATATTAATAGATTCACTGGATAATAAATCCACTTACTTTGAGCCAAGCAATGCATTTTTAACAGAAAAATATTTACAAGGGCTTGTGCCATTCCTATACGCTTCAATCCTACACATAGAGGTTTGAGGCAAGTTGATAAAGTTTTCCTCCAAGCACAACATGACAAAGTTAGCAGTAAAATTACTTCAGTATCATTCAACAAACTGCCAAAAAAAATATTTTCCATCTATTCTGTTTCTTCTAAACCAACATTCTTCATCTCATTCAAATAACTCAACAGAGGAAATTCGATAAGTACGACCTAAAAAACACGAACGCATTTAAATATGCTTGTTTGAATCTCAATTGTATTGTGACTTGGAAACGAAAATGTATTCCAATTCAAAAATTGTCACTCAAACTTGACTCTAGTCTGGCTTTGTAAGGAGACATGACAAATGTAGAATAGATGTTGGTCATTTAATTCGGTATTTGGTGATAATAAAATACCACTGCTGTCATTGTTTTGTTTTCATTTATTCAGTGAAATGGGAACACATTTTATTTAACGTAGTGTGTGTGTGTGTGTGTGTGTGTGTGTGTTATTACATTGTGCCGTGGTGGCAGAGATAGTTAAAGCATTCGATTCAAAATTGGACAAGCATGGATACAAGTCCCACAATCGATACACAATATGGGCCATCATTTTGACTTTACTAAATGACTACTTGTTGAAAAATGCTTGCTGTGAAAGTTTAAAATAGTAAAAACAAAATTAATAAATAAACATATGTCCCCGTACTCTTTAAGTCAAACTTTGTTACATTTGCAAAAAATAGTTTCATAAGTTTTTATCTTTTTTATCTCTAATAATAATAATAATAATAATAATACATTTATTCGTTTTGATTACTATTATTCCGTAATATCAAAACACTACACCGCTTTGTTCAATTTGATAATCATTTCGTGTGTTGGAACAAAACTTTAATCAATAATATTATATTATCATTAGTAAGTATGCTTAATTCAATTGTAATAAATAAACAAATAAATATGTGAAATATGATTAGCTGTCTAACTACAATTAATTTAAAGTATTCACATACACGAAACCAAATAAATAATGAAATAATCATTATCAAACTGAATTATATGAATAGACTAATATAACTGCAAATTGAATTTCTATTATTTATTCTTCAGTTTATTAAAAACTTATTATTACAAACACGTTCAATACGGTGAAAATGGATTATTTTAGAAACTGAAAATAGTGTTTTGTATAAAATCATTGGTATATAAAGTCTTATTTTATATTTTAAAACGTCAATCTTTAATCAGATTCATTTAAAAATAAAATTTAAACATACCACAGTCGAAATAAAAATAACTATTTTTTTAACAATTCCAACTTGATATTACTACTTCTTTCATTATTATAAAACAACAATTCCTTAATCGTATTCAAATTAAGAAATTATCCGTTTAATCCCTATTTATTATTAAAAATTAGATTACAAGTGATTATTTTAACAACCTAACTAGAACTATATATAATATATGTTATATTAAAAAAGAAGCTCTTATTTTCAATTATAATTACTAAAAATATTTTTGTTTGATAACTGCGTACAATTAAATAATTTTATTACCATTTTTTTTAATTAACAATAATAATATTGATCGCTTATCCAGGTCTTAACTAGTAACAACGCTTAAATTCAAACTTTTGACTTAACATATGCAGAAAACAACAATTTATCCACTAAACTAAAGGATGTTAATAACAATAAACTTCATGGTTAAAACAATACAAACATACATTTTAGAACCTATGACGCATCCATTCAAACATCGACTTTTATGCTTTACTTCACCCTTGTGCTACACATTGAATACACTCTATTCAATCTGGATTGAATATATTCAAACAAAGCCATAGGATTGTATTTTAAACACTTGTAACACGTAAATCAACTAAACAAATGAACCGACCTACATAGTTTCAGTAAATCACATCACACACCATAATTGAAATATTGGTTGTTTATTTTCAATAGATAAAATACCAGTACACATATTGCAAATTGTTGTAATTTCACACATTTAGACTAATAACAGTAGGGTTTGAGTGTACAGTGGTATAACTGGGTTTCGGCTTGTGCGGTGCAAACATACATCTAAGATACTTAAAAGGTATCTTGAAGTATACGTATGCCATATGTAGCCGTTGGGCTAAAGGAGATAACCCTGATAAAGAAACCAGGTGGCCTCGTCAATCTTTACGAACAGTGGCGCCATTACAAGGATGCCGTCTACCAGCCAAGCAACTTCGTTATTCTTCTACATTTGTTACGCTTATCAAGCATTCAAAGTCGATCGTTTTACATGCTGTATAAATATGAAAAATAATGAAGAGGTGATCACTAACCAAAATGAAATGAACAAATGAAAATCAAGCCACGTATATTGAATTCACCAAAACAAGTTTTTTTTACAAAAACATAACTGTCTTAATGGTAATGAATACCTTAAAATAGTACAATTTTGTTAAAAATTAATACATATGAAAAGGTCAGTTCTGAATGTGAACGCTAATTTTACAATTAAACTGGATGCGGCTATCTGCCAAATGTAAAATTAACCAAATGTTTAATTTCCTCGTTTTTTTAATCTTCCGATAATTCAGGTTTAATAGAAATTTATTTTGCATAAGTGAAAAACGGCGTTCTCTAATGATTTTAGTAAAACTTTGTAAATCATTTATTAGATAAGTAAAACATACACATACATACAAAAGTCTAATTACTTATCTACTAGTATTGTCATTAAGTAGGCAGCTAAAACTAACTAAATGTTAGACAATTCTTTTACAAGTCAATACACCCATTTCAAAAATTAACGCAAAAAATTACAAAGGTATTAAATCTAAATTAATTTATGTCCAATTGTTTTTTCGTAAAAATAAATATCGGGAATTAAAAATAATGTCTAGTGCTTAATAGATCCTTTATATATACTTGGACATATTTATTTAAGAAAGCTGAGTCGGCCAAAATAGCATATTTTAAAAGCTACTTCTATATAAACGTGGATAATAAGTTGAAATTACATAATTTTTATAATTATTAAATTATTATTATTTTTTGTGCTTAATTTCATTAAAAATGTACTATAACTAATTCTTAAATATAATGTTAAACGTACATTCAAATCTACTCTGATTGTGATGTCATAATAATTATCAAAATAAACATTGAACTATTCTAATCTATATAAATAAAAATAATAAAGAGTGATATATATATATATATATATATCTGGTACCTTAGATAATGAAAACTTTATTTCAGTTATGTAGGATGTTTTCCATTATGAAATGCAGCACACTTACATGGGGGTTACTACTGTTTTTCAGGACAATGCTCCATGTCATACATCTAAAAAGGTAACATCATATTTATCTAAATTTACTATATTTGCTTTATATTTACATTTAGACAGTAGAGGAGTTAAAATCGAAAAAACTTTCTTTCATTTAATTACCATCTAACAACCCAGATATCAATGTTATTAAAAAATTTTTCAGTATGCTAAAGCGCAACATCAATAAGTATACCGAAATTGAGGATTTATGTGAACGTATTCGGTTTGTTGTTCAATATGAAATGAAACAAGAATATATCAACACTTTCATCGACAGCATTCCAAAATGCCTGGATCAAGTTGTTCAAAAGAAAGGCGATCATATAAATTATTAAATTTTTTGAACTTTCTAATGTCTTTGATCATTTGGTAACTGAAAAATTGTATGTAATCCGTATTTTTATTAATAGTTGTCTTTATAAATCATGTTAATCATTTTACTCCATTTTCGATTTTGCACCAGTTGATATTTTATACAATTTTTTTTACTTACAAAATATATGTATATATAATTATAGTTTTTTTTCAATTATTATAAGTATTGTATATTTTATAATTGAAGTGACATTTCTCTTGTACGCCATGTAATTGTTAGAGAGGTTTTACTTTAATAATCACTTTTTTGCAGTAATTGTTGTGAGGGTTGTAAACATACACGTATAAATAACTGTAAATAAAATGCACGCTATTTCTAAAAAAACAATATAAAAATCAATATTTAGAAGCATCACACTATGAAAAAGACTACCGGGGTGCTAATGATCCTGAGGATTTAAGTATTGCTTATAAAGTCTCAATTTCCAATGATGGTGATATTCCTGACTGTTCATCCTCCACGTGGTGTATCCTGGACTAGGTGCCCATAGGCACCAGGGCTAATAACAGCAGGGACCGAGAGCACAGTGGTAAGTGGGCTTTCCTTACGGCGGGTGTATAAAAGTATACACATAAGTTACTTAAAAGGTATTTCAAGGTATATGCATACCATATATAATCCTTGGGCTAAGGGAGATAATTCAGAAATCAGGCGGACTCCATTATATGACGCAATTTTATTCGAGTGCAGTCTTGCCACACAATTCCTATTGATGGACATTTTACTTCGCCAACACCAACCACACATACCTGATTGCACAATATCTGGGCCATATAGAACACGCCATCGAGCCAACCAAAATTGGCGGGCCACATAAGTTGGGGCAGACCAAAATTCATCAACAAGTCGAATTCGACTTGGGGATCTTTGGTTGTAATTTCGCTTAGAGCAGCCAACAGACGCGTCCTTGACGACTGACTTTGAGCAATGGGACTGACCAATACTAGCGAAATCGCCTGAACAATGTCGTGCATTTTGGAAGGCAACTTGAGTTCGGTCATTTTGTATATTTGGGATATCAGTAGAGCAATTGCAGCCTTGAAGGAAGAGGACAAGTAGACGAACACAAACATGGATCGATAGACAAACACGTGGATTAATAATAAAATCAAAAGGACACGGGTCTCTAAACAATCTAATGCTATTTGAATACAGACAAAAACGTGTTACCAATCTTTGATAATGTGTAAAATACAGTTTTATTAGGGTTTCGAAACTGTCATTTGAGCCCACTGTGTGTAACCATAAATTATATATATATATATATATATAACTCATTTTTTTATTACATTTTCGATTTTACCCACTAAACTAATTATTAAATAACTTTAAATAAACTAACAAAATCTCAAGGCAGATAACACGAATCACAACCAATATTTTATTCTAATGTACTTCTTATTCAAATTGTAGTTAATGAAATGTTTATATCCCTCTACTTCATATCATCATTGAATAAAGGATTGATTTTTACATTGAAAAAATTAGAAACATTTAACGATGTTATATGCAATAAGCATTCATTTAGAAAAAATATAACAATGCATTTGGCAATATATACAAGACATTTATCACCTTCCAGCAATTACAAACAACACAAAATATAAATAGCTATTGACCTAAATGTAGTTACAAACTTTAAAATAATTACCAAGTTTTCTCCTTTGACTGTAATGTAAAAAACTGCACATTGTAAATTACAATAAACATTTGTTAAAACAAGAATTTCTTAATATATTGTCACTATACTTTTAAATAATGGAATTATGAAAATCGGTAAAAAACAAATGAGAGAAATGATAACAATTTTTACATTAAATCTAATTGGAAAAACTTACGGCATGACTGGGTACATGAGATTCAACCAACATTTTGCAGAATGTTGAAATGTTCTCCATAATTCTACACAATAAATAAAACATTCAAATAACAAATCAAATTAATATTATTCACTTTGCTTATACCTAATTTTGTTCAATTTCTTACTAAACATTTAAAAATAAATCAGTTTTCAATCAAACACACGAGTAATACACAAAAACCGCAACCGCTTAATAAAATAAACCAACATTGGATACAAAAACGTACAAATCCGGAACATATCCCAATTGCAAAATCAAAACTGTCATCGAATGCATCACCAGTTCGGTAAGCAAAACCTTTTCCAATTTGGAAATATTGATCTGTCCAAACAAAAATGGACAAAAAGAAATTAACTAACATATACGTTTGACAAATAATTCGGTACATTATTAACATAAACTTCCTTTCTATCCAATTCAATCACTACAAAATGCTGTAATAATAGTCATTATTATTCTATTATTTGAAAACCCTTTCTCTTTGAAAAGTATGATTGTTCCATATGATTGTACATTGCATTTTCCGCTTTGAGGATCGTGCATATCAAACATTTAAATTCTATTCGGATTTTGCCGAAATACGTCATCGGAATTATGCTTTTACTTCTTTGTTTTAATTTAATAAAATGGTGTCCCTTTGTTGTTTATTTGGTAATATTTTTACAAAGGCCAGGTTGCTAATCTTGCACTCAAACCCTCTTCCTTTATCAACCGGATTTGGAACAACTACGGTAGATTTATAACAGATAATAATAATAATTAATTGTACATCAAAAAATTATTATTGATTATTCCTAAGCTATATATATATATATATATATAAATTAATTATAATTAAAGTATAACAACAAAGTACTACTTATATTGCTTATAAGTAGAAACAAATATAAATAGTTAACTTTAAGATAGACCAGTGATATAAAGCCTCAATTTAAGCATTTCAAAACCTCTCTGCCCACATGTACATTATATGCCATCACATCTGTTAATGTTTTCAATATACATTTGTAATACAAATTTGGAAAAAATATTAACAGACCAAATTTTAGATCTAATTGCAATCCTTTTATATGTACGTTCATATTGTATGGAAAATTAAACAATAATGACGAACTACTCTATCACAGTTACAGACCCCACCCCCATCACCCAAACGAACCAATGTATTCAACTCACGTAAATTACATCGTGGTCTAGAAATACAGTGCCAAACTCGAACTTGGGTAAATATGAGTTCGGGTGCCACCACCGACATAAAGATCCCCGGTTGGTTTCGCTAAATATCCACTTAGATAAAAATATGAATTCTATTGATAGCATTAAATAAATGACCTCATTTGGCTGCGTTAAAAAATCATTCTAGCAAGAACATTCAACCAACACAACTATTTAAATTGTTGCCAACTGAAAAGTATATCAATATTACCAATTTTGCTTTCAATACTTGTGCAACAGTATCTTTGTGTACATTCAATACAATAATTCGAATAGTTCGAGTTTTGGAAAGAACTATAATAGTGATAAGTAGTGGGTATAGCTGTAAAAGCCCATCCATTATCCGGATAGAAAAGAAGACCGAGTGACTAACGAAAAATTGGGACAGATACTGTAGCACGCAAACTCAATCCTTTTATTTATGTTAAACCCCCAGTCTAAATGAATTACTTAATTGGGCCTCCGTTTGCTTACCGCTTGAAGCTAATAGAAATCACTGGAGGGGTTTAATTCGGGATGTAATTAACATTTTAAGTCAGCATAATTCAAGTATCGTTCATTAAGTGCACATTTTAAAAGTACATTTTTTGTAGACTTTTGGTAATTTGAACTACCATTTGGGATAACAACCGCTGAGGGTGTTTATCCCCAATAATAATGATGATAATGATGATGATGATGATGATGATAAGTAGTGAGAGTCTAAATACACACTGTTTTCTCAGGTCATCTTTCCCACCCACAAATACAAACAACAATCAACTGTAAATAAAAATCAATATCAAACTTACGGATCCTTTTAATAAATCCAGTATGGCCTCTAAATAAATAGGAAATTTTTTTATTAAGTAATTTGCAAAATTTGAGTGAGCCTGGATGCAGTCGTAAAATATCTACAATAACAAAACAATGGAAAGGAAAATGTCTTAAAAAACTGAAATTATTTAATCAAGCAACACAAAAAAAACATTAAACTTCACGTTGATCGGGGAACAAATCGTCATCAACGAATAACTATGGTACCAAATATTTAGTGCAAAGCATTCAATGAAGCAATACTAAAAACTCGAAAGACTACACCCATCCCAGACACGCACACCAAACTCTTTGTTCAATGCCGTTTAAAAATAATAAAGATATTAATCATGTCATTTAAAAAAACACTTAAGTTTTCAAACAATGACATTCAAAAAAAATTGAAGCTAAAGAACAATATATAATTAATGTTTAAAATATTACTTTTAAAATGTTCCATTAAATTGTTGTAAACTATTTTTAAAACAAGATATTTATGTTTAGTTAATGCAAATTGTTCACTTATTATCCAGTCGCTAAATAAATAGACGCTGGTTACAGATAATTAATAAATAAAATCTATTTATTTGTTTCTAAATAAAAACTCAGATAACTTGGGATGATTTGTGGTAAATCCAAACGTTTGATTAAAATAATATTATTGATATTTGGTAAAAAACCTCGCCAAGCAATGAAAATGTTTCAACTTAGCATTCTCCGTAAAAGCATGTGGCGGTTAGCATAAATTTAAACTGTAAATGGAACGTTTTACAAATGCGGAAAGACGGAGTTTTTTGTAAATACTGGTTCTTTTCCACATCAAAATTCTAAATAATATCTAATGTACCGGAGTGGTCTGGCGGTAGAGCGCTCGATTCGAATGTGAGTGGCCATGGGTTCGATTCCCACCACCGGACCATTAAATACGGCTTTGCTAAAATGTCCACTGCTGAAAATCGTTTGCTGCAAACCATCAAAAGTGCTAAAATGAAAAATTTAAAAATAATAACAAGACGCCAGTTAGCGACGTCAATCAGGATGATAAAAATTATTGACCAAACATTTCACAAATCGGTATTTGCTGTCCTAAAGAAAAAGGCACAACTTGAACGGGTGCACATGTACAGAAAAACGCAAATGTTTTTATACTTTTTCCATTTCAATTTGGTCGTTCTCAATTGTGCGTATTATTCATTGTATCATTAATACGATTATTGATCATTTGCTCAGTACTATATCTATTTGTTTAATCAATTACCCTTAATTTTGTTTACATCACCTGACAACATTTTTTTTATTTTATTTTATGTTTGCTACTTTGAATGTTTTACTAGAAACATCTTTCAGCAGTGGGCATTTTAGGGAAGCCGAACGTGGGCCCGCATTTTAGTCGGTCGGTGGTGGGATTCGAACCTCGATACCCACCGAGATCCAAATCGAGCACTATGCCACTAGACCACCTCGGCAAATTGATATATTAATTTAATATGACATTTTGCAAATAATGACAAATATGATTGATTTTTCTGTATCAAAACACGTAATCTATCAAATTGTGTAAACAAGTTCAGTATACTTATACTTCTCCCGAGTTTACTTTTAATTTTATAATACTAATATTTCGAATATTAAATAATATTTTGTAATTAAAATTGTATATTTGGAAAATGATAAAATCCACAATAAATCAATAAGAAACAGCTATAGTTTGAAAACCGTTATAATATAAAACAACTCATACGCATTTACTCACCTTGGCTGCATGAATGCATAGCCTCGGTGCCCACAAATAAGACACATAAACTCTGAAATGAGTTTCCAATTCAGGTTGGCACAATTCATTTGCAATATACAAGGCAATCTAAAAAGAACACACAATCTAAAACAGTGTACGCATTCCATTATATATATATATATATATATATATATATATATATATATTAAGTTGGTTAATGATTTAATCACTTCTTCATTATTTTCCATCTCTATACGGCCTACTAAACAATTGACTTCAATAGCTTCATAAGTGTAACAAACAAGAAAGAATGACAACGTTTCTTGGCTGGTAGACGGTATCCACCACTGTTTGCAAAGTTTGACGAGGCCATCTGATGTTTTGTCAGAATTATCTCCTTTAGCCTTAAGGCTACATAAGGCATACACAAAGCTTAAGATACCTTTTAAGTATGGTGGATATATGCTCGCATCCACCGGCCGTAGCTGAAGCCCAGTTATATCGCTGTGCACATGGTCCCTGCTGTTATTAGGCTAGATGCTTATGGGCACCTAGTCCAGGATGTACCACATGGAGAATAAACAGCATTGAGATTTTATAAAAAATACACAAATCCTCAAAATGTATATATATATATATATATATACAACAAATGTGTACAATTGATCCTTAATTATCCTGGAAACACTCAAAAATAACGCTTTATATTACATTTAGAACATAAATTAAAAACGTATACATTAGAAAAGCCATCAAATAATTATAAATAAGATAACAAGATAGGCGTAGTCGCTGCTTGACACGTACCCACGTTAGCAAGATTTTACTACACGACTACACACGGACCATGATTTAACTACACTAAATATCCACCCCATGCAAAGTGTTTCTCCATTGAAAAATCCAATCAGTGAATGAGATAAAAACTTATTACAAGCGTCTTTACAAATCAAATAAAATTATAAACTATTTGGTACACAAAATTCATATTTATAATATATTTCTATTTGGTCCAAAACATTTCGCATTATTTATTTAAAAAATGAAATACTGTTTGATGGTTTGTGTATTAATCAACAAAACATAACGTTTAATAAAAAATATCTCTTTTGGCTATTAAAAATGTTTTTTTTGTAAAGATATTAAATTTTAATATCTATAAAACCAAATTGTAATAAAAATAATTGAAATTTGATATGTGATGTTATTAGCATCTTGAAACATGCATCCTTACATTTAAACACAACACAAAATGTTCAGTAATTTACTGGAGAAAAAATGAATAAAAATTGCTCAACGTTTGATGAGTAATCATAAACATCAAGACCGCGCATTTTGACATCAAACTCATACAAATTACAAGAGATGTTAACACTATTTTCTTAGATTTGTTCCATATATCTTAAACAATCATAGGCAATCGTTAAAAGTTCTTCGTAAACTTTTGCAACATAAAAAATATAACCAAATGTGTGAGATAATTTTTGTGGCAAGAATACTTAATCAGGGACAATAATAATTATTATTAAGTTAGAATAAACTCACTTCATGAGTTCTCGTAGATAACTTTGTAGAACTCGTAAATTTTTGTTTATGTTTTAAATCAATTTTATTGATTTGAACTGGTTCGTAGACCATGTTCGTAACAGAATAGGGAGAAGTGAATGCACTCAATGCTCCCAGTGCATGTTCACGGATGTCATCTAGCTTTGATAAATCTGGATCTGAATCAAACAAATACATAAAAGTATGTAAAACGCAATTGGTAGATAATTGGGAAAGTATTAATTAAATTAAGGTTTAATCACAAAAATATTTTCCTGTTTATTTTAACTACTAATAAACAAATACTAGTAATATACATAATATAAATAATATTTTCTAATAAACTTACTGACTAAACTAAATCGACTAACGGATGGCATCAACGTCAGGGTTTTAATCGTTTCTAAATGATTTTTTTCAATTTCACGATAAAAATATTCAATAATTGGTTGATTTCTTTCAACCATGCGTTCAATCAAACATCGGATACACTGGAAATTACAAAAAGTAAATAACGAAATTATTTTATTAACCAGTATTTAGGTTAAATAATTGAAACCAAATCGCAAGATCTCATTATTATGTAATACTTACTGAGTTTAAAATAAAGTAATGCCAAAACCGAATGCACAACTGTATGTCTGCATTTTGTTTGGGATGAGAAACAGTTAAAGGCATATGCCAAACTGTATCGATGCCAAATGTACCCATTTAGCCAGGGGAAAACAGACTAATTAAAATTTAAGCAACTTGATCAATGTTTACAAACTATAAATTCATCAAAAATGTAACTTATAGTCAAACAATTTTAATATTTTCCTAGATTTGTTGCCATGCAACATTTTCTTGGGTTTTCAAAACTTTTGAAATCAATTAATTAAGATGTTTGATATATATGGTGGAAATGATAAAAACTTTATAATCGAAACGCGTTTCAAATAAAAATTATTCAAACTTACAAGTAAAGTTTGATCTGTAAGGTGCAATTCTTTATCGCACTCTTGACCAACCAACTTGGGAACTAATTCTATGAAACTTAACGCATTCTCGGTGTATGTGTGAACGCTAAAAAAATGTAAATTGAAGAGGTACAGTTATATATACATATAGGTAGGTAAATTTTTAGAACAATTCGGTTTATATAATTTAATGTTTTACAAAACACGTGCATTTTAAACAGTTAAATATAAAGAATAAAATGACACATTTATTTATTAATTTCCAGCATTAACGCTATCATTTCTAAGCTCACTATGTTAAACATCATCTCTGTCAAATCTAATATCTTTTATTCTTTAATTGACACGTTATATAATCAGTGTAAAATTTATTATTATTATTATTATTATTATTATCGTTACTATTAATATTATTATTATGAGCTGTAATACCTCACTAGAACTACGTTCAGCATATAGATAAATGAATAGCACAAAAAAATCAATACAAGGTAAAAGTACAAAATAACAATTAGAAAAAAAATTATCATCCATGTAGTTGTTTAACAATGTTTCTTGAACTACTATAGAAGGACTATTGACATGAATTTTTGGATTAACTAGTAGATATAAATCATCCACTTAGTCAATAGAATGATAAAAGTAGTGATATATTTCATGGTAGAGTTGATTTCTTTCTACGTTTAAAAAGTTGAATTTTAGTTATGGTAATTTAGTGTAGCGCAGCCATTCATTACAGAATATATCGGCATTCAGTATATAGTGTTATAATCAAAGTGGCACTTACATTTCTTCAGAAATATTTTGTCTCTGACCAATTTCACTGACAAAATATGCATTCAACGCAATGATCACGTCCAAAACTATTTGTTCGTACCACGGACGCTTTAATATATATATATATATACTCGTTCGTTTTGAAATACAAGAAAATATTAAATCATCATATGATTGGTAATACAATCACTTCTTTATTATTTCCATATTCTTAGAGAGCATCAAAAGTTTCACATGCGAGGACAATCTTGAAGTGGCAACAAACGTAGAAAATTAATTTTAAAAAATAAACTAATAGACCGCATCCTCGTGATAACGTTGCTGTTTGTAAAAGTTAACTAGGTTACTTCATTTTTTCCGAATATGTATGTACCTTTAAATATTTTTTAAAACCCTGGGTATATAGTTACACCCATTCACCAAAGAAGAAACCGAGTTATATCATTGTGCACTCGGTTCGTACAGTATCAAAGTGGAAATAAAAATAGAATTGTCATCATTATGGGTAAATGAGACCCCACAAACATTACTCAAATCATCAGAATCATTGGAATCTCAGTACAAGGCTAGGCATATAAGTATATAAAAAATCGTTTGAGATGTTAACAAACTTAAAATTAACGTGTTACCAAACAGTCCAGTCGTTAGAAAAAATTAACAGCACATATTATTTGAAACATTCGTCAATAGTATACAATTAACACATATTATTAAATTGTGCATAAAAAACATATTTTCAATTTGTTAGTTTTATGTCAAAATGCACACAAACGTCATATTAATACTCGTTTTACACGTTTTTGCAGGTAAAAAAAAACAAATATTATATCATTTACAAAATAAACAAATAAAATGTTAATAGTTGACAAAACCTATACTTAACTGTAAATTAGAACAACGCCAAGCAACAAATTGAATAAGAATTTCTAATTAAGTGTCTGGACGACGTGCCACTTATATTGTAGAGTAACTTTCTACGATTACACTTATCTAATTGACCGCTGAGATAATAATATATGCAAAGTATTAATCTCCAAAATTCCTTAAAAAACTGCAGCAACTAGATTTAGATCTATTTAAATCACCAACTAAAATAGCCGTTTGGGTGGTAAAAGAGGCCGTGTCAAAAATAAACAGGGAGGTCAACATTCAAACATCCTTTGGAAATAATACAATCACTTACATGGGAAATCAACAAACATGTGTGCAAATTGGAATTATTTATCTGTCATCCAATCTCTCTCTCTCTCTCTCTCTCTCTAAGCACACAAAAAAGCTGAACAAAACAACAAATCTTGGATAACAAAAGATTGGTAACTAGCTGCACAATTCAACTTACATTTTTTGTTTGTTTTTACTACTTTGAATGTTTTACGGAAAACATCTTTCGGCAGTGGATCTTTCAGCGAATTCGAACGTGGGCTTGCATTTTAATGCCGGTGGTGGAAGTCAAACCTATGCCCACCCAGGTCCAAATCGAGCGCTGTAGCGCTAGACCACCCCGACACGTTGAGGAAATAAATTTACTTAGGGGCTTAATTTCGAATTTATTGGTTAAGTTATTTTAAATCTGAATGAGGTGGCCTTGAATATATTTTTTTTAACTTTCTAGTTAATTTGACCTTGAACTATTTATTTTTAATAAGCATACTTAGTGGATTTGCGTAGATATATAAAGAAGTTTTACCCGCTTAAAAAGTATCTTAAGGCATATGTAATCCTTGTGCTAAAAGAGATAACGTTGATAAAAATCAGGCTGCCTTGTTAATCTTTGCAAACAGTAGCGACGTCACCAGCCAAAAAACTTCATTATACTTCTACGTTTGTTATGCTTATCAAGCCATTGAAATCGATCGTTTGCTATGCCGCACAAATATAGAAATAATGAAAAGGCGAGTGTATCACCAACCACAATAAATGAATGATTGAGTGATGTCACTATTGTAAACATATTAATATAAGGTTGAAATAAAAAGCCAAAAATATTACCAATATTGAAAAAACATTAATGTTATCAAATTCTTATCAATTGCTTAGTATTGTCTTTACTTCGAATTAAATTTGTGTGCTACTGTTAAAATTTAAACATCTCATGTATCTCACTTGATGCAGTATGACGCATTTCAAAAGCGAATGAAGCAATTTAATTAGTTGAGCCGGTAAATCAACTATTTCACAAAACTTGACGATAATTGAAACATCGCTGTTAATGTAAAAAATATATAAAAACATACATATACATATATGCATGTATGTATAAGTGCAAAATAAATTTGAGAAATAAAAAATATACACATAAATACCTATGTATAATATTTTACATAATGTTGGAATACAGTACAAAAAAATGAAAACAAATTTGCGTACAATTTTAAAAATCAATTAACATTCCAATCAATATGTATGCCAAAAAAACACTTAATTCAATAAATCTAATCTCATTTTTGTCAAAGGGACATTGAAAACTTGAATTCAATAAAAAATGAATAATTACGTTTCTACTTTTGGATTCCATTGTTTAATTATGAACAATTTTCAGTAAACAGGAATATTCAACGTAGCCAAGCATAGACATCGATACTAGTACATCGGTAGTGCACTGTAAACGCCTTATCCACCAGAACAAGAATAGAATAACTTAATCAATGCACCATTCAATGCACATTCCTATTTCCTTTCAACTTTCTACTACATAAAAGAAAACAAAAGTTGTATGTTTTTTTAAACAAACAATTCAGAAACCTAGTTAGTATCAAAATCACCTAGTATTTTAAAACGCACGCAACCGAATATATATATATATATATATGTGATGATTCAATGCAATGTTAGCAACACCAGTCGAAGCATAAAACTGGAAACCCTGCCAGCACAGTCTCGTTGTAATGTTCAGCCACTTACAACCTGTAGTCGATCAATTTTCAAGTCAATTTAATGAAGGCAGAAATTAAACCAGCCGTTTTGCCCTAATTTTCTACCCTTGTACTTTGGTAGACTGGACACATTAAACACCATGCGTCTTTTGTACGGTATAGTGTAACTACATTCAATTAGCTCTCTGTAAATTTAGTTACTGGTTAAGGTACATGGTAGTCTTATTGGCATGTTTGGATAATAGAAATTCGGCTAATGTCAATAGGCTAATATGGTAGTAAAGAGTTCTAACAACTTTAACTTGGGTCAAACAAGATAGTACACGGTGGCCCTAAGATCAGATGTACTGCAGTGATGCTTGTGGCTAAAGCGCTACATTATTCTCGGGGGTAGACACGAATTTGAATTACACAACCGACACTAAATACGTAGCCCAATATCGGAGTGTCCACTAAAACATCAATTCCCCCAAAACTATTCAAGCAATAGATCCATAAATAGAAAGTCAACGTATACGTCATATTGACAATGGCCCAAGGTTAAAGGGTACATTGCCACGCAATTTCAAAATTTCTCAACACGTACCATTTGACCGTTACCAAATTTGTAATCAGCCTCAAAATCGTTCGCAAATAGGAAGCAGCATCGAGTCCCGAAATGTTCGACTCGCCCGACGTTGTGCGAGACAATTGCGTTCCCGTCGAATTGGGTCGATTGGTCGAAAGACGTCGGTGTTCGGCCGAAAACGGCTCGAACGATTGCATCAAAGCGCTTGTCCACATTTGGATCGACTGCCAGTTGGCTCGGTCGTCGACGACGGCTGCCGAAGCCAGTCGCAAAGCCAATCGGTTAGCAAAGTCGACGTCGTGCAACAAACTCAGCGCCGTACGACGTTTGGGAGTTCGACTGCTGTCAGTCGAGTAGCGGCCCAGGTCCGAATCGGTGTTGTGGACGGAATCCATTTCGGTTGCGTCGGCCAAGCGTTCCCATGCTTCGGTACTGGCCCGTAGCCACCAGCCGGTATAGTCAATCGATTGGTTGAGATTGGGCATTTTAGTGACCGGTTTGACAATGGAATCTTGCGTCTGGTGGTGATTGTTGTAGGTGCGTTTCGCACGTTCTTGAACTACGGGATGTTGCTAATGTGAAAAAAATAGCACATGGATTTATTTGTTGTAGAGAAAAATTATCAACTGCAATTTGTTAAAACTGTAGACAAGGATGGGAGTTACTAGAGATGCTATGCGAACTTGAAATTAATAAAGGGGTGGTGCTTTCACTAACTATTTTTACTTTATATTATTATATGGGAAATTCCAATTGCAGGTAGTGTAACTGATTGATCCCGTATTCTTTACTATACATTTAAGTTATCTAAACAACTTTTGGGTTTAAACCTTAAATATCTATTGCCACTCTGAGTTCGGCCATTACATTGATATAATATTGTAATTAACGACTGTTTATTATTTATTATTGCTTGAATATGTGACATTATTGCAGTCAAAACTATTTCAAATTTATTATTTCGCAACAAACATTGGAAAAATTAAGTACAATAATTCATCAATATATAGGGAAGTAGTAATCGTTTAAGGTAGCATTAAAATTGTTAAAATCTTTAAGTTTATATTAAATCCTGGTAACATTCTACGTTTACTGGTCAAAAAACCAGTAAGAACAGTTTTGGAATAGACAAATAATAATTGCAAAATAAAAGTTGGTACACCACAAAAAACATCATTAAAAACCATTTGGGATAATCTAATTGAAACCAAACAAAAAATTTAGCAAAATGTTCAAACACATAGAATCATTTTATTGCCCATGTTTTTACTAGTACCGTTACCTTGTTGCCCCATGCTTATTTTTAAAGCAAAAGGAATTTGTAATAATAATAATAATAATAATCATTTAATATCCTGAAAACAATAACCTACTTCAGCTTTATTGGGAATACTATTATAATCACTAATATTATTGAAATTTTCAGACTTCGTCCGTTTCTTCGTTTCCATTTGCTTCAAATTTTCCGAATTGTTACAATGACCGACAAGATCTCGAAATGTATTTTCACGATCATAATCGATAGAAATGCGGTTAGCACGAGGAGTAGGGGGTTCAATTTGGGCTTCGCCTAATTCATCTCCTTCCTTTGTCGTAAATGTTTTCAAAATAGGAAATAAAATACATGCATTGTTTATTACAATTCCATACCAGTTGTATTATAAGAGTAGACAAATAAATACCATAATTTAGTCCTTTAAAAATCCACATTTCTACCTACTAAAGTGCTAAAAATATCCAAGTTAAAATCAATAATATATATATATAATTCAGTTTTCAATCTAATTTGACCTAATCACAGTATCATTTTTTAAGCAAACATCGAAATGTAGGTGCCCATACTACTTCACATTAGGCTATCTTTAAATAACTATAATAATTGAAACAATATAAATAATTAAAAGGTATCAAACATTTTAATAAATATTTTTGCATTTCAAAAAAAGCAAAACATTTAATAAAAAATGCTTTAGATTTTACTGTGAGCCAATCTATGTATTGAGACTTGGTAATTATGTTTTTTAATGTTAAACTTTGCAACCAAACAACATTGATTTTTCCTTAAAGATAAGTCGGTTTTGGTAAATACATAATACAAGGTGCGGAAAGAGGAACGTTGAAAAATAGCCCCTACAATCATGGCTTTGTAGAGCGTTAAGTAAGCGCTAAAAACCAATAGAGAAAGTGGTTTACAAAAGTGTACTATGATGTAAAAAATATATATACTATCAGTACGATACAAAATTGAAAACGCTTATCCATTGCCCAATATTCCCTAAAAATAGAAGAACTAAAATAAAAATCAATTAAACTTAAATTCAACTGCCAAGGTTCATTTTCAGTATTTAACAAATGCGACTGTCAACAAAACCCATCTTAATCGATATCAATTTATAACAAATTAAAACTTCATCAAATATGTGCTTAACCTTTTTTGTTAACAGATTTTATAAAAAAAGCACTATACAAAAGATGACATCAATAAACAAACTAAATAATCACGTGAAGTAATAATCGATAAACAAAAATAATCACGACATACAATCAAAATCATTACATAAAAATATTGTGTGTGAATGTGAATAAATCAATACTTACCTATCTAGCCTATAAATATTGTGCTACTCATAACAAATTCAAAAAGTAGTTTATGAACAAGATTTAGACAACAACTGAGTGGTATAATTGAATGCCTCAGTCAATAAAGTATTGGAAAAATGCTAATTGCTTTTGTATAATATAATATAACATTTTTTATGCTTTTTAAGTAACACAGTGGCTATGTCACTAGAATTGTATCCCAGTGGATATAGATTCAAATGACACTAACTGTACTAAATATCCTATTAATAAATAATACCATTATAATAACTGTTTTAAAATAACGTTAAAATTTCAAATTTTGTAATAAAATTCATTTCAAATGTCACAATAGTTGAATAATTGTAGACATTAGAATCTTAACTAAGCTTTCAAACATTCACCTCTGATAAACTTTTATTAATGTTATCAACAACTAGAACCAGAAATTGTAATCTGACCATCTTTCAGAAATACATTACAATATAAGTCTATAAATATCCTTGCTAAAACGTACTCTATAATAAACTAATTAAATCTAAATTAATGACCTATTAGTTGCAATGTATATGTAAAAATAATTAACCTGATTTCCTGTGCACAATGTGATGCGAAGTAACCCTAGTCAGAACTCTAGTCTATAATCCAAGATATCTGTGTTTGACCACTTGAGAACCCAATCTTGTTTAAACATGGCAACGTAGAAGCACTACAAACCCAAAATTCCGTAATAATAATAAGAAAAAGAATAGGAAAAATATGTAGGATGAACTTGTACAGTAAATGGTTCTATGCAATTCCCAGAATGGGGCCAATTTTAGAGAACTAGTAATATAATTTAATCTAATACATTCATTACGAATAAAACAAGGTTTAATAAATTTCGTTTTAATTTATGTTGCCAGTTTAACTAATACATATACATATAAAGCACCAAAAAAATAAGTTAATTTAAATTATTTTTGCATATTACTAGAAATAAAATATTGCATTTAGAAAGTTTTTAAACATAACTTCATCTTGATATAAAATTAATAGTAAATTCCTCAAGTTATCTAAATAATACTTTAAATAATTAATACTTTTACATAATATATAATTTGTTTTGCTAATTTCAAACGTAATGTATCATAAACGAATTGCGATAAAATAAATGTCTAAACGTACATATAAAACGGGTTGATGCTTAGTTCTCAATTTAATTTCCACGTTTTCTTCTGCACAATCCAATGCTGTGCAACTCAGGGATCGTTTGCAATCTTCAATTTTGGAAATTTCTGCATTTTCTCGCTAAATTTCAATTATTATTTAATTTTAACAGTTAAAATTTATAGTAGGGTATCGAGTTATATATATGTTAAAATTTCAAATTTAAATAATTAATCTGTTTTTAAATCATTATGTTTCCATCTACTATAACAACAAAAACGTTTTTAACTTTGTATAATTATTGTTAATTTACCTATTTATCCCAAATACAAAAGACTCCAAAATCAAAATATTAATTTAAAATATCAAACACAAAGACTTTGTGAACAACTTAAATAAGTTTTAAATATTATTAATATCTATCTTCATTATTTTACAGTTATCTTTTCGCATTAAAATTAGTTCTAAAAGAATAACTAAAAGAAGATTGCCAATCGTTATACAAAATTCAACTTATTTTATATAATGCATAACATTTATTTCCATAAAAGTTTTACAAAATAACATACATTAAAGTAATTCATTTCATATAATTAAAATATATAATCACATCAAATAAAAAACAAAAAACTATAATATTTCTTAAACATTAAAATTTTATCCACAACAAAAATGTTTAAACTTGGTTTTACAAAAACATATTATATAAACTGTTTATAAATTTCACAGTTAATAAAAAACAATAAAACTTTCAAAGTTAATTATAGATATAAACCATAAACCATTTTAGTACATGTAGTTTCTTGTATATATTGTATGTAAATTTCAAAAACTCACCATGTACATTTTTTCCATATTTGCATCATTAGTACCATAATTTGATTTCTTATGTGTATCATTTTTTTTGCGCAATTCTTCCTTTTTTACATTTTTTATTACTTTTCGATCCACTACAGGCTCTTCTTCTTTAACTTGTTTCAGTCTATTTAGATGATCACCACTTGCTTTCTTTATAACTTTTGAAGTATTTGGACGCAACATAAGCATACGCTGTCTTTCTTTTTCTGCTGTCTGACTAGGTGTCAAAGGTTGCGTTAATGGACTTGACAACATACGAACACCCGCAGAAACTATAAAATATAATATAATAACATTTTTATTCATAACCAGTCCCAAGTCTGGTCAATAAAAAATGAGGGTTTGGATGCAAAATTAGAAATCTGACCTCTGTAAACATGTTAAAGAAACAACAAAAATGCATTTTATTAAACTATAGAAAAGAAGTAAAAACATAATTCCAATGACGAGGTACGCCAAATTTGAATAGAATTATAATCTTCAATATGCACTATCTTCTAAATCAAATATTTAATGTAGGATCATATAAAACAATATAATATATATACAGCCATTAAAAAGTTACAACAGAAAAGTGATTATTAAACTAAGGCATCTCTAGCAACTACATAACGTACAAGAGAAACGTCACTTCAATTATAAAATATACAATACTATATAATAATTAAAAATGTATAATTATATATATATATATATATATATATATATATATATATATATATATATATATATAATTTAACATATATATATATATATATATATATATATATATATATATATATATATATATATATATATATAATTTAACACAATATTAATTGATTAATACTATTAATAAAAGTACCTTCAATCTTATCTGCAACAAAGGGATGATCTAAAAGGTTTGGCCATTGTAAACGCTTGTGAACATCCTTTTGTAACAAACGAGCTAAAAAATCTTTGAAAAGAGAGGACATATTTGGTGGCCATTTAATAGCGGTTTTCGTAATAAGTTTAACTAATTGAAAAATACTGGTCGTATAGAATGGCGGAACCCCAACATATAACTCATATAATATACAACCCAATGCCCTATAAAATAAAAATTAATAAAATTAAATACCATAAATCTGCTGTATGATCATATGGTTTTTCTTCTATAATCTCAGGTGCCATATATAAAGGAGTTCCCTATTAAAACATAAAAATAATCCAACAGCCAAAAATCTACCTTTATAGACGTTAAAACTAATGTGTTCCATCCCATAACTCGTGCAAATCCAAAATCACATAATTTAACAACTCCATCCTGACCAAGAAGAATATTTTGTGGTTTCATATCACGATGCAATATGCGATTGGCATGAAGATAATATAAAGCGGACACGAGTTGACAAGCTACTAGTTGAACCTAATATTTGTATTAAATATTATTATTACATACTGTAGATTCTGAAAGTTTCCCATCATCCTCAATTATTTGAAACAAATCTCCTTCGGCATAATCAGTAATTGCAACAACCTACATAAAATAAAGCCTAGATCACAAACATACTTCACGATCTGTTTCAAACGAATCTTGCATTTCAATAATGTTCCTATGATTCATTGAACGCATTATTTCAATTTCATATTTTAAATTTTTTAATGCGTTTTCACTTTTACCAACTTTCGGAATAAACTTCATCGCAACAATCTAAAATAAAATATATTTAAATAACAAACTTGGCCTGTTTCTTTTCTTCTACCTCTAAATACACGACCAAAAGATCCTTCCCCAATACATTCTAATACCGTATACTTTTCTAATCCCATGTGATCATTAAAAACATTACGTTGCGCAGATAAATAAAGTTTTAAAAAGCTGTCAAGGTCATTAAGCAACTAATGTGAACATACACATTATATATAACGCATATTATTTATTTGTATTTTTATTATCAAAAACGCATAATTTATTTTAATGCATTATATTTTTATATTTTTTTAATAAATATTACAACTGCTAATATTCCTCAGTATTTATAATAATTTGTATCTTAAACATCTTTAGTTTTTAAACGTTTTAAAGTACAGGTTTACAGGTTACAGGTTTATACACGAGTTGAGTAGGAGTAAACTCCTTTTGATCCTCGGTTCGAATTATCGATGATATCAGTAAGATTCGGGGGAAATATGAAATGGATGGTGAGGTAAAGGGGGATTAGTCACAGAAAAAATATTTGAAATCAAGATAAAATCAAGGTAGATAATGGAAGTTAACAATTATAGAAAACGAGCAAAAATTACAAATATAAAAAAAATACATAATAGGTGCTTATTACAATGCAAAAACACTGCAATAATCTTCAAAAAAGAAGAAAAGAGAAAAGGATGAATAACGCTCCAATGGACGTGTATTCTAAATTTTGCTAAAATGTTTGTACAAAAATTAAATAATTTAACAATAAATAATTAGATCACTCAGAATACAAACATTCACTTAATTTATTATTTTTCTTAATAACGTTTATAACTCCAACTAGAAAACATTAGGTATAAATCTGGTTAGTGCGAGGTTAACAACTTAACTTTTATAAAAAATCTATATTTTTACAAAAACATTCGGGCAAACAATGTTAAATAAGCGATCGCACGGCTCAGCTGATACGGTTGAACAAGAGCCGGAAGGTAGCTCAATATTCAATTTGCAGAAATTTCTATTAAAAAATGCATTATTTTGTTGAATTATACATTTAACGCTTAAAAGATTATTAAAACCAGTTTGGGAGTAAACAATTAATAATAAAATATAAGTTAATAAACCACAGAAAACTTCTTTAACAACCATTTGATAAGATCCAAATAAAATTAATATTTTATCAGTTCAAACTCAAAATTAGAAAAATGTTTGACCACGGAATTATATATATATATATATATATATATATATATATATATATAATTGGCTGCGATACTTTAGTTTAGTTGACTGCATATATATATCCATATATTTATTTTCCTTCTTTCTGTGCAACAGATAATGTAAATTTGATTTATTTAAGTCGAATGTACCTTTATTAATATATTAAAGATTGTGTTAATAAATAATTATATATATATATATATATATATATATATATTAATTTGTTAATTTTTAAAATAATTTTTACATAAAGTATCAGTAGTAATTTTTGTGCAAAGCAAAAAATATCTATGCGATGTTCAACTTTTAGATTTAATTTTGTTATTTTTAAATTTTAAATAAATTGTACAATTTATTAATATAAAGTATAATAAATTACATTAAAATATACTTATTTAATATAATATATTTAATTATTTGTTTTTATTTACTAAATGTTAAGGTTGTATTATGTAAATTACTACAAATTAAATTACATTTTTTAGTTAATTTGTATATTTACATACAAATTAATATAAGTACGTTTTCTAATATTAGTTTAACTATATTATATATATATATATATATATAAGTAATTTAGTTTTTTTATTGTAAGGTGTAGCAGGTTACAAGTTGAATACACGAGTTAAGTAGGAGTAAAATTCCGTTTGATCCTCGGTTTTATTTATCGGAATTATATTTAAAGGGCAATAACAATAAATGGATAGCTAAAAACAACAAGAAAGTATCGGTTTGTATAAACGTAGAAAGCTTATAGTTATCATATGCTTTTTTAAATGCTGGGAGTGTTAACGCGGAGATTGTTTTGGTAGGTAGTCTATTCCATGGAGTGATTGTTTTATAAGAAAAATGATGACACATCAATTTGGAGTCAGCCCTATGCTTATTTAGCTTAAAGCTATGACCCATAGGAGAGTTTTGTGCTAAGGCAACGAAGGGCGAATAAGAACCGGAATTGAGTAATTGATAGGTCAAGATAATATCACTCCGGAGACGCCTATCACTTAAGGGAAACAATTTTAAGGATTTAAGTTTTTGTGAGTAGGATAGATATTTGAAGCCACGAGGTAAATTGGTGACTACCCTCTGAATCTGATCAAGTCTGTAATAATCGGATTTTAGGATTGGAGCTGTGACTTGGGCACAATATTGTAGATGTGGTCTTAAATATAGCATGTAAAGTAAATGCAGGCATTTTGAGAGTATGGTCCCGAGATTTCTTTTGAAAAACTTGACAAGTTTATAGCATTTCTGAGTGGCTCTATAATGATGTTCAGTAAACAAGAGAGAAGAATCGAGAATGACCCCAAGATCCTTGATTAATTTTACTGAATCAATTGTCTGAGAATTTAAAAAGAAAACATTGCCAGAGGATTTACCAAATGATATATCACTTAGTTTTATTGAGTGGAAGGTGATTAGATACTGACTAATTAAATATACTGGTGATGTCAGCCTGAAGTAAATCAGGATTAGTGCCCCATATCTTTACATCGTCAGCATAAAGCAATATATTGGAATGCACACATGATGGCAAATTATTTATAAAGAGAATAAATAGTAGGGGACCTAAAACAGACCCTTGCGGTACCCCAGAGGAGATGGGACAAGAAGTGGAGTAATCTGATCCAACCTTAACCTTAAAAGTACGATTTGAGAGAAAATCTTTTATCCAAGCTAAGATTGGGTCCACTATCACTATACTAATGAGCATAGAGATAAGAAGTTCATGTGAAACTTTATCAAAAGCCTTTACAAAATCGAAGTAGATAGCATCCACAGACCTATGGTTATCAAGTAATTCAGTAATGCTATTAGTATAAGTAATTAAATTGGTTAGACAAGACTTTTTACGCATAAAGCCATGTTGCACAGGATTAACTATATTAAGCCTAATAAGGTGCTCAAGTAAATGGGATCTTATAAACCTTTCCATAATTTTGCTAGGAGAGGAAAGGATACTAATGGGTCTATAACTATCTGGTTTGAATCTACATCCAGACTTATGGATAGGTCTTATAAAGGCTACCTTCCATATAGGGGGAATTTTACCTATAGTTATTAAGAGATTAAAAATATAGGCAAGGTGGGGGGCAAGAATATCTGCATTCTTTCAAAATTTTGGGATAAATCCCGTCAGCTCCACAAGACATTGACTTTAAATTTTTGAGACCAGTATAAACCATAGAATTTTTAATGTTTAGAGGCTGAATAGGCGGATTTCCTATGCTGCAGTGGTGCCTGATAGACTGTGGGGACTGAAAGATAGAGTTAAAATATTTCCTAAAAAGATCACAAGTTGAAGGTCTAGGCAGCAAAGATCCTTGTTGATCTTTGAGGCTGGGTTAAGAATTGGAGGAATTCCGCTTATTTTTAATGAATTTAATAGATTTTTATTAAGCATAGCTTTATTTAGAAGCTTATGAAGTAATTTCCCTTTGTGCCCTCTACTGAGCCTGTTACATTCATTACGGATGTCAATGTAGGAGTAACGAAAGCAGAGAAGCTTAGAGGTTTTCTACAGATAAAAAGCTTTGTTCCTCTTTTGAATTAATTTACAAATATACCTTGGAAGTCTAGGGTTGGTGTGTTTTGGGATCCTGAAAGAAACAAACAGATTTACCCCTTCCTTTAAGACATTAGTAAAGAAGGAGTAAACATTATCAACATTATTAGAATATAAATAGCCCCAGTTTGTATTGGATAAAAAGACTCTTAGCCCACAAAAATCAGCTTTCCTGAAATCAGGAATAGGTTTAGGATTAGAATCCCGAGTAGAAAGGACATGACATGGAAGGTGTACTTCGAAAGCAAATAAAAGATTATCACTCTTACCGAGAGGAGACAGGTATGGTAATATATTGATATTAACGGGTTTATTAAAGAAAATAAGATCAAGCAAGAGGGATTACAACCAGTCCTATATCTCGTGGAAAAGCGCACATGTTGTTTTAATTCATATGAAGCACTCAGATCCAGAAGATGTAAGTCAAAAATATTATAGGAGACAGGGGGGAGGCCCAATTTATAGAAAGGCAATTGAAATCCCCCATTATTACGAAGTGCTTAAATGGTAGGGTGAGAATATGTTTAATTTCATTAATCAGCTCAATATTGGATTGATGGGAGAGCGTTGGGGAGCGATAAAGCAGGGAGAACAAAGTCTTAGAGGTGGAGGACCCAACTGCTAAATGAAGAAAATCATAATCAGCTTTATGGTTAATTGGATGAACAGAGATTAGAGAATAAGCTAAATCATCTTTTACGTAGAATAGACAACCACCTTGCTTACCCTTCCTGTCGCACAACACTATACCCTTCCATAGAGAGTTCTGAATCAAGAACATCCACGAAGAGCGAAGATTTCGTAATACCGAAGAGATGTGGGGGAAGAGAGTAACTGACGGATTTCATCTAATTTATTATAGAGGCTTAGGCTATTGGTGAAGTAAATTTCTAAAGATGTGGGAGTGGCAGCAATGGGGAGATTTGTCTTAGCCGATATAGGATTGGGGGGCGGGGATGACTCCGGGGTGCTTGTCGAAAATCCTGACAGTCAATATCAATATCCAGCCTGAGTGGGGTGAGTTTTACTATAGGTAAGGCACGATGGGCAGGAATGAGAGGTTTGGACTATCTAGCTAAACGTTCAGATAAGGGAAGATCTTTCGTGATTTTGATGCCTTTGAATTGAGATTTGACATAAATTTAATTATTAAGGACAGAATCCTTATTAGTAGAGGAAGAGCAAGAAACAAGGATTGGAGATGTATATTTCCTCTAAATAGTAATCTACCTATTAAGAAGTTATCTGCTTTAGGGTGACATTTCTTAACTATATCAGACACTAAATCCTTATAATTGGTTATATCAGAGCTAACTCCCCTAACTATAAGATTTCGTTCACGTTTGACACTATTAGCATAGTTTTTAGCTCCATCAATAATCTCTTCTTGAGATAGTTTAAGGACGGATTTGGATACTGTAGAAGAGGAGCTGATATCTGAGGTTAACGTTTTGAGAGAAGAGATATCTTTGGCTAAAGAATTAGATAGATTGGAAAAAGAAGAGATGACTCGATCAGTTTTAGTGGTAGAATTAGAGATCATATTAACCAAGCTAGTTACAGATTAGTAACCGTGTTGATTTTAGAAACAAGCTCTTCGATTTTAGTAGACAAAAAGTGATTATCACTGACTAAATGTAAAATTTTGTCCAACTTATCGCTCCTGTGCTCATTGCTGAAAGATGCTTCCTGCAACTCGATTTCATATCTGCAATCCATGCAATTATAATCCAGAGGACTATCTGCTAATTGTACCGAAGACAGTCCGGAACACGCCTCATGAAACCAATTTTTGCAGACTGCGCAGAAAATGCCAACCTTTACAGACCCTTGCACCGTTGGAGGCCACAGATAGATGGGCTAGTGGACACCATACCTGAATAAAAATCAGCTTTAAAAATAAAAACAAAACTGAAAAAAAAATTAAATAACAGAATCTATTGCTGGAGAAAGACCAGTGATATTCTTTTGAACGAAATTAAAATATTAGTGTTTAAGCACGATGCCAAGCAAAAACGTACAAAAACACAGTAATACACCAAAAATAGATACACTCAGCTTTTACACCAAAAAACGAAAATGACAAATGAGCGCGTAACAATTAGCAACAATAAGCAAGCTACTTTTCATCCTTAACGTCACTCAATTATATCGCACAGATTCAAAAGCGATAGCTTCTATATAAGAGAAAATAACTAAAACTGTTTTTTTATAATTTTTATTATAACAATCAATTTTATTATTAGTGTTATTATTATTGTACATATTTTTTGTTGTTTTAATGTAACGAGTTTTTTAGAAGCTTCCTTTAGCTTCACTTTTGTTTTGTGTACGTGACTGATTGTTACAAACAATAAACACTTCCAGTTTGTACGTCTTCTTTCTATCCAGTTAAGGTGGGCGGATTAAATCTTCGAAATGTAAACTGTATTAGTTCAATTTGCTACGCGTAGTCAATTCTTTATCCGTACAGTCAATCGTCTAAATTGGTGGGGACGATAAGAACATGCACTCAAATTATTCAAACAACCTATTTTTTCAATTAGCTCAAAATTATTTGCCGTCAAGTGAAGTGAACATGGTTAAACATGATCAATCAACCAAGACAGATAAAACATATAAATTTCCATTTATATCAAATGACCCTGAATTATGGTTTAGTTTAATTGAATGTTCATTCTTGCAAAATAATATCAATAATAAACTAGAAAATTTTTTATCTACGATGCAAGCTTTACCTTTGGGAATGTATGCCGATATACGTGGTTTGGCTGTGAGACCGAATGATCGTTTGTATTCTCAACTAAAAGAACTCATCGTTCGCAAGTATTCAAAAAGCAAAGAAGAAAAAATTCATGTATTTATGAACGAAAAAAGAGTATTGGGCGATCGCAAGCCATCTGAATTTATACGAGAGATTCAAAAAGAAGCTTCTGATTTGGATTTAGACGATATTTGGGTCAAAGAACTATGGATTAGACATTTACCTATAGATGCACAAGCGGCCATTATTAGTCAGAAAAACGCTTCTTTAGACAATTTGGCGAAAATTGCGGATAAAATAGTTAAATTACAAAAGTACAGTTATCTATCAACGCTATTCAGTAATCAAGGAACCCAAAACTTCATTACAAATCATATAATCAAAATAAGGAGTGCACTCACTGTCGAAACGCAACACCTCCAAGGTTTAATATTCCTAAACGCGTTGCAAACAATGAATACTGTTGGTACCATGCAACTTTTGGACAAAAAACGTCAAAATGTACACCTCCGTGTTCCTTTTCTATCAGACGATCCCCTGGAAAACAGATTAATACCACATTCACTTCAAACTTTCGAAAAGAAGAAAGTGGTTTATTCTATATCCGCGATAAGGTAAATAACACAAAGTGGCCGGTCGACACCGGGGCGGAGATCAGTGTTTATCCTTGCAAAGGGTATAAACAATTTACGGCAGGTCCAATTTTAACGGCAGCCAACGGAACGACAATAACAACCTTTGGTTATCAAACAATACAATTAGCCGACCGTCGTTTTGATTAGAAATTTATGTTGGCAGATCTCCCTCATGGGTTAATTGGAATCGATTTCTTGCAATTTTACGAACTATTGGTCGACCCAAAGAAAAAACGGTTATTGGATCCCAATGTAAATGATATTTTTACGGGTTGCCATGTTAACCGTAAGGGGATTTTCGTCACTGGATTAAAGGTGCAACAAGAGCGACTTATTTGGAACAAGATACTTTCATCATTCCCGAAACTAACTAAACCTTTTGTAGTTGAAAAAGAACATTTTTTAAAACTACTCATCATATTAAAACCATTGGGCCCCGGGTAGCTTGTAGACCCCTACGTTTATCAGAAGATAAATTAGCGTCGGCAAAGAGAGAATTTAACGACCTATTAAATAAAGGTATTATCAGACCTAGTAGTTCATGGGCATCACCACTACATATGGTAAAAAAACCTGATGGGACCTGGAGACCATGTGGTGATTATCGTGCGTTAAATGCTGCTACTCGATTTGACAGTTACCCAATTCCTCATATACATGATGTAATTTCAAACCTCGCGGGTTCTAAAAATTTTTCAAAGATTGATTTGGTTCGAGCTTATCATCAAGTTCCTGTAGCCGAAACGGACATTTGCAAAACAGCTGTTACAACGCCGTTTGGTCTTTTCAAGTTTCTACGAATGGCATTTGGTCTTCGTAATGCGGCCCAAATGGCGTTCGTAGAAACTTGAAAAGACCAAATGGCGTTGTAACAGCTGCTTTGCAAATGTCCGTTTCAAAATTACTATACATAGAATGAGTCATTATAAGGCACATTTTTACATACTGAGATGTCCAAAATTGTTAAATAAATGCGTGGGTGGAACAATTCCTACTTTGATAGGTTTCTTAGTTCAATTTTGTTTGATTCTGGATAAGTAAGGTAGACATGAATTTTGTATTGATTAGTTTTGGCTTTTATTTTTGGTATTTTTATCATTTATTACCTTTTAAAAATTTTCATTATTTATTTATGCCATTTTTAAAAATTTGATAATGCTGAAACATTTGAACCGATAATCAAAAGAGTTTATCTTCTACTTAACCCGTGAACCAACTTATCCAGATCGTATCTTTTATGAATTTAAGATATGCTTTTATATGTTAATACGATCAACTAAAGGAACAGCTTAAGTTGCATGGTCGTTTGAACGGCAATGGCCCAATTAACACGGTCGCTAGAAGATATTTTCTGAAACATTACTGAAAATTATTGTTTTTGCATATAAAACAGTGGACAGAGATTGTTTGACGCATTTCACTCACAACTAAATGATAGTAGATTAAACAGTGACCTATTTTGCAAAAATGCTTACATAATGCAGTTATTTATATTTTCTTGTTTTGTTAAAACTGGAATTTATAATTTTTAGTTATCCAATTAATAAACATGATCGTTGTAATTATGGGACCTTCGGGATGTGGAAAAACAACAATTTCTAAACTACTGTCGGACAGAGTTGGTTGGCCATACATAGAAGGCGATGATTATCACTCCGAGACCAATTTGTACAAAATGAAAATGGGTGTACCATTAGATGAGGGCGATCGATTACATTGGCTCAAAAAGTTACACGATTTACTCGCTCTCCAAGAAAATGCAATTTTGGCTTGCTCTGCACTGAAACAAGTATATCGCAAAGTTCTTAAATTCTCAAACAATACAACGTTATTTGTTTTACTTAATGCAGATAAAATGACTCTTTACAATCGCTTAAAAAACAGAATAGACCATTTTTTTAATCCAAAATTGCTTCAAAGTCAACTAGATGTACTTGAGCCATTTTCATCAAATGAACGAAATATTGTTATAAATAGCGCAGTAATGGATAATGAAGATATTGTTAATGAAATTATAGGACATCTAAATAATTCTTCGATTAATGATATACACGATATACATATATACACAAAATAAATTTCACATTCTGCTAAATTAAAATTAAAAAATGCACTTATAGCAAGTTTTAGTAAGAAATAATTGAATCATGTGAAACAAATTTATAGCGTATTGTAACCAATAAGGTCCCTAATAGAAAGAAATTTAGAATAAGTAACCGACGGTTCAAAGTTAAATGATTTATGAAGTTGACTCATTAATTAATACAAGCAGATCAGTTGGTAGACGCACCTTTGCAACAAAAAATGATGCAAGATGAAATTAACAACTAAAAAAATAATAAAATGACTATATTGTATAATACAAGATAATAGATGATGAAATAAACATGCAAAAACTAATATTGTTTGTTTAAAATTAAACAAATCAATCACAATTGAGTTGTTGCATTTCATCCAATTCCACATCACTCAGTTCGTTTCCACTGCTTTCCAAACATTTGGCCATTTTTTCAATTGTTTGGAGAGAATTTTTTAGAAAATCTAAAACAATATAAGCATAAATAGTCTAACTCAATGGAATTTTACTTCTTTACAAATCATCATCAATCAATAACGACAAGTATATGTATCATCTGCTGTTAACTAAATCGTACACTCCATAATTAAATGCTAACCGCTGTACTTTAGGTATGTTGACTTAGTGTGTTTTGGCGAGTATAAGTCAGAATGTAGCGCCGCATTATACATTTTACGTGCTTTAGAGTTAAATATCAATGTTACAGGACTTTTGGGTAGGTTACTATTAGTCTGTCTTATCCCGTTCGATTTACCTGTTATAGATAATTCTGTCGTAAGACAAATTCTAAGACTTATCGAGGTGCATACGTCCACTGACCTCGACAATATTTTAAATCTCTCAGTGATTTTAATAACATTGATGGTCAGTAATGCACATTCACGCTAAAAAAACAAACCACTGTCAATAAATGATTCTTTACCTAGAGTAAAGCAATTACTTATATATATATATATATAATTGTATCAATGTTAGGTTTTTGAAATCTAATAGACTAAGAATAAAGCTTACCCAGTTTGTCCGACTCGAGGATTGAAAAATTTAAATTTTGTTTTGTTAAATCTGTCCTTGTTGCCAAATCGGCTTGATACATTTCGGGATGATGCGATCGAAGTGCATTTTCCAGCATGTCAATTTTCAATTTGTACATATTTTCCAAATCGTCAATCTATAACCACCACAAAGAGTGATGCTCTTCTTATTGTTATTACTTGAATGTTTTACGGTAAATATTTTTGGCAAGTGGACATTTAGGCGAAACCAAACGACGACTCGCATTTAGTGCCGGCGGTGGAGATCATACCCATGTACTTCCAAGTTTGAATCGAGCGATGTACAGCTAGACTACCTCAGCACATATTTATGGTAAAGTAGGACATAACTATCAGGCGCTTATATTTGTGGGAGTTGAAAAATGCTCAATTATTGTAGCCGAGTCCAGTTAAGAAGGGACGGTTAAAGTACAAGGTTAGCAACCCTAAAAACATTGCTAAAGAAACAGGAAGATGCCATTCTAGCGAACAATGATATAGAAATGAATACATACTTTTAATAACAGGGTTGGGTAAAAGTCAAGGCGAAGCCCGATATTTTATATATATAATAATAATAATAATTATTATTATTATAAAGCTTTAATATCTCACTAGAGATACATTCAGCGTAAAATACATTTTTACCATAAACAAAAGTAGTAGTACAAATAATGGGATCAAAATGAAATAGAATGTCATATGTGAATGAATATAAATATAGTCTATATAGTATGCATGTGATTTTTTTTTAAATTCAAAATTGCTATACTTAGAATGAGTCATTATAAAGCACAATTAAGCTTTAATATATGCAGGATCTATGGCGATAAAAATTAAAATATACAATTACACACAACATTCTTGTTTCGTGCTTTTCAGAGCTGAATGGATTTTATAATTATAATAATGAAATCTGATCTCCATTTTCTACCCAAGTCTAAACAGTTTGATAATGTTACAACTTTTCTAGTCAACTATGCAAGTAAATGATAACACGAGATTATAGAGTGAACATTGTAGTAATTATAGACTGACTTGGATTTTGTGTTCGTTCGTTTGACGACTCAATCGTCTTTCGGCCCGTTTCAATTCAATAACCGACTTGGCCAATTTACCCTGAATATCGTTCAAATTGGATTGGAACGTTGATCTTTCGGTACACGCCGTTTGTTGGACAGTAGCAAAGTCGCATTGGGTTTTTTCCAACCGACTTGACGTCTGTTCGAGTTGCTAAAATCCAAAACACGAATCACGTGTAGCGTAGTTAACACATTCTTAACTATTCAAAAGTTAACCTTAATGTCAAAATATTGAAATAAATTAATCAAAGTTAGATATACCAAACCATCAGACTTACATTTTGACACTCTACTAAAGACGTTTGCAAGTCTTCATTTTTGGCCTTCAAATCAATCAGTTCCTGTTCAACTTGCATAAAAAAACATCAACACACACACAACATATGTATATATTGTTACTTTTATACCGGAAAAACATTATTAAATGCACAAAAATAAAATGGCCGTTCTTTATACTTGGTCAAACTCCACCGTAGCCGGTTTCATGTAGAGTTGAGAAAGAAAGAGGGTTTGAGCGCAAGACTAGTACAGAAATATTCTTACAAACAACAAGAGAACATTATTTCATTAGACTACGGCAAGGAAGGAAAGCAGTAGGATTCCGATGACGGGATTTGGGGGAAATCATAATAGAATTTCAATCTTCGATATGCACAATCTTGAAAGTTAAAATTTTAATGTGCAATCCAATGGAACAATCAAGTTGCCCCATGCTCTCTTCGAAGCGAAAGGGTTTTGAAATAAATATTTCATGAAGTAGAACACAAATCGCAACATTGAAGGCATTGGCAGCTATTTTTGGCTTAAACCAATATGATTCGGTTTATCCGTCCGTTTGAAGACTAAATTTTGTCAGTATCAAACGTTCCTCTGCACAAGTGAAAGACAACATTGGTATATTAGTGAATCCGTTCATCGATGGTATCTTACAAACACTGCAAAGATTACTTGAAACAATTAATAAGAAAAGCTATCATTCGTCTACCAGGTGCTATTAAAATGGATGTCACATAAAATCAACGATGCATTATGACAAAAAGCGCACTACCATAAAATTATCTGACCATTCTAGCCCAAATAAGTTAAATTATATTACATTGTTTAAGCAAATCTGAAACATATGTAGACACAATAGAATCGCACCTTTCTTTTTACTTTCACAAATACGCACATCGTACATTTCGACGTAGCGTTGCAGTTTCTCCAATGCCTGATCCCGGTCAATCAAAGCTTCACGCAATTGCTTTTGTGCTTGATGGAGAATTCTGAAAACCAAAAAAAAATTATCTAATAACAATCAAGCCAATTGAACCACGCGTACCAAGCACATTTTGGTACGGGTTTTAGTGCCTGAGTGTTTCACAAAAACCATTTTGCAGCAGGTTATCAATTAGTACAACCGAAAACGAGAGTCAATTTCGGAACGGATGGCGGAATTTGAACGTTTGTCTGTTATGATAATCATTCATTCGTCCATTTCGGTTGGCAACGTAACCATTTCTTCATTATTTCTATATTTGTACCGTCAAAAACATCCCAGTTGTACCGTTGTGTACCCAGTCTCTGCTGCTATTAAGCCAGGAGCCTAGGGGCACTTAGTCCGGAACAGTCAGGAATACCACCATCATTGGAAATTGAGTATTACTCAAATCCTCAGGATTATTAGCATCCCAGGTATTCCTAGGTGGCTACGGCGGGTAGGTGCAAGCATACATTCAGGGTACTTAAAAAGTATCCTAAGTTATGCGTATACCATATGTAACCCTTGGGCTAAAAAAGACGACCCTGACAAAAAATCAGGCGGCCTCGTCAACCTTTGTAAACAGTGAAGACGTCACGATGATGCCGTCTACCTACCAAGAAACTTTGTTATTCTTCTACGTTTGTTACGCTTATCAAGCCATCGAAGTTGATCGTTTTATATGCCCTATAAATATGGAAAATAAGCAACAGGTGATCACGTCACCAACCAAAATGAATGAATATCACCATCAATTTGAGTCCTTACAAGCATTAGCCAAATCTTTACAAACATTAGCATCCCTTATGGTAAAAGTAGGTCAAATTAGTCATCGTGACACAAACCAAATAGAAAGATAATTACCAACAGATGATTCTGTTGCAAGGAATACTGACATTTATAAATGCACATAGTTCGAAACCGGTTTCTATAACCTACATATTCTAAACATTGTTTGGGGGTCTAATGCAAAAAAAACAACACTCAACAACCAAACTGAGGATTCCAATTCATTTCTCATAGTAGAATTCAAATCCACATCTACTAGAGATAAAAGAGTTTACCAAATTAGCTACTGTGCCACTCCGATTATTATTATCATTAATAATAATAATAATAGTTCATAGACAGCGTTCGAATGTAAGCGGTCATGTAGCTTCGCTAAATGTCCACTTGCTGAAAAACGTCTCCCGTAAATATTTCAAGCAGTAAGAACAAAAATAAAAAACCTACTCCTCTTGCTCAACTTCTGTCACCATATCGCCAATCCAAGTTTTCAATCCGCACGCAGTTTGAGTCGTCTGGTCCATCCGACATCCAACAGGAATCGGGCGAGATTTCAAAATCGCCAATTTGGTTCGAATCAAAGGCAATCGCGAAGTGGCAAATTCGATACGTCGTTCCAATTGGCGCAAACGTTGGAACACCGCCATCGGAATGATTGGATTTGTCATCGTAGGACAAGATTGACCATTTGTTGTCGTCATTATACCAAACATGGCAGTTAGTTGGCGACTGAGTATTTCCATTTTGTGTTTGATAGTTGTCAACGTTGCACGATAGTCGGTGCGCAATTGGCATGAACACGTTTGCCAACGAGTCACAATTTCGTTCAAATGTCCAATTGTCTTTTGGGCATTCTGATGTCGAAATAAAGTCGGAAAAAACTGGTTTAACTATCGTCTATCGAAAATAAATACAAATGAATTGCGGTTATAGTGATTTAACTTGGTTAACTTGGTAGAAGTAAAAAAAATCAATACAATTGTAATGTGGGACGATTTTTCTACAAAACCAACTGCTTTATCAAATGTGTTGGACCTTGAAGAGCATGTGAGCTAATATCACAAGTTGAAATAAAACAGTTGATAAGATGCAGGAGGACGACCCTGATTTCATGTAGACTCTAATTCCAATAACGGTAATACTTTCGACTTTCTAACACAACACAAAACATCCTCCGATTATATTAAGACAGATAACAGGTTTTAATATGTAGAGAGTTATATATAAGCTTCCGGTTTGGCAATTGAGTATAAACATACGTACTGGAAAGGTATCTTAATAATTTCTAATACAATAAGTAGCTATTTAGCTTAACAGAAAAACACAGACTCACCAATCTTTACAAACACTAACACGTAAAAGTGTTTTCTTATAATACAAAAGAAAAGTGGGCAATATCTTTTACAAAACTATTGCTTAAATGTTAAAATGAAAGGCATTTTTCAATTAGTGGATATTTAGAGCATCTCCAGATAATGATACGCACGTAATACTACATTAAGATCCGAGTCTGACACTTCAATCATTTGTGTCATCCCGGATTTAACAAGAATTAATCAGTCAATTACCTCGTTCTTGACTTTTTCCGCATCCAATGCTGATCGAGTGGCTTCCAACTTGGATTCGTTCGTTTCCAGCTTCAAATGCATCGCGTCCAAGTCAGATTTCAATTGTTCGCAGGTGCGCTTGGACCGACCTGCTGCCTGACTACTTTCAGCTTTCAAGTTTTCCATTTCGATGAAAAGACGAAGCACTTGTTCGCGCCACGACTTCAGTGTACGTTCGAACTTTTCGGAATTGCTAGAAAAAGGTGTATAAAAAATTATGCAATATGTAATCGAGTTTGTGCGACTATCATCATTGTTGAATAATTCCAAATACTACTCATAGAAATGAACGGATGGATTTAAAATCAACGCATAAGTTTGGGTGAGGTTATTAAGATCTATACGTCGGAAAGATAGAACTTGGTACAGCCCTAGAGTTATATCCAACCACAGGCACTAATTACAGGCCATCGTTCAGCTACACTAAATGTCCACTTGTCTAAAAATGATTCCCGTCAAATATTTAAATAATAAACTCTCTCTCTCTCGATATATATATATATATATATATATATATATATAATTGTGTTACACATTTGTTATCCAAATCTAACGACTTAGTAGTAATAACAATTTAAGCAATAAACTCCCCATTCTCTATTAACTGATTCAATATCAATAAACCTATTGACATAAACATATTTATTATTATTGACCTAGATACTTCAATGGAAGTAATTTTTAGAAGACAAAAATAAGTACAATACAAACAAGTACATACCGTAATTAAACAACAATCTTTCACAATACTAGCAAGAAAAACAACAATAAATAATTGTGAAACAAACTTACGAATCACTTGAATCGCTCATTTTTGAAACAATTTGTTTTTCTTGCAATTTCAACACTTTTTCCAAACTTTCCAGATGAATTTTATTCAATCTGAGTTGGTCATTCAACAAGCCATTTTCTTCTCTCAACTACATGCAATTTACAAAATAATGACTTATTTGGATGTTACAGCTTGAACGTTTCACGGAAAACATTTTCCATCACGTGGACAGTAGTAAAACTCGAATCCATACCCACCGAAATTCGAGTCATACAACCAGCTCGATCCGGAACAAGGTCTACGTCAACACATAACGTCCTACAAATCTCACAGATGTAGAACATCCTCATCAGCGCAAACTATTGCTAGACTATTTTCAACTATTCCATCATTCTAACCCTAAAAGTAAATTTCTGCCGAGATTGTCTAGTGGTAGAGCAGTCGACTCGAACTTAGGATGGCCAATGGTTGGATCCCCGACATTAAATGCGGGCTCTTGTTCGGCCTTGCTAAATGTGTACTTGCTAAAAAGCTCTTTCCCCTACAATATTCAAAATAGTAACGATCAAAAGTAAAAAATAAATGTGCAAATTGACACAGAATAGTATGCCAAAAAATTACATAAATCATGCAAAATACCACCACTATATTTGTTCTCAAATTACTCGATTAGCAAAGTTCAAATTTCATATCAAAGTAAAAGTAATCAAGTAATTCATTCTTATGCAAGATATTATTTACACATTACGTTTAAACTGTTGCATATAAACACAAGAAGAAAACATGTGTTTAAAAAGAGCTAAAGTGATATTTTACTATACCTTTTCAATACTACTATTACCACCATCGTCATCATAGAAGGGAGGCATTTCTTTTGTCAAATTCCTATCATTGATATCGAAAAGTAAATCGGCATTCATGTAGGCACGGTGGTTTTTCATTTCTATTGAATTGTCGTAATTACACTTTTTCAATTCCCCATTTTCTTCGCGCAATTGCATAATTATCCGATTTAATGACTGATTTTCAAACTGTAGATTATTGAACAAATCGTCATGTTGACTAAAAATATTCAACAAAATAAAAAACTGATATCCACTGACCAAATATTTAATGCACTTTTTATGCCAGAAAAAATAAATAAACATTGAAAAAAAGATGCTGTTCGAAATACTCCTTTAAATAGTTGATTTATTGGAGGACAACAAGGTTATTATAGCACAATGGCAAGTCTCATTACTGAGTGACAATAGCCCCATTGAAATGTGTCAAGGTCGATATATCCAGATAGTTGTCCCTCAACCAGTAGACTAATCTAACACCAACCTAATATTCTTTTTTTCATTCTGATTGGTAATGTAATCACCTCTTCATTATTTTCCATATTTATACGGCATACAAAACGATCGACTTCAATGACTTGATAAGCGTAACAAACGTAGAAAAATAATGAACCTTCTTGGTAGGCAGACGGCATCCTTGTGACGTCACCACTGTTGGCAAAAATTGACGAGGCCGCCTGATTTTTTGTCAGAATTATCTCCCTTAGTGTAATGACTTCATTTAGTACGCATATACCTTAAAATATCTTTTAAGTACCCTGGGTATATGCTTGCACTCAGCCACCAAATTAGAAATCCAGTTATACCGCTCTGCATTCGGTCCCTGTTGTCATTAGTCTAGATGCATCTTAGCACCTAGTTCAGGATGCACTACGTGGAAGAGGAACAGTCAGGAATATCACCACCATTAAAATTTGAGACTATAAGCATTACTCAAATCCTCAGGATCGTTAGTATCTCAAAACTGATATAGTAATTAAACAAATCAATTCTCATTTAAAAACAAATGAAAATAACCAGACCCATATGTGATACAAATCAGGCATTGTAGTAAATGATGATGAAACTACAGTGGCTTATCAGTCAAAGGTCCATTAGCGCTTTAAAGCTACGAATTCAATCATTCCAACATCGCCTCTTCTACAAGCTTTAGCAACCAAATAATGCTAGAGTCTTAGGCTTTTACACATAAGACCAACCAGTAACACTTTTTATCTTTTGGATAGGAATTCGCATAAATATAAATGCTTAAATATGTTTGACATTCTTTCAAAAAGTAAATATACACTTACTAACGTATGGTAATTATTATATTAAAAAAGTTTGTTTTTTAGGTACATTATAAGCGCAAACAAAATTATCACAAGTAAATGTGCTTATAATTTGCTAGTTTACAAAACTGTAAAAACGTATTCAACATAATCTAATAAACAAAAAACATGTTTGGTTAAGAACACTTCAGGTATGACTATTTCTGCCAATGTAAACGCTAGATCAGAAACTAACGCTCCACACTTCACTCGCCGTTTTAAAGACTAATGCGTTAGGTCTCATTATTTCATTAATTTTTAGTAAATAACTATAAGTCAGTTCTCTTCTCGACTTTTGTTAGAGTTGGTCAGTCTGTCAAAAGACAAATGGCAATAAAGTTATACTTCCCTATTAAAACAAGGAGGGAGACCAACCACTACTTAGCGCGTCCACAGGTAGCGGATAGTGAAACGGACTTTAACAATGAAGGCTAGCTGTGAATAGGGCTGTACCAAATAAGCGGTCGTGGACCAAACGGATACCCAAGCGCTAAGGTCGTTAACACGTTGACAAGAAGACGACAACTGTTACCGGTGTCACCCTGAGTATTATTACCAAGTAGCCCTATTTAGGAACAACACTGCTTGATCCATCCGGAGAGGGGTCTAGAAAATGTGGTTTAAAAATTACTCGTCTTCTCACCAGAATGGCTGACCGCGGCTAACCGGTCTGTATATTCGCGGTCAAAACTCTTACAAAAATCAATTAAATACCGTGGTCAACAGGGCAGATACTGATGACCTAATTCAAAACAACGCCATTCTCAGAGCTCATACAAGGCAGAATGTGACTCACGACGCTACTGCCTGCTCTGTGAATATTACTCGCAATAATGCACCAGTTATCCACCTGTCCTATTAAAAATACTGTAAATTGTGTATTAAAAAATTTACGGAACAAAATTAACAAATTTCAAACCAACATAGTCTTTAAAAACCTATTAAATTACCACACAGACGCTCGATCGTCACTTTGACAGGAAATTGATTTTTCTGTAATGTCACCATAAAATTTCGTATTGCAGAATCCAGATGATGGTTCAACTTTGGGCAAAGTAAATGCTGATGGCGGAAGCAAGAAATCATCCATCGTATAATTAATCCTTGTCAGAAATAAGAACAACCAATCCAAATTAAGTCTTTTAATAATCAATTAAAAAGCAATATTTTCAATTTCAACATAGGTTGTAATTTCATAAGTTACTTGTTATAATATATCGTATGTATGATAAATTGAAAAACAAACACTGTAAATACAAAAACTCAATAACAGCGAATGCTGTTATTGTAATTTAACGTATACAAATAAAGACATTCCATAGAAAAAAAAATAATAGTATTAGTTCACAATGTAATATTAATCCATAACAAACTATATTTTCCACAAAACATTTCCCCATTGTGTATCTTAGTTTAAGTAACCTGATATGGAATCTACTGCACTACTGGTAAAGTATAGTGTTAAGACTAAAATATTAAATTATTTAAACTCAAATACGAAAAGTATGCCAGTTCAAAACTATGGACAGCTTAATTCCAAGTCATTATTCTACATTCACCGCATTTAATTCCATTTGAGTAATTCAAAAAATTTTGTCTAATTGTGAAAAGGGCTAAAATTACAAATTAGATCAATTTATAAAAGAAACATTCCAAAAACTACCAATATATAACTGACTAGAAAATACAAAAGTACAAAATAGCATCTTTAAATCATTTATGTAGTGTACTGGTAATAATAAGAATACTTAAAAGGACAAAACAAATAACTTATCTCAATATTTTAATCCATATAAAACATTTTATTTACTACTAAAACATTAATCCTAATATTAAATATTAGATAAAAACAAGCATCCAAATTCAAACAATAAAAGAACTCAATTTTAAAACGTTAATGTTATTGTATGTAAATTTTATTATTTAAATAAATATATATGTACAAATTAAGAAGATTAAATTTACATTCATTTCACAGTTCTACCCTCAAACACGGTTTTTCAACTGCATTAGCACCGTGACGTAGCACGGTTAACTGATACAAAATTATGCCAGCAGCTACGCTAACGTTCAGTGAAGATGGAATGGGATTAGGAACAAACTTATTAAATGTCTGATTGTCTCCAAAACCTGGAATGCGTATAAGAAAATCGCATGTATTAACAATGTTCGCTGATAGCCCTCGAGCTTCATTACCCAATGCCAAAATCAATGGGCGAGGATAAATGTCGGTATTCTTAACTTTAGAAGCACCAACCTAAAATCAAATTAATTTCGTTTTACAAAAATGTATGTAAATGTTTCAAGTTAAGTTATTCAATTAAAAAAACATTTTATTTTATTTTAAATAGAAACAAATATATTTTAGTTATCCTTTGCTGTGTTACATGATTGCAAAAAAGAACTTTTATTAATGTAAAGAATATTTAAAAAAATAAAGTTTAATTTACAATTACATCATTAAACTAAAATGTTTAAATTTCAAAATCATCCGCTTTGAAATACAAGTACAATGTTTCTGTATTATATCAATAAATCGCATATAAAAAATAATATATAAATGCTACATTGTCATATTTTAAACGCTTAAATATCATAGTTGTACATGTAATAAAAACATATTTTCTGTTTACTAAATCTTGTAGCATCCATTCATTAAATTTGTTTGCAACGGAGTACTAAACAGTTTCAACAAATAAAGCGTATGCACATTGTAACTATAAAATCGATTTTTGTAACATGGTTAGTAAGTAAGAATGGTTTATCCCCCGATAAAATCATATTTTGCATCTACAAATAGTAAACAGATTTTTCTATAATAATTTTCTTAGTTGCATTTGCAATCAAGAAAAAACTTATGTAATCTCGGGTTTAATAAAGACAAGCATAAGTCCTTAAAATGTAATAATTCTACGCTGGTAAAGATATACCGATTTTAATAAGTTCTTTGTAAAAATTTTAATTGAAGTTGCTAATAAAAAGTATTTAATAAATACAGGAATATATCAATACTAAAATATTCACAAAATGCATAAGCATAAGGCAAAAACAAAAATAATTAAACGAATGCGTTTTCACACATTTTTAAATTGTAGTACCTCTTCTGATTGTAACATTGACGTCATTTTATTAGTTACAATCGAATTGTCACCAGATGTACCAACAATGAGAAACCCCACATCAGATAATAATTTTAGATCCACTTCCGGACAAGTAAGACGATAAAAATTCATACATTCCATAGCACCTACACTCAGTTTGGAAACTAGTGGTGAAGGGGTGGCACAAGGAGTTGACAAAATTATTGCATAAACACCAAAAAACGCAGCTGATCTTAAAATGCACCCAAAGTTTAAAATATCAGTCAAATGATCCAACAAAAGAATAATTGGTCGATTTAGCATTTTTAATTCAATTCTAGCTAAATTATTGATACTCAAATCCTTAAAATTTAAATAGCTAGAGGCTAAATTTTTGTTTAGAGAAAAAATAAATGTCGGTGATGCTTGAAGAACAACGCCTTGATGTGCTCTAAAATTAACCATTTTATTGAGTTTATCTGTTTCGGTTGGAACAATGGGCAATCCCAAATTAGTAGCATTTTTAAGAATAGCACTAATATATGGAGCCTTCAGTTCAGATAAAGTAGAATTATTAATTAGATTACACTGCACATATAACTTATACATCTCACGATTGCAAAATGTAAGAGCGCATAAAACAGGATGAATTCCATAAACATGTTCAATAGCTAAATTGGATAATTGGCGATACAAAGTAATTACACCAAATGAAATCTTCTCGAAAAGTTTTAAATACATGTTTAAAACATTTAATGTTATAAATCGTAACAATATAAATATCTAAAAATAAACAAAACAAATATTAGAAACCAGGAATAATACAATTTAATATTGATTTACTTTTAACATAGACAGAAAAAACACTTGAATATATATATATATAGCAATAAAAAGTAGCACTTCAAAATACAAATATTAGAAAATTTTAAGAATATATATATATATATATATATAAAATCGCTAGCTAATACTGTAATATTTATTTTTATAATAAACATATTACATTAAGGTCAATAAAAATAATAAACTTCTTTAAAATTATTAAATATATGTTTACTAATAAATATAAAATGAAAATTTTAAAAACTATTTATTTAAAAAGTAATAAATAAAAATTAATATTATATATAATTATTTTATATCATGATCACCCAAATGTACATATTTCTAATTTAATATTTTGTTACTTTTTGGTAAACACTTTTTGACATGATATTTTTTGTTTTAGAATTTGTTTAAAGTTTAAATTTTAAATAAATAAATTATTTGTTATTTTTTTAAAGATAATGACTGAATATTTTTACTTAAAATTATTTAACCTTTATATTTAGCATTTATATATATTGTATCTGTTTACAAGGATCATTATGATTTACAACCGGCTGATTAATAGATAGGGTTAAAACATTGTTTTTAATTATTATATTTTAACTAAAAAAATATTTGTATCTCCATTTAAATACATATAAAAAGCACATTTTTAATATTATTTTTAAGACTAATGAATAATATTTAAAACTATTTTTTCCCGCAATTTTAAAAATAAATTTTGTGTAAATATAAAACAATTTTTGCATTTAAATTAAATTTAACGTACAAATACTAAATATTATCTCGATTTAAATTCCTCGAAATGCAAGCTGGTTAAATTTACAATTAGGCGTCCAAAAGAAACAATGGAATTAAACAACACATTTAAACAGTACATTTAAATTAAATCAGACAAACATTTGTACCTGTACTAAAATTAGGGTTATGTTGTTTTAAAAAATGCATATTTTGAGTGTCAAAATCTGTATGAATCAAATATTCTATCATATTGAATAATATTGTTAATAAACATTTTAAATCCCATATACAAGGATTAAAGACAACACTCATCCACTACATACTATAGATAAATCTAAAGCTTTTGAAAAAAACTACAAAAACATACCTGCACATGCAAGCCAAAACTAATCAATACAAAAACTCATGTCTGCCATACTTATCCAGAATATTAACAAATCCAAAATCAAACAAAATTAAACTTCTAACAAACCTATCGAAGTAGGAATCATTCTACCCACTCATTTATTTAAATTAATTTGGCCATTATTTAGCATAATGCAACTGTGCTTTATAATGACTTATTCAAAATCTAATAATTTTAAGGTTTTTTTGAATCACGTTTATCGTTTTAATTATATTTATATTCATGATTATATGATATTCTATTTCATTTTGTTCCCATTATTTGTACTACTACTATTTTTTTAAATCTTGTTGTTATTTATTTATTTATTTTTATTAATAGTGGAAATGTATTTTATGCTAAATATATCTGTAGTTTAGGATTGTACACGAGTTGAGTACTCTAAAACGCCTTTTAGAACTCGGTGTTCAAATTGTTTTATATTTTCAGGAGGAAATGTGAAATTGATAGTGATGTAAAGGGTGATTGGTTACATTAAAAAATGTTGAAATTGAGACAAAATCAGGTAGATAATGGAAGTTGACAATTATGGAGAACAAAGAAAAATTATAAATATATTGAAATAATGAAACAAGTTACATATTACAGTACAAAAACACTGTAATAATCTTCAAAAATAAAGGAGAGAGAAAAAGATGAATAACGCCTCAATGGATGTGTAGCATGACACGCACCTCACCTCACAAATGCAGTAAGATATTAAAGCTTAATATAGTAACAATAATATATATATAAGTTTTGCATTACAGTGCAAAAGTACTGTACTAATCTTCAAAAGACAAAAATGAAAATATAGGATGACACCCGACTTCAAGTGCAGCATGATGCACGTGACGCCTTGTACGCCTTGTAAGTGCAAACAAAATTGTTAACGGTTTAACTAAATTGGTAATTTCTTTTGTAACATAAGGGGAAATGGGAAATGAAGAATGAGGTAAAAGAAGATATTTTTAACACAGAAAAAGTTTGGAAATTAAAGTAAAAAACATTAAAAATTAAAATTAATTAAATTAAAATTTATAAAAAATAAGTAAAAAGATAATAAAAATATAAAAACAACAAATAATGGTAAAATAAATTTTGTTTTACATTTGATATGCAGCGTGATGTGCAACTTACCTAAAATATAATTTAGTTAATTTTAGCAGATTTGTTAAAAACTTAATTTTATTTATTTGAAAATTAATTATTTATTACTTTAAAAAACTATTATATACATATTTAAGTTAATTTGTGTTAACAATTAACTGCTGGTGTTTTCCGAATTTTTTCAAAAGCTTTGATATTGTTAAGAACAAATTTATCTAGTACGTTTTGTTTTCTTTAATCTTTTGTGTCAAATGTATGTAGGACTTAAATGCTAGTTTACAATTTTCTTTAATTAACTAGATTTGGTTGTTAATAATGGATCATTAGAAATCTGGGGGTTATATAAAAAGAAAAGAATAAAAATATGTACAATAATTGGATAACGGTAAGCAATGCATATAAAATAGTTTTTTATATTGATAACTCCTAAGCTAATTAGTGTTAAAAACGTATTATTAAAGTAAAACATTCGTAGCAACAATTACAACTCAAAGAACTCAGTTTAATCATATACAATAATATATACAGAAATACTACAATTTTATTAATATCTATTAAGCAAAAAATAATTCGCATGTTAAACTTGCTAAAAATTACAAATCTGGTAAATTATTAATAATAAAATATAACGTTAAATATGAAAAAACAGAACACATGGACATTAGTTACCAAATGATTGAATAATAAACAAAATGTTTACTAATTAATAGATCGTCTTTCTTTTAACCACTTGATCGTCGATGAAATTGTTGATATTATTCTTTGTTTCATCAACAAATCAAATCCTCACTAGTACGTTTATTGATGTTGATAAGACACTGAAAGAAATTTCAATAACATTTATGTCCAGATTGTTAGGTGGTACTCGAATAAAGAAATTTTTTTGATTTTTAAATTCTGTCTAAATGTAAATATAAACAAATAAAGTAAATTTGTAGGCTCCATGACAGTCCGAATCATTAGTTTCGCGTGTTGCATTTCATTATAAAAAATTTCCTTTATTAATGAAACAAATTCTTCACTATTTAAAGGCCGATATAATTCTCTATTTAATAATGAACCAACACACTTGTCGAGGTGCGGGCTTTTCTACTATCGGAGCCAATGTTTTGAAAATTAGTATACTCTTTTATTTTTTTATATGGTTATCCATGTGAATCATTGTTTTATTAGCAAAATATGCCGACAATCTTCGTTCAACTCACTTGTTACAAAAACATAAATCTACATTTTCTTTGTTTTTTTATTAATAAATAGTTTAACTATTATTTCCACGTGTTAAACCAAATTCTAAACGTAATTTCCTCAATGAATTAAAATTCTGTAAATTATCTTACAATACTCGAAATGGGCTTATTGCACTTTTTTACTCCTTTGCGATCTTTTCTTACCAACATTATCATATGTCCATTCAACAAAACACGATAAATTAGTTGTAAGACTTACTTATATCCTGCTAATTGTTTAGCAGTTTTTTAATTTTTTTTATAACATGGTGCTTATTGTCATTAAGATGGTAATCTTTTTCTATCGTTATACCATTTTTCAGAACGGTAATAATAATCTGATTTCAAGGTCAAATTTAAAAATGTAATATTTTTTTAATTATCAAAAAATTTATTTACAAAAAAATAATAAATAATTTTTTAAATATTTTTTAAGTATTTAAATTTTACTTTAATTAGATGGTAGCAATTGATCAAAGTTGAATGTTTAAATTTTAACTAAATGTTGTTTATTTTTAATGAAATTAAGCACAAATTTCCGACCAATTATTATAAAATTATATATGACTGCTTATATGATCGCTGTTTTTAAAATATTATTTTGTCGCTCTTAAATAAATATTTCTAAATAATTATAAAGCATCTATTACATATTTTTACATTATTTAAATTCTAATATTTATTTTTATTAAAAAATAATTAGAGATAACAAATTAATTTATATTAATTTTTTCTGAATTTTTATCACTAATTTATTATATGAATTTTAAATAAACAATGTAATAAAACAAAATTTTTTATGGACTCCAAATGAAGGGAAAGAATACCTCAATGATGTTATTGGTGTTTAAAAAAATTATTTTTTAAAGCTTTGAAATTTCGTATTGTTTCTGAAGAATGGTAATTATTCCATTTTGTGAATATTTTAATAAGAAATTTTACTTCGTGTGAAGATTTAGATGGCCTACGTACTATATATTCTTTTATTTTTTGCTATACTATCAAATTTATTGAATAGTTTAAATTATTATTGAAAATTTTATAGAATAGACTTATTCTTCTTAGCCATCAGAGGCTCAACAATGAGCAATTGAATTTACATGTTCAAAATAATAATCATTTTTGTATAATATCTTTAAACATTTTCAATTTACTAAATTTTTTTGATGTGAATAGCATAAGTTCAGTTGTTTTAAGAATTAGCATATTTGCTCTTTAACATTTATTATGATATACGTTGGTCTTTGAATACAAATTAAGTCTATAATATTGAATTGTTGTAATCGTAATACCCAAATTTGCTGGATGTGAAAAACGTAATGAAAATTGTAGAAACATTTATTGAAGTTTATTTTAATTTGATGCTTAATGCTTTATTGATAGAAATGTGATAAATCTTCTTGAATGTTGAGGTACGTCGACATCGAGCTTCTGCCGCTGTATTCGTTGGCAATTTTAATGTCATCGGCAAAAATAAATATTTTACCATATACATTCTTTAAGGTAAAAATATTTTGTTTTAATAAACGCGAAAAAATCTTTGTTGCAGAACATAACATTAAAAGATAAAATAAGAATTAAGCATTCTTAATTTTTTGAGTTGTTTTATCTAACAACAAAAATTTAAGTTTTTAGGAATATGTGCTCCACATTATCACTTCGGGTATGTTTGTTGTTTATCTGTACTTCTTGATATGTAATTTAAATATAATTGATTAAATTTAAATAATTAATTTACCTCGTTAAATCCTATTAAACGTTTTGTTGTAATTTTACCCAACTTTTATTTCAATAAATTAAAATTAAATTTAGTAAAACTTTATATTATTTTGTCAATATAGTCTTATTCATTTAAATTATTATGTAATAAAATCTTATTGCATAGAACACATCAACAACAAATTTAAATAATTGTAATAAAAAAATACTAATCAGTGAATACAGGAGCAAAAATAGCATTAGACCTTATAAAACGTAACTGTTATTTTGCATTAAATTACAACCAATTTCGGTAAATTGTTATTTAAAAAAATAGTTTTATATTTACTCCACTAATTTATCAGATGTTTGTAGTTATTAAAAACAAATATATTCTTGCAGGAATCATAATCTTAAGTTGAATAAGCCCAGAGTACATTCTAAATTAAAATTTCATTATTTTTTCTAGAGAGTTATTAACACCTAGAACAGTCTGCTTATAAAGGTGGTCACCGCCCAATCTATTAAAATATTTATGGCTGCTAATGATATTTACTCCGTCTCTAATTTCACATAATTTTTGTTATTATATCCTCTAGGTATATTAATCTTTTATTTATTTATATCTTCGTTTAATTGTAATTTTTTTAACACAAAAATATTAATACATTTGAACAGAGAATTAAAAGGAAATTGTTTTCTACTCGTGAACAAACCTGAAACCCGTTTTAACCACATTTCAGACCGTTCATAATATGAACTAATTATTAAAATAATATTTTAAAAGTTTTTAATGTATTACATAAAATGTAAAATAAAAAAATAATGTACAATTTTTAGCTTTACATAAAAGAAGTTATTTATACATTATATATATTATAGGTTACAAGTTGGTACACAAGTTGATTAAAAGAAATTCTTTTTGATTCTTGATTGTGATGTATCTGAATTTATCTGGAAAAGTAGGAAATAAACAATAATAAAAATTGTAGCGAAATGAAAACCCAAAAATTCGCAATAAAAATACAATATTATGCATAAATATATATATATATATATATATATATATATATATATACGTGACGCTAGCCTCATCTCACAAGTTACATTGTGTAAAATTATTTTTTTAATATAAAAATTAAAAATAATTTTACATTGTATATTTAATTATTAATAATTTTTATTGCTTACTTTATATTTTTTATTTCTATATTTGACTGTTCCTATTTCAAGGCCACTATATTAATGTACAAAATCGAATTTGTTTTTGGTTGTTTTTTGCTACATTTGTTGTCCGTAAATACATTGTGTAAGTTATACAACGATTATATTTTTGTTCATTTGCTAAAGAAATTTTTTTTTTTAATTTACTTATGTTAATTAATTTCTGTTTCAGTCTGCACAGTTTATCATGAATTTAATTTGGATCATGATACATTATCACCGATTTTTAATTGTACAATTATTGAAGGACTATTATACATAAGAAATTTAAACAACAGTTGTTGTAACAATAAAATATGTGGTCTTCCAAATCTTTTTGAGATTTTCGGTGCATTGGTAATAGAGAACAGTAACTGCCTGACGGATTTGTCTACCTTTTTTCCAAATTTGACTATAATTAGAGGTACACCTTATTCATTAAACGAATACATGAATTATTCGGTAACTACGTTTTCATTAACGATTCAACAAACAAAATTAAGAAAAATTGGATTAAACAGATTGATTATCGGAAAATCAAATAAATTTGTTTTCCTAAACAATCCTCATTTGTGTGAACTAAATAGAGTATTATTTTTGAACAATAACAAAACTTTATATGATTTGCAAGATTTGGACAAACAACAATTCACTTATTATGGGTTAGCTTCAAATTGTTTACAACAGTCTTTTGATATGTCTTTGTTTGACAAAACTAAACAATTTGCAAATGAGTCTGTTTGTCATGGATTTTATTGCAATTTGTGTAAGTTATTTATAAACGAAAGTGTTTATTTTTAATGTCTAATTTATCTCCTGTAGTTATATATATTGATAATTGGTATCTAAATAAATTTCTTTTTGGTTGAGACATTTTAGTTTAATGCAGTTTTATAACAAGTAATTATTGACACCAGTCCTTTTTTTTTAATTATGTAAATGTTTTTAAATTATTAGCGAAAACAATTTTTGATTATTTTTTAAATACGATTAATGGAACAAACTTTACTTTGCATAGAAAAGTGCTTTACTTTATTAAAGCCATTAGTGGATTTTTGATAAATCGTTACTTTTATTTTTAAATGCTACGAATTTTTTGAAGCAACAAAATATAATTTTACATTTTTTATTACTTAAGTTTCAATTCAAGATTGCATAGGTAGGGAAGCAACAGTTGTTAATAGAATTGATAATTTTTGGGTTGCTTTGTTTCAGGAAGTGAAAATTTAGAAGTACAGAATTATTTTATTTTATTTATGTTTACTACTTTGAATGTTTTACGAGAAACATCTTTCAGCTGTGGACAATTAGTGAAGCCAAACGTGGGCCCGCATTTAGTGCCGGTGGATTATGTTTTACCATTTTCTGAACTAGATTTATATATATATATTTAAAGACTGCAGTAAATCATGCACTAATTATGGTTTGAGTTGTGATTTTTCAAATTTTAAAACGTGTTGTCATGCACAATGTCTTGGTGGATGTTTTGGATTAACTAATCGTGATTGCGCAGTTTGCAGGCATGTTCATTTAAACGGTACGTGTTTCGATCAATGTCCTGTCGGGTATTATACAGTAAGCACCTTGAATATATAATAGTTGCTGTTTTTTTAATTTTTACAATTATGTTTAAGTGGATGAATGCACTAGTTCGTGTGACGCTATTGTAATGAAGTCATTTGTTTTGAGGTAATATGTTGATTATACTTGGTATACTTGGATCGCACATAAAGATTTTATTGAATCAGTTACATTTCGTATTATTTAATTTAGTTGTAGTTGTTTCCGATTTATACAGTTTATCAGTTTTTCTTACATGAGCGTACATTTTTGCAAGTTGTTTTTGTCATTTTTTATTGATTATTTTATTAAAAACTACGAGTGCTTATCCTATGTTTTAATCTTTCTCGTTTCTTAGTGTGAGTTTGAATTGAAATATATTTAAATAATTTATATATTTTTATAGATTATTGCGTTTAGATGATATTTTAATTAAAACACAATTACGATAAATTTTTATACTAACAATATTTAGAATTATTTCTTAAATAGGTTAAAAGTGTTAGTTTAAAATTTGTTAGTTTTTATTTTAGTGTATAATTTATTGCAATATAATAATGGATGACCTTGTTTTTACATTGGCTGTTAAAGATTATGTATATTTATATAATATCAGACTATATTATTTTATGATATACAGTAAAGTATTGTTATATGTACATATTAATTGTTTAAGTAACTTGTTTTATTGTCAACTGACAGAAACGATGTCTACAAACTAATGAAAATGTTGTTTAATAAGTTGTTTCTATGTAATTAGAACGAAGAATAAAATTTAAAAATATATGATCAATAAATATAAATTTATTCTAGTTTTTTAACTTACATCTACAATTTGAATAATTTTCAAAATACGTTAAAAACAACAACAACAACAACAAAAGTTGGTATCTACTTTTAAAACTTATTCTGATAGAGATAGGTTTTCTTAATAGTGATTAAGGTTTTGATAAAAATATTATTTCTAATTACACGTTTTTACTTACACTTTATTATACTTTAAAGTTACACGGGTATTATTGTTTGACCAAAGAGGAATGTATTGAACATCCTCAATTGTTCAACGTTCAACGTACGTATCGTATTTCAAATTATTCTATTTTTGGCACTATTTGCGTTCCGCATTGTCCCACCGGTTATATCCGTTCGGAATTTGGCCAATGCGTTTTAAACAATAACAGTCTTGATGGAAAACATGGTAAGTTGCACGTGCATTTGGATTGATACTTTCTCCAAATGGGTGCAATGATACACTCAAAGTACTGAACGAATATTTAAAATTAATTCAAGTCTCTATTACAGCCATCTAGCTAATTAATCCCATTTTGATGGAAAATCAGGTGACTTTGCCAATCTTTGTGAACATTGTTCCTGTATTTTATTCCAAAAACTTTGTTATTTTCTGTTTGTTGGATATAAGAATGTTTTTCTATTTATAAAGTGATCAAAAGAAACTGTATGAATTGAATTTAAAATGTTAAATATAACGAACACACTGCATTTTCACCAAACAATATAATATGATTAAATGTGGTTTTTATGTAAAAGTTGTAGTTTTGTTGACAATTAATAAATTTTTACTTGATAGAATATGTTTTGATTGCTAAGCTTTATTTTGTTGTTTTGAGTCTATTAAATATAGAACATACTGTTTTAGAGATTAGTAGCCTGGTTGTGTGGTTATAATTTCCAATTTAACTAAGAACCGTTTGAATTACATCGCATTAGACATACTCATTAACTAATGATTTTCCGAATAATAATGTGAAGTTGCACCACTACTGCACCCATTTTTATGATGATAATAATAATAATAATAAATTGTATTAATGTTTTTACATTTAAATTGAAGTATGTGGTGACTTGCGTGTGTACTCGTGGACTGATTTGGAAAGTGTTCGTGACTGCGTGAGTGCCCGCTCTCTCTTGATCAGTATTGTCGATTGTTATGGTAAGAGTCGTACTACTGACAATTATTTTTACATGTTACAGTCGTAGATAATACGTTTTTTAATAGATAGCGTTTGCTATTAAAACATTTTTGGACCCACATTACAAGTTTTAGGCAATGTTTATAAAAACATTATTTGGCATAAGGAATGTGACTAAAATATAAATTTGTACTATGAATACAGTTGTCGTTTTTTTATAAAACATACTGATAAAGTTGTATTAATACGTGTTAAAGATTTTGTTTAATTAACGATCTAATCCTGTTTGCATTTTGAAAAATTTTTTTCAAAGTATTATCAATAAATTGATTGTTTTAAGATTTTTAGCATGAACTGCGGTTTTGATTGAAGGTTTAGCAGAGCGTAATTGGAAAATATTTAAGCATTTTATTTTTCTTTAATTTTTGACGGATGAAATAGCTATGTGTATTCTCTTCGAAAGCACACACATGAATTTCAACTTGCATTTTGTTTAGCATAACAACAGTTTTGGAAAATTTCTGTAGTAAAATGTGGTGAACCCAAAACGTTGCATCTTACATCCTAGCCAAATATCTAATCATGGTCAGTGTACACATTAACCAATAAAAATGGAGCTAAACAAATGTCGACATTCTTATTACTACCTTGCCGATATATGAACAAGTTGCTTTCTCCTACTTTTCGGGTGGGTTTCTGTTGGTTAAACTGTTGTATGAGAAGCTTAGCATTAACCTAGTATTATAAATAACATTGTCGAAGGCAATAGACGCGTAGATGGGCGGGCATACATGTGAGTTTCATGACTTGTACTGTGGACCGTTTTTTAACATCCATTTGCTGAAAGATATTTCCAGCAAAGCATGTAAACAATGCAAATCGGACGAATATAATGAATTGTTTGTATTACCAAGATTATTAAGTACTGGATTTATATTTTGTTCTTTTCGAACCGAAACTGATTTTGGTTTGTGGCAATTTATTTCATACCGCAGTGCATTTTTGTACATAATTTTTGTCCTATCTCTGTAGTAAGATTACATTTTTACGAAGACAGATTTACTAGTCTTATGCTTCAACTCATCTTCTGAACACATCATTGTGACAACACCGAAGCAACATAATGACAATAAAACCTGGTTATAATTTTTTTTTTTTTAATTTGGCGTCGTCTAGATATTCAAACGGCAAAATTGATACATGCATTTTCGAAATTGAAAGTCATTTATCAAAGTTTGCACATTATCAACTCGGATTCTTTGACTTCGTTGGCTTTTTTAAAGTCACTAACCACTATTCACGGTCCAACGTCGAATGGATCCTATTTGGAGTGAGTAATAAATGCCAACGTTTTATTAGCATATCTATACGTTAGTTTTTTTTCTCTCGAAACAACAATTGATAGCTTTGCATTGTTTTGTAGATCAATTGTGGAGACAATATACTTATTCATTATTGTGGTTGTTGAAACAACTCCGCCATATGTCCATGTTGAGATAAGGAGAAAGTTGACGTGCAGGTTAAACAACAATAATAATAGTAATAATATGTTTCCTGTGGAAACAGCACAATAGAAGGTTTTAGAAAAATGCACTGCACTTTGAAAGGAATTATTAAAATGGAAGAAATTGATAATATTTACCATTTTCACAGGTAGTTCTTAGCTCAAAATCACTAAATAAAACCATTTGAACATGTTGAACAATTATTTTCTGTATGTGTGTGGCAATATTGCTTGTTTGCGTCCAAACTTGAATAAGAACACCAGATTTTAAAGTTAATCTGAAGACCAGTGTTGAGTTAGGTTTGTTTTGAATTATTAGGCTGGACGTATTTTAGGATTTAAGGCAGTAAAAACAGATATTGAATGTTACTTCCATCTAAGGTTGAGAATATATGACATGATTAGAGTTTGCACAAGCAAAAAGTAATGGTGAAATGTATATTAACAGTATAGTTGTATTGCTACTTCTATTTATCGGTTTGCTAATAATCCTGAAGAGCTGAGTAATATTTATAAAGTCCCAATTTTTAGTGATGATAATATTCCTGACTGTTTCTCATTCACATGGTGCATCTTGGATTAAATGTCCATGGGCATTTAGACTAATAAGGTCCGAGTGCACAGCGGTATAACTGGGCTTCGGCTTGTGTCTGCAGTGCAAACATACATCTAGAGTACATGAAAGGTATTTTAAGGTATATATATATAGCCCTTGGAATGCTAGTGATCCTGAGGATGGGATGCTAATGATCCTGAGGATTGGGATGCTAATGATCCTGAGGATTTGGGATGCTAATGATCCTGAGGATTTGAGTAATGCTTATAAAGTCTCAATTTCCAATGATGGTGATATTCCTGACTGTTAGTCCTCCACGTGGTGCATCCTGGACTAGGTGCCAACAGGCATCTAGACTAATAACAGCAGGGTCCGAGTGCACAGCGGTATAATTGGGCTTCCGCTACGGCGGGTGGGTGCGAACATACACCCAGGATACTTAAAAGGTATCTAAACGTATACGTATATCATAGGTAGCCCTTGGGCTAAGGGAGATAACCCTGACAAAAATTTAGGCGACCTCGTCAATTTTTGCGAACAGTGGCGACGTCACAAGGATGCCGTCTACCAGCCAAGAAACTTTGTTATTCTTCCACGTTTGTTACGCTTATCAAGCCATCGAAATCGATCGTTTCCTATGTCGTATAAATATGGGAAATAATGAAGAGGTGACCACGTCACCAACCAAAATGAATGAATGAATTGGGCTAAGGTAGATAATCCTGACAATAAATCAGGTAGCCTCATCACAAGGTTATCAGTCAAGAAACCTTGTTATTCTTCTACCTTTGTTACTCTTATCAAGCCATCTAAATCGATCATTTAATATGCCATATAAATATAGAAATAATGAAGAGGTGACTATGTCACCGATCACAATGAATAAAAAAATATATGTATATTTATGCAATGTATTCAGTCTTTTGGCTGGGGATTTCAACCGTTTCTATCCGGATTGGGCCACTTGACAGTATTGTGTCCACACATAAGTGATGTTAAATGACCGTTTCCTATTGGTGTTTGCCGCCGATAATAATGACAATCGCTCAAAGTTACAGTTTAGTCAAAATATGTATAAATCAGTATGAAAAATGAGAAACAAGTGTATTGTGGAAATATAAGTACAAATTGTTACAACTGTTCTATTTGTTTTTGATGTGAAAGAACGGCTTTGGAAATTTCTTGGAATAGTCAATTGAAACAATTGTTGATTCCAGTGAGAAATATACGCATTGGATCTGGTCGGGTTTTAATTACCTTAAATCGATACTTGTGTCCTGCCCAAATAAGTCATTTTATTGGCAATTATATTCGATTGGATCGACAATTATCTGACCTCGAGATGGAATTGATCGACAAAACGAATGGCGAAATTTCTATTTGTAAGTGCTGGTTTGGATAGACCCTGTTTAGCCCATTTTGATAAGCGTCACATAATTTCGAACCAATAGAAATTATTTACTAATTTTATCTTAAGAAGTGTAGGATAATTGATTTTAAAAAAAATCTATTTAAAAATTTTTTTCTCACAATAATGTCATGATGAGAAAATTATAATTATTCACACATTTTATTAATAGAAAAGAATCCATTTAATGAGTAAATAACTGTACTTTTACTGAAGAATATAAGCTGAATGATTTACAAGCCTGAAATGATTAGTCATTTGTAAGAATAATTAGTCTATTGCAATACAATATAATATAAAACAGTATCCTCACATATCCCACCAATTAATAATAAGAATGAATGTGTCACCTAATAAAATCATGTGATTCACATAATCTTTGTGAGTAAATTTAGATTAAAAGAAATTATAAATAAAGTTAATTTTATGAACGTAATTTTAATAAATAAAAATTGTATTAACTTAATAAAAAATGTTATTTACTTATTAATTTAGTGATAGTAATATTAGGCGAAAGTTGGATGTTGTAAAATAATATACAACTTGAAAGAATAGAAATATAAACAAAATCAAATACCAAATTTATTAAGGAAATAGAAGTAATTATTTTAATTAGAAATTAGCATTAATTTTCCTTAAAAGGAAATTTCATTTTAACAAACAAACTACTTATTAACAGTCAGTCAACAAAATTGACAATTTTTTTATTGGTTAATGAGATTTCTCTTGGACTCCTACGCTTTTTAACATAAAATTAGTAAACCATTTTTATTGGTTCGACAATATAGAATGATTACCAGATGATATATATATATATATACTTGGTGATATATAGGATCTACATAGCATAACATAAGTTGGTAGCAAAGCCACCTGTTCATTAATTCCAAGTTTGAATAGCTTCTCGAATTTCTATACGAAAAGGTTGTTGGATGCAAATTGAACTTGAAGGGATAAATGCAGTTTCTTGGCTAGAAAATCGATTTCTTGCGATGATGCCATTGTTCACATGAATTGACGGTGATATTTTTTTGGTGTTCACGTCGGCTGACGGATCCACAAGCCTAAAAGGCTATATATAGTAAATAGTTATCTTGAAATACCTTTTAAGCATCTTGGATGTATGCTTGCACCCATTCACTGAACGGGAATCCAGAGGAAGCCCATTGATGCCGCTGTGCAATCGGTCTCTGTTGTTATTAGTCTAGATGTCTGTTGGCACCTAGTCCAGGATGCACCACATGGAGGAGGAACAATCAGGAATATCATCATCATTGGAATTTGAGACTTTATAAACATTACTCAAATTCTCACGATTATTGGCATCACATAGTGAAATATTTAAAAACGACGATCATATATTTGGAATTGTAAACAAAGTTCAAATCCCATTACTGGCGCTCAATGCAAGACATTCCATCTGTGGAGAAACGTTTGTCAAAAATATGTTGTTAAAAACATAAGGTAAAATATCAATATGTTAATATCTTTATTAAAATGATTGTGATATTCTTGACTGTTCATCCCCCACGATCTATATCCTGGACTAGGTGCCAACAGGCATCTAGACTAATAACAGCAATAACCGAGTGCACAGCGGTATAATTGGGCATCTGCATACACCCAGGGTACTTAAAATGTGTCTTAAGGTATATATAAATATATAATCGGCTTTATAGTAAACATGTAACTTTCTTATATGTAAATTCAAAGGTAATGCATCAAACATAATCGTGCTGATGAGTGTAGTGAAGCAAAATTCCTTAAGTTTTACAATTAACATGCCCAATTGGAAAGATTCACGTCAAGTTTTGCCGATTACAGTCTACTATCGATCCTTGTAAGTTGTATTTTACATATTAATTAAAAGGCTGTTATTATATGGATATTGACGTTTGTATGTCAGATTTGAAAAGGACATTGTCTTGGTTTATTGGTTTATTATGAATGTTGTGCACTGGGTGGATACGGTGGTACAGTCAAATGACGACCCGCATTGAGTAGGAATATTGGAATCAAACTCGTTTTTACCAGAGCACATGTCTTGCGCTGTAACTGTTTGTCACTTGGTGGAGGGAGATGCACACATGTATTTTCGTATTGTGTGGTGAATTTTAAACAACATTATTGACTTAATATGTGGATTGATACATATGGAATTTTGAAATAAAGGTTTTTTCAGTGACGGAAATAGTCAAGTACCAGGAAGAGGTGGTAGAGGTGTGGCTAACGTCTTGAACTTGTGAGATTGAATATTTTAACGACAGTGAAACATTCAAAAATATACTTACGGGTTTTCCCACTTTTATAAGGAGTATCTGTTTTTTTGGATCAATTTCTTCCATTTGGTTTTGGTTCGCCGATAGGCGTAATAACCACCTTTGGGATGCTAATGATCCTGAGGATTTGAGTAATGCTTATAAAGTCTCAATTTCCAATGATGGTGATATTCCTGATTGTTAGTCCTCCACGTGGTGCATCCTGGACCAGGTGCCCCTAGGCATCTAGGCTAATAACAGCAGGGTCCGAGTGCACAGCGGTTTAACTGGGCTTCCGCTACGGTGGGTGGGTGCGAACATACACACAGGATACTTAAAAGGTATCTAAAGATATACGTATACCATATGTAGCCCTTGGGCTAAGGGAGATAACCCTGACAAAAAATCAGGCGGCCTCGTCAATCTTTGCGAACAGTGGCGACGTCACAAGGATGCCGTCTACCAGCCAAGAAACTGTGTTATTCTTCCACATTTGTCTACGCTTGTCAAGCCATCAAAATTGATCGTTCTACATGTATAAATATGGGAAATAATGAAGAGGTGACCACGTCACCAACCAAAATGAATGAATGAATTTGGTTTTGGGAGGAGTGGCTAGACCGCTTCATTTCTGATTTACTCTAGATGGAGTTGCAAAACATTCGGTGTCTTTAACCTGTTTAAAATATCATACGTCGGTTCTGCTAATATTAGTAAGCTATCATGAGGTTAATGTTGTGTTTAATAAATAACAAATGTTGGCTGTCGAAAGTATTTTAAAAAATAAAATGAAGCACGAATATTCATATATATATATATATATATATATATATATATATATATATATATATATATATATATATATATATATATATATATCCTTTTGTTGCAGAGGTGACGATGTTATTCATTCTTTATATTCGAATGAAATAATATGCGATAGCGCGTAAGTTTTGAATGGAACATTTTAATTTTGGAGTTATTGTTTATTTATTTGGACTTTAATATATAGTAAATTAAATATGCCTTACATAATTTTAAAATAAGTTGATTTCAAATTATTTCTCTTTGTTATTTTCTAAAGTTTAACTGTTTTATGTACATTATTTCATTGGAAATTACAGAAATTTTATTTGTGTTAGTTTTTAATACATATTATTGTTTTCTTTCATAAATAACTTTGATTAAATCAAAATCAATGAAATGTATTTATTTGGAAAATTGTTCATTTATTATTATTCATTATCTTCGTTATCAAAGGGTGGAGAATATGAATTAAAATTGCTGTTTTATCAAAGATGAATCATTTCATTCATTAAAGGATGTTATATTCTTATTCGATGGTGTAAATTGAATATATTGTCAAAAGTACTTTTCTGCAAGTGACCATTTGGCATAACTAAACAATTGCTCGTACCTACATTGTGCCAACAGTGTGGTTTTTATTTCTCCTTTTTAGAATAAACGTATTAGTTATGGTACTGTGGCAGTATTTAAAACTATTTTGCAACAGCATTCTGTTATTTATTGGCAACTGAATTTACATTTGTTACTAAACAAATCGTTCCCCTGTTATGATTCAATTACAGGGGTGGTTTACAGGGGTGCTAATGATCCTGAGGATTTGAGTAATGCTTATAAAGTCTCAATTTCCAATGATGGTGATATTCCTGATTGTTAGTCCTCCACGTGATGCATCCTGGACTAGGTGCCACTAGGCACAACGGTATAACTGGGCTTCCGCTACGGCGGGTGGGTGTGAACATCCACCCAAGATACTTAAAAGGTATCTAAAAGTATACGTATAGCATATGTAGCCCTCGGGGCTAAGGGAGATAACCCTGACAAAAAATCAAGCGGTTCCGTCAATCTTTGCGAACAGTGGTGACGTCACAAGGATGCCGTCTACCAGCCAAGAAACTTTGTTATTCTTCCACGTTTGTTACGCTTATCAAGCCATCGAAATCGATTGTTTCCTATGTCGTATAAATATGGGAAATAATGAAGAGGTGACGCCACGTGATCACCAACCAAAATGAATGAATGTTTAGCAGTACATCTCTCGATTTGGATCTGGGTAGGCATGAATCGAATCTCACCATCGGCTCACTAAATGCGGATCCATGTTCAGCTTTGCTAACATGTCAACAACTGAAAGATGTTTTTCCATAAAACATTCAAAGTGTTCGTTTTTAAAATGAAGTGTTTGGATAAAGGTTACAATTAATTATTTCAAATTTTAAAATGATCACACCTTGTCCACGAGTCAAAGTCGTATAATTCTATTTACATTTTGTTTTTGAAATGACTTGTCAGATGGCACGTGACCGAGCCGCGTTGTCAACCCATCATGTCAAACACTTCCAACAATTATTTGGAAAGAAGTCGGCGTATGGCGTGTGTTTTGCATTATTTGCAACCTGCAACATTTTATCAGGCATTTGTGGAAGTTCGGACAATGATCAGTCACCAGGGTGCCCAAAGTTCCATTTTTACGTTTCGGACAAAACCCAAGAGTAAAGTTTGCTTACTATTATATATATATATATATTGCATACATATTATTATTATTACATTGAGCTTATACATTTAGCAGATAAACACATTTTCACAATTAGTTATACATAAAAAATAGTTTTGTAACCAGTGGTTCGTTGTTTCCTAGTTGTTTAAGACGATAAATTAATTTTTCTCTTCAAATGCCACTAAAAACGGATTTATAATCTAAAAATATGTAATCAGTGGATCACTTTCTATTGTTCAAGTGATTTAGTAATGTACCATATGAATGTCATGTTTACTACTTTAAATGTTTTACAAGAAACATCATTTATCAATGGTTATGTTAGCGAAGCCAAACGTTGGCCCACATTTAGTGGGCCGATGGTGGGGGATTGAACTCCGATGCCCACCCAGGTTTGAGTCGAGCGCTGGACTATCTAATTTTTAATTGCACGACTTGTTCTAGCTCCAAGTTCGCCCGCAAACTTCCGGCTACGTTCGACGAGTCCAAGTCAATTTGAACTAAATTGGCTCAAACCGACGCTTCCAAATGGACCAATTATCGAATATCGTATTTGGTATAGACTATTGCCGTGGGATTTATCGTTGATTGAAATGATGTCATTTTGTTCAGATCATTATTCAATCGGTTGGTTTATGATTGATTATTTCCTACCTATTATTATTATTATTTCTGTAAAAAACATTTTTAATTCATACGTACAGATAGGGACATAAGTGAATCCAATGTTGACCTACTATGCTATTTAAATATATGTAGCACTTGTTACTTATCTTACACATATCTAACACTTATTATAAGTACCTTAGATAATACTTTACTAATATATATACATTTAATATTATTCGCAAAAAAATTCTTAATATAGTACACAATTACATTCGTTTTAGCAATAAAGCACAATACCATCATTATGGAAAATTAAAACAAACACAGATAATTGGTTTAAAAAAAATAGTTTTATTTACTAAAATACATAAATATACAAAATAAAGGTAACAAACCCAATGTCAGTAATTTAAATGATATCCACGCTTTTGTTCAACCTCTGCCAGCCGCCTTGGGTAGGAATCTATCAATGTACCGATATAGTCCTTCGAAATGCAATTTTTAAAATGGTTAATTTTCGCTTCCAATGATACATCAGTTTCCATGCGGTTCACCTCACGTTTTAAAATACTAAAAAAGTTTTCAATTACATTGAGGTCTGGACTGTATGGAGGTAAAGTTAAAGTTTAGGCATTACCGGCGTATGTATCAAGGTTATATATTTATTAAAAAATGTAGCTCATTAATCAAATCCTTGTGTAAAAAAATAGTATTTACTACATATTACCTACTTTTTCTAAAATGAGTGATAAATTGTGAAATATTTTAAAAATATACATTAATTTGTTTTACAAACAAAAATATTAGAAAGAATAATAATTGGAATGACACGTTGCCTACCATAAGACGTGTCCGAATGTTCGTTATTCCAATGACATTAAAATATGGACAAATTTAGTTAACATTTGTTTTTACAAATATTATATTTTAGTTTGAGATTAAAAAGGTTATTATTTTGTTTTGATTTCTGTACAAGTTAAATTTTCATCCATATTATGAAAAAATAGTAGAATGTTTTGACTTGAAGGATACATTTTTTGATGTGACACCCAATGTTTGTTTGAATCTCCGTTGATGTGAACGTTTTTGGATCAAATAGCTACATGTAGTAGTACTTTGAATGAATGACATTTGGCTGAAGCGTTAATTTCGTAGGTAGATGACCATGAGTTCGAGTTCCATTACCAGCACTAAATGCAGACCCTTGTTTAGCTTTTGTAAATGTTCATTTGTTGAACGATGATTCCTGTGAAAAATTTATGGCATGCACTAAAAACCTGAAGCCTAGATATACCGTTCAATCTAGAATGTACCACGCGGAGGCACGGAATGAGCACTATAACTATTGTCTGATTTATGGAATACATGCATATATAAGCGTTTTTCAAATCTTCAGGTTTATTAACTAACATTCAATTTAATATCATTGAGTTAATGTGTTCAAATGATGCATATTGGTTTGAGTATTTTCATTGTTTGTTTGCTCAAGCAGTACACCCATCATCTTTGATATTCCAACGCAATCAGTCACTCAATTCTGGTCAGAATTTGTCCACAAATATGAAAATTAGATCTTGCACTAAATGTGCTCAATATATGATGGAAAATCGCACAAATATTGTTAAGATTGATCCAGCTAATTCTGAATTTGGATCGAATATTTTAGTGGATCACAATTTGATCGTGGATGAAAGATATGATATGATACGTTTCGAAGATTTTTTGCAAAACTTATTGATTCATCGAAGGAAGTGAGTGAAGATATGTGTGCGTGTGGTTGTATTTTTAGCCTAGAAAACGGTGTGCGGAAAATGGTTTATTGAATTATTGAATTTAGAATTAAAACTTTGGAAGTAAACTACCACCCAATTAACGATTGTAAAAGAGCAGTTATTTGTTTCGTTTAACTTGAACACTAATACCCAATTTCAATGAGCCTTTAAAATTTGTTGATACATATCTTAGAAGTCTTATTTAATGGATATTTTGATGGTCACGTGAACCCAACGATTAAAATATAATAATAGTAGCAATAAGGTTACACATAAACAATATTGTCAGATTATGATCTAATTATATAAAACAATATGAGCAATATAAATTCGGTGATTTTCAAAACCAAAAATTAAGGGTTCAATTTCAAGTGCCATGCTTCAGCTAGACTTAGATAACCTAATAGTATTTGAAAATGTAACGTTAAAAACAAGATTTGAATAATGCTTATGAAGTCTCAATTTCCAAGAATGGTGATATTCCCGACTGTTTCTCCTCCACGTGGTGTATCATGGACTAGGTGCCTATAGGCGTCTAGACTAATAACAGCAGGAACCGAATGCACATCGCTATAACTGGGCTCCCGCTTTTGTGGGTGGGTGCAAGCATACATCCATACATCTTAAAGTGTACGTGTGTCATATGTAGCCCTTGGGCTAAGGGAGATACTCCTGCGAACAGTGGTACTGTCCCAAGGACGTTGTTGTTGTACGTTTGTTACGTCGATCGTCTAATATTCATTCATTTTTCATTTTGGTTGGTGACGTGGTCACCTCTTCATTATTTCCCATATTTATACGACATGTAGAACGATCGATTTCGATGGCTTGACAAGCGTAGACAAACGTGGAAGAATAACAAAGTTTCTTGGCTGGTAGACGACATCCTTGTGACGTTGCCACTGTTCGCAAAGATTGACGAGGCCGTCTGATTTTTTGTCAGGGTTATCTCCCCTTAGCCCCGAGGGCTACATATGCTATACGTATACCTTTAGATACCTTTTAAGTATCTTGGGTGGATGTTCACACCCACCCGCCGTAGCGGAAGCCCAGTTATACCGCTGTGCACTCGGACCCTGCTGTTATTAGTCTAGATGCCTAGGGGCACCTAGTCTAGGATGCACCACGTGGAGGACTAACAGTCAGGAATATCACCATCATTGGAAATTGAGACTTTATAAGCATTACTCAAATCCTCAGGATCATTAGCATCCCGTTTAGCGGTACAGCGCTCGACTCGAACCTAGGTGGACATGGATTCGATTTCCACCACTGGCACCTAATGTGTCCCACTTTTAGCTTCGCTAAAATGTCCGCTGGTGGAAGGTGTCTCTCGTAAAACATTGAAAGTAGTAAAGTCATTTTTTTAATAAATGAAAAATAAATTTGGGATATAATGAAGAAGTGATCACGTCACCAGCCATAATGAAACGATATGTAATAATTTATTTAAATTGACAGCTTGTCATCATCATCTCGACAGGCGAGACAAAGACGATCAACACGTGGTTAGTAATTTCAATTGTTGTTTTTTATCGATTTATTAATTTGGCATAATTTTAAATTGATTAGAATCCAATGAACACCGATTGGATATAGAAGACCTTGAAGTTAGTTACATTGTGATGATGATACTGATGACAAATGTGATAATTTAAAAAACAATTACATATTTTTGTCCACTTTCCATTTTGCCACGGTAATAATATTCTCAAATATCTACCTCTGCGCAGTGCATCATGGATTCATACCAAAACGCACCGGATGCACAGCAAAGTTCCACTGGGGCAATAATACATCCAAAGTAGTTAAAAGCTTCCTTAATGTAATATCATTATTGTACAAGGGCATTTGGTAACGAAAGAACATTCTTACAGAAAATTAGGTGCAACGGAATTGCGGCCTTGTGGCCTAATGGATAAGGCGTCTGACTTCGGATCAGAAGATTGCAGGTTCGAGTCCTGCCAGGGTCGGTCCCTTTTGGTACCGGAATGGTCTGGTGGTACAGCACTCGACTTGGGCATGGATTCGTATCCTACTACCGGCACTCCATGCGGGCTCACGTCCAGCTTCGCTAAAATGGCCACTGGTGGAACATGTCTCTTGTGTAAACATTGAAAGTAGTAGGAATAAATAAATAAAATAAATTTTGTTGTGGTATATTATTTTTCTAAATTTGAATATTGTTTTTTTTTTGAATTTGAATCAGCTTTGTTTTCTACACTGATGATTTTAAACACATGTGCTTTGAAAATAAAACATTTTTGAATAAATGTTGTCGACTAAGAGAAACATCATTATTTTGAACACTAACTATATTTTGCCAATTTTTCTTCAACACAATTTGCGATTGTATTGACAACCTAGTTACAAAACAGGAGGGGGCTCGTGAACAAGCAGTTCGCTATTGTAATGACTAACTCACCTTGATATAGGAAGTCGCTAAGTGCATAATCTATTGTACACTCTTTTTTATTATATGCTAAACCGTTGTCTCATCACAGTGATTATAAATACAGACATGAAGGCATAGTTAGTTGAATGTTGACAGAAGTACTGTCGAAAGGTGCTTTGTAAAAGAACGGATTATAGACTTTCTCCATATATACGTCAATTGCATTGCAAACTCTGAAGTATATTACTTGGTTAACTAAAACCAAATTTTATAAAAAGTGTAGGAATTAGATTTTGGAATTTTTTAAAACGTGAACCAAAAATGGACTTTATCTATTGCAACCATGTCACAAATTTACTATGATGTTGTGCAAAAAACCGTTGCAGTCCAATTGGATGAAAAGTGGGACAAGCGCGTCATCGTGCCAGTCGACAACAACAACAACTCCCAATCGTCACATTTCCTAACAGTCGACAATTTGGAACATTTTGCCAATTATTTGTTTGCAATAACCGCTTGTCATGCTCCGCACGATTGGCAGGGCAATGCGATGTCGAAGGTGAGTATGCTGGTAAAATTGTTAGTGACATGTGTAGTCGATTCTTCATTATTTATTAATTTGTATGGCATATTGAATGATCAATTTCGACCTCTTGATAAGCGTAGCAAACGGCGAAGAATAACGAAGTTTGTAGGCTGATAGACGGCACCACTATTTGTAAAGATTGATGTTTATCATTGTTGTCTCCCTTAGCCTTAGGACTACATATAGTATACATATACCTTAAGTATCCTGAGTGTATGCTTGCACCCATCCCCTGTAGCGTAAGCCCAGTTATACCGATGTATAATCGGTCTCTAGTCCAGGATGCACGACGCGGAGGACGAATAGTCAAGAATATTACAATTGTTGGAAATTGAGACTTTATAAGCATGATTCAAATCCTTAGGATCATTAGCATCTCTGTTGACATGTCTTTATAAAGTACAAATTGCAAAACATTCAAATTACTTGTTTTTCTAAACACCTGATAATTGAATATTTAGACCAGATGGAGTAGGAAAGAAGTACTTTTTAATTGCTAGTTGGTTTCTATTGTCTTCAAATAGTGGTGCTTTGTCTAAGTTTAGAAATGCGGCATTGATTTGAGTTTGAACCCTCGACGTCATAGTACTATAGAGCAGACATGTAGACTATTAACAACATAGTAAAATATATACGAGCGCATTTTTCTATATTGTTTTGTTTAACGAAGACATTAAATTACATAAGTGTAAAATTACTAGTCCTGTTCTTCAACTCAAGTTCAGGACTTCATTTGCACAATAATAGGGCAAACTAGTTTATTGGGAATTCCGAATTGATAATTTGGGGGTGGGGTTAAACTGTAATAGTTTTTAAACTTTGCAATAATAGTATTAAAAAATGTTGATTATGTCTGTAATTGAACAATGAATTTTATTTTATTTAGGCATTTACATTACATTACAGAATCCTTTTGCATTAAAGAGTATAGAGCAACGCTGTTACATGGTAATGTAGCGGTTTCGCTAAACTATCCACTGCTGGAAGACGTTTTCCGTAAAACGTTCAAAGTAGTAAAAATAAATATAAATAACAAGAATTATATATATATATATATATCTTGAAGAATGCTTCGATCAATATTGATGTAAATGTGATAACGGATTTGGTACCGTGGTGCAGCGCTCCTATTTTCGTTACTCAACGCACCGGTGCCGCGCCATTTGTCGATGACATTGACGTGAAGACAGTCGAATTCAGTCCCAATCCTTGTTCGATGTCCCAGTCTAAATTGTGCAATGGTGCTGTCCAGCTAACCACGAACTTCGATCGGATGAGCACATTGAAATGGCGTCCACCTGTCAAACCCAATGGATTTATTTTGCACTATTGGATTCGGTTTAGACGGTTGAATGAAACGGATCAAGTGCGTTTACCGTAACATTGAATGCACAAAATTCTGTTGTGAAGTTGTGTTGGGAAATGGGGAGAGTTAAAGTGTAGGATTAAGAGTTACTAAAGATTGCACACAACACAAGAATGAATAAGGGAAGTGAAAAATGTTTGATTTTAGAGGTGTTTGAACATATCATCATATATTTGTTAACACAAATACTTTTTAATTTGCTTTAATAGTTGAGTTTGATTAACAAATTCAATTGTGTTTATATGGGATGCTAATGATCCTGAGGATTTCAGTAATGCTTATAAAGTCTCAATTTCCAATGATGGTGATATTCCTGACTGTTAGTCCTCCACGTGGTGCATCCTGGACTAGGTGCCCCTAGGCATCTAGACTAATAACAGCAGGGTCCGAGTGCACAGCGGTATAACTGGGCTTCCGCTACAGCGGGTGGGTGCGAACATACACCCAGGATACTAAAAAGGTATCTAAATGTATACGTATAACATATGTAGCCCTTGGGCTAAGGGAGATAACCCTGACAAAAAATCAGGCGGTCTCGTCAATGTTTGCGAACAGTGGCGACGTCACAAGCTTGCCGTCTACCAGCCAAGAAACTTTGTTATTTTTCCACGTTTGTCTACGCTTGTCAAGCCATCGAAATCGATCGTTTCCTATGTCGTATAAATATGGGAAATAATGAAGAGGTGACCAAGTCACCAACCAAAATGAAAATGAACCAAAATGAATTGTGTTTATATATATATATATATATATATATATATATATATATATATATTACAATTACAAATTGACTGTTCTACGTTGGACAAACTTCAATTTACTTTTGAAGACAATCACAAACTCAGTAAACCGATTAGTTTATTTGTATTGAACGGAGTCAAACACGATAAGAGCACTATATATATAGTATTCAATTTTATTGATTATTCTAACAACATTTCTTGCAAGTGGACTTTAGCACAGTCAAATGTTGATCTGCATTATTGAGTGCAGGTGAAAGATTTTAATTTTTCCTTACTAGGATACGAGTCGAGTTGTCGTTCACTCCATAGTTTACAAAAGGCTGATCTGTCATTCTTTTGTTTTTTGGTAATAAATGGCTTAACCTTTGGTGATTGTAGAGTTAAACCAGATTCGATTGCTCTGTTTCTTATTGTGGAATAAGTAAAATTGGTTTATTTCTTTCTTTCGGTTTCTGAAATAAGTTTATTATAATTTTTTTAATTCTATAATAATTTCTAATTATCAGTATTGCTTAATATACGTTTTCATCCAACATTATCGCAATTTTGTGGTTTTTGACCATTAATAATCCGATAAATGGTTGAAAGGTTAACTCTATATAATTTTGCTAATTCTTTTGGTAAAAGTCCTTTATTTTTCAATTCTTTGATAACACGATATTCATTTTCGGAAGATGAAAACATTTTTGATCATTATTGTCCATTTCACAAATAATGCAATCAGAAAGCATAATGAACCGATAAGCGGAATCTCAAGGTTAAACGTAAATAATAAGTTATTCGGTTTGTTTTAAAATTTTTATTTAAAATCTTTTAAAAACTGTTTTTGTTATTTTTATTTATATAAATTACAATAATTATGTTTATTTTGATAATTATTATGACATCACAATCAGAGCAGATTTGAATGTTCATTTAACATTAATTTTAAGAATTAGTTGTTGTTTATTTTTAATGAAATTAAGCATTCAAAATAATAATAGGCTAATTATTATAAAAATGATATAATTCCAACTTATTATCCACGTTTATATAGAAGTAGCTTTTAAAATGTGCTATTTTGGCCGACTCAGCCATTTAAAATAAATATTTCTAAGTATATATAAAAAACTATTAAGTACTTGACATAATTTTTAATACTTATTTTTACGAAGAAACAATCGGACATAACAAACAAATTTAGATCTAATACTCTTTAAAAAAATCTTGCGTTAATGTTTGAAATGGCTGTAATTAAACTGAATTACATTTATTTTATCAGAGTAAAACGTTAGTCAATAGTAAAAATTCATTACAGTAGTGCTCTCTTATTGATTTTAGTTTTATATTGTTCATTTTATGCAATAGTTATAATATAATATCTTTCTGTTGTTAATTTGACAAGTGAATAATTGGTATATTGTTAACCATTTCTATGGATTAACGAAATAAAATTTGTAAAATAGTTTGGAACCGAAGATTATAAACAATAATGCTTTAGTTCAATGAATAATAGTACGTGCATTACTAATAGTGTTCCTACAAAACATTTCATAGCCTGTAAAATATTCACAATTAATAATTTAACAATTTCATGAATAAATAAAACTGCATTTTTTTTCCAAAATAACAATTTTATTTCAATATACTGACTACTTTTTTACCATCAGTAGATAATAAAAAGCTTATTTTCTATTGACTGTTGTGATTTTATCTACACCCCTACTGACAATGGACACATTCACACTGGAACTATATTTCTACTGGTCGATATTATGATAATCAATTTTTTTATAATTTTTAATGATATGACTGTTAACATTGTTGGGTAGAAGCTTATAATCAAACTCTTCAGATTTCCCAAGTGTATCCATTCCAGTTTTGAAAAACCTAATATATATTGATCATTATTATTTTGTTTTAATAAATAAAAGGCTTTTCGTACTGAATGGTCTTTGTTGTGCAAAAGTTCATCGACGAATTATTCAGCTGATGTGACAATTCAACTTCACAATTTGTATCCGGGATTGTATGCATTTCAGTTGATGAGTGTATCAATGGCCGGAAACAGTTCGTGGACTGCAGTAAAAACGTTTGAAATTTATTCGGAACGTGTTCGATCTGGATGGGACTTTATTAAGGGTTTGTTTAAAATGGGGGTTTGAATGTATTCATCTATAATGTTTTGACAAAATAACATACTGAAAAGGATAGAAGAATTATGTGGGGGTGATGGTGATGTGAATTGGTGGTGTTGAGTAACACGGATTTAGTAATTTTTGTCAATACTGGTCTTGTCACAGATCACAAACTTGAATATGTGCGTTCCTTTTGTTAAGCATAGGTGATTTTATGCATTACGGAAGGAGCATTGTTCAAAATGTTTAGCAAATTTGTAAATAACAACATGTTGTTATCATCGGTTTAGTTTCAAAATCATTTTTTTGTTATTTTCAAGTTTGAAAATAAAATTTAAACGATTGGCAGTTTGTACGAAGAAAATCTTGTGCGCTTGATGCAACGCACGGCATTATTGTAAAAAGTCGCCATCTATGTGACAGTATTTACAAAGAGTTTTTTACGACTTTGAATGTTTTACGGGAAACATCTTTCAGCAGTGGACATTTTTGACAAAACCCATGCCTACGCAGGTTCAAGTCGAGCGCTGTACCGCTAGACCATTCTGGATTGACAAGGAAGTTTGTCTATATTTTGATAAGTCAAGATGCACTAACTGCATATTATACTTATATATGGCAAGGTACGTTTTGCTTAGTTTAGGTATATGCTTCTGTATTTGGACGATTTGTTGGTTAAGCCAGCAATCGGTCGCTTTAGCTACAAAAATATAGATGTGAATTTCATTGTCTTACAATTAATCCAATTTTAGCAGGGACTGTCAACTTAGAAGTTAGCTCAAACAATCGAACATTTTCTGTATAAATTTCTTTTTTTATCTTCAGTCGTGTTGTTTCACGAAACCTTCAAAATGAAGCCGTTCAGGTACATCATTGTAAAATTGATCTCCGCTCCATTTTAGTCTAATTTTAGGGTCACGGCTAATACTGTTATTGGCACAACAAAAACATTCTTTAAAAATTACGCCTCACAATGATTATTAATCAATTGCTTTTCGTATAATTGTTGTTATCTACAAATTAAGGCTCACACAAAATTATTGTAAGGTCATCAGTTATATTATTATCATCCCAATTTACTACTGTTATTTTATTTTTATTCTAGAACATTACTACACTTTGGTCGCAATATTTTTCTTCATTGTTATTTTGACATCAATCCTATTATTGTATTGGAAACGACGATTATCGAGGTATGGAGTTTGTATTGTGTTTTCAATACATGTGATTTATCTTTTAGATGTTTTTATATATACAATAATACGTTATAAATTGAAAAATGCCCAGTAATTATTGTTTAAACTATATTTTTAGATAATGTTGTTTTTTATTAGTTTATGATTTTTATTTATATTTTTAAGAAACGAAATAGGGTTAAAATTTTAAGTAACTTGTGTTTATAAGGTCTACATTGCTGTCACACTTTGGATGTAGCGGTAAATGTCTAATTGATCGAGTTGGCTTTTTTAGGTGGTGATTGATTGGTTAATTAAAAAAAATTAATTTGATACAGTTGTCGCATTATATATAATTGATAATTGTTCGAGATTATTGATAATGACTACATTTATGAGTTTGTAGAAGTGGACCAAACAATATTAATAAGAATGTTGAATTTTATATTTTAAAATCTTGTTTTTTTAAAATAAAAATTTGTGAAGCCAAATTGGGAATAGAGTAGGGAGATCATCGGTTGTCGACATCAGCAACGGGATGTTTTTTGATTATCAGGAGTTCTAGTTTAGATGACCTGTGTACTTTTATGTAGTGTGTCCGGATTTTGACCGAGTTAAAGCGGAACCCGAGTGTTAAGTGGCATAACTGGACTTTCGCATTGGCGTACATTGAAACTGCTTAAAATATTTGAAAGTATATTATTACCATATATATATATTTATATATCCATTTGGTATAGGTTTTTCATTTTGACAAAGTATTGGATGGTCTTGATAAACTTTTATCGTCAATAGAAAAGATTCTATTTGACAGTCTATAAATCTGATTATTGTTCAACACTTGTTGGGAATGGGGATATTTATACTACACAGAAAACGATGCATTTTCTCGATTGGGTTATTTGAATTGGTTTTAGGCATGCATTCTATTCCCCTCGCACCTATGCCGACATTCCCGTTCCTCCTAATTGGATTATTTTGCCAAAGCACGTCAGTTGGGATACGAATGTGTTGATTGGACACGGTCTGTACGGTTTGGTTTATCGAGGAAAGTTGTCACGGTTGACCACTCCAGTGGCCAAAAGTGGTCTCAATCCCAAAAGCACAGGTGGTCGTATTCCAATAGATGTGGCGGTCAAGGTAAGCGGTTGGGGAATTTTGGGGTGTTTCATGAATAGAATGAATCATTATATATATATATATATATATATATATATATATATATATATATATATATATGGGGCTAAAATAGGAGCTGTCAAAATTAGCATATTGAAATTGATTGACTTTCCTTACATCACTTAAGCATATTAGGCACATCAACATTTTACTAAAATAAGCATTAAACATCACATTAGCAATATCAATATTCAAAACACTAAAAATATTTTCTTTTTGCAAATAGCATTATCAAATTTACGCTTAGACCAAAAACCCAGAATTTACACATTTCGACAACATGAAAAAACTACTACGTTATTTGCTTAAAAATAAATTATATTATAAAATATGTACATATCTATAAAGCAGACATCACCAATTGTCCAAAATTAATCATTCAGGGGATAGCCATGCTTTTTTATAACTTCTTTTAACCGTTTTGGATAGGAATCGACCAAATTGTTGATATAATCCTGTGGAATTCGATAATCCAACACATAATTAATTTTTTCGGTGAGTGTGCCTCGATTTTCCGTCCGATTCACCTCGCGTTTAAGATAACTGAAAAAATTTTCAATTACATTGAGATCCGGGCTGTATGGAGGCAATTGAACAAAGCTCAGCTTTTTGCTATTTAAAGAATCCTTCGTCTAAACAATAAAAAAATCCGTTAATTTTTAGATTATGATAAAAACCAAGTTACCTTTTTGGATGTATGCACTGGAGCATTATCTTGAACAACCACTAAATGCCCTGAAGCATTTTGTCGTAGTTCAGACTTGAAAAATTCCTTAAAAATAGCTACAAATTCTGAGCTGTTTAGATGGCTACTTGTTTGGCTCCATTTTGGTAGTTGCCCGTACTTGATTCCAAAATATCCATGAAGACATGATGGATGGGCAACTTTTTTAACAATGCAATTGTTATCTTGAGGAAAATCTGGACCACAGATGACCGTGGACTGCACTACCCATGGTTCATACTTCAAAGCACACTCGTCAGTAAAAAAAACTGATCTCCAAAAACATAATTGACGGTTTTCATACGTTTTTGCAAATTCCACACGTTTTTTTCTCTGTTCTGCAGTTAAAGGAAACTTTTTTAACGTTTTCCTTAACTGCAGATTGGCCGATTTCATCCGATTACGGATAAGTGAATATGAAAAATTAGATAATTCTTCTTTTTGAATTTGTTGAATTGGCTTCATTCTGTTTCTTTTTAATTTGGTAATAATAAACGTGTCATCTCGTTTACTAGTTGATGGTACAGGTCCTGTTCCTGGTGTTTTTGGACGTGTATGATCTTTTAATACACGGTATACAGTTCTCGTACTTATATAAAATAATTCCGCTATTTGTTCAACAGACAAACCCATATTATGACTTTTTTTGATTTGTTCGTAATTTATAGCACTTAAAAAATAGCTTCCACTATTTAAACTCATCGTAATCACAAGATAAATGTTCAAAATTGTGCCAAGGTCAAAAGTTTAATTTTAATGATAGATAGGTTAATAAAACAAAAATGAAAGGTAAAGTAATTAAAAATATTCTTTGATCTTTTCACACCATAATTAATGTTAAATTTTCAATACATATAAAATATGAAAACTGATCAATTTTTTTTATATATAGTGTATGAAGTGACGTGTGCTGGGTTATGTAAACACTTATAAACTTATGTAAACAAAATTTTTTTTTTTTTGAAATTAGTGTTGCGTAATCGTTTTATGTTTTTAACTTAATATGTATAAAATTTTTAAGTGTGACTATCACCATTTACCCACTTGAATGCAATTTATCCAAAAATTCCAAGACACTTAACTATTTATAATTATAAAAAAGTGAAAACACAATTAACTTTAAGTATCGATAGTCCATATTATTTTAGCATAATTACTTAGTTGAAAAAAATATAACTTTCAAGTTAAAATAGCAAACATTGAAAAATAAGAGTTCACTGACAAGTACCATTTTAAACCCTGTATATATATATATATATATATATATATATATATTGTAGACTATGTTCCAGGCTTCAACTCTTGAAGAAATTCGTGATTTTTATGCAGAGGCTGTGTTGATGAAGGACATTTCATGTTACCATATAGTTCAATTTTTGGGTATTGTTGTTGAACAGGTAAAAGTCAATTTTATAAATGCTTTTTTTGTTTGGATATTTGTACCAAACTCACGTTTCCAAGTAGATAGTGCATTCAAAATTAAAATAAAATGCGTGCTTACTAGAGGAGGTATATACTTATTAACTTATCCATTTGTATATCAACTCGGCATATTGAACTTTGACCGTTTGTGAATTAGTTACAATCGATATTTTTTTATTCAACTTTTAGTTCAAAATAATGCACTATGTGCTTAATTTTGAAATTTTAGAATCCTTCACATGGAAACCACAGACATGCATTTATATACTTAATGCACCGATTGGTTAAGTCATTAGACGTGAGTTCATGTAAGGTCAAATTTGACTTTAAATCTGGTCATGTTACTTTCAATGCCAGCACTCACGATCTTTACTCTTTTTGCAGCTGCTCAGATGAAAATCACGAAATTGTTTTGTGCCGAATTTTACAAACATACAAAGTTCATTATCATTGTAAAGACCGGTTGCTAATACCTGTTGATCCTTGTGCTTTGACTCGTTAAACCAAATCGACAGGACCTAATTAAGAAAACCACAACGAACACGGGAGACGAACAATAAATAGTGATGATTGAGATAGCTAGTCTATGTCAGTGTGACTTTTTATTCTGATTGGTCGGTTCGGTTATTGATTACACATACGTGTTGTTCTACCAATGATTTTTGCAGCCTTTGCCGGCATTGGTTATGGAATGCATGGCTTTCGGCGACTTGGCATTTTACCTGCGCCAGCGCATGTCGGACGAAGACTGTCCTCAAGGTTCAATCGATTCGCAATTGGCAATTCATTGGGCTGCTCAACTGGCCGACGGAATGTACTATTTGACCCAAATGAACATTGTTCATCGCGATTTGGCTGCTCGCAATTGCTTGGTCGATTCGACGTTGACGGTGAAGATTGGAGGTTTGTCTTTTCTGATGAAACGTCCATTTGCAAAAGACCTATCATATAAGGGAATTGTTCGTTCTTGTACTTTGGTGTGAATAGACAAGCGTGGACGGCGTTTTCCTCATCCTTCCAGTTTGGATAACGATACCCAGACAACTCACATGCATATACAAATGCCATTGTAAAATGCAAAACATTTCACATTAAATAATGCACACAACTATCCAATTAAATATGAATCAATCGGAGAACCAACGTCCACATTAATTTACTCCGATTTTGACCAATTAAAAATTTTATGACGTGCAACAGTTGCCGTTTGATACACATTAGTTTGCTAAAGGACTGATCGATAGGCAGTGCTTCCTATTGGCACATGTTTTTATGTTGAAGGTTTACAATGGATGTTCTCGATATGGGGCTTGCAATCAACTGGTACGGAAAAAAACAAAAAAATTATATTTGTCAACCTCCGTGAGTACTGTGAGTCATGTTGGTGCATTCTCTATCAAAAGGGGATTTCTTGACCTTGAAAATGTATATAAGGTGGAAAAATCAATTTTAGCTAGTACTATACGATTTGTATCGTGCAAATTTGGTCACAGGAAATATTCCATTGTCGTATCCCTATTTTCAATTTTTACATCTGAAGGTTATTTTGTGAATCATGTGCATAACTAATGAGACAAGGTGAATGAGAAGATTGTTTTCACAAATATGATGTAAGAATCATGTGCATGACCAATTTAACATTCAATTTCATGAAATAACAATTTAATTTTAAGTGGATTATGGTCAATTTTTTATTCCCACATTATATAAAAACATTCATCAGTCTGATAACTACTATCACATCATGTGATTAATTAAAACATTTAACAGAAAGTAATAATCATCGTTAAAGTGCATGATTTACAAGCCTCAATTAATTAGTCATTTGTGAAAAAAAATTAGTCCAGTCTCATGCATTATAACATAACAGTATTATCCCATATCCTACCTACCAATAAGAATGAATGTGTCACCTGATTTAATCATGGATTCACATGATCTTTGTGTGTCAAATTTAGCCCAATCATAACGTTCCATTAATGTAACAGATTGATAAGGAAATCCTGGATCATTATGACGTTTTTCCGAATGTTTGCGGTAAAAATTGGTATGCGTTGCTTTTTCATGCTCTACAACATGCACGGAAAAAATCGTATTTGATTTTCATGAAGCTGATATAATCAAAATCAGTAGAAAAATAACAGGATAGCACAAATTTCAACATTAAGTACCTGATTAAAATATAAAACAACCAATGAAAAGCAATAGCCAATTAAATGCGTTTTAGAGATAAATTAATTCGATATCAGCATTTATTTTCATTAAAAGGAATTTCATTTTAACAAACATACTACTTAAGATAAAATTAGTAACATCTTTTCTATAATTTTGAAAAAAACCGGGATATGTAGGACTTGAAAGAATAGAAATATAAACAAAGTCAAACACCAAATTTATTAGGGAAATGGAAGTAATAATTATTTTAGTTAGAAATTAGCATTAATTTTCCTTAAAAGGAAATTTCATTTTAACAAACAAACAACAATCAAACGATTGAATTACGTACTTCTCATTTCCATAATCAGGAATTTTACCGCTGAGCTACTTTACTGTGCAATTTAAATAATCCATTCATTATTAAAATATATATATTTAATTTGGGCTTTACATTTGAGCCAGATGATTCTAAAAAATTTTTCAAAGTTAAATTGAAACCAAAAACAAGATGTTATTGAATTTTGTTAGCTGATAGTTGGGAACAAATTCAAGTAACTGTGAAATTATATATTTGTAATACAAGTTGAATGTTGTTTTCATGTGTATACATCCAAAGTCATTTGTTTAAGCAAAATGGAAATGAGGTTTTTCCTAGGTGTATGTATAGGCTGTATTTTGAACACATTGAGTTTATTAATTGTAGAGAAAAAACAATTGTTTTTACAGGAATCTATTTTTAAATGGTGTTTTTCTGATGTCCAATTTGTTTTATTTGATTATTGCAAGGAATTAAGAAAATCATTGGTTTATTAACATGCCATTATGATTGATATTATTATTTCGGGGATCTTAGTGATTCTGAGGATTTGAGTAATGCTTATAAAGTATTAATTTCCAATGATGGTGATATTCCTGATTGTTTCGCTTCCACGTGATACATTCTGGACTGGGTGCTCATAGGCATCTAGTCTAATAACAGCAGGGACCGAGTGCGCAGTGGTATAACTGGGCTTCCATTTTGTTCGGTCGTTACAAGCATACAACCAGGGTACCTAAAGCATATCCTAAGCTATATTTGTACCATATGTAGCTCTTAAGTTAAGGGGCTTTCGTCAATCTTTGTGAACCATTGGACATATCACAAGAATGTCACCTACCAGCCAAGAAACTTTGTTATTCTTCTGTGTTTGTTATGCTTATCCAGCTAGCCAATTCGATCATTTTGCATGCCGTATAAATATAGAAAGAACGGAGAGGTGATTATATTACCAACTGCAATTAATTTTTTAAACTTCTATTTAAAATTAATTTACGGCAAACATTTTTTAGCAAATGCCTATTTGGTGAAAGCCACCGAGGGTAAGTGCATTTCGTCGTGGCAGTGGGACTTGAGCCCCTCATCTACCGAGTTACGAATCCAGTATTTGCGGAACAAAATGAGGTAGCAGTCACTGCCCTTATTCGCATACTAAGCCGTTTGATTAGAAAACCAGAGGTCTATTTTAGCGTATTACTACTGCCTTTGTTCAGGGTCTGCTGCTTGCTAAACGAATGTTTTGAGTAACACACAAGCCAAATAAAAATATGTCACGTTTTTGTTTTGATATGCAAATCAAGATTTTGGACTTGCTCGGTATTTGAGCAACGAGGAATATTATCAAAAATTTGCCCACGATCGTTTGCCCATTCGGTGGATGGCTCCCGAAACGTTGAAGTTGTTCCAATTTTCGTCTAAATCAGATGTCTGGTATGTATTTTAAAATATTATCTGGATTATTGTTGTCATTATTTTGGTTTTCGTTGTTTTGAAAGAAACGTCTTATTTGGGGGCAGTTGTCGACATTGAACACAAACCAAATGGAAGTGTGAGATTTGAATCACTTCGAGTGTCGCTCTGTCCATTCGGGGGCGTAACAGATATATTTTCAATTTTTTTGACTAAATTTTTAATATGGTGCAATTATATTGATGAATGTTATCTTTTGGTGTATTTTTGTTTATTGAAAAACAAGGACGTTTAGTTTCCAATGTCAGTATATTAGTAGTTTTTTTTCAAACTTGGTCATATGTAGCATATTTAAAATGAGATTATAGTTCTGTACTTTTCATTGCAATTTTTTGGATAATTGAATTAACTTAAATGGCTTTGCAAGTGTTTATTGTTGTTTCTGACCGTTACAAGTTCGTACTTTTTGAAGCAAAGCTCTCAAATTGGTTGTTTAAATTAGATAATAAGATATGTATAATTAATTGTATCACTAACTCCATTATAGCCGGTCCCAAGCCTGGCTGAGGAAGGAGGAGGGTTTGAGCGCAACCTCACCTCTGTAAATCAATATTGTTAAAGAAACAACAAAGCAACACCATTTCATTAAACTACGACAAAGAGGTGAATAGTGTTTGGCAAAATCCGAATAGATATGTACGATCATCAAAACAAAATATGAATGTACAATTGTAGAGAATAATCTTGTTGCCCAATGCTTTCTAAAGCGTACCACCAATTTATTTTGTATGTGTCTCTATAACGATGATGCAATTAAGTTGTGCAAGTGTTGATTGGGTGTGATGTTGTAAGGTTTAAGTTCCGGACTTGTTGGACGTCACATAATTTTTAAGTGGTCGAAATTTTATTGGATGTGGGTTTTTTTGTTATTTGATTCGTTCATTTTGAAATTGAGCTGTGATTGGATGTTTAATGAGGCGATCATTTTGTAATGGCATTTGTTTGTGCACCGGACTGGACTCAACGTAGTTATTCTAATTGGAAGGATGTGGAAAAATTGATACCAACAGTGAGCTTTATCACTGTGTATCTAAACAAAACCGTGGAAGAGATGAAACCGCATTTATATTTCAATTACTATATCTGTATTTGTGTAATTATTGTTTAGTGAGACTATCGTTTTATGAAATTTTTACAGTGTTAATTATGTTTAGTAAGTAATGCAATGTAGATTTAACCAATGGAGGCATATATGCATTTCTAGGTCGTACGGTGTCGTTTTGTGGGAAATTTCTACGTTTGCTTCCTTGCCTTATCCAGGATTGTCTCTGGACGATGTTGTTACATTTGTTCTTAATGGAGGAAAGCCAAAAGTATTCAATTGTTCTGCTAAATTACCGCCAGTTTTGTGAGATATACACTACATTTTATGAAATAATGTTTTTAACTTATATACAATGTTTTACATTAATAATAGTTTGTGTCCATGAATAAATGTATTTAGAAATATCTAAATATTAATGAGTAATTATTTATTTGTTATTATTTTAGAAATATTATTAGTTTTTCCTTAACTATATTGTAACCATATGTTATTTTTTTAAAATATAGAATTCAAATTATGGAAAACTGTTGGTCTTATGAAACTTTGATCAGACCATCGTTTAAGGAAATTCTTCTAGAATTGGATTCGTTTGTAAATGCTGCATTCCGATCCGTTTCATTTTTTCATGGTTCGAACAAATAAACTTAACACAGTATTTTTTGTACAGTACTTGTATTGATTATTTTTAATAATAGATCCATTAAACGTAATTTGCTGAGTTTTTTATTGGTAAAAATTCGTTGCATTTAATTTAGCTACTAACGGATTATAATTATACTTAAAGTATTCCTATGCCGGTGTGGTCTAGCGCTTTGTTCTAGAAGTAGGTATATATAAAGGCAAAATTTTTAGTGCTAATTAACATGCTTATTATTATTATTATTATTATTATTCAATGTATATTTTTTAGTCGAAGTGATGTTTCTCTTGTATGCTATGTAGTTTCTAGAGGGGTTTTAGTTCAATAATCACTTTTGCAGTAATTGTTGTGAGAGTTGTAGATAAAAAAAAACTAATTTTAAGTTATAATATTTTACAATGTCAGTTCTATTTGTTACAAATAATGTAAGATGTAAAATGTGTATCTACGTAACTATATAATACTTGTATACAATGTATCACAACTCGAGTTTTGGTTATTGGATCCAAAAATGTGTTATATATTACTATAATGCCAATAAGTAGTTTAACAATTATAATTAAATTAGCATCATTTTAATAATTCTTATTAATGTCCGATTACGCCTATTAAATCTTCGTACAAAGTAATTATAAACTTACTAATTATTTATAATTATATAATGATTATGATAAGCATTTTTATGATTAAATATATTTTAATAATTAAAATTAAATGTTAAGGGATTTGAGTATTCATTTGATAAACCTGTTACATCTTTATCTCATCTTGAACAACACCAATATTTTATCACCAAGTCCATTGGCGCTTTTAATAGAATTGAATTTATTTAAATTTTTATTAAAAGCAATTATTTAGTAACTCTTTGAAATTGGATGTATCATTAATAATTAATTACAATACTGAAATAATTATAAAAATGTGAAGATTTCAATTGTTTATACTAGTCTTGTTATATTGGGTAATAGTTGTAAAATGCAAGTCATTTTTTTTACACTAATAATAATTAGATGAACAAATATACATTACTGCGTGTGCGAATTTTTTATCAGAAATGTTAATGAAAAACACTTAAGTTTAAACTATATGTGGTAGGTTTATTTTCAATAAATAATGCATACGTTTGATAGTAACTCTTAAATGTTCAGTAAATATTTACTAAATTATTTGTGACAGGAAAACTATAAAATGTGTTTAAATATGAAAATGTTAAGAAGGTTACAAATTACATCTAAAATTAATCGATTATTTACTGTTTATAACTAAAATATTAATAATTTTGCACTTGTTTTAAACTACTACTTTGATTTAATTAAGTAGTCTAAATGAGCTAGTTTTATTTAATTACTAGAAATGATAATTAAAATACTTTCACGTCTACTCCAACAATTTAATTAAAATAAATAATCTGAAGAAAAAGTAAAATATTTTGGTTATTTTAAAATAATAATAATAACAACAATTTTTATTTACAAAACCTTTTTGCTTTAAAAAAATGAGCATGGGGTAACAATTACAGCAAAAAGTAACAACAACAGAGTATATGAAACAACAAAATGTTTCCATACATTTGAACATTCTGCCAAACGTTTTGTTTGATCCCATGAAACGTTCATTTCAATTAGATCTTTCCGAAAAGTTCTTAGCCAAATTATCTGTGGTCTGCCAACCTTTCTTTTACTATTTACAATTGTATATTCCAAAACCGTTCTTGCTAGTCTTTCGGGCGGCAAACGTAAAATTTGACCGAGTAATTTTCTTCGTCTAATTGTAATGATGTCATGGAGTGAACGAGAGTCAGTTCTTCTCATGATTTCATTATTTGAACTGTGATCGCGCCAGGAAATTTTAAAAATACTTCGGCGATGAAAAAACATTCACCATCTTATCAATCTTGTCCGTTCGTTTTCACGTTTCACTTCCATATATTGCCTGTAGGAATGATTAGTGATGCGTATAAACAAAGTTTTGTCTTCAGGGGGATGAAAGAACATTATCATATTGATTCGAGTCTATTGAAGACTGACATTGCCTTTCCAAGTCTGGCTTTAACACCAATTTCGGTTTTTCCGTCTTTACAAATAATGCTTCACAGATATGTAAAGCAATCAACAGTATCAATATTCTGTCCACTAATTTTGACGGGCAAATCATTGTTTGACTTAGTGCACAACATTTTTGTTTTTGAACAATTAATCCGTAAGCTAATACGAGAACTGATATCACTGAGACGTGTCATATTTTGCATAATTTCTGGAGTTTCACTAATTAGACCATTATCATCTGCAAAATCCAAATCTGGTTAATCTGCCTTGGTTCCATTTGATACCATAAGACAAATTATTCATAGATCGAGTCATAATAAAATCAATTACCAAAAGAAACAAAAACGGTGACAAAATACATCCTGAAAGTACTGCCGTGACAAGTTCGAACATAGCAGTATGACCACCTTTGTTCGAACACAGCAACTTGAATTTTGATATAGCGAACGCATAATATTCACATATTTCAACGGTATTCCGTAAAACCTAACGATTTTCCACAAAGATTCTCGGTGAACACTCAAAAGCTTTCATAAAATCAATAAAATTGATTGTTAGTGATTGCTGAAATTCTTGACTTTGCTCAATAATGTTACGAAGGGTAAGCATTTGTTTAATGCAGCTTCTTTTCCCAAAAACCTACTTGTTGTTCTCGAAGGTGTTTATCTACTTAAACGATTTAAAATTACTTACACCTTACCAGGAGCAAACAATAATAATAATAATAATAATAATAATAATAATAATAGTGATAACAATAATAATATAAACATCATTTAAAAAAATATTTAATTTTAAAAATATTTTTTTACAAAATAACGTTTTTGATTGTATTGATTTTCAAACGCGATATTTGATGTAAAGATGGAATTTATTAAATATTGAAAAATGTAAATTTAAAAATATTGACTTTTTTAAAAGTTTTAGTTTGCAAAAAAATTTGAAACTTTTTAACTAAAATTGCAATACAATGAGTTCGGTGGCTCGCTAAAGATTATTTCAGCAGTGTTTTATATTTTTGAAGATCAAAATTTCATATACAATTTGGCTAAGACAAAGTGTCACTCAAAACATTACTAAAATATGTTTGAAAATATTAATAACTGCGGAATGTTTTTTAACAATATAATTGTATTGATTTTTAAAAACACTGATGTATTGTTTTTGATATCTTCTATACATTTTTATATAATTTATTTTGTTAGCTATTTGTACTAAAACATAAACAATACAAAAAGTGTGCGGGTGAGAATAATTTAAATCAATATTTGTATGATTTACATACTTTTGAGGTTAAATTAAAGTAACGTATTTAATTATATTTGCTATAAATTTTTGGCTTGTTTGAATTATTCTTAGTATTTACAAAACTTTATTGTATAAAATATGTTAACAAAAGAAAAAATTACATTAGGTACGAGATAAAATGTCAAAAGGTGAATAGCTTAATAAATTTATATTTAAGTAAGTAAAAGGTAATATAAACATAAATCAGGGTTAACAGTGTTAGGGCTAGATTAACTCGTAACCAAGATAAATTAATGGTGAATCTCACATTTTACACCGGAAAAGTGAGTATCAAAATGATAACTACTTTTGATTGAATTACATTTCACAGAATTGTGATTAGTTACACCACAATTGTATTCACCGCTTTTGTTCTACTATACGATTAATGTTACAATTGAGTTTCAACTATTATAAGTAAAGCAGTTATATACGTCAAAAATAAAAAATAAATAGTTTAGTTTATAAAGAAAAGTAATTACTAGTCGAAAATGCAGTAATCTGAATTTTGTTAGTAAAAAAGACGGAATGAGTTATTAATTCACCTCGTCAAAAATATCTGATTTTAATTAGTAAAAAATTTTAAATGATATAATTCCAATAAAAATTGTGTTATTAGACACATAGTAATTATTTTCAAGTAATCATCCATAATTATTTTATGTTACTGCATATTTTTGTTTATCGAACGATGTCTCATTAAATATTTCTTTAAGTGAAAGACATTTGAAATTTATAAATGTTTGAATTCATTATTGTTTACCATATAAATCGGTTCATAATGTATTAAAATAAAATATTTCTTTATTATAGTTTTAATATAAACTTTTATTATTTTTAAAAGTAATTAATTAATAATAATAATAATAATAAATAAATAATAATAAACAGTAGAGCCAGACAAAACTCAGTTTTTTGCATATACTTCAATTTTATTTTCAACGATTTAACAAATTTATTTATTATTGAAACCTTATTCAGTTTTACTAGGTTGTATTGACGACTCAGTCAGTCTGAAACTTAACAAGGTACGCACTAATAATAATAATAACAATAATAATAATAATAATAATAATAATTTATAACAAGGATAAAACAGCTCTACATGGTTCCTAGTTAACTGAAACCATTATTTGGCGAATCTGACAATTCTAATATAACACTAATCATAGAATCCTATTATAAGAACATGTAAACAAATGTATAATTACGCTTTATAACCTTTTCATTAATTTATTCGCTTTAAAAAAAATCAAGTTATATATTAGCTAATATAACATAATTATTTCTTTTATTACGTTACCATTATTATTAATAATAATAATTGTTATTGTTGTTATTATTAATAATAATATTAAAATTTAGGAGAAATAGTTGAACGTGTTAAAATTCCAGTTTATCAATCAGATTCGAATGCAATCATCTCCTATCTAGGATGGGCGATTTAGCGGTACAGCGTTTTACTTTTAGTAGACAAGGATAAAAGCAAAAATCAAATGATATATTGTTTTAAAATTTTTGATTATCTACATTTTAGGTTATTTTGCATAAAACAAGCGTGTATTTAATTATTTTATCGATATTCATTAATTTATTTAAAATCAAAATATTTTTGTTTATTTAGCGATTTAGTTGCTTAAGGTTATACAATACTTTACATCACTGCTACAAATTCCATAAACAATTTAAAAACAGGCAAATATGGATTCTTATACGGAGCACGGCCCAGTGTGCAATTAAACTCAAAGAACAAAAAACAATATATAAATATATATATATATATATATATATATATATATATATATATACATAAACATAAATTATTTTTGTTTAAAATATTGGTCAATTTAAACGTGCAATTAACTAGATTAAAGAAAGTTTGAAAAAATATGAGCCTTGAATCAGATGAAGCACATATCTCTGTGTGTGTGTGTTTCTGCCTTTTTTTGTATTAATCACTAATATGATAATCAATTAAAACAAAACATGTGCTGTACAGATATAATCGATTCATTTACAGCACTGCAGAAAAGAGATAAAATCGGTTGTTAAAACATTGTTTAATGTATGGAAACGATACTAATGAGATGCTTCCTCTATAGCCATTCTCTAGTCTATATTGAGGAGTAAGACTGAAACGCAAAAATAGTAAATTTGCTTTTCTAAATAAAATATACTACAACATAAACATCAAATTTTTCTTAGATGCAAAAAGAACTATTACAAACTACGCAATTGAGGAACGTCTACCTGTTTATTATTTAGTCATCAAAACTGAACTGGTTTGAAAATGGATTATAGTCAATCGTTATTTTTGGGTTAACTTCTGACTCAAAACATATTTTACTTTTAAGCAAACAGTGTACAGTTGACGCAATTCCATTTTGTGCTGTTGTAGTTGAACAAGTAATAGCGAGTAGACGCAATCGTTCAAATTCTACATTTTAACATGCTTTTTATATAATAAACAACGTTTTGCTTATAACTAATGAATTAATGAATACACTAATTTGTAATGTTAGCAAACTGCTTCAAACAACGTGTTTGTAATAAAAATTTACAGTTCTAATTTAAACAGAGAAATATTTTTGTATTTGGAACAATTGAACTTCAGTTTTGGTGCTCTAGCGGTACAGTGCTCGAATTGGACCTCGGTAGACATCGGAGTTCGAATCCCACCACCGGCCCACTAAAATGCGGGCCTACGTTCGGCTTCGCTAAACAATGTCCACTACTGAAAGATGCATTTCTCGTGCAAACATTCAAACATAAAAAAATTGTTAAGGCACTGACCTGATACCAGATAGAGCGCAAATTCAAGTTTGTATAATGTTTAAAGGGTTGGTGCTGATGATGATTCCAAATAAGGATGAACCAGTTGTTCAGTGCTCCTGGTTGACTAAAACCGGGCGGATTTATTATTCAAGTGAATCCACCAATTTTGATTATTTAAAAACCATCATTAAATTAAATATAAACCAACTAATTTTGAAATAAAAAAATATTAGCACTGTCAAATTTACTAAATAATAAAAAAGTCAGCCAGAACTTCGACATAGCTGTTTCATTGTTGTTAAAAATTATGACTAGCGCATACAATTTAAGTCTTTCACAATCTCGTCCAAAGTCTTGTTCACCAAACTATAAGTAGAAAAGTTTACCAATGTTAATTGCCAGTAACTCTAATGCTGAGCGTTGATATCATCATTGGGATATACTAAATATCACAAATTATTTTGTAATAAAATTTACTCACTTGTTTTGTTTACATAGTTATTATGTTAACAAGTATTTGAAGATGTATAAATGAATCCGTACTAAAAACAATTTGAACGGTTTACGATTTGTAAACAACAGCACGCATTTTCAAATTTACTTTCTTCTAAAATCATAAATAACTTTCATACGTTTTAGCAATTTCCAGTAGTTTTAATATTTATGTGCAATTTTTATGAAACAATTATAACATACAATGTATTCTATGTTTAACCTATTTAAACTACACAAAACTTGATATATATAAAACTCGATCTTTGTACATTTTCCTACCTATAGTCCGCATTTGAAAAATTACACATGTCTAAGACAGGAAGCAAGTGCTGAATTGTTGCAAATAGCATAATGATTTTTGTCAACCACTGTACAAATATTGTACAAAACCTTACACAAAAATGTAGTTTCAAAAAGTTTTATTATAAAAAATTAATTTCGTTGAAAAATGTAAATGATTTAAATGTGGAAAAGTAATTTTAAAAATTTAAAAGCCGTAATCATCTAGGCAGCTTATGAGTAAACAAATGGAGTATTTGGAATTTTCTAAAAGTATTTTAATACATGTGAAAATGTTTGTTTTTATTTGTGTATAATTAATAGTAAACAGATTAAAGCATATATATATATATATATATATATGGAACGTGCATCATCGTGTAATATGAAAATCGAATAGAATGTGTATCATTTATCCGTTTAATGGATGTTTAGTCAGCTATTATTAATATTTGTTATTATCTATGTTTAGGCTATTTACAAATTTTTACCGATCTAAAATAAACCACAATGATGTTTTCTTCAACATCGGCATTAATTTGCCGGTAATTAAAATGAATGTTTTATGTTTGTGTTCCAATATTACCTTTTTAAAAATATATTATTTTTGCATTCATGCTAAAAATCAAAAATGTATTTGTTTATATTTTATAAGACTGCACTTTTTAATATTTTACATTATCAAATTTTAATTTTTTTATCCAATTGTATCTGAGAAAGAGGGAAACGAATTTTTAGTATACAGAATTTTTAAGGTCAATAATTGAGCTTGTGGTATACACACATTTTTTTAAGTAGTTTGTCGGAACAGGCTATTTAAATACCAAAAAATCATATATTGATAGAATGAGCAGTTCATTAAGTAAAAATATTACTAAAGCTCTTATTAGATAAAAGCCCATAAGATAATATAATATTTCGGCCAGAATCAATATTACATTGAAAAAATAACAAATTAACACTTTTATTGAGGCTACGGATTAAAACCAAGAGAATATATTTTATAATTAGTTACAAAATTTGGAAAATGACATAATTATATAAATAATAGAAATAATAATAAAAATAAGTTATTAACGTTAAGCTTACAAAAATACAATAAAACGTGGGTTTATTTAAACGGAAATCACGAATGAAGTTGACTATTTTTACGTTAGCAGAAACTAGTGTTCCTCCCTATAAAACGTGTGTGTATATTGTGCTGTGGATGATGGTTTGAATTTCAATCTTGTTGTACGAAAATTTAATTTAAAATTGAAAAGAGTAAAAACCACTAAACGTACTTTGATTTGCACGTGAGAGACTTAAACAGCCAAATATTTAAAATCAATTATACAATAAACTAAATAGTAAACTTTGAAAACCTGCAATTATATGAACGTCTGGCAAACAGTGGATATTGTTTTACAAAGCAGTTAAAACTGTGAAGTAAGTAAATAAAGCGGTTTACAAAAGCCATTTATTTAATTTGTTCCAATGTAAGGAAGAAAATTTTATTGAAAAGAAATTATGTCAACTAGAAAATACCAAATGAAAAGTATTAAAATATAAATAAAGAAGTTAAAAAAAATTGATCTAATGGTAAAAATAAATAATTGGATAACAAATGTAAGCAAACAGATAAAATAATAAGAAGAAATAATTGTGTAATAAATAATAATGCTCGTTTATTTCTAACAAATAATAAACAATTATTCAACTAGATACAGTGTTTAAAAAATGATTACTTTACGTCAAATACCTTTATAGATTTGATAAAAGTAAACATATAAATATATAACAAAATGGAAATATTTATTAATAAAATTTGTGTAAATAAAGTAATTTGTAAAATTTTAACGTTAAAAAATAACAAAACACAATGGCATAACAGAGTAGTCACTACAGTTTGCTCATTTATTCAATATTTTACACATAAATAAATGAGTTCCTAATAAATAAAAAGAGAAAATAATTGTTATCTTTTCTCAAAAACAAAATTATAATCAACTGCAACAATTGACGCGGAATCATCTTAATATCTGTTGCCGTGACAACTGTTTTAATTAGTAATTTTAAACCGCTTAAATAATACGGCAAAACAAACATTGTGAGGCCAACAACCTAGCGTTTTACAAGAAAGAGATTGCATTCAACAAAATACTCATTTTTTTATCAATACCAAGAAATTCAGAAAATGCTTACAGTTAGTTTGATTGATTGACAAACGTTTCTAACTAATCTTTGTAAATAATTGTTAAGCATTATAGAATACCATTAAAGTATGTGAATATTATGCGTTTGTCATACTAAAATTCTAATAACTAAAATCTATCATACTGCTTTATTTAAAAATTACTACAAGTGTATGCCAAAATGTATACGCTAGCGTTCCTGTTTCTTTTGCTAATCAATTTAATTAGAACATAGTCTACATAAATAATTTAGCGTTTGCTATTGAGTAAAACGATTATAAGTTAGGAGTAAGTTTTGATTTTTGCAAAATGATACCGGTCAAATGTTTTACATATTTAAAAATGGTAATAACGGAAAAAGAAAAAATGATGTTAAAGCTGGACTTAGTAAAGCAGTCAACAATTTATCAAAAACTGAATGGAATAGTCAAATGTTTTTCTAACTGCCCAACACACAAATTCAACTTCAAAATAAAATATAAAAGCTTAATAAAATAGAATTTATAAGATGGTAGATGTTTTTTAGTGTTTGTTTTAAAAGCTCCCTAAAGATTATTTGACCCAATCAAAATGTTAAAAATGAGATAATAAGAGGAACTGAGTGTTTGCAAAATTTAACGCACAATAATATTAAGCAAATTATATTTAGAAAAAATTGTGTAATTTTATAAAAGTGTTTAAATGAAATGTTCTTAATGTTCCTAATTCTATTGCGGTAAATAATCAGGATTGTTTAAATTAAAAAAACGTAGAATTTCTACATAACAGATTAGATATTTACTTTACTGTGATAACATGGTTATTATATATTACCTTCGGTTTAAACAATGAACTTTCGTTTTAAAATTATTATACGTACATATTTTTATACCTTTTATTAAAATATACAATGATAATATGTATTAGAAGACTACTATTTTATTACACCTCTATAATATATATATATATATATATACAGTACTCCACCTAGTTTGGACCGAAAATGATTCAATCTAGCCAGTTCCAAGCCTAAATAAAGAAAGAGGGTTTAAAAGAAAGGCTTTTGTAAAAATCTCCATTGCTATTTGAATAATAAAAAGACGCTATTCCGGTAAATAACAGCAAAGAATTGATTACACGTACCCAGATGACATGGTTAGAAAAGGTTGAGTGATAGCCGAAAAGAAGCTCAATCTTCGATTTGGAGAATTTTTAATGGCAAAAACATGACCAATATTAGAAAATAGAATGTGTGCACACTTTTTCATAGTGGATAGTTAGAACAAGTCCTTCGGCAAATGAAAAAGTACAACTTACATATTTTGGGTATTAGCAAAATGCGATGGAATGGTCAAGGTCATTTCAAGAGTGGACATAAAGACCATCATATTCATGAAATGGGTATTATGTTGAATAAAAATGCTGCTAAAGCTTTGATTGAATAGAAGCCCGTGATCGACCGTATTGTTTTGGCCAGATTCAACACCAGATTGGCAAAAGTAACAATTGTACAAGTCTATGTCCCTAGTGAAGTATCTTCTACAATTAATTACAAAATTTGTTAGATGATGTTCCAAGACGAGACATTAAAATATTGATTGATAATTTTAATGCAAAATTAAATAAAAACAGATCTGGATCTTCTCATATTTTGAGTCACATAGTTACACTGTTAGCATAAATAATAATGGTTATATGTTGTTGACGCTAAGCAGTCATTGTGGAATAAGTGGTGGCAATATATATATATATATATATATATATATATATATAATACAAAACCCATTTATTTTAAAATTAATCATGGGGCAATAAGACAACAATTACAGCAACAACATTGGCATTGAAGATTCTTCAAATCAAAGGTTGAGTTGTCTTTCTGCTTTCACTAACCATTGTCATCTGTGTAACTCTGTCATCCAGATACGTGCGATCACTTCTTTGCAGTTGTTTACCGGAATGGCGTCCTCTTATTGTTTCCGTAACAGTATAAATGTTTTACAGAGGCCAGGTTGCTAACCTTGCGCTCAAACCCTCCTCCTTTATCCAGGCTTGGGACTGGCAAGATTGAATGATTTTTGATCCAAACTCGACGGAGGTATATATATATAATGGGAAACTTCTTACACTAATGGCTATTTTAGTGAAACCAAACGTAGGTCTACATATGTGCAGGTGATAGGAATCGAACTCATGTTCTGTACCATTATGTGCTTATATTGAAGAACTATTAATAAAGAACAATATACTAACAATCAACTTCTAATTTAAACATTAATACTGTATATTGTATTGATTAATCATTTTTTTATTTAAATATTTTGATATACATTTTTTGTATGTGCTGAAAGTTACTTAACTAAAATGTTTAAGCTTAGTAACATCAGCACTATTTAAATATAATTTAAAAAATTTAAGTTAAGTATTAAAGAGACTATAGCGCTTTTAAAAACTTTAATAAATATATTTAGTATTTTTTACTTTAATCATTGCTAAAATGTGCAAACTTAATTCTTAATTGTGTGTAAAATTATGCACTTTAAAAATAGAAAAATTATAGTTAAAAAATTTCGATTTTTACCAAGTCGGTTATTATCTAAAAATTAATTGTATACTACTATAATCTTTTTAAATATATATTTGTAGACATTAAAATGACCTTTACCGTTTTCATTATATAACTGTGAGGATTTGGTCTATGTATAAACAATTGTAAATTTAGGTATATATTCCTGGTAATCCTGATTGTTCTTCCTCCACGTGGAGTATCCTGGACTAGGTACCTATAGGCACCTAGACTAATAACAGTAGGAACCGGGTCATTGCCTTAGCTGGTGGATTCAAACACACACCCAGGATACTTAAAAGGTATCTAAAGGTATACGTATATCATATGTAGCCCTGGGACAAAGGGAGCTAACCCTGACAAAAAATCAATTTTTATGAATCGTGGCGCCGTTACAAGGATGCCGTTTATTAGATAAGAAACTTTGTTTTTTTTCTACGTTTATTATTCTTATTGATCCATCAAAGTCGATTGTTTAATATGCTGTACAAATATTAAAAATAATGAAAAGGTTACCACGTTATAGATCAAAGTGATCTATATATATTTCCGGTTTAATCAATTAGAACATATTACATTTACGCTCGTAGAAATTTTGCACAATCACAGAAGAGTTTATATTTGTGCAGGAGGTAGACTTTAAACACACATTCACTAGTTACCCAGCCACTTAGCAACACCAAAACCTTTTTTACCTATCTGAACCATCTAACTATAGGACAAACTTTAAAAACAAAATAAAATTTACAAAAATAGTTTTGTATTAGAAATAATAATTGCATTTATAAGTTTGCAGTGTTTTTTTACATTATTTAAGAAAAGCGTTATTTTTATTATATATAACTTATTGTTACAAAAAGACAATTCTCTTTTTGTGTATGAGTCAATTAAACGTATTTTAATACGTAAGCTGTGTTGTTACAATTTGCAAATATCTAAGTTTCCAAAAGAGTGTATAAATAATGCTATTCAAGGTGTTTAGAATAATATGTTTTTTACTAACACATATACAACCTATTTTTTTTTGTAGAACGAAATATATATAATAATTATGGGCTTTATAATTAGGTCTAATGTGTTAAAATTATAATTATGACACTTAATTTACGACCATATTTTTATATTTTAAACGTATACAATAACTACAAAATAAATCTGTAAAAGTAAATAATACTTCAATTATATGAAATAAATTTTGTTCTCAAATATATCATTTAATTACATTGTATGTGGGTCATCTTAACTGTTAAAATGTTTATAATTACTTTTCATTCTATTTCTGTTAATTTTTGCTAATTACGTAAACGATGCACAATTAAGGTTGTATAAAATAGTGAACAAATTAAAAGGTCAACTAAATAATTATGTAATTTTTGGCTTTGCGAGAAACACTTTTATTTATTTTATTTTTTATGTTTTCTACTTTAAATGTTTTACGTGAAACATCTTTTAGCAGTGGACATTTTAGCAAAGCTAAACGTGGGTCCACATTTTAGTGCCGGTGTTGGGATTCGAACCCTTCTCTCCCGAGGTCCAAATTGAGCGCTGTACCGCTAGACCACCCAGGCATAAAAACAGTTTGACAAAGCCATAAAAAGTTTTCGGCCTGATATATCAAATATTATCGTCTTAACCATTTGTATAAAAATGTGTTTTATAAAGTGTTAACAGAAATACGATATTATTTCCTTTACTATAAAGAAATAATGTATAAAGCATGAAACGTAATGTAAATGAATTACCACCCAATTTTATTTTATAAATTTTATTTTGTAAAAAAGTAGAAAAAACTCTACAATCTAAAAATAGATACTAATTTTAGTTTTATTTAGTAATTTTTAATAACTTTTATATAAAATTGTTAAAATGTTATTGAGAAAAATGTTACTGTCATTGTTGAATTTGCAAAAATTTTCTTATTTTTGTTTTAAAAAACTGTTTGGTGTTAATTTTAGAATAGTATATTTTATTCATGAGCAGGTAATGTGTATTGTTAGCTTTTTTCCATAAACGTTAAAAAGTAACACCCACTCAGTGTCATAAAATGTTAAATCAAAATTACAAAAATATGAAACAATTAAATTATTTCATTGTATGCTTTATAAGATGGATAAATGTATCATATTATAATAACGAAAAAAAAACATTAGTTAACAAAAGTTATAACAAAAATATATAAATTTTATTTTCATTAATAAAATACATTATTTTATTATTATTTTTTTGAAATAAATAATTGTTTTTAAGTATTATAAAATGTCAGTTTTATACAACTGAAAAATTGCTACATAAAATTACTGGTTTTATGTAATATACAAAGTATTAATTATTTTAGAAGTTTAAAAAATGCATTACTATTAATGTTTTAAATCTTTTTATAAAAAGTTGCAATTTATAAAATTAACATAATTTAAGGTTTGTGTACCGCATGATTTTTTATTGCAACAAATGTTTTTTCAACTTGTACCAATTGACTTTTTTAGAATGAGTACAAATAAATATTTATTGTAAAAATGCAAAATCCTACTATAGCTTGTTAATAGAAGTAAAATATCAAAATTTTTGGACGCAATTTTTGTCAAGTACTGTAATTGTGGCCAAATTGTGCGTGTAGGTGTTGTATTACACGACTCCGACTGATTCATTATTTCACTGTACTAGGTGACTAGGTTAAGTTTACATTTTTAACAGTAGGCATGATGTTGTAAATGTTTTGCAGTTGTTTGATTAATTCAATAAATAAAATACAATTTTATTTTTGAAAACATCTTGCACATGTTGTTCATTTTACTGTTACATTATTTGTATAATAATTTAGCAATAGTTATATTGCTGAAACAATGCTACCAACACCATCAACTACAAGTATAATGCCACTTGAACACACACACACACACAAACACAAGTTTTTAGGTGATAAATTATTCTAAGATTTATTTTTTGCCTATCCGTTCTCATGTCGGTGTTTATACAATTAGGGAATGGGTAGAATTTGAAAGGTCTAGCAACTTTTTTTTGTTGAAAAAATACCCCAATAGTTAAGGCAATATGTAAAAGTGTAGAGCGAAATGTTGGAAACGGTACAAGTTTGAAATATTTGCTTGTTGTGTTATATTGTACTAAAAGCCAAAAGACTTCAAACATAATAAAATTTATGTAGGATATAAATGAACGATTAAAAATGTTTGAATGAATAACGATTCTAAGTAATAACAACCGTATTTGTTAATACACATAAAATATTAAATTAAATTTTTTGTATTTCGAAACGCCGTAAAAATAAGTGCAAAAATAATGTGCCGGGGTAGTCTAGCGGTACGGTACTCGACCTGGGTAAGTATGGATTCGAATTGCACCACCGGCACTGAAATGCGGGCCCACGTTCGGTTTCGCTAAAATGTACACTGCTAAAAAATGTTTCCTGTAAAATCTTCAAAATAATAAAAAAAATTTTTAAAAAGGAAAGAAAACGGTGAACTGATTTGTTTAAGCAAAGTAGCAATATATTGTGCTTGTATATATAGCAGTTAATTTGTTAATATTTTATTTTGGATAACCACAATGAATTGACTAAGTTGTCATTCACTTCGATTAACCAGTCACACTATTAATTCACATGCACATTGTTTATTCAATTATTCATAGACGGAGCAATAATAATGGCAATTATTTATTTATTTGCGTATTTTGATTGTTGCACATTATATGGGACATGGTGTATTATAAAAACGCACCGTTGACAAATATTATTTTACTGAAACATATTGCATGTTGTTACATTGAAATAGAATGTTTATTTGTTTATAACGAAATTTCAATATGCATGATTAAATGTAGAAAATTGGTCAATTATTATTACTTTTAACAAGTGTAAATAATATTTGTACACCAAACATTGATACTTGATGAAAATGAATTAGTAAAAAATATACATGAGTAATGCAAATAAGTGCTTCATATTTCGATTGTTTTAGTGTTATATAATTGTGATTAAAATGTGTGAATATTTAGTTCTACATATAAAACAGTCAATTAAATATTTTTTAATGTTAGGAATTATATATTTTTTGCTAGTATACATATTTTGCTAATGCAAATACGAGTATGAAGGTGCATTACTGATGATAAAACCTGCATTAACAATGTAATTTATAAGTTAATAAAGTTTAATTTAATTTGTTTTAAACAAGGTTATGCATATTTATTAAAAAAGAAAAGAATTAAGTTGTAAGAAATATAATTAGCATATAATTTGATTTTCAAATATGCGACTCAAAATCAAATATACCGTTAGACGAATTAGAACAGTTAAAAAATAGAGTTAAAAAAAGTGATCCTCAATACATATATATATAAAAAGTATTTTAAAAATTGAAGAATTATGTATATATGGTAATACTCTGGTGTCTTCTTAAATGCCGATAAATCTTTTACCTTTTAGTAAAGATTTCCGTGAGAAGGCACAAAACAATAAGTCTAGTTTCAGTTTTTCAAACCGCATCCTTTGAACGTGGTAGTTTTGTGTTGGGGTGATCTAGCGGTACAGCGCTCAAATTTGGACCTCGGTGGACATGGGTTCAAATCCCACCGCCGGCGCTAAAATGCGGGTCCACGTTCGGCTTCACTAAAATATCCACTACTGAAAGATGTTTCTCGTAAAACATTCAAACTAGTAGACATTATATATATATATATATATATATATATACGCATCAAATTAGGAATTATTTTACTTTGTATCTATTTGAACTAATTTGGACATCCTACAGTATAATGTAACTGTGCCGTATAATGACTCATTCAAAGTATAGTAATTGTAAATTATTTTTTTATGAACCAAATGTTTACTTAATTGACTATATTTATTTTCATAATTATATGACATTTTATTTCGTTTTGTACTCATTGTTTGTACTATTACTTTTTTATATTTTTGTTTATTTATTTTTATTGATGGTAAAAATATACTTTTTACGTTGAACGTATCTCTAGTAAGATATTAAAGCTTTATATACATATATAATTGTTTATCAGTATTTGTCATTTTAATATTTGATTGCAAACAATTTTTGTATAAAATGGATATTAGGAAAGGTTTGCATAAAGGTCTACATAAAACTAGAAATTAAGTAATTAGAGTTAAATGAATATGTGTGGTTTAGTTTACAGTTAGAAAAGGCTTTTTATTTTGTATACCAGCATAAGTTAATTATGTAATGTGTTTAAACAAAAAGTGCTCTCTTCGAAAGTGTCACAAGAGTATGTCAAAAATGTATTTTGTTATCGTTTTTTGTTTTTTTTTCTGGTAATTGATTTTATTATGATTCGGTTATTAAATAATGTCTTTATCGTATCAAATAGAATCACTGCAAATTAACGGATTTAGACTATGCAGATGATATTGGTCTACTCAGTGAAACTCCAGAAATAATAAAAAAATAATGAGATGCCACAATGATATTAGTTTTCGTGTTAGCGTACAGATTACTTGTTTAAAAATGAAGGTGTTGTGAACAATGTTAAACGATTATTTGCCCATCAAAATTAGTAAACAAAATATTGATAATGTTGATTCCTTTACATATCTGGGAAGCATCATTGGTAAAGACGGTAAAACCAAAATTGATGTTAAAACCAGACTTGGAAAGGCAATGTCAATCTTCAGTAGACTCAAATCAATATGGTTATGTTCTTCCATCCGCCTGAAGATAAAACTCTGTTTGTACGCATCAATAATCATTCCTACGGCAATATATGGAAGTGAAACGTGGAAGCGAACGGACAAGATTGATAAGATGGTGGATGTTTTTCATTGCCGTTGTCTTAGAAGTATTTTAAAGAAATCATAAGAAGAACTAACGTTTGTTTACTACATGACATCATTAGACAAAATTCTACATTTACCAACCGGAAGATCAGCAAAAAATGTTTTAGAATGGTCAATTGAAAATAGTAAAAGAAAGGTTGGTAGACCACAGAAAACTTGACTAAAAACTAGTCGGAAAGATCTAATTGAAATGAATGTTTCATGGAATCGAACAAAACGATTGGCAAAACATTTTAACAGATGGAATAATTTTGTTGTCTAATGTTTGTTTTGAATTAAGGGACTTTGTAGTTTTTTGCTGTAACTGTTATCTTATTGTCCCAAACTTATATTTAAAGCAAAGGGGTTTTGTAATAATTAATAATAATTATTATTATGTGCCTTATTTAGTAAAATGTTTTATAATTAAACATCTTAAAATAACAAAATATAATTTCTAATGTGCTGGGGTGGTCTAGCGGTACAGCGCTCGAATTTGTACCTCGGTGGGCATGGGTTCGAATTTAACCACCGGCACTAAAATGTGGGCTTCGCTAAAATGTCCACTGCTGAAAGATGTTTCACGTAAAACATTCGAAGTAATAAATATAAAATAAAATAAAAATAAAATAAATAAATATTATATATATATATATATATATATACAGTTATGCAAGTTTTGTGTTGCACGGAATATATTTTAAGAAAAAATCAATAATGCAATTAAACAAAAAATGTTGTTTCAATTTAGTTTAAGCACTTGGTTCTCAGAAAAAGTTATTGGATAAGAAGTAAACATTTAAGATTTTAAAAAATATGGATAGCTCATTTTACAGTGCGTTATATGTCCTGTAAACTTTATTTACGTGTTTTTTACTAGTAATAAACGTTTGTTTACAAAGATCAAGTTGCTATTTAGTTTAAAATTTAGTTTTTCGCCTTTTCTACAGTTGATATTATTTAAAATAATGTTTTCATAAAAAGATAAAACTGGTTGATATTTAATTGTAATTTAAAATATATTTTCCGAAAAATATTAACGTACTTATTTGAATATACTAACTGTTTAAAAGCCAAACTTAACATTTTTCATTACGTACAACCAATCAACTTACTATTTTCAATGTAGAGTAATTTTCTAAAATAATGGGTCATACATTAATCTATAATTTTATTTAAGTAAACGAGCTCTAGATTATCGTACGTTAAAAGTTTATAGATTGTTTTGCTTTAAAAATGAATGATGAAATATTTTTACAAATAAATGTATGCTCTTAATTAAAAATATTTTGCAAATTTATGAGAAACTACAACATAAATTTTAAAATACATAATATTCTGTTTCACATTTTTAAAACGTACACATAATACACGAATCAACACCTACACACACACCCACATACACAGTGCATTTCGTTTCGAGTTTTAGTGAACCAATAAAATGTCTTGATGTTTGACCAATAACAAGTCATTACTTGTTTTATATTTGGTAAATAAGCAAATTTGGTTTTGCACCAAAATGATATTTAAATATTTCTCAATGTGTGTATGTGCATTTGTAGCAAATATTTCTAAAAAAAACTTTTGATGAATTAAAAAAAACAAACATTAATTTATCTGTATTGGTAAATTGTGCTATTATACAATAAAGTTATTAGACGTTTTTTTTATTGAAAGCAATTAGTGTGAATCCCGTTTTATTTACCGTGCCGGTTTTTTTTAAAACAAACTTGTCAAATGTGGATTTATTTAATACTATTACAATTTCATCTGAAAGAAATTTGTCTGTAAACGAACATTGGCAAGAAAAACACCCATCTAATGTGCTTATTGAAATTTATTAATTTATGTTGTCGTGCTAATAACTGATTTAAATATTTATGTGTATTTACCAATGTAAAAACAAACAACTGTTTCATTTGAAACTTGTTTTGATTGAATATGATATCTAATTATAACTATTATCGTTATGTATTTGAAACATTGTTTTGATTGCTGTTTTCAATTTATTTGAACATTTCATTCAAGTTGTCGATGTTTCTAAACGTACTCAAACAATTTTTGCACAAATTGAACACCAAAAACAACAGGATTTACAAATACATATTTACATACATACATATAAGTAATTAATTTAGTTCAACATTATTGCACATTGTTTGCACAACAACACTGAACTGTTAACACAGAAGAATAATTATATTATAAAGCGAAATCAAGTTTGATAAATTTACTTGATGTGTAATTCCAGCCTGGATTTCAATTCGTTACACAACCAAATTGTTCATAATTCTCCGATTTCGTTTCATTTAGCTACATCATTATTTGATTATGATTACTACTATAATTCCATTTATTATTCATTTTTTAATTTTTGTTTTTATTTGAATATTATACATTATACCAAAGCATATTTTATCACATTGACAATCATTATTGCATATATTTTGATTATTTTACATTGTTTCATAAATGTCTTCAACATATCGACCGCATTATTTGCATTCATCGAGAAAAGCGTTTGTCATTTATCAAACATTTTTTTATTTATTCTCACTTACTTCAGTTTATCATCATTATTTATATATTTAAAAACATCATTTTATCAAAACAAAATTAATTCCATTCTAGTTAATTTAAACAAAAATAAATGTGTATTAATTTTTCTTACCATTTACTATTCCAATGCATGTTGCTTTGCTAAGCCCCTTTATAAATCAAGCAATGATGTGTCACATCATTATGGCAAAATAGATTTAAAACCCAATCGCAACTATATTTCGTCGCCCCAAGTTGTAATGCCGCCTTTGGGTTTGGGATTTCGTGGACAATTGACAAACAGAAAGGCCCAATCCAATCCTTATGCCAAAAGTAACAATTATTATTCATCAAATTCCCAATTCAATACACACCAAGACCAGTCGCTACTAATGCAAAACGATCAAGAATCAAATTTAAATTATGCGCAATCGTACAATCAATTTAAATCTATTCCAAATTACAAATCACCGTATTCCAACAATCGTTTCAAATTGAATAATAATAATAATAATGATAATAATAATAATAATAATAATTTAAAGAATATGCAATTTCCGTACATGTCTGATCAACACCAACCTCAAGAAAAGCAACAACTACAATTACAACAACAGGCGATGTTTTACAACCAACAAAAAAATCAACACAATCAACCAACCTATTGGAATCAACCCAATCAAGCGTACTCGAGAAATTCATTCAATAGTTGGGATTCGAACACTTTATTTGAAAATAATCGAGACAAGTCGAATTATATGGAACCTGCCATGACTTATGTTCATTCTCATTCCAATTTGAATGACAATTACAAACCCATTTTGCCAAGTATTTATCCTCCAAATGAATATCATCATGAATATTGGAGTGATTATGATTTAAAAAAAAAGATTCAAAATATTCAATTGGAGCTGTTACAAAGACAGAAAGAAAAAATTCAAAATGGTGATATTGATTTGATGTCTTTTAATGACCAACGCAAAAATGTCATGTTTGGACCCCAGCCAGAATGCAAGTAGCAGTTTGTATTTTTTAAAATTGCTCTTTTGTTCTTTGAAGTATCTCAGTTTTATTAATAATGCCGTATTTTACTATACTCACTTTCTAGGATAGATAAACAAGAACTTGTGTCGGGTACAGATAGAGAAAATAAAACATTATCGATTAAAATACTAGATTAGCAACTTGTTTACTGTAGTTTTAGAGTTTTTAAAATGCTCATTTATAATGTTTTATGATAAATAAAAACGGCCTTATTGTAAATGTGCTTATATTTATTAGAAATTAGACATAATTTATGCTATTTTAAAATTTATTATTTTTATTATTATTTAATTGAAATAACTGGATACAATTTAAAATTTTATTTGAGTATGTATGAAACGAATTAAATTGATATATATATATGGAGAGAGAGAGAGAGAAGGAGAATAAGTGTAAGCTGATTATATATTCAAATTATAATAATACATAGACTTCCCGAAATATTAAACAAAGCGTTTTAAATTACTTTTTATAAAAAACTATGTTCTATTTTTTTAAATGTATAAATGACTGCCTGAACCAAAAGTTAAATTTTTAAAAATGTGTTTAGCTTTATATCACTTAAAAAACTTACAATTTAAAAATAAAAACTAATAAGAGACTTTTAATATAGTTAAACGTACATTAGAAAAAAGAAAACACTTATAAAATATAAAAATTATATTGCTACGTGTATTTATACTGTACAATAAATGTTTATCAAACTATTTTAAAAAAAGATCTTTAAAAATTTGTAAATGACTTATCAAATAAATAAAAAAATTATAAAGAAAATAATTAGAAAAAGAAAAACAAATTTTGTTTTTTATACAAAATGCAAAAGGAATGGTTTAGTAATATAGTATTGGAGTAAATGCTGCATATTGACAACGTTTTAATATCATTACAATTAAAAAACCATTTTACTTTAAAAATAAGCATAAGGCAACAAGATAATAATTACAGCAAAAAACGACAAATCTTCATAATTCAAATAGAACATGAAGCAATACAATTATTCCATGTATTCGAACATTTTGCCAAACGTTTTGTTTAACATTCATTTTAATTAGTTCTTTCCGAGTGGCTTTTGGTCAACCTTACTGTGGTCTTTTGCCATTTTTAAATGTCCATTCTAAAACAATTTTATTCTTTTAATTATTATTATTATTATTATTACTATTATTATTTATTTTTTTATAAACACATCGTCAAATATTGTTATTTTTAAAGTGTACATAAAATTATTTTCAAATAAAGTTTAAAATTAAATTTTGAAAACTTTTATTAATGTTTACAGTATACATTTTTAGTTTCAAACTGTTTAAAAATACAATTTTAAAAAGAATATACATTAAAAAATAATTCGACAAAAATTAATTTTCAAAGTTTTGATAGCTATAATGTTTGATCAGCAGAAATGTTAACAAATGTTAACGCTTTTGTTTGTCGCAAACTTGTGTTGGAAATAGAACGGGATCGCAACAAAAGTAGCATTTATAAAAAGAAAATAATTACAAAAATTACTTTAATTTAAAACAAACATTTGGAAAGGGTTTAATTTAAAAACGTTCAAATGTTGTGCCAAGTTGGTCTACCGTTACAGCGCTTGATTCGAATTTCGGTGGTTATATGTTCGATCCTCACTAATGGTACTAAATACAGGCCCACGTTCTGCTGTATTAAAAGGTCCACTGCTGAAAATTGCTTTCTATAAATAAGTTAAAGTAGTAAAATAATAATAATAATAATGATAATAATAATAATAGTAATAATAATAACAATAACAATAATAATAATAATAATGATAATAATAATAGTAATAATAATAATAATAACAACAACAATAACAATAATAATAATAATAATAATAATAATAATAATAATAATTGTTTCTACATGTAGACGTAAAAAACTACAAGTTAACTAAAGTAAATATTGAATAAAATTTACATTTATTTAATGGTCAATAAATGGTCAAATTAATTAATTCAATTAATTATTATCGTTATTTTAATTAAACAAGATTGGTCCATTATGGTATAATGTTAGAAACTTTTTTTTAATTTTTACGTAGTACAATACAATGAACTTTATTAATATATGTGAAATTGTTTTATTATTCAAGTAAATACCTAAAATATATTTGATTTAATGCTTCAATTAAGTGCACACCAATATTGATTTTTTATGAGCTGCATAATTTACTTAACTTTTTTGTAGAATTCAAAAAAATAATGTTGAAATATTTTATTATTATACTAATTTTTATATCTTGTTACATGGAGACAAGCTGTTTTAAATTAAAATATTTGGATGTTCTCAAATACATGCGTCAAATTAAACAATTCATTTTTTATAAAAACATTGAAATCATGTGATTGAAAACCACTTAAATTTATAAAATCGATATTATAAAACAAACTAAGTTATTATTATTTTTGGAATTATTATTGATATTATTATTATTATTATTATTATTATTATTATTAATAATATTATTATTACTGTTAATAATAATATTATTATTATTATTACTATTATTATTATTAATATTGGTATTATTATTGATACTATTATTAATATTATTATTATTATTATTATTATTATTATATTTTACTAAAATTTGGTATTTGTTTGTTATTGAATTTTTATTTAATAAATCTTTTATTAAAACATTTTTTAAAAGTGAAGAGCTACAACGTTTAATCACAGTATGTATTTGGTGCTAGTGGTGTTACTCAAACTGTCGCTTATTCAACTTTAGGCGTAGCGTTCTAATTATCCCAGTAATTTGTAAAAAAATCAATACTTTAGTAATTGTTTATTTTAAAATATCTTAGCCTGCATTATTTTGGTAATTAACAAAAAGACTAAATTTAACCAGGGTCACTTAAGACAAACTAGTTCAAATAAATTTATCTTCATTATATATCAATTGAAGTGCAATTATTTAACGGTTACTAAAAGTACTCTCTCTCTATATATATATATATTGTCTATGGTGGAGTAGATTAAAATGTCACCTTTTTAGTGAATGTTTATTTACATTGTTGTATATTTTTGTAAAATCTATTTTTGTTTGGTATTTAACAAAATTAAAGTTGTTTGTTTTAAAACTTATGTTTTTATCGTTTTGATTAAAAACGTAGAACTAATTTGAGCAAAAATAAAAAAAGATTTAAAAAATGTAACAAAAATAAAGCAAAAATTATTACACTATGTTATATGTTAAATCATTAAGCACTTTTTGCTATTTTTAGGCAATTAAATACCACCAAAAATTACCTTAACTATATTTAGAACTGTACATTTAAGAACATTATTTAGAAAAATAACTTCTACTAAAAACAATCATCTGCTTGAGTTTTAGCAATGTATTTTAATATTTTAATAACTTTGTTTCAAATTATAAATAAAGTATACAAATAATGGATTCTAATATAAAAGTAATTCAATATAATAAAATATTTTAAACCTAAAAAGGAGTAAAATTGTTTATAACGGTAAATTATGAATTTGTACTTAGTAAGTAAAATGTTAACAATATATATTAAATTTTTTACTTAAAACTTAAAATTTGAATTAAATCACACATTTTGAAATCCTTGTAATTTTTATTATAAGTGCTCTTCTAACTACGATTTGTTTACAGTTTTCTTAATTTATATTAATTTATTAAAACAATTAAACAAAATTTGATAAATTTTGTAATTTATAATTTTAGATTTATGTAAACATTTAAAATAAATGTTTAAATTTATGTGAAAACAAAAATTATAAAATTAAAATTAAAACCAATATTATATATATATATATATATATATATATATATATATATATATATATATATATAATGTATTTGATTAATACACAAAAATCTGGGTTATGGTAATAGAAGAACTTACTTTAATTAAATACATAATTTGATTATTTTAATATTCAACAATAATTGAATATAAATCTTCTTCTAGTAACTATTAACCGTTAAATGAAATAATCCAAAACATCTTTGAAAAAACGTTATCTACAATTTTATATTAATGATAAAAAATATAACATTATGTTTATATTTAATTTCTATTTAAATTCATATAACTATAAACTAAGATTAATCTATTTTAAGTAATATTTATAATAATTTCTTATCTTGTTTTTGTTTTTATATTTACATTAAGCAAATATTAGATTTAATTTGATACATTTGTAAACAGGTAAAATATTAATTTACCACATTAAAAAATTAGCGAAATTACCAAAACAAAACACTGAGAAAGCTATTAATTTGGTCAATGCACTCTATATATACATATACAATTTTTTTTTTTTATTTTTCTTTATGTTTGTTACTTTGAATGATTAACGAGAAACAGCTTTATGCAGTAGACATTTTAGCGAAGCCAAACGTGAATCCACATTTAGTACCGGTAGTGAAATTCGAATCCCGATGCCCACCCAGATTCAAGAAGAGCGCTGTACGCTAGACCACTCCAGCAGACGAAAACAGGAATTTTGTTTTCAATATAGAAATTAATAATCCTTCCTTTACTAGTTGTGCAGTTGTGAAATTTTGTGCAACAAATTGAACACATAGTGATAATAATTGCAATTCGATTTAAACACATAAACTTTAAATAGAATGAAGTCAATTTAGAATGTGGTGATGCTGATGTTGATAACGATGACAGTACATATATTTGTGCATGCAATCGAATTAGTAATTTTTCATACGCGTTTTAAAAATGCAAAATTTTTGTTTTGCATCTATGTGTATTTAGAATTAAAATTTACAATTATATATATATATATATATATTGTTCAAATTGTAGTATTATTCTAACGCAAATTGATTTGTATTAAAATTAGGTTTTATATTCAAATTTTAGAATTAAAATATACAGTTGTATCCAGTATTTAGAAAAGTTTTCTAGTTTTCTATATATATATATATATATATATATATATATAACTTTAATTAAATGTAACAAATAATTTTTTAAACTTATTAATGATTTTCTTCTAAATAGAATATATTTCACATATAAAAAGTCATTTAAAAAAGTTGGTTTATTATACAAACATAAATACACTCATCTATAGAATAATTTTTTAATTAATCTTAACAACGAATTTGTTTATACATACAATTTTTAAATTTTTTTCAGAAATAATACATAAAAATATATGTGCGACATTGAACATGAGAATGTTTTAATTGTTGTTTTCGTTTAACAGAAAATATATTATTTTTGTTAGAGTTACGTAATAGTTAAAATGTCAGTGTTTTAATGCTTAATATTAAGCTGACCATTTCAGTTAACATTACCATGCTATCTATTTATTAAACTAGCATATTTACAATAATTATTTTGTATGTTGAGATAATTACATATTAAAACTATAAATTAATGATAATAATAGTGCTCCAGGTGATTGTATTTTACATTTTTGTTATTAATGATTTTGCATATTGCATGTTAACTTTTTGATTTTACCTAATTTTATGAACAAGATTATTACTTATTTGTCTCCCCAGTTTATTAAAACATCGTTAGCCTCTTGTTTCTGTAACCAAATTTATCTTTTTAAAAAGCCAAACTGAAACCAATTTTCACTAGCATTTTCAACCAAATTTAAAATTGTCTTTAAAAGTACATTTATATCTTTAACGATTTTACAATGACAAGATTGTTTGATGCAATTATACTTCGAAGTTTTGGCCTTAAACCTTTTGCATATTAAAGATTAGATTTTATTCACTTTGCACAGTCAATCCTGTTAATTCAATTGTGCTGTTTTTATTTCTTTGCCGTAGTTTAATTAAATGACATCTGCTTGTTGTTTCTTTAACATTATGCTTTAAAAAACCCAGGTTGCTAACTTTGCGTTCTAACCCTCTTTGTTTTCCCAGCTGGACTTGAAACCGGATACAGTAGAATTGACAGTAATAAACTAATATTAAAAAATCTTATTTTAAATTTACCTGTTGATTTATATACAAATGTTTAACATATTTTATTTGTAAATTTACTCGATACAATTACTGTAAAATTGTCCTTTTTGCTTAAAACATCTAATAATTAAATAATTTATCAATGGGTTTTTATGGGATTATTTGTTTTTTAGAATTGTTATATTACTATTGTCAGATTCACTTGAATAATAAATTTGCTAGGTTTCTAAGTCAACTAGGAGCATTGTACAGTACACTGTACAATAAAACGTTAGTATTTTGACAGTGGATCAAGTCAATTTTTGTTCTATTGGCTATACATTTATTAGTTAGGCACTATGGTTTACTATGTGTCAGGGCTGTTGTAGTGGTACGACACTTAACTAGAACTTAGGTGGACATGTGTTGTATCTCTACTACCGACATCATATGCTTACCCATATATGCCTTCGATAAAATAACCACTGTCAAAAGATGTTTTGCGTCAAACATTCAAAGTAGAAAAAATAAAATAAATATAAAATAAATAATAAAATATTATTCTAGAATAGCTTTAAAAATCAAAGTAAATTGATTTTGAAGTACTATAAAAGTTATTAAACCTAGCAGTATGCAAGGATCTATATGCTAAAGTCTTAGTGAAAGGATTCTCTCACTTGCTAAACCGGTAGTAACGTAGCAGCATTTGAGGACACTGGGCAATCAGCGGTTTAAGGCGCTGGCCTGACACCAGATAGGGCGTGGGTTCAAGTTTATGTGTGTATAAAACTTGAAAGGTTTGCACTACTGATAATTCCAAATAAGGATAAAACAGCTGTACAGTGCTCCTGGTTAACTTAAAAACTTAGTAAATTTATTATTCAAGTGAATTTGACAATTTTAATATAACAATTCTAAAAATAAATAATTCCTTAAAAACCCATTGATAAGTTTATAAAATAATTTTTCGTAAGAAAAAACTACAAATGCTTGTTTAATTATACAATATTTATGTAACTGTTTAATATAATATTTTTTATTATTCCGTTTTACAGCCTACTATTCAAATCAAGCTGCTTCGAATACAGCTAATCGTTATAATCAGATTGTTCGCGATTTCAACGACGTAGCAAATCAACGTTTAGATTCCGGTGTGATTCAATTTTTTAATGAACTGGATCACAATCGTAAGTTTATTGACTGTTAGTTTGTTACTGTTGTTACAGTTTGTTTAAATAGTTGAATACAACTAAGTCAAGTGAAAGTAAGGAAAAAACAGTTTATATTATTAGAAAACGACCAAAAAACAAGTGTAAACTTGTACGTTAATTATAAAACTAGACATTATTTGGTTAGAAAATTGTTTTATAAAATGAATTATTAAATACTTTTATAAAATAAATTACAATTAAATGTATAAGTAGATTGTAAAGACGCATACTGGATAACAAACATTTAAATAAAGAATATATAAAAAATGAAAACACAATTCTCTACACATATTTGCAAAGTGCCCAAAGTTTGACTGATTATAATTGAGTTAATCTTAATACAACTTATGTTTTGGCTTTTAATTATACACAATTAAAACTATTTATTTGTTGTTATTTAGTTTTCATTTATCAATTTCTATTAGCATTGTAATAATGATAAAAAAACATTTAAATTATATTGATACTTGGTAATTATCTATCAATCAAGCAAGTGTTTTTTAAATTGTGTACTTTGATAAAAAAATGTATATTTAGATAATTGACAGTTGCATTTAAATAATTCAAAAATTACAAAACTTTATTTTTGTAAACGTTAGTATTAAAGTAAATTAAATTTTTATAGAATAAGAGTACTTTAAACTTATAGATTAAAATGTTTATATTATTAACAAAACAACATATATTTTTATGCTAAAAATGTTCAATACAAAACTTTGTTTGTATAATATTCAATATGGGGGTGGCTATCTAATTTGAAAAAATCTGAATCAGAATACTAGTAACTACCTTTAAAGTGCACATATTTTAACCTACTGTTCAACGTAATATTTTATTAAGTTGGTTAGAAAATAATTATACTTTGTTTACATGTATTAAAAATATTAGTTTTAAATAAAAGCACATTGTTACTTATATTTTATTTAAAATAAAACAATAAGCAATCATTTTGTAATACATAAGCATGGATAAAAATGAGGTTTTATAACTAAGAAGTTAAGGGACATTTTTATTAAAAGTGTACTGTTTTTGTAAACTATTTTTTACTCTAATTTAAATCATATGTTTTTCAAAAAAGTGAGGTTACAGATATTTCTAAACTTGGGTATAGGATCAGCGACGTCAAAAATTTTGTAAACATTAGAACGATACAACTTAATTAATTTTTTACAATTTACATCCAATTTTAGAAGTTGTTATTTAATTAAAATAAATTACTTTTCTTTTAGAAATTTCTTTATAATTTTAAATGTTACAATTAATTTTGGTTGTAAGTGTTTATTATTAAAATTAAAAACAAACTTAAAATTTTAAAACTGTTTTATTATTTTTGTTAAAATTCGTAACAATTAAAAAAATTCTATTTAGTTTTCATTATTAATTTTTATTAATAATATTTTTAATACAATGCATTATATATATTGAAAAAATGGAATTTCGCTCCTATATAATTTTGGCATTCAAAATATATTGGAAACTCTATTAAGCAACATCTTGTGATACAATAAAATTGAATTTAATCAATAAGTGATTAATTGGCAAAGTACCAAGATACGCGCGCACAGACATACGTAATTTAAACATAATTTTAAAATAGCACTCAAAGTACAACGCTATCAATAACTGATTTTGTGTACAAAAACTATGGTTTGAAAAGATGAGCTAAATATAAAGAAATGAATATTGATAATACTTTGGCTGTTCAATAATATTACATTTCTATTTTGTAGTTCATTCAAGTAGAACGCAGTACCGGCAAATATGTATATACCTAAATTTTAAACAACTTTGTATTTACATACTTCGAATACTGAATTTCTTCAGTTTATTTAAAATGTAAAAAATATGGTTGTTAAATATATAGCAACAATTGCGCTATCCATAGTTTTATGTGACAGTAGGTGACCGGGATGTTGTCATTATAGAAGTTATTCATTTCTTTCTTAATTTTAATTTAAAATAGTTAGTATTAATTTTAAAAGTAATTTGTTAAGATAGGTTAAACGTTTATTAATTACAAAAAATGAATTATTTTATTATAAACAAAATTGTTTACGTCTTGAGATTTTTTAAATAAATAGTATTTACATAATCGCTTGCAGATAGTGATGTTAAAAATTTATACAAAAATGTAAAAAATTACGTAAAATAATGACGCAAAAAAATACATTTTAAAAATTTAATATAAATGTTTACAAAGTCAAATGCAAATACGTCAGAAAACATTAACTTATAGTAATTATTGTTCAAAAATTACATCAAAACGTTTTGTACTTTAAAATCAAAAATGGTTATGCCAATTTAACATTGAACGCATTTTTAAATACATTTTCCATTAATTAACTAACATATGCAATATTTGTTTTTATTAGCAGTAACAAAACAAATAAAACATGTAATAAATTTGATTTAATTATTTTTTAAATGTTACTTATATTATTAGAATACGTAGTTAAAGTAAATATGCAGTTTTAAAGATCAAAGGCAGCTCTATGAATACTACCAACTATTTAACAAAATAATACCTTCATTATTACAGAAACAAAAAGCAATTAATTATTTGTTGTAAAAACAATAGTAATGTAATATTTAAAATGTTTATATTGTATAATTATAAAAAGAATAAAATCAGATAATTATAAGTTGGAAAGAAAGTTTGTAAAGATATTAGTAACATTATTGACACATACAGTACTGTGTTTAATGTATTATTTAAATTATTATATACTGAAGGTCATCACATTAGACTGGAACTAGTAATTAATCAAGTACTACTTATCACAACAAAACTTAAAGGAACTAAAGATATCTTTTCAGCAGCACTGTATTATTACAAAAAGTTGTCATGAATTGAACATCACTTCAAGCAGTTTTGTTACACTAATTAAAGGTCATTTTGAGAAGTTTTGCCACAAATTCAAAATTCTCGGAACACCAACCAACATAACATTGAGGAAGCTAAAAAGACTACGCAGACAAAAGGAGATAGCATACAAAATCAACAACTACTCCTTAGTAAAACAACTAAGCCTTGAAATGAAAAAAGAGATTAGTTTTATTTAAACATATGGAATCATATTAATAAAAATTTCTAAAAAAAAACAAAAACAGTTTCTACTTCGCTTGATGTGATCTCACTTAACGAACACTTTGTTCACAACAATGCTGTAAATCTAGTTCAACTAGATGACTTAAAGATCAATGATAAACGTAATGTTCCAATATCTATATATGATCTTAAAAAAATGATACAAAACTCCAAATCCACTACTTCATCAGGCCCAGATGGGCTAAGTATGCAAATGCTAAAACTTTGTTCGCTTTCAATATATTCTCCACTAATACAGATTTTAACTAGTTTTTTAAACAGAAGTAAAATCGCAGAATCGTGGGCAACTTCCAAAGTTGTTGAAATTCCAAAAAGAGTAGAAGATTTTCGACCGATTTCATGCACTTCAGTACTGTTGAAGTTGACTAAGAAATTAATTTTGAATAAACTACGTGCTACATTCAAGGTAATAATTTATGTCAATTTGTGTACAAGAAAAATAGCTTTGCACTAGATTGTGTAGCCGCTTGGTAAACTATGTCGCAAAATCACTTAGTAATAAAAAAGGCTTTGTAAACTGGTTGTTTTTTGACTATTAAGCCGCATCCAATAGCGTATACAGAAGCAAACAACTGAAGCGTTTTTTTGAACTCAATGCTTTCAGTCACGCAATCAAATGGTACTCAATTATTTTAAAAGCATAACACAATACACCCAAATTTGGCGTAAACAATCTTCTTTAATTCAAAATAACAAAGGTGTTCCACAAGATGTGGTCCTGTCTCCTTTTCTATTTTCATTATATGTTGACGTTCTCCATTCAAAAGAGCCTGCTGTATCTTCAAATATGCACATGACATAGCTTTATGTGAAGTTATCTCTTCATCCAAAAATAATCTACATGTTTTTGGAGTCAATCTCTAAACTAGTGAATTAGTGAACAACAAATCTTAGCCTAAAATTAAATCCTACAAAATGTAAAGTAATTAATTTTAGCTCATACAAATTCTTTACAACACAATGAACTCAATTTCATCCAAAAGTTGGTAATAAAAATGTGGAGATTGATACTTGTGATAGTTTTAAATAGCTTGGTGTTTTACTAAATAACAGACTTACTTGGTCTGATCATATCGAGCATTTGTTTACAAAAACTCAAGGTATGTGTTACTACATTAGACGGTTAAGGAACCATCGTGTTTGTTCACATATAATTAATACATATTTTAAAGCTACATTTTATCCATTAATATTATGTTGCTTTCCCATAATATTTCCGGGACTAAAAAGAAACAAATTTATAAAGTTAAAATAGGTATTACCATCATTAGTCGAATCTCGGGCATTCTTTACAACGATATTCTTGATGAAATACTCCATCAACATTTCAAGGAATGTTTTCAATTAAGAAATCATATCTCCAACGACACAAATCATCCACTTTATCGTGATTTTATCAAAATTAACTGCATCGGAAAAGACGAGATCAAATATGTACTTAAATTCGTGTTTACCGTATTTAGCAAGGTTACTATCCAATCCCAATAAAGTTCAAAGTGACCTTTACATAAACCTATCTAAATCATGATTTTTGTTCTGACCAATTACCGTTGTCCATAATCTGCCCATTCCACCTTGTGACCATTCATTATCCTTCATCCGGGGCATTGTTTTATTACTCATGCTTAAACATAAATCATTCATATCTAATGTATACTTTATTTTAGTTTATGTAATTTAATCTTATTTTGTTTTCGGACTGATGTTACATACTTCTAATTTTTATAACTGTATACATTTATTTTTGTACTGAAATATCTAAGCCAATAACCATATTATAATAATTTGCTTAAAAATTTATATATATATATATATATATATATATATATATATATATATATATATATATATATATACATATATATATATATATATATATATATATATATATATATATATATATATATATATATAATTTAATTTAATGTTTGTTACTTTGAATGTTTTACGAGAAACATCTTTCAGCAGTGGACATTTTAGCAAAGCCGAACGTGGGCCCGCATTTTAGTGCAGGTGGTGGGATTTGAACTCATGCCCACCGAAGTCCAAATTCGAGCGCTATACCGCTAGACCATGTTTGACTTCGCTAAAATGTTCACTGCTAAAAGATGTTTTCCGTAAAACTTTTAAATTAGTAAACATAAAGAAAGAATGAAAAAGAAGAAAATTATATTGCTAAATTAATGCTTACAATATGCTAGCAAAATTTACATGTCCAATATAATTAAGAAATAAGAGAAAAGTTAATTATTTAATTTGATCCAATTTTGACTACAGTTTGTCCACTAAAAGTATTTTAACAGTGCATATAATAAATATTGATTAAAAAATATAATTTTAAAAATGTAATTAATTAAAAAACATAATTATATCAATATTAAAAAATATGGACATCAGGTACATGATGCTTTACAGTTTTCTAACATTATATTATTATTATTCTTATTGTTACTATTATTATTATTATTCTTATTATTACTATTATTATTATTATTATTATTATTATTATTATTATTATTATTATTATTGTTACTATTATTATTATTATTATTATTATTGTTACTATTATTATTATTATTATTATTATTATTATTATTATTATTATTATTATTATTATTATTATTATTATTATTATTATTATTATTATTATTATTATTATTATTATTGTTACTATTATTATTATTATTATTATTATTATTATTATTATTATTATTATTATTATTATTATTATTATTATTATTATTATTATTATTATTATTATTATTATTATTATTATTATTATTATTATTATTATTATTATTATTATTATTATTATTATTATTATTATTATTATTATTATTATTATTATTATTAACTAAAATGCCAAAATTGTTAAATTAATACAGAACATTTATCATATTATAATTTTTATTCAAGATTAATTGAAAAAATATTTTTATAATATTTTTATATTGTTTAGAAATTAAAATTATTTAGCGTTACATTATTTAAACAAAATACTATAATATTGTACAATCTTCGTTACATGATAATTAATACAGTGTTTACTGCAAAACTACCTATTTTCTGTTTACAACCTTTTGAAAACTATTTTAATACGATTTGGGTTAAATTAAATTTAGCGTGTGTTTAAAAACAAACCAATGCACATTTGTTTTGTTTAATAAAATTATTTAATTGAACAATTTAAATTTTAAAATTTACAATTTATTTTGTCTATTTTTAAAAAAAGTTAATTTAAGTGTTTTTTTATTCTTAAATATATATATTTTTTTCAATGTAAATTTAATATGTTGTTAGTTACTACTAAATTTCAAAACTTAATTTAATAAATTAAATTTCAGGTTAAATTTAATATTTGAAATAATCCTAATCAAAACTGTAGTTTAAATTTATATAAAATTTAGTTAAAAAATAAAAAAAATGTGTAAAATAAATTAAATGTGCATAATTAAAATCAAAGTAAAACAATGAAATAATATATAATTATTTCTTGATTTAAGTTAAATAATGTTTCCTAAGTAAAAGTAGAAATTATGGTAATAAATCGTGCTGTTTATTAGTTGTCACTTAATTGGTGTATAAACAGTTTATAATGCTTTAATGAAAAATGTTAATTGATTCAATTAGCAAACAGCTGAATTTTTTGTTATTTTTAATCAAAATTGCTAATATTTTAGAATATTTATTAAATTGTTTTTTTTTAAATCTAATTTGTTTTAGATGACGGTGCAATTACTTTGGATGAATTAAGAAATCATTTACGCTTGCATGAAATACATCCTTGAATTATTATTGTAATAAAATAAGAAAAAAACTTTATTGACAATTATGTTGTTCAATATCTGCATCAATAAACATTATTTAAAACGTATGGACGCATAGGATAAAGAATTCTTTTTGTTCAACATCGTTTTTGTCCTACATACATGCCATAAAAATTGAGACAATAGTTCGAAATAATTACCTATATCATCTTTTATTATTTTGAAGAAGAATAATCATTAACGAAAGCTTGTGGTTTTTTAATTTAATAAATTAAAATTTTTAATATTTTTTAAGTAGTTTTTTAGCATCAGATTATTATTATTATTATAAATTGCTAAATCATTAAAACTTTTTGACATTCCAATTTTTTCATAATTTTTTACTTATATATGAACACATTGTTTTGTAAATATATACCTAATTGTGCTTACATTTGTCTTGTTTTTTTTATAAAAACATGTGTTTTAAAAAATACTTTTTTATATTACTACCTACATCAGACAATGTTATATCTCGATTAAAGATACTCTATTTCAAGTTCATTCTGATTATTGATATTGTCTGTTCTACATTTTTTAATATTTGTATAATTCTATATGGTATCAATGAGATTTAATAAATTTTTTCACTAAAATATGTTTTATTTTATATTCTACTCATTTCTATAGGTGTGTCTATTGTGACTAGAAAATAACATAACCGTTTTTATAAATTTGCTGTATTGTACAGTGGAAAAAATGCTTTACGGCAATCTACTTGAAAATTAATCAATTTGAAAACACGTTTAATAAGATGTTAAAGGATATAAATTAGTAAAAGTGGGACATACTTTGAAAACAAATGTGCTTTTTATTAAAACCGACCTGATAAACTGAACAAACAGGATACAAATAATAAACAAAGATGGATTGCACAAATTGGCAAATGCGATTTTGTCGGATTTTTAGAAAGCTGCACACTTATTGGTGGAATATAACTACTGATAGTAAAAATAGTAGTCAACATGCGTATTAATTAATTTTCCCTAAATTATAGATAACAATAAAGTAACAACTCTATTCCGTTTAATCGTAACACTAATGATGCTCTAAAAATTATTTAACATTATGTACATGTGCAGATCTGTTTTTAAATATGTATTTTATATATATATATATATATATATATATATATATATATATATATGTGTGTGTGTGTGTGCGTGTCTGTGTGTTTCCACGTATCATTTAATTAAGTTAAATTTTTCCAAATGGTTCTTAGCGCTCCTTTGGTCTATTAATATTTTTTTAACATTATTTTTTATTAAAATATATTGTTTCCTGTTTTTTAGACGATAAAAGTAGAATTATACCAGGTGAGTTTGTTAGTTTAATTATAATATGAAATAGTTTATAAAATAAAATTATTTTCATAATCCAATTGCATAAATTGCAATAACATCAATTAATCTGTATAATACGTACTAGCAATAAAACAACATGTTACAAAAAATATTTCTCTTCAATTCCATGTTTTGATTACCATATAGAACAATGGGAGTAATAATTAATGCGTACAAATAATATTTTGATTTTAAGCTAATGGAAAAACATGAGTATATTCAAAAAAATATTTTTTGTAAAAGATTGGCAATACCTTATCTTATTTACTGCAAATTTTTGGTTTTTTATTTTTACCAATAATGTAAAAAATTAATAATTTTAATATTTTAACGTTTCACGTCCAGTTTACTTTAAAACCCTGTGTGTATGAAAATTGCTTTTATATCTTGCATCATATTCAGTATTCTACCAAATTGATGGATATATTGCATAATAGTGAAATTTATTAAAGGCTAAAACAGGAAGAAAATTAAATATATTGGTGACATACGCTTGTGACAATTACAAATAGCTATGCATCTACTTTTAATTGTAACATAACAACTAACAATTTGATATAATAAACGCAAACTATTTGCTTAATTTGACGGTATTTTGTAAAACGCAACCATTTTTTACAATAATGTTTTATAAACATTGCCAAATTATCTTATTAAGTTAATAAAATTGATTGTAAGTAATTATGAAAACATTGGGCATTGTTTAATAATGCAACGTAGGGTGAGTATTTGTTGAATACAACTTCTTTTCTTACAGTTTGTCTGCTAGATTAATAAAGGATTTATTTTGCAAAATGTGTAACCAGAAAACAACAATATTAAAAGTTACAATTTTTAAATTTCTTTTTTTTGGCAAAATAACAATTACTTTCAATCAACAAAAACGCGTTTATTAAGTCATATAATATTAGATAAATTAACAAGCCAATTCCATGTTTGAGTATAACTTTAGTTACTTTGTAAAGCCTTCCTGGTTTATTATTTTTTAATATTCACATTTTATCGATCACTTTAGCTACAAAAATTTCATTAATACCTATTTACAGTTTTTTCACCATATTTATATATTTATCGTCATTAAAATCTATAAAGGTATTCAACGTACGCAGTTTAAGAACTTATTGGAAATTTCAACCTAATTGGACAACTGCTCATTACCTTTAATTAAATGTTGGTGCTCTTTCTATTAAATGACAATTGGTTTATAATTTTATACAAGAATTTGTAACAATTTTTCTACTTCTTTACATTAGTTTATATATATATGTAGTTATTATTATTATTATTATTATTATTATTATTATTATTATTATTATTATTATTATTATTACAAAACCCTTTTGCTTTAAAAAATAAGCATGGGGCAATAAGACAACAATTACAGCAAAAAATAACAACAACAAAGTCTTGTAATTTAAAAAGAACATGAGACAACAAAATGTTTCCGTGTATTTAAACATTCTGCCAAACGTTTTGCTTGATCCCATAAAACATTCATTTCAATTAAATATTCCCGAATAGTTCTTAGTCAAGTTTTCTGTGTTCTGCCAACCTTTCTTTTACTATTTACAATTGTATATTCCAAAACCGTTCTTGCTAGTCTTTCGAGCGGTAAACGTAAAATTTGACCGAGTAATTTTCTTCGTCTAATTGTAATAATGTCATGTAGTGAACGAGAGTCAGCTCTTCTCATGATTTCATCATTTGAAATGTGATCGCACCGGGTAATCTATAAAATTCATCGGCAATAAAAAACATCCACCATTATATTAATCTTGTCCTTTCGCTTTAACGTTTCACTCCATTATATTGCCGTAGAAATAATTAGTGATGCGTACAAACAAAGTTTTATCTTTAGGCAAATGAAAGAATATGACCATATTGATTTGAGTCTATGGAAGACTGACATTGCCTTTCCAAGTCTGGCTTTAACATCAATTTCGGTTTTTCCGTCTTTACCAATAATGCTTCACAGATGTGTAAAGGAATCAACAGTATCAATATTCTGTCCACTAATTTAACGGACAAATCATTGTTTGACTTAGTGCACAACACTTTTGTCTTTGAACAATTAATCCGTAAGCCAATACGAGAACTGATATCACTAAGACGTGTTGTCATATTTTGTATCATTTCTGGAGTTTCACTGATTAGACCATTATCATCTGCAAAATCCAAATCTGTTAATCTGCCTTGGTTCCATTCGATACCATAAGACAGATTATTGATAGATCGAGTCATAATAAAATCAATTACCAGAAAAAACAAAATCGGTGACAGAATACATCCTTGACGTACTCCGGTGACAATTTCGAACATAGCAGTATGACCATTTTTTGTTCGAACACAGCAACTTGAATTTTGGTATAGCGAACGCATAATATTTACATATTTTAACGGTATTCCGTAAAACTTAACGATTTTCATCAAAGATTTTCGATAAACACTGTCAAAAGCTTTCATAAAATCAATAAAATTGATTGTAAGTGATTGCTGAAATTCTTGACTTTGCTCAATAATGTTACGAAGGGTGAGAATTTGTTCAATACAGCTTCTTCTTTTCTCAAAAACCTACGTGTTGTTCTCAAAGGTGTTTATCTACCTCATTGCTTAAACGACTTAAAATTACTTTGCAAAACACCTTACCAGGAACAGACAATAAGGTTATTCCGCGCCAATTATTGCAATCGTTTAGACTTCCTTTTTTGGGAAGAGTAACAATTACTCCTTGTCGCCAATTATTTGGAACTTGTTTATTATGCCATATAGCATTAAATAAATGAGCAAGCTCACTTGCTACAACATCACCTCCATGTTTGAGCATTTCTGCAGTTATCTTGTTAAGTCCTCCTGCCTTATTGTTTTTCAACCTTTGAATTGCATAAATCACTTCAGTTACTCAAAATGTCATCAATATATATTTCCGGATTTTGAGTCACATTCATATTATTATCATTATCAAAATTTATGAGAGCATTTAGCATGGGCTGATTAAGTACCTCTTTAAAATGCTCATCATCTGTTAGAAGTAAACTACCATCTTTTGCTTTAATTAGAATATCGGTATTTTTTCTAACTCCCAACAGTTGATTTACAATTTTATACAGAGTCATGGAATCATTTTTTACTCTTGCCTTATCTGCTTTACATCTGCTTTTTAACTAATCATTCTTATCTTTGCAGTAGCTTTTTTTAACCTGTTTATCTGAAGTTCTATATTAATCATTAAATATTTTCCAGATAACAGGATTGTTAAATTGATCTCTCTCTAATTTCGTTTTCTTTCTGAGATCAATTAAATTCCAGGAGACTGATAAAATTCATTGTTCCTTTGTAGAGCAACATTTTCTACTCAGCACATTTGCTACACAATCTGTAATTGTTTTATGAAACAATTTTCATTGATTATCAGACTATTCTGCCCTTTTTATATTTTAAAATGTATTTTTAAAAAAATCGTAAAATTGATTTGAGATATTTGACTGCTTAAGCTTATCACACGAAAATGGATGTAATATTTTGTGGTTTCTATTGTTTTTAATTTTAAACAAAATGTTCGAGTAACAAGATTGTGATCAGAACCAACATTTGCACCGCGATATGCACGTACATCTTGCAATAAAAATCGCCATTTTGTGCTAATACAAATGTAGTCAATCTCGTTTGTTGTTTTTCCGTCTGGAGAAACCCACGTTGTCTTTGTATATTTTTGTGAGCAAAAAATGTGTTGCCTACACTCATTCCACAATGACTGTTTATCCTTAACAATCTATAACCATAATCATTTATGCTGTCAATACAGCAATGTGGTCCAAAATTTGAAAAGTACCCAGATCTGTCTTTGTTCAATTTCGCATTGAAATCACCGATCAATATTCTGATGTCTCTCCCTTGGCACATCATCCAACAAACTTTGTAATTGATCATAAAATATATATTTTTGGTTCTCCTCAGTAGCCCTTCAGTAGGGGCATAGACTTGCAAAATTGTTACTTTTGCAAATCTGGTGTTGAATCTGGCTGAAATGAAACGGTCGCTCATAGCTTTAGCAGCATTTTTACTCAATATAATACCAAGTACATAAATATCATGTTCTTCATCTCCACAATATAAAATTGATGTATCTCCATTCTTGAAATGACCTTGACCTTTTCATCGCATTTCGCTAATACCCAAAATATCTCAGTTGTACTTCTTTATTTCTCAAAGTACTTGTTTTAACTGTCCAGTACGAAAATGTGTGCGTACATTTTATGTCCCAACACTGGTTAGGGTTTTGGCATTGAAGATTCTGCAAATCGACGATTGAACTTCCTTTCGGCTTCCACTCAACCCTGTCATCTGTGTAACTGTGTTATCCAGATACGCACAATCACTTCTTTGCCGCTGTTTACCGGAATTGCATCCTCTTATTGTTTCTGTAGCAGCATAATTTTTTTACAGAGGCAGGTTACTAAGCTTGCGCTCAAATCCCTCTACTTTATATATGCTTGGGACTGACTAGATTGAATTATTTGTAATCTAAACTAAATTGATTATTATTAATTGATCATTTATCTTGACTGGTAAAAAGTAGGTTTTTGCAATTTTACATTTTATAATAGGTATACATTTATATGATATTTTTACTTCGTTTATTCTACTTGTAGTATGTATGTACGCTCGTTTTGCTTTGCCAGTTTAATTTAAATATTTTTATATTATTAGTTTGTTTAAAATATTAAAACATACTATATATATATATATATATATATATATATATATATATATATATATATATATATATATATATATATTACAGGAAACATCTTTCAACAGTGGACATTTTAGCAAAGCCTAACGTGGCTACGCAGTGGGATTTCAACCCATGTCCACTAGGTCCAATTCGAGTGCTGTACCGTTAGTTATTATACTGTTTTATTTATTATTTATTTGGATAACTTGGTTAGTAATGTATAATTCAATAAAACAAACAATCAATGCTATCTTTTATAAACACTTAAACTGTGATGTATAATGAACAAATAATTTCCTTTTATAATACGTAAAAATATAAAAAAAATAACCATAAATAATAATAATAATAATAATAATAATAATAATGCAAACAGGCAACACTATTTAATGGTGGGATACAATTTTTGGATGCACACTGACATATTGTATTCAAAATTTGGCATAAGTTTGTTTAAATCAGAACTAAAAACTTTAGATATTTAGATAATATAATATATTTTATATAAATAAATTATTTAGCCATTTTAATTAATATAAAAATAATATATTTAAAGGTATTTTAAAAGGTGAAAAGAAATACAAACATAGTTAAATGATTTATACAGTTATTTTTTTATAATAATTGACTAAATGCTTTCAAAAGTTATTTTGAAAAACTGACTAATGTACACCGCTTCTGAATAAAAAGAAAATCAAGAAATAAGTGAGAGATTATTAAGTGCACGTGTAGCACGTGTAATTTAGTACCAAATTTTTATTTGTATTATTATTATTTATTAATTTGAACTCAATTTAGCCAAAATAAGATTATTACAACAACATTTATAAGATAAGCAATCAGTTGATTAGTGAATAAATTAATATTAGTTGTGGAGGAAAAGGTACTTTACAAAATTACTAATATTAATAAAACAATTTTTCAATTTGTGATTTAGTATAACAATTTACATTCTATAGCTATATATATATATATATATATATATATATGTGGTTTAAAAAATTGATAAAAAAGATATTGGTTACATAATGATTCTTTTTAATCTCAAAGTTGATATTAAAAACATGATATATACATATATATATATATATATATGTATGTTTATACAACTCATAAAAGAGAAACGTCACTTCGATTATAAAATATACAATACTATATAATAATTGAAAAAAAAAAACTATAATTATATAATATATATATATATATTACAAGTAAAAAAATTGTATAAAATATCAAATGGTGCAAAATCAAAAATGGAGTAAAAATGATTAACATAATTTATAAAGACAACTATTAACAAAAATACGGATTACATGCAATTTTTTCAGTTACCAAATGATTAAACACATTAGAAAGTTTACAAAATTTAATAATCTATGTGATCGCCTTTTTTTTGAACAACCTGATCTAGGCGTTTTGGAATGCTGTCGATGAGAGTGTTGATATATTCTTGTTTCATCTCATAATGAACAACAAACCGAATACGTTCACACAAATCCTCAATTCCAGTAGGCTTATTGATTTTGCACTTTAGCATACTGAAAAAATTCTCAATAACATTGATATTCGGGCTGTGAGGTGGTAATTGAGTAAAAGATAGCTTTTTTGATTTGAGCCCCTCTACTATCTAAATGTAAATATAAAACAAATAAAGTGAATCTAGATAAATATGGCGTTATCTTTTTGGACGTATGACATAGAGTATTGTCCTGAAAAACAGTAGTAACCCACGTATAAATGTGCTGCATTTCATAATAAAAAGCATCTTTCATAACTAAAACAAAATTTTCACTATTTAAGGTACCAGATATAACTCGCTATTTGATAGGTTAATTATACTTAATACCAAACCAACATATTACTTGTCAAGGGTGGGCTTTCTTTCTAACAACCAGGAGTAAATGTTTTTGAAAACTCGATCCACACAACATTTTGCTTTTAAAGCCAAATTGTTCGTCCCGAATCATTGTCTCATCGACAAAGTATACGGAACGCCAATAACATAAGGGTCGTTTACTCCATAGTTTACAAAAGGCTGATCTATTATACTTTTATTTTTTTGGTAATAAATGGCTTAACCTTTGGTGATTGTAGAGTTAAACCAGATTTGATTGTTCTGTTTCTTATTGTGGAATAAGTAAAATTGGTTTATTTATTTTTTTCGGTTTCTGAAATAGGTTTATTATAATTTTTTTAATTCTATAATAATTTTCTAATTATCAGTATTGCTTAATATACGTTTTCATCCAACATTATCGCAATTTCGTGGTTTTTGATCATTGATAATCCGATAAATGGTTGAAAGGTTAACTATATATAATTTTGCTAATTCTTTTGGTGAAAGTAATTTATTTTTCAATTCTTTGATAACACGATATTCATTTTCGGAAGATAAAAACATTTTTTATTACTACTGTCTATTTCACAAACAATGCAATCAGAAAGCAAAATTAGCGGATAAGCGGAATCTCAAGGTTAAACGTAAATTTAAAATTATTCGATTTGTTTTAAAATTTTTATTTAAAATTAAAAAAAAATTTAATTATCTTTATTTATATAGAATAATTAAATGTTTATTTTGATAATTACTATGAGATCACAATAAGGGCAGATTTGAATGTTCGTTTAACATTAATTTTAAGGATTAGTTATTGTTCATTTTTAATAAAATTAAGCACACAAAATAATAATAGGCTATTATTATAAAAATTATGTGACTTCAACTTATTATCCACGTTAATATAGAAGTATCTTTTAAATTACGCCATTTTGGCCGACTCAGCCTTTTTAAATAAATATTTCTAAGTATATATAAAAAAACTATTAAGAACTTTACATAGTTTTTAATTCTCAATATTTATTTTTACGAAAAAACAATTGGACATAATAAACAAATTTAGATTTAATACTCTTATAAATTTTTGCGTTCATTTTTGAAATGGCTGTATATATATATATATATATATATATATATATATATATATATATAGTTTAGACATCATTATTATAATTGTACTTTTAATTGTTTATTAAAAAAGCATTAGTTAAATGTTTTACATGAAACATTTTTGTGCAAATGGACGTTTTAATCAAGTCATAAGTGGGCCCCTGCATTTAGTACAGGTGATGGTGGTCCAAACAATGACTAAGGTTATGTCCGGTGCTATACCATTAGAAAACCACTGTCTGTGTTAGTAATACAAAAGTACTTTATTTATTGTTACGGCAATAGCACAACACGTATTTATTTCTACCAATAAGTATCAAATGTCACTATAATGTTGTACATTAATAATTAGTATATTTAAAATTTGTAATAATCAAGTAATGGTTTTTATAATTTCAGTTTCCAATTGTCGCAGCATTATCCAATGAATTCGTCCAACAATGTGATAATATACAACACCTTTGACAACGTAAGCTTGGGTTTGATAAAAGTGACACGAACATCTAGCATAGGCTTCAAAATGATCCAGTCTTGACCATGTCAAATCGAATGTATTGATGACACTCCAATTCAATTTTGAAACGTGATGTACAATTTTGGCGTTTTCCATTTTTTGTTTTTGCCAACATTTCTAATTTATAAAATGACAAATGTATTATTAAAAAAAATTAAATTGAAACATTACTATTAGTTATTTATTTTCACTATTTTGAATGTTTAAAGGAAATCATCTTGTAGCAGTGGACATTTAGCAAAGCCAAACGTGGACCTGCCGGCGATAAAAGTCGGGCCCATGCCAATACAGGTCCAAATCGAGCACAGTATTGCTAAACCACTGCGGTACATATATAACTATAGCGAATTGTATTTTACCAATTTTTTAAACTAAATATTGTTATAATTATTTATACTTTGTATTCGTAAAAGGAGTCATTTATTATTCGTTGGTTGACATTTGACAGCATCTTAATTTGATTATTTGTCTTGTTCATCTTAATACAATAACCAACATTTTGTAAAATGTAATGACAATATAGAACAGCTTTTGAAAACTGCAAAATTTTATTTTGCGATAATTTGGGTTAAAAATTATTTAGAGTATTTTTTCAAATGCATCCAATTTTGCATTCCATTCCATTCTATACATATTAAAAACTGTCAATTACTTGAAAGATGCATTTTTAAAACTATTTACCACGTTGCTATAATAGTATGTAATTGTATAAATTTGGTATACTTATTGTACAATTGTTACTTAAACTATTTTTAAGTAAAATGACAGTTTCAAGAAATGACAACTACAAAAATATAGAAAAATAGCTCCTTTTTTACTTTTATTTTAATTAAAACATTATTATAAAAAATTAATAATAATAACAAATAGTTGTATAATTTGCTTTTCAATCTATTTAATATTTCTTTAAAAGTGCAATGTACATGTTTTATAAAGCCAATCAACATTAGTTATTTTGATGTAAAACTGTAAATTATACGTAAATATATTGTTTTCAAAATAGATTAAATGTTTTTCTTTTTGTTATTTAAATTTTTGTTATTATACCTACATTATTTAATAACTGAAAATAATTAATAGTAAAAAAATTACTTTTTCGTGAAATGGTAAGCCGTCTATTGGTGTGTGAAATCCAGCTGAATAATCTTTAATAAAAATATTTATCGATTGAAATATTCGTCTATTTGGTAAAGAAAGCGATATATATATATATATATACATTTCGAAATTTATAAAAACATTTTTTTCTGTAATGTTAACATTTTGTTTACAAGATAAATTAAATTGTAATTGTAATATTTACAATATAATTGGATAATTGCAAAAACACATTTTTAATTATTAATTTTGAAAATAATATCTACCACATATTTTGAGTTCTATTACGTCACTAGATATATTTCAATTATTTAAACAAATGTGAATAACGTGATAGCATTAAAGCCGACTTAATATAAGTTTAAATAAATAACATTACTCGCATTGAATAATGCGAATATTTTGCCAACTGCATCAAGTATTATTTGTCAAACAAAATGTAAATATTTTTGTCTGTAGCCAGTCGGTTGAGAAAGAAGAAAGGTTAAAGTGCAAGGTTATCAACCTGGCATCTGTGTTATAAAGAAACAACAAGAAGACATACTTATTAAGATTACGGCAAAAAAGTGAAAACATGATATTCCAGATGACGGAGTTCGGCAAGATTGTAATTAAATTTCAATTATCAATATGCACAATCTTCATTGCCAAAAATGTAATGTACAATTTTATAAAACAATCTAGTAGCGCCCTGCACTTAAAAACAAAAAAGTTTAAATGAATGTTTTGTCTAACAAAATTTGAGAAACTTACTGTTTGCGTACAAACTGAAATATAAGATCGATATGAGAGTTCTTGAGCCACTGGACACCACCTACAAACAACAAGGCGGTTTTGTATTGTTTGTCAAATCTGTCATTGAAAACAAAATACAAGTTGATGCGTTTGTAACTTTTAGTTTTTCACAGTAAATACAAAAAATGTTGTTAAAATTAATGCGGCATAAATAATTATTTTCCACAAATCTATTCAATTACATTAGATAGATTTAAATTTAATCAATATATTTTTAAAACATTACTTTGGAAAATTAATAGATTTATTGTTTACTTATTTATTTTGTTTGCTACTTTAAATGTTTTACGGAAAATATCTTTCAGCAGTGGGCATTTTAACAAGGCCGAATGTGGACCTGCATTTAATGGGTCGATAGTGGGATTCGAGTGCTGTACCGCTTAAAACAATAAATTAGATAGTTTTGAAAAAAAGTTAAAAAAACAAACAAATAAATTGTTTAAAAAAAATTAATTTTATATTAAAATATATACGCCTATAAAAATACTCTCAAAAATTATACAATTGTAAATATTACTAACTGTAATTTTGTATGCATCTACATAAGTAGCACCCAATCTTTTACAAACTAATTTTGTGAACTTTTATTTTTTGTTTAGTAATTAATTTGTTTGTCAATTGTTTTTACATTTTAAACAAATCGCATTAATGTTTTAAATTAATTTAAATGTTTTTAACAAGATTAATGTAAGAGCAGTGACATTTATACTGGTTAAGGATTTTGTACTTTGTACAACTAAAATTTTAAAGCATGTAAAACGTTTTCATGCATATTATGCATTAATTATAAGCTTAGTAAACGTTTAATTAAGATTAATTTTAACTTAGAGTTAGCTGATTATATTCTTTTTTAATTATACTACATAAATCATTTTTTTGGGTTTAACGGTTTAAAAGTTTTATAAAATCACTTTTTATAAGTAGACAATTAGCTAAGTATGTCAATGGTCTATATTTATTGCCGCCGGTAAAAGTTAAATTTGTGTCTACTGAGGTCCAGTGTTTTACCAACACCAACACTGTCACTTGGTTATATATATATATATATATATATATATATATATATAGTGATAAAACAATTAAAACAATTTTAAAAACATTTTATAAAGAATTTAATATTAAATTAGATTACATTCATTTTATTTGGGATAGATTACATTTACTAAACCGTTTTAATTTCTGTTTTTTTTAACTGCAATTTATTGCTTTTACAATTACGCGTTTTATAATACAGTTTATCATTTTTTATTTCCAATTAGCTGTAGAGAACTTTAAACAAAACACAATATTTAAATAAGCAACTAATTAACACAAACTTACTTAAACAATAATGCAAGACTTTGTTCAAATGACAAATTATTTCGAGTGTGTAAGTAAAAATTTGGATAATAGACAAATCTTGTTAACAATGCTCCATGTTTTTCCTTTTCTAAGTTAATTTGATCATGAATTTGTTTGGCTACAGTGAGTGTTTTGTTGACACGACCAATGAGCGAATACATTAATCCCCTTAGTGTTGAATCGCCTACGAATAATAGCTAAAAACATTTAACAACAGTAATTAGTAATATCACTTTGAAAACGTTTTAAAACTTTCTATTTCTTTGAATATTTTTAATGACATGTTATATATAGTGAGAAAGAGAGAAAGAGAGTTGTAAATGCATGCATAGTCCAACTATTTATAAATTATAAAACTCTATATAATAATATATAAGTTAATTTAGTTTAATTTAATTCTTTTTGTCTTAATAACGTTGCATTACATTGTTGTATTTTAGCAGTAATATTATTAATAAAGGTTGGGTTGCTTTCGTTTTTATGCTTCAGTCTTTTTCCTTTATCCACACAGTAGAAAGACGCATTAAAATGCACTTTTGTAAAGCATTTATTTTTTTTGTAAAGCATATTTACAAAGGTAGATTAAATAGTACTACAGTCGAACTTTACCATAGCCAGTCCCAAATCTAGTTGAAAAGGGAGGATGGTTTAAACGTAAGATTAGCAACCTGGCCTTTGTAAAAAATAATAGATACTGCTAACTAAACAACAAGAAATTACTATTTTGTCAAACTGGAATAAACATTGAAAGTATGATTCCAATAAGGGGTTGTGGCTAAATCCGAATGGAATATTCATTTATATATGCACGTTGTTTAAAAACAGAAAAATTAATAAACAATGATTTGGAATAATTTTGCTGTCTCATGCTTTTTAAAACAAAAGGGTTTTGAAATATAAATAAAAATAAAATTTAACTAAGTTGTTTTTAAATAATATAATAAATTTGTTGGATTGAAAAAGACAACTAAAGCGTTAAACTTGTATCTGGGTAGTTATAAGGTACTATTTTACTAATTACATTGACTGTTAGCTTCTTTTGAAGCTTATAATTCTCTACTTGCTAAAAGTTACGAATTGTTCAAAATTTAAACAATAAAAACTGACTAAAAATGGAATAATATACATCAACATTGATAACCCAATGTTTGTATATATGCAATATTGAAAAATTTAACAAATTTATGCACACATTTTTTAGTATATGTTATGCTAAACTTATTAAATATTTATTACACTTTGTCAATTTCAAATTCTGTCTAGATTTCAAATTTGTAATGTTATTGATTACATATTTAAATAAATTTATTAAACAATGTAACTTAACATTGTTAAGCTTATGCTATATGCAAAAATAGATTTAAAAAACTAATTTTTTACATTAAAAATTGTAAATAGGATTACAATTTATAATGACAGTTTTTAAATGATGCAGTATTTTTTCAGTTTATTTAAACTACTTATACATATTTACTGGGTTCAAAATGTCAATAAACTTTTATTTTTTATTTTTTTGTTTTGACTTGAGAGATATCTTTTTTCAACAAAGTAATTATGCTACAATAATATGAACTACTAATAGTTGAGGTTAATTATTTTTAAAGTTTTTTATAATTATAAATAATAAGTATCTTCAAATTTTTGGATAAATAGCATTCAAGTGGGTAAATTAACATAAAACGATTACTCAACAATAATTTAAAAAAATTATTATTTCTTTATATATTTTTAAAAGTGCTTACATAACCCAGCACACGTTACTGCATACATTTTACTTAAAGAAAATTAATTAGTTTACAAATTTTGCATGTATAAAAAATTTAACATTAATTATAGTGTGAAAAGATCAGAGAAAATTTGTAAATACTCAACCCCCTAATTTTTATCGACCTGTCAAATTTTTAGTTTCACCCCTTGACCTTGGCACAATTTTAAACACTTATGTAGTTCATTATAATGAGTTTAAATAATGGAAACGTTTTCTTGGCTGCTAAAAATTACGAACAAATTATAATTACTGTTTAATTATTGAACAAATTGCAGATTTATTTGAGGTAAGTACAAAGACTGTATACAGTGTTTTGAAGGATTATACACGTCTAAAAACAACAGGAATTGGATCTGCACCATCAACTGGTAAACAAAATAATTTGTTTATATTCACCAAATTGAAAAGAAACAGAATGAGGCCCATTAAACAAATACAAAACGAAAAATTAAAAAAAAATTATATTCACTTATCTGCAATCGAATGAAATCAACCAATTTGCAGTTAAAGAAAACATTTAAAAAAGTTCCGTTAACAGCACAACATAGAAAAAGATGTGTGGAATATGCAAAAATGTATTAAAACCGTTCCGCTTGTTTCTAGAAATCATTTTTTTTTACTAACGAGTGTGATTTAAAGTACGAGGCATGGACAGTGTAATCCACGGTTATTTGAGGTCCCGATTTTTCTCAAAACTACAATTGCATTGTTAAAAAGGTTGCACATTAATTATGTGTCCATGGACACTATGGAATTAAGTTAGAATAACTGCGAAAATAAAGTCAAACAAGTAGTCACTTAAACAGCCCAAAATTTATAACCACTTTCTTATTGTTTAGACTAAAAATTCTTTAAATAGCAAAACACTGAGCTTCATCCAATAGCTTTCTAAAGCCCAGACCTCAATGTAATTGAAAATCGTTTTAGTTATCTTGAATGATAGGTGAATTGGATAGAAAATCAGGGCACGCTCAAAGAAAAAATTAATAATATGTTGAAACATCGAATTGGATAAGATTATATCAATAATTTGGTTAATTCCTATCCAAAGCGTTTGAAACAATTTTATAAAAACCATGTTTATCCGTTAAAATACTAAATTTGTAAAATTGGTGATGTCCATTGTGTATATATGTACATATTTTATAATATAATTTATTTTTAAGCAAATAATGTGGCAGTATTTTTATCTTGTCAAAATGTGTAAATTCTTGGCTTTTAGTCCAAGCGATAATTTGGTAATGCTAACTGTAAAAAATATTTAAATTGTTTTAATTACTAGTATTGCTAAAGTAATGTTTAAGGGTTATTTCAGTAAAATGCTGATGTGCCCAATATGCTTAAGTGATGTGAGGAAAGTCAAACAATTTCAATAACAGAGCCCATTTTAGCCCATGTAAGTGAAACTTTAAACTTTTATAAACTTTAATAAGAAAAAGAAGAAAAAGAAGATGAAAATGGTGATTCCAAACAGGAATGAAAAAGCTGTATAGTGCTTCTGGTTGACTGAAACTAAGTGGGTTTATCATTTAAGTGAATTTGACAATTTTAATAATTTGCCCTTAAAAACTCATTAATAAACATAACCAAGCCCTTCTATATCGGCTATTTAATCTGCACAGTATAACAGGATCTATATGATAAAAGATCTAGTAAAAGACTTTAGAGGCATACAGTGCCAATAATTCTAAACAAGGATGACACAGCTCTACAGTTCTCCTGATTGACTAAAACCAGATAGATTTATTATTTGAGTAAATCTAACAATTTTAATATTTTATTCTTGAAAACTCATTATTAAATAATTGTTTCTTTTTATTTTATTGATTGAATCTTTTGTTATAAACATGTTTAATCAAGTGTACACTTCGTTTCATTAAAGGTATAAAATACGGGTCTTCGTTTGGCTCTATCAATTGTTTTCTTGCTCAAACACGTTTTTCGTAAAACGTTTAACTTATACGATTATTATAAAAGATATTTTTATTTTATATTATCTTAATAAAATAAAAATTGCTGTCAATTAAAAAGACATAGAATTCGATTAATAATAACACATGTGCTTTTAAATATAAAATTTACTTACAACTTTTGTTTGTAAATAGTCCGTAAGAATGTCTAAATCATGTTTGATTTGAAACGAGTTATAGATACACGCAGAATGGGAAGGCGATATCCATAGAGCATGAGACCAGTCGCATGTTTGCGAGTAATGACAATTGTAACACGGCATTAACCAAAACGGACGAGTCGAGACTAAATTAATTATGTAAACAAATAAATTTTTTTACTACTTTGAATGTTTTACGGGAAACGTCCTATTCAGCAGTAGACCTGCTGGTGGTGGGATTTAAACCGGTGGCCATTTAGGTCTGAGTCAAGCGCTGTACCTCTAGACCATCTGGGCAAAAAAACGGTTACACATTACAATTGCTCTACTATTTATAAACTGTAAAACACGTTAATTTTAAACAGTACAAATTTAAATGCTATAACATAAAGTATAAAGTTTGTAAACAAGAATAAATTTGTAACATAAATGTTAATTTTTGCAATGTGCAAAGTGCAATTAGTTGTTGTTATTTATTATAAGCCAGCTGTAGCCAAATTTAATTCTACGTTAAGAAAAGATAAAAGAGTTAAAGCGTACAATAATAACTTTAGTTTGTCAAATGATATTACAAAGAATTACCAAAAATTAAAGATTAAAAAAATTAATTAATTAATAACTAAGTGTTAAAATTAAATCAAGAATATAATAATTAAAGTGATGTAATTTTAAGAAAACTTTTCATTTTTAGTTTAAATAAGGCAAAACGTTTTGTGTAGTTTTTATACTATTAGTTTATTATTTTATTAAATTTAAATAAGTTACTATGACTACTTTTTATATATAAAATAAAATTAACACAGTAGTTAAACTTTTTAGCTGCCAAATTTAAAAGTTGGAATTGCATTCTGTTGAAGCTTGGATAACTTACGGATAACATTTAAAAATTTTAATATAAGGCTATTTTAATCATTTTAAAATTAAGAAAATACTTTTACTTAAATATAACTTGATAATTACACATGTTACTAAAATAAATCAATAAATTTTTTAAATTTATTTATGTTATAAAACATTTTAGATAGTCATTTTACATCAGTTTTGTGTAAACAGAATTTTGTATATACAACAAACGTAAAACAAAATTAATGTCACTTGGGTAAAACAAAATTTAGTAAACGATCTATTGTTAAAATGTCTGCATTAATTATTAGTATGCCTTTGAGTATTTTTAATATGCTGTGAGCATAATTATACCTCAGAGTAACTGTGTTATAGATATTTGTTTTGTAGTAAATAAAATTGATTAATGTAAACATAAATACTCTAATGGTACAATATCATGGTTTTTATACTTATACAATAATGGAAAAAAGTTTAATGTAACTTTGCCTTTAAAACTGTGTTTTTGACACAGTTTAAAATGTTTTAAACAATAAACTTATAGATTATATTATACAAAACTTATTTGATTTAAAAATAAACATGAGGCAACAAGAAAACAATTACAGCAAAGCAACAACAACAACAACAAAGTCTCGTTGGCGTTGAAGATTCTGCAAATCGAAAATTGAGCTTTCTTTCGGCTTTTACTTAACCCTGTCATCTGTGTTACTTTGTCATTTAAATACGTGCAATCACTTCTTTGTCGTTGTTTGCCGGAATGGCGTCCTCTTAATTGTTTCCGTAGCAGTGTGAATTTTTTACAGAGGTCAGATTGCTAATCTTGCGCTCAAGCCCTCCTCCTTTATCCAGACTTGGGACTGGCTAGACTGAATCATTTCTAATTCAAACTAGGCGGAGTTATATTAAGCTTATTTTAAATATTAATGTACAATTTATATTTGTCAATTTTTTATTAGCATTTTTTATTGTAGCCAAGGCTTAGACATACATACTTTGCATAAATTGTGTCCAACACTCTTCATGTTCAATAAGCCGATTCAAATAGTGCCAACCGTTTCTCGATGCTAACAAAGAACGCGTTGATAAATTGAATTTGAAAACGTTTGTTAACAACTTGAGTGATTGGACACCACACACAATATTTGTATCAAAGTGACTTAAACAATTCTTTGTTTAATTTGAAAGTAAAAACAATTAAATAAAGTTGTGTGTGTGTGTGTGTGTGTGTGTGTGTGAATAAACAACATTTTAAATCATAGTATATAACTTGTATTGAAACAAATAATTCATCTCTACATTTTACATTACTAAACATTAATTAACTTTTTGTAATTTCATTTTTACATTTTTTTAATTATATAAATTAATTTTATTTATTAATTGTATAATAAAAATACACATTTAATTGTGTATGTTGAAGTGTTTTAAATTGATATACGTATTTTTTATAACATCGTCCTTTAAATGTTTTAATTTTTAAAGACATTGCAATGAAATACATAACTACCTTTTACATTACTTAGCGAAAATAAACAAATACAAAGAATGCACTTCTAATGCTAATTAATGTTTTATTTGAGTATTTTTTGTCGATTTAACTAGATATTACTTTATCAGTTGAGGGAAATGCCAATTATAAATAATAATAAAATAATTGTTTTATGCATAGACATAAAACATATTCAATCAATTAATTTAACAGTTAAACTGAAAAAAAAGTAAATTAACTTGTAAGTAAATCTAAATTAGTATACGTACTTCTTGCATTTGACAAACTTGCATCTCGTTAACGTTTCCAGTAAATAATTTAGTTAAATGACGTATTACGTAGATTTTTATACTTTTCGGTCTAATTGTACATTTTTTCTTTAAAATATTAGGGCTAAAATGTTTAATTATTTCGTATTTGTCAATTGTGTATTGTAAAATGTTTATTCCCAGGCCAACACTATAATTTGCCCATCTAAAAATTAATAGACGTTTAATTATATATATGTATAAGAAATTGTAATAATGTTCCATTCATATACTCATATATTTTATAATATTCACATACATTAACTATTAAAATCTATGTTAATTTCGATCTTACCGTTTTATTATATATATATATATATATATATATATATGTAATTTATAGTAAATAATGATAGTAATTAATGTATTTCCTTTAAAATAATTAAGGTTAATAAATTATATGTATATATATACATGGTGTAAAATGGTACTTGCAATGAACTATTATTTTAATTTTTTTTGTTTTAACTTGAGAGAGATATTTTTTTCAATAAAGTAATTATGCAAAAATAATATAGGCTATCAATACTTAAAGTAAATTGTTTTTTTAAGTTTTTTATATTTATACATATTTAAGTATCTTGGAATTTTTGGATAAAACGCATTCAAATGGATAAATAGTAATATTTACAATAAAAATTACATTCATTTTACGTTAATAATATAAAATAATTACGCAACAATAATTTCAAAAAATATTATTATTTCCTTACATAATTTTACAAGTGCTTACATAACCCGGCACACATTACTGCGTATATTTTATTTAAAGAAAATTGATTATATATATATTAATTATATAAACATATAACGTATTAAATTAGTAAACAATTCTATAGCATTGTGTTCAAAACACTTGCATTTTAAAATTTAATTAATTATAAATAAAATATGCATTGTTGAATATATATATATATATATATATATATATATATATATATATATATATATATATATATATATATATATATAAATAATAAATATAAGTAATTGTAATACACCAATTAATATTTGTGAGAACGGTTAATGATAAAGCCAACCATGGGAAAAGTTGCAAAAAAAGAGCCAATAACCTTTTGTATGAGTGTGTGATTACTCGCCAGTTGGGGATGGAAAAGTTTCTAAGTGTGTGACTAAATTCGCACAATGGTGCAATACAAATTGTATAGTACTGGTTAAATACTGATTTTTCCACTTTATATACATTTTCAAGGTCAAGAAATCCCGTTTTGATAGTGGAATGCACCAACGTGACTTACACTTACTCACGGAGGCTGACCAATAGGTTATCTAACTCTTATTGATTCTTTTTTTAGTTGGTTTTATCATTTACCGTGAGAACATGTACATTTTCATTTTTATAAAAATGAGAAACAAATAACCACTATATATGTTTAATATTTTACATTGTTTTTTCCAACTATTATTTGCAACTTATCATTTATTTATCTGTTTTCAAACTTACGCACTTGGTAAATAATATTTTGTTTGCAAAACTGTTGTGTTTAATGCGCAGTCGAACTCGTAAATATAGAGTAGTTTCTTGTGTTTTAAAATGTACTACATTTGGCTGACAAAGGTAGTTCAAGGCTAAAAATAAAATAGAAAATTTTACTGCAAACGTCGATTTTAAAATATTGTGTAACTTCTAAACTAGTCTAAATAATGTAAATAATTGTTGGGGTAAGACACAAAACTTATTCAAACATAATTTTAATTTAAATAATTGCGTATTATTTTGGTAATACTGCTAATTTTAGTCGTTTGATTTTAATAATTTAAAAAAGTAATAATAACTCTTTTGATACAATATGTAAATATTATTAGATAATAATGTTTGTTTTTGTATACTGTCTGGATACAAATATTTTTTAGTTATTAACCTATTTTGATCATAACCCAATTTGTGTATGTTTGTGTTTGCATAAAAATGATTGTAAATAATTATTTTAAAATTTATTAAACCAAATATTTTGTACGTTTGTAGCTACAGCAAGAAAACAAAGTAAATTCGTTTTTATAATTTAAATTTTTCAATATATTTTTTCTATTTAAAAAAACATGATTTTTATCTTATACATCAATTAATGTAAATTAATAATGTATACTAAAAATAATAAGACTAATAAAAATAATGTTTAATATACTATTTTACATACACTATTTAACCTATTCTTTATAATACTATTAAAATAAAACATTTTTCATAAATATAAACATGACGTACTCAATGTATTTGCACATAAAATTAAAATTTCAAATTTTTCATATTTGTTTAAAATCGAATTTGTGTTTATAAAAAAATCATTAATTAAATTCTGCTTTAAATTATTTTTGTGCTACAAAAATGCAAAATAATTGATTATAATATAAATATTTATATAAATTGAATGAAAATTTTTTTTAAATATGAAAACAGTAGAAATGTTAAAGAACAATTCAAATCATAGTTGAGTAAAAGTTAATTAAAAGTTTAATTATTAATACACAAAATATTTAGTACCAAGTATTTAACTCACATAAAATATACGTACACTTTATTTAACTAAATAGTTGTAGCACAATTTTCAATATATAGATCAATTCGTAGAAAACAAAAGTAATGTACAAAAACTCAATTGGCCTTAGCATATAAAATCTAATTACCCTATATTTATTTTAGTTATAGGTTTTCTAGGAATGATAAAAAACTTTTAATATTATATATATATAAATATATAATATTATACAACACCCTTTTGATTTAAAAATAAGCATGGGACAGTAAGACAACAATTACAGCAAAAAATAACAACAGTAACAACAACAACAAAGTCTTTTTGGCATTGAAGATTCTGCAAATCAAAGATTGAGCTTCCTTTTGGCCTTCATTTAACCCTGTCATCTGTGTAACTTCATCATCTAAATACGTGCGATCACTTCTTTGCCGTTGTTTGCCGGAATGGCGTCCTCTTGATTGTTTCCGTAGCAGGATAAATGTTTTATAGAGGCCAGGTTGCTAACCTTACTTTTAAACCCTCCTCCTTTATTCGGACTTGGGACTGGTTAGATTGAATTATTTCTAGTCCAAACTAGGCGGAGTATATATAAATATTGCCTAGCTATAATAACGACTTATTTAATTAAAAATGGCTACAAACTAAACCTTAAAAAATGGCAGCTTTTTGACATATCAAGCTGTATAAAACATTTAGAGCATTAACTTAAAAATTTTAGTACTTATTATTTTATTTTTTATTAAATTTTTAATAAATGTAGAAAGAATGCTTAATAAAAAGTTAAAAAATATGTTTTTAAAAAACTGAATAATATTATAATAAATTTATTAATATAGAATTTTATAATTTATTTAAGATATAAATTACACTTAATTTTTAAACAGAATTTAATGCATCAAAATTTAATTTTCTCACATAGTTATAACCATTAGTTTACAATTAATTTTATTTTTTATGATAAAGATAATAAATTATTTATCTATTTTAAAACGTTTTTACACACGACAAAACAATTATAAAGATGATCATCAAAATGTTTAGTCAGATAGTTTATTTATTAGTTATTATTTTGTATTTTGCAAAACGTTTCACTATTTTATTGCGTGAAATTGAAAATAACATTTAATAAAATAAAAATATATTAAAATTGTCCGAGTCAATAATAAACTAGTCAATTTATTTTTATAATTATTTAACTCATATTTTGCCTAAAATAAAATTATAAAAACAAATAAATATTATGCTTTGATGAGAATGTTAACAACAGGATAAAGTGTTACTTAAACAAGTACTCTAAATTTGGTATTTAGTTTAGGTTGAAATAATGTAAAACGTGCTGCCTGCTAATTTGTCAATAAATAAAGATAAACTCAAAAACAATTCTTATATCTAACTTACATTTTCCCTTTATATAATTTTATTGTACATTCTTTATTAACATATTATAAACAAAGTACAATTTTATTAATATATTTTATTACTAATTTTTAAACATCACACAAATGACATAAATATAACGTTAAATAATATAGTAAAAACAAAGAATATACAATTTTTAGTTTCCAAATAATGTATTGTATTATACAGTACATTGAAAATTAAATTTTGTAATTAATTGGATTCAATGTTTTGGTAAGCTTTGAATTTATGTTAGTACGATTAGGTAACAAATGTTTACAATATACTTATTCTAATTTTATCTCGTGTTATGTTTAACTTTTAAACTTTTGGATAAACTAAGTAAATTCGGATAAATATGAAGCCAATTAATCTGTTTAAATGTTACATAAAATGTGTTTTTATAAAGCAGTCGATCATTTAAATAAGTGTATTTTATTTTAGCGTTTAAACCGTTTGCACATTAAAATAGAAAAACAGCATTACAGATTATTTAATATAACTCTATTGTACCAAACCAAATTATTGTTGGCTTAATACAAGAATATCATTAATAGTTACCGTGAGAAAGTGTTAGAATTGGCTCGGCACACACTGAGTACCTTTTTTAGTTTCTAAAATAATTAATATTGTATTAACTATAAAACAAACTGCTAATAATTTAACAATAGTTTGACTTTATTTCTATAATAGATAACATTATTTTTTTTGGTAAAAAAACATTATTTGTTTTAACAATTAAATAAATAAAACACTTTTTAAGAACTAACGGGTAAAGGTTTGCGAATTATATTTTACAATTAAAAAAATGCTAATTTAATTTAAATTCTTAAGTTTTAACATATTTTTTTTATAAAAATAAAACTTATTTACCCTTATAAATAAAATGCTCATTAATTTATCTCTTTCATAACTAAAAAATGTAAATTTATTTTAACAGTTTATTGTTAATTGCTATTTGAAATAGTTACTGTAATATTTATTTTTTGCTTAATTTATAATTTTTTATATTTTATTAAAAAAATACTTAACATTTTAATTTGAGTAAAATGCTCACTTAAAAACCACTATTGTAATCGTAGCAGTTTAACATTAAAACTGATAATTAAAAAAAAATTTTAATAAGTATAAAACAAATCAATTAAAATTATTTACACGTTGGTTCTAATTAATATAATAAAGTGATGATAGCATAAATTGTGTGCTTAATAAATTTTAATTTTTAAAAAAATGTTAAATTAAGTGCGTAAATTATTTGTTGTTATTATTGTGTAAATTAACACTTAAAATAATGTGTATATAAATCTTGACGGTTTAATACAACTTTATTTCTAATTGAATACATATTTAAATATTCAACAATTAATTCTACCTAGAAGTGGATTAGAAGTAGACCGACCTAGAAAGGAGCTATACGTCAAGAAGGGCATTAAGCAGTTGAAAAACCAGTGCCTAAACTTACATTAGTTTAATACAGAACAAAATGAAGAAAATTGGCCAGAAACAGCAGTTGTAATAAGATATGGACATGTTGTAAAAGCACAATATGAAATAATTTTCATACATGTTTTTATAAAAATGTACAGATTAAATTATCCAAATTTTACAATTTATTACAAAATAATCACTATATGTAAACTAATTTATATAATAAATTATATGTTGTGTGTATAATATAAATTGGATTTTAGTTAACCTATTTTAATATTAGAAATATAATTTTTTCTTGAATAATTTTTCTAATACAGTTGATTTTAATTTGTTTCTGTTAACAGTTGAAAACTTTAAATATTTGCTTAAATCTAAATAAGAAGCGTGTATTTAAATTATTAATTAAATTGATTCAAATTAAAAATTACAGACTTACTTGATACAAATACGTTTTTTGTGTATAATTTAGGAAGTAGTATAAATAAATCGCAAAAATTAAAATATGAATAACAAATAAATTTTTAAAAGATAACAATTTCAGCATTGTTGACAAATTAATAAACTTGTTCTATTTACCAGTTAGTCAATATCTTTTTAAAAAATTATAAATTAATATAAGGAAAATTCGATTAATAAAATGTTGAGGGTAGAAAACGATGAAATATAGAAATTAAAAACCAATAATATTTGACTGCATTCTTACAGAAAACTGCAGCTTATAATTGACTACTGCAATTAGGAATTTTAATAAAATTAACTAATCATTTTGACACTTATAATTTGTTTTCTAAACAATTAAAGTAACAACAACAAAAAATAAACAAAACATAATAAAAAGCATTTGGTTTATTACCCTACAAAAATGCAGAAGCCTAATTTAGAATTACAGTAAACCAATATATATATATATATATATATATATATATATTTCAAGTTTTACAACTGGTATTAAATGCAGAATTTTGTTTAATTTGCAAAAATTGTAAAACAATAAAAATGATAAATGCTAAATGAAACACAGTATATATACCATTTTATTATTTTACAATTTTTACAAATTAAACAAAAGTCTCTATTTAATACTGGTTGTAAAACTTGAAATTATTCTCGTCCAAATAATTAGTTATCTCCATTATTCCGACATAAAGAGAACCAACAATTATAAAGTTCCAAATAAAAATATAAGAAGATGTAAACTGTGAGATGAATTCATTTCGGATATTCTCGTCAGTCACAAACATATAACATTTTAGTATATATATACAAAAAAGGGGGGGTACAGATAACATTTGAATTAGTACAACTTTGTATATATATTACTAAAATGTTATATGTTTGTGACTGACGAGAATATACGAAATGAATTCATCTCACAGTTTACGTCTTCTTATATTTTTATTTGGAATTATAAAAGGAAACCCAATGCTTTAAAATTATACAGTTGTTTATTGTTTTGTGAAAACAATTTGGTTTTTCCATCTAATTGAGTGACATGTCTGTTATTAAAAAGGGTTTAAACGTAAAACAAATATTTTAAAAAGCATTAGCGTTGTGTAGAGAAAATAATTAGAAATTGTTACCAACATCCGTTTGAAAATAGAAAACTTCAATCGAAATAGACCTAGTTTGAGTGTACACTTAAAAACGTGCAAATATTTTTACTACATATATATGTGTAATTATACTTAATAAAATATGCAATTTAGGATTATCCAATGATTATCGAATTAAGATTAATAAGATTTCAGTTTATATAAATTAAAAAACTTTAAAATTATTATTAAATTTAAAAAAATAGTTTATGCATAACACGTACTAATTAAATAGAACTAATACTTCCTTTACCTCTAATGATTACTAAAAGCACCTAATTTATGTTAAATGAAGGTCTTAAAAATCAATCTAAGTACTCAATTGAATATAAAGTTAAAAAATCGACCAAAATGGTTAGGTTTAATTTGGGTAGATTGGTATATTTTATTTAATCAATATTAATTTTAAAATACATTACATATATATATATATATATACATACATATATATCAGTTACTATGTTACTAAATAATATGGAAATATTTCAAAAAAACTTTAAAACATTTCAAAGTTTAACAATTCATGAACAATTAAATTCAAGAAAGTTTGTTTATAAAAATGTGAGAGCATACAAAATTGTATTTTTAAGTTTTTATAATTTTAAAAAAATGTAAGCATTGCAATTGAAAAAAACAAAACAATAAATGACTAAGCATTTATATATATATATATATATATATATATATATATATATATATATATATATAAATAATAAAGTTAAAGTATAATATGTGTATATTTTTATTTCTTTGTTATTTGATTTGTATATTATTATAATAATTATTATTATTGCTATTATTATTATTATTAATATTATTGTTATTATTGTTATTGTAATTATTATTATTATTATTATTATTATTATTATATCTGCAAACAGATGAGTCCATTACACGTACGATACAATGTTCTGCATAAGAAAAGTTTACTTCAAAGTCCAACTATTGATTTGAAGAAACCAATTAAAAAGTAATATTTTCTTGATTATTAAATGTAAAGTACAACTTAAAGCATATTAATTAATATATTTAATTGTTAATGCATATTTTAATTTATTATTAGAATTTTCATATTAGAAACAATTTTACCAAATACACTAATTCCTTCTTCTTCTTTTTTACAATTTTGTTCTATTTGATTTTAAATTGAAGCAATTTAAACCATTAAGACCCCTAAAAAATTTTGATTTTTTTAGTGTTTTATGTTTGTACTGCAGTAAATCCTGTTACTTTATCCAGTTTTGAAACTGGATAGATGGATTTTTAACTAACCTTTTCCAGGTGGAGTAGACTGACATCCATTGTACTCAAATGAGATTTTGCATCATTTAGGGTCGGTTTTAGGATTTCAACAATTTTTTATCGGAGAATATGTCTAATAGTGTATAGACATTTTATATTTTGCACATAATTTATATATTATTTTTAAAATGTAATCTATTAATTACTTTTTATTACGTAAAATATTATATTTATATGGAATAAAATACAGATTTATTGCAGTTAGTTTGTCATTTTGTAATTTATAATTAATTAAAAGCTATATTCTTATTAAATTAGTATATATATATATATATATATATATATATATATATATAGTCTTACGTATACTACAACTTATTAAATATTTTAAACAAACTACTTTTTTTTAATAAAAGTAGTTTAAACTAATTTAGGCTACTTTCCAAGTTTAATAAAACAAAGGAATCTTTGCAATTAATACATTTTGTAAAAAGGTACTAACTAATTTTATTTTTGTGTATTTTAAACATTTTTTATGTTTTTACTTTTTCTCATAATTCTCTACATCTCCCTTGAGACCTGATTATACACCTGGAAATCAACGAATATCATATAGATAATCCCACCCCACTTTCCCTTGTTTCCTCCATGATGGTTTAAAGGCCAATTGTAACATTAAATGCCTTTTGTTTTGACAAAAAGGAAGTTGTTTTTTTTAATACTTGATTTTTGCAAATTATTTTATCAATAATTTTTTCCTTAGCCTAAAATGGCTTAAAGATAGCCTAAAGAATGATCATGCCCCCATTTAATTCCCATAATTTTGAACGTTTTTCTACTTGTTATAAACTGTTATTGTAGCACCAATTTATCAATTCACTAAATATTTCTTATTCAATATATATCAACTTTACAAATGTAGCTATTTTTTCCTTCTAGTAGTATCCAAACATCTTTACATCCATTACCATGGTAATCCAGCGATACAACACTCAACTTGGGCATGAGTTCGAATCCTACTACGGGCACTAATTGCGGACCCACGTTCGGTGTAGCTAAAATGTCCACTGCTGTAAAATATTTAAAGAAGTAAAATAATAAATAAATAAATAAATATATTAGGTTTAATAGTTCAATAAAATTAAATCATGCATCAACATTTATAAAAAACATATTTTGTGCTAAAATCTGGTCATAGACATAAGGTATTAAAATCCCAGTTAGGTAAAAATACAAACCCTGAAGAGAACAATGAGAAATATTGAGAGTATTAAACCTAAATTAATAGTTATTTTTATTTAAATTTAAAAAAAATTAATTAATGCTTGATGAAACATATACATACAGTAGAAATATTACATTTTAAAGTCAAGGTGTATATAAACGTAATTAACAAATTTTATTAATATTTTTTATAATTAGTTATGTGGTTAAATTTATCTATATAAGTATTGTTTATTGCTTTAAATTTATATTTAATTAACACAAGATTAACGTTACAATTGGCTTAAAGTATTAATTATAACCAAAAGTAAAAAGTAATATATGCAATAACTTTATTATATATTAATGTTAATATATATTTTTTTGTAATTACATTTTTTAAATTATTCGTTTTAATGTGATGTTACTACAATTATAATAATATTTCCTAATTTTCAATATTCTGTTAAAAAATGTAACTAAAAAATTAAACATTTTCTTACATAAAGTAAAGTTGTCTTATATAAAAAATAATTTTATAAATTTGTATTTCCGTTAATCATTGTTAAACTAATATAAATAATTAATAAAAATGTAACATGTTCTTTTCCATTTGTTATAGAAAATATTAATTTAAAAATTTTTAAATTGTAAAAATAATTTATAAAAATTTACTTATTCGCTAGTTAAATGCAGAGTAGAAATATATGTTTACTTTTTAAGATTACCAAAAATTGTCAAACTACATTTACTAATGTTCCGTCTTATAAAAGTAAAATCTTATTGTAACACTAAGTAATAGTATTTTTCGTAAAATGTTTTTTTAATACCGCAATATCAAACGATTATGTATTTTGCGTTTTAAGCTTTACATATTAGCTAGTATATATATATATATATATATATATATAAATGATAGTTTATAAACTAAGTTATTTTAAAACAGAATTCTAGATTAATTAAAGTATTTGTAGTAAACCCAATATAAGTGTGCTGCATTTTACCATAAAAGATTTGCACTATTGTATAAACACATTTTTTAAAGTTTAAGGAACCATATACATTTTTCCATTTGGTAGGTATATTATACTTAATACCAAATTAATATATCACTTGTCGAGAGTGAGCTTTTATTCTAATTACCGAAAGTAAATTAATTAAAATTAATTTATAATTGAATGTTGATACTAATTTTTTCAAGGATTGCAATTTAAAAAAATTGTCTAACTACATTTGCTAATGTTTGGCCTTATAAAAGTAAAAAACTTATTGTAACACTAAGTAATAGTATTTTTCGTAAAATGTTTTTTTAATACCGCAATATCAAACAATTATGTATTTTGCGTTTTAAGTTTTACGTATCAGCTAGTATATATATATATATAGCCAAATTCTTTGTTTTAAAATTATAACAGCAAAAACAATATATATATATGTATATATATATATATATATATGTATATATATATATATATATATATATATATATATATAAATGATAGTTTATAAACTAAATTATTTTAAAACAGAATTCTAGATTAATTAAAGTATTTGTAGTAAGCTCAATATAAGTGTGCTGCATCTTACCATAAATGATTTGTACTATTATAAGAACACGTTTTTCAAAATTTAAGGAACCATATATATGTTTCTATTTGGTAGGTTTATTGTGCTTAATACCACTCTCGACAAGTGAGCTTTTATTCAAAATGTTTTTGAAAATTAGGTCCATATAATACAGTATTTATGTACCCAAATTGATTATCGCAAATAGTTGTTTTATCAGTAAATTGTACAGAGTGCCAATAAAACAAAAGTCGTTTATTCCACTTGTTCCAAAACATAAATCTACAATCTTTCTGTTTCTTTATAATAAATGGTTTAACTTTCGGTGATTCACGTGTTAAACTAAATTTGCTTGCACGGATTCTTACCATTGAATAATTATTATGGTAAATGGTATTTTATAATATTAGAAATAGGTTTGTTGCAATTCATTTTCAATTCCACAAACAGTTTTCGATCTCCGATCTTTTTCTTTCAACATTATCTAAGTTAAGTGATTTTTGTCTATTCAAAACACAACACATTGATGCAAGATTTACTCTATATAATTCTGATAATTGTTTTAGGCAAAAATCCATAATTTTTTAATTGTTTTATAACATGGTGTTTATTGTCATTAAGATGGTCATCTTTTGTACCATTGGTATTTATTTTGCAGAAAGAAAACACAAGACAACTAGGCGGATTTTCAATTTAAATTTAAAATTAATTTTTCTAAAATTAGCTACAAAACATTAATTTGTAAAAATAGAAAAAAATTTAAAACACATTTTCAAATAACTAAATTTTCGTTTTCATTCGTATTATAACGTTACAATTAGATCAAACTTTAATGTATTGACTTTAAAGTATTAACCATTAAATATAGTTTATTTTTAATGAAATTAAGCACACATATTAAAAAAGACCAATAATAACAAAAATTATGTAACTTCAATACAATATCCACGTTTTTGTATGTGTTGTTTTTAGAATATGCTTTGTCACCAACTCGACACTTTAAAATAGTTATTTTTAAGTTAATATAAAGCAACTGCTAAGTACATTATTTATAATTCTTAATATTTATTTTTGCAACAAAAACAATCGGATATAAATTAATTTAGATTTTATACTCTTATAAATATTAACAGTATTTGTTGTAATATTTATGTAATTTTAAAAAATGAACAATATTATGATAAAATAGCCTGTTCAAAATGTACATGTTAAACGTTTTTATTTTAAAAAAATGTTAAATAAATCTGTTAACTATAATTTAAAGAATAACACAGAACTAAAAATAAATGCTGTACTGTTATTTATCTATGAGATGCACAATCCCTGCCACAACTTATATGTAAAGTGATTTAAGTTTAAAAAAATAATTAAAATATTGTACAGACTTAACAAACAGACCAATTTAAACATTCTTCTATAAACAAAAATATTTAAGACATACTATTCATTTTAAACAAAATACTTTATTAGTAGGAACACAAAGTTTTGTTTTTGTGCTTTTAAATGTGTATATAAATTTTTATAAAATTTGAATTTATTGCCACCTGTTAATAGTTTTTTAAATATTTTAATAAATAACAAATGACACATTTTGTTAAGTCTTTAGTGCAAATAGTTTGATTAAACTACAAAATGCTTTTTTTTATTTTAAGATTAGAACAGACACCCATTGCACTGAAAAAAATAACAGTTGCTACAGATACATCAGACTTTCAAAGTTGGAACTGTTTGGCAATTACAAAAAATAGTCAGCATGAATATTTGGACACTTCCAAATTCGAGGTTGGTATTTAAATGTTAACACTTAACTTTTAATGCCATATTTAGCATGCATATCAAATTCAATGTAGTTGTTGCTGTTTTTAGTCCTCTATGTAACTTTTAATAACAAACGATAATTTAATTTTGTTGTTTTAGTGTTAAAAAATAGTGATAAAAAAGTAGTCAAAAGTGTAAATATTTTAATAATCCAATATTTATGTACAATTTATATGCTTTAAATTCTTTTAAATGCAAAGTTTGCGTTATATGCCATATTTGTTTTAATTAAATTATTATATTAGTTTACTTTTTAAAACATTTTTACTACTTTAATAGTTTACATAAAAATTTTTTAGCAAGTGCGCATCTTACAAAACCATATTTGATGTCAGTTATTGAGCTCAATTATGTGCTCAACTCATGTTCGAGACTAGCACCCTACCAACTCATCTATCTCTACTTATATTATTTAAAATTCCTTTATATTTTAAAATATACAAAAATTTTTGAATAATTATATAATGTTTAGAAACATATAATTGCTTCTGTTAAATAAAATAATGCTAAATATTTTATGTTTTTTAAAAAAAAACCGTTGATATTTTGGGTACACAAATTGCAAAGATTGCTGAATATGCACAAATGTTAATCAAAATATTGATTAAATTTAAATATGAATACTATACAATAACACTTATAATGTTGATTAGAAACGATTTTGTTTATATTGTTGTTAATATGATTAATATTATTGATTATACAATGTTTTGACATTTTTAAAATTTTCAACTAATACAAAATAATCAATAATAGGTCAGTTAATTCTATAACGCCAAACAAAACATTTTATTGAACTGCATATTAAGGATATATATTTAAAATACAATTTTTACAAATTTTTTTCTTTAAATATTTAAAAGGATAATGTGCAGATAGTATGTAAACACAAATGATATATATATATATATAACCCACATCGTAAAGTCAAGAAAAAAACTAATTTAGCCATTTTCAAACCTGGATAAAGAAAAAGCGTTTCAGCTCAAGGTTAACTATCTGGCTTCCGTAAAACAATCCATATTGCTACAGAAAAGAATAAGAGGGCATTCAGGCAAACAACGCAAAGGAAATGATAACACGACTCAGATGACAGAACTCAGTAATAGCCAAAAAAAAGTTCAATTTTTATTTCAATAATTTTCAATTTAACAAAAATAAGTACTTGGTAAAATTTTACGTTTGCCGCCTAACGGTCAAGCAAAATCGGTTTTGGAATAAATAATTGACGGATGACAAAAGTTTGGTAGACAACGGAAAATGTGAGTAACAACCATTTGGCCATATCTAATCACAATAAATTTGTGAGATCAAGCAAATATTATGGCAAAACACATGAAACTATTTATTGGTCCAAGTTTTTTTAAATTATAGGATTATATTATTGTTTTTGCTGTTATAATTTTAAAACAAAGAATTTGGCTATATGCATATATATATATATATATATATATATATATATATATATATATATACTAGTTGATATGTAAAGCTTAAAACGCAAAATACATAATCGTTTGATATTGCGGTATTAAAAAAACATTTTACGAAAAATAATATTACTTAGTGTTACAATAAGATTTTTACTTTTATAAGGCCAAACATTAGCAAATGTAGTTAGACAATTTTTTTAAATTGCAATCCTTGAAAAAATTAGTATCAACATTCAATTATAAATTAATTTTAATTAATTTACTTTCGGTAATTAGAATAAAAGCTCACTCTCGACAAGTGATATATTAATTTGGTATTAAGTATAATATACCTACCAAATGGAAAAATGTATATGGTTCCTTAAACTTTAAAAAATGTGTTTATACAATAGTGCAAATCTTTTATGGTAAAATGCAGCACACTTATATTGGGTTTACTACAAATACTTTAATTAATCTAGAATTCTGTTTTAAAATAACTTAGTTTTATAAATATATCATTTATATATATATATATATATATATATATATATATATATATATATATATATATATATATATATATATATATATATACTAGCTAATATGTAAAGCTTAAAACGCAAAATACATAATCGTTTGATATTGCGGTATTAAAAAAACATTTTACGAAAAATACTATTACTTAGTGTTACAATAAGTTTTTTACTTTTATAAGGCCATACATTAGTAAATGTAATAAGCGATTTTTTTAAAATTGCAGTCCTGGAAAAAAAAATTAATTTAAATTAATTTGTTATCTCCAATTGCTTTTACGTAAAAATAAATATTAATAATTCTAAATAATCAAATGAACTTAATAGTTGCTTTATATCTATTTTGCTGTTTATGGAGTTGAAGAAAATTTACATCAAAATCTGTTTGTAATATTGTAAAAGGTAATTTACACGAATTTAATGATTCACCTGTGAGATACCGTGCACAATAATTTGATTTAATGTGTGAATCACCAAAAGTTAAACCATGTATTTATAAGAAAAAGAAAGAATGTAGATATATGTTATGTAACATATAGAATGAACAACAATTGTCTTATTGGCACTTTATACTTTGTTAATGAAACAGGCATTATAATAAATAATTTGGGTAAAAAATAAGGTATTATGTGGACGTAGTTTTCAAAATCATTTACTTTCGGTATTTTGAATAAAAGCTCACTCTCGACAAGTGATATGTTGATTCGTTATTAAGTATGATATACCTACCAAATGGAAAAATATATATGGTTCCTTAAATTTTGAAACATGTGTTCTTATAATAGTTGAGATCTTTTATTGTAAAATGCAGCACACTCACATGGGTAACTACTGTTTTTCAGGACAACGCTCCATGTGATAAGTCCAAAACTGTAACATCATATTATTTTAGGTTCACCATAGTTGTTTTATATTTACACTTAAATATTAGGTAGGATAAACATTTTTTAAAATATTTTTTCTATTTAACGGTTTGAAAATAAATGTTATTAAAAATTGTTTTAGCATGCTAAAGCGTAACATTAATAAGCATACTGAAATTGCTGATTTGTGTAATTTCATTGCGTTTGTTGGTCAATATGAAATGAAATAAAAATATATCAAAACTCCCATTGACAGAATTTCAATCCCTCTGAATTAAGTGGTTACAGATAAGCAGTCGCATTAATTATTAAACATTTTGTGTTTTATTATGCAGTTGATCATTTGAAAAATGAAAAACATTTGTGTATTTTCTTTTTTCATATTTGACTTTATTTTATATTAATAATTTTACTCATGTTTTCATTTTGAATAAAATAAACTTTTATATATATTTTTATATTAACATTAAATATTAATAAAATTATAATTGTATTTTATTATTATACAGTAATGTATGTAGTATAATTAAACAGAGTTCTTTTTGAATTATGTGATTGCTACAGATGTTTTAGTTTAGTAAGTAAATTTTTATCAGTAAATATTTTAGGATTCGTAGAATGTATTTATTTAATATTTAAAAAACTTTAACATAGTCAGAAGCTGTACCGCTTAACCACTGGCATTATGTTCTGTACAAATAATTTTATAGAAACTTTTACAACAAAATATAGTTACTAACAAAAAACTGCCCAATGTCAAATGTTCAATTGCTTTTATTGTTTACAGTTTGACAATACAAGTAAACATTTGTTATTAGACAGTTGTCAATCTGAATCGTTAAAATTTAATTATTTTCAACCTCAAAATTTAAATTATTATCAAGCCACTATGGACAATATTTGGTTTGTCGAATGGAAGTGTCCACATTTAACTGTACATTTGGAAAATAAAAATTATTTTGTGTCCGGTTATGTAGTACGTTTTACCAATAATTTCTAAAACGTTTGTCGCATGCATGTCAACTAGTATATTATTATTGCTTTCATTTTTTCATCCAACCATAATAATAATAAATATAACAATTATTATATTAATAATAATAATAACAATAATAATAATTTTATATATAATTACACATTACATATTACATATTACATATTACATTTTTTATTAAAAGATTATACTGAATAATGAAACAGTTGAGCAAATAAATAATCCATTTTTAACAAAAACGTTGATTGATTTAAAAGATATCAATTCTTATCCAATGCAGCTAACCGTTCGGTCTATATACAATATTCAACATTTATCAGAACCTGCATATGCCATTTTAGAAAACAAATAATTTGTAATTCAATTTGTGCATAAATAATAATTTGACAAAAATACTGTTATTTTTAACTAATTTGTATTATTCTTTCAAAACAATATTTTTAATTGAATGTTTACAATATTTTTGGATTTTATCAAATTAATTTCACTGATACAAATATAATTTGCATATTTATTTAACTTAGTTTATTTCCAGTTTTTTTCCGTTTTTAGGTATTATTGGGTAACTTTTACTAAAACACTTTTTAATTGGTTTTTTTTCTATATTTAAAAAATTATTTATTAATTGTCATTTTTGTTCTTTTTTAACAACAATATATTTTCTCAACGTTTACATTTTCTACCCCTTTCTTTATTAATTTTTACCAAAAACAGTAAACTCAACTATTAGTCTAATTTTTAAGTAGTTATCTGAAAACATTTACTAATTAATTTTTTTATAATCCAATTTATTTCTTTTTTGTGGAAAAAAGTGATACTAGTACGTTTTTTTTTGTCGTCACGGTACAACAATAAATAATTTTTACACAATTTAAAGACGAAGTCAAGCATAGATACAAACAGTAAATTGCCACTCAAACATTAATTGTGAGTTATTTCAACTGAATTAATATTTGGTACTTACATTATTTTATGATTTACCAGCAAATGTAACATTTAATTTAAAAATAAACCAAAACAAAACATGCTACAGTTTGCATTACATTTTTTTATTAATTTTTTTTTCTTTACACATTTAATTTATGTATTTATCTCTATTGTTTAAATACAATTCATTATTTATGTGTAAAACAAATTGCACCTGAATACGTAAAATCCTTCTAATTAATTGACAATGATTTTACATTTTAGTTAAAACGAAATATATACATCTGTCCAAATATATTACCTTCCAATAATTGTAATTTATATATTTGGAAAAACATTTGTGTATTAATTAAAAGGATTAACTATTATTCATATTACATACTTTATACTAAGAAATTATTATTTTTAAAGACGCATTGTATTGTATTATACAAAATATTTGAAATGTGTTATTAATATGTTTGAAAATAAATATTATATTAAAATACCACAGATTAATCATCAATATATGGAATATATAAAATTAAGATAAGAATAAATTATTAAATTACTTCAAAAAGGTGTACAATTAATATTCATGTTTCGTAAAACCGTAATGAAAGATAGATAATAATGTATGTTTTTATTTTTATTTTTTATCATACAAGATTATTCTAATTACGTCAGTAATTAGAGCATTCTGTATTTGTAATTAAATTATTATTTTTTTCTAAAATATAATTGCAGGTTTAAAAATTGCATTTTTTAAAACTTTATATTTTATAAGCTAAGTTCTGTTCTATTTTGTTTTGTTACGCGTAGATAATTGCAAAAAAAACAAATTAAGTTTTTTACTTATTTGTATAAACACCCTCATTGTTTGGAGTATAAACATAAACACAGATGCTAGTTATAAAACAATGTTGAAATAAGATTATGAATTTAAAATTTATAATTAATCATAAATGTTAAAATAACTTTAGTTCCTGTTTTTCAGCAAAGCTACAATAATAAAGTCTGTCTTTGTTAATCAAATGATTCTAATATTTTAAGTACAATAAAATGTTATAAATATTTGATATAAATAATACAATAGATAGTTTTATGACGCCGTTTTCCTATTTAGCAAAGTAAATGATTTACTTATTTCAACATTCCGAATTTTTAAATGGAGCCAAGTGATGCAAAAAGTAATAAGTTTTCTTTTATCTACCTATACCAGTGCATTTAAATTATTTGTGAAAACTATTTTTTCATGTTTCAAAAATGGCAATTGAAGCATGCAGAAAATAATCCAAATAAATTATACAATTTATCCATTTTTAAAATTATGCTGTCCAACAAGTAACTTGAATAAATAATTAGAGTAATGAAGCACGTAATACCTATTTAATGAAAAATACTTAACAATTGTTTACATAATTGTAATTTGTGTTTTAAATGCAAGCCACCTCATTTTAGGTAAATTAGGCATATTAAAATGTGCAAAATTGTAAACGCTATCGTTACTATATATCTTTTCTGGCCATACACAAAATGTACCAAAATTAAGCATTTTATTATATTTTTAACGTTTTTGAGTTATTTACTTCACTTTTTTTGACAAAAGTATTTTAACAATTAGAAATTTAGAGCAGCTTAACAAAAGGACTGTTATATGTATATATATATATATATATATATATATAATGAGTTCAGCAATTTTAATACTGTTTTTTTTACAATTTTACATATTTGTTTTATTTGATTCCAAAATTTATATACATGCAAGTTACTAGAAGTTTTTATAAAAAAATATAATTATACTGAGGATTATTTATTTCCAAATAGTTTTACTTTAAAGAGCATAGGACAAAAAGATTGTGCTATATAATTGTAAATTTAATTTTTGGCTTTAAAGATTGTAGATGTAAAGTTTGAAACTATATTCAGATTTTGCTAAACTCCTTGCTAACTTATTTGGACTTCTTTACATAATAATAATAATAATAATAATAATAATAATAATAATAATGATTAATAATAATTAATAATTTCTTTTTGTAAAATTTTGTTGAATTATTAAACGTGTCAAACAATTAAAATATAAGATATGGATTAAACAGGCCGTACATTGCTCCTAGTTGATTTAAAAGCAGATGGTTTATTATTCAAATAAATCTGACGATTCTAAATAATAAAAAAATCCTTTAAATACTCATTAATAAATTAAAATATAAATAGATTAAACTTACTTTTAATTCATTATAATTATTATATTTATGCTTTTAAAATTAGTTAAAGTGAGATGCTACATTTACTATTATTGTTATTATTATCATTACTGCTATTATTATTATTACAATCGTTATATAAATTAGCAAACACGAATTTCTTGTTAACGTTAAAAATACATAAATCTGTTTTTAATATTTGTCTGTTTGTTTTAAATGAGCATTCCAATATTTATATACGAATATAGTATAGGGTGTTGTTTAATTGATTTTTTACAAGCTCTAAACAAATATTTAGTAAAATTGTGTATTAATTTTTATTTATAATAAACAGTGTAAACGGTTGTTGGTCAATGTTCAATGTCAACTTGTTAAAACATATATTGAACCAGTACATCTAAAACAGGTATTCCGAAAACAATATATAAACACTGTTCAATAAATAACCTCAGTGTAAATTTATGCAATAATTAGAAAACCAAAAGCGTTTTAACAAAATTATTGTTTTAATTACACTAAATATATTAGATGGAATTTTATAATTATAAATTTGAAATGTTTGTTATGGTATGCATATTATTTACAAAATTATTGACCTTAACCTTGTACAAACAATAAAACAGTGGGTGCATGGATCGCTGTCAAAATTATTGCAATATAAATGATTATCTTTCATAACAAATCTTAATTATATTAGGAATATCTAAATGTTACTAAACAATTTTTTTTAAATTACTTCAGCCATATCAATAAAAAAATATGTTGAAAAAACATTTTAGTAACATTATAACTAAATTCTAATTTAGACAAAAAAAACATAATTTAAAAGAATTTTTTAAAAACACATTTATGCCTAACAAACAATCATTGTGCACAATAAATGTGCGTATATTTGAAAACAGCACTACTTTACTTGAGTTTAATGAAAACGTAGGGCTGTTAATCTTATTTATGTAAAAACAAACATTTTTCAGAAAATAAATGTACAAACGTGTAATCCAGTGTGAAAGGCTATGTAAATTCAAAATGTATGCTTAATTGCTGCCCGTTCAAAATAATTTAAAACTTTTAAAATTCATTTAAAAGCTTGCTATAGCAAATTGAAATAAAGAGTGTGAGGTTTTTATCAATAACAAGACATTAAAGTTTTTTGTTTCTTTATACCAAACTAACGGAAAAAGCTATAGCGCTAAATTTAAATACCGACAATCTTTTTCGTTGCTAGGATTAAATGCGGCTTTTTGTTCGGTTTTGCAAAATGTTCACTTGCTAAAAAATGTTTCCCAACAACTAGCTTAAAATAAAAACCAGATTCAACGTCAAAAAACACAGTTTTAAACATAATTCCGATGTCTGTGTAGAAGGACAAAAACACGCAGACCCAAAAACCAGCCAATTTTTTCGAACTAACAATTATTAATGATTGTTTACTTCAAATGCGTCCAAATATTTGCATTTTAGCTAACCGGTTGACATTCATTTGGTTTTCAAACACGTGTAAATATAAGTATCTGATATTTAAATTTGTGCAATTTTCGTGCTATGCAATAATGTCAATTTTTTGTTCACACTGGCAATATTTTTCTTCGCCATAGTTACCACCAAACATGAATTGTACCAATAAAAATTGAATAGGTTTTGTTGGTTTTTTATGCAAATACCAAAATAACTTAAATCAATTTATTTTTTCACAAATATTACTTGCTATTTTGTAATTTAAATATCAAAACAAACAAACATTTGTCAATTACCGATTGCATATTACAATATTCTAACAGGTAGAATATTTTTTTTAATACTCTATTTAGATAAATGTAAAATAATTTATTTTATCCACAAAAACGGTTGTTCAAAAATTTAAATATTATTTATGTATAGAACATTTTTGTACATTTTTCGAACATTTCCAATGGACAAAACAATTTTAAAAATGTTAAATGAAGTAATTAAATATTTGCCACAAACATTGCTAACATTTGCACAGACGTTTTGACATTAATAAGACACATTTATTTTAAACAAATAATGAACTATTTAAAATTGAAATAAAAAAATGTACTTAAAAACGAGAAACATTTCAACGTGGCTTGTGTTATATCATTTGTAGTTCAAATATTTTATATTGAAACAATTTAGAACTATTGGGCATGTATGCTGGCGTTGCGAAAGTTAGAAAGTTTATGTAAAAAATCATTTTTGTCACTAAAACATGCAAAGGTTTTGTAAAACGTCTAGATATATGTCTGTAAAAAGTAATGTAGTTGCTTTTTTTCCAAAAAATACATTTTGTACATTTTTGACATAAAAATAATATATTTAATGCTTAAAAACATTGTTCAAGTTATTTGAAACGTCTAAAAAATACTCAAAAGTAATTAAGTACATGGGTAAGTAATTGAAATGTACATTGTTATAAGGTTTATACAAAAAAATATTGTTTAAAAACAATATAACTTATAACTTTTATTGCTTATAAAGGGAATAAGTTGTAACTGGAATGAATAATATATATATATATATATATATATATATATATATGTATATTCAAATTATTAATTTATAGTAATAGTCATTAAAAAAAATGAATATGATATTTTCCTTCTATTACATTTATTTTTATTTTTAAAGTAAATACCTATTTTTATTTGTTCTGTGCAATATTATATTTTTTAAATGTTTATTAACAAAAATATTGGTTTTATGTGACACACCAAACCTGTACATTATAAGGTTAATTTTTATTATTTAAATTTTAAATGTATAAAGTCCTTTTTTATTGATAAAAATTTAATTACCAATTGGAACAAATTTCTATTTTTATTCCGGCACAATTGATTACATAATTACACGTGCATGCGCCTTCAAATTTCATTAATAGTGAATTAATCGAATCAAAAATAAATTTTATGTATAAAATTTAAAATGAGTTATCGTGCAAAAATGTTATCCATTTCTAACAATTAAATTTTTTTGTAATTTATACGTAACTTCATACGTAACATCATAAAAATTTTGTATAAAACTCTCCAGTTCTTATAATCAAAACTTCTGTTTCAAATAATTAACATTTTGTTCATTATTAATTTTTAATTTAAATAATTTACTATAAATATAAGAGTGTAAAGAGTGCACATGCGTTTTGTTATATAATTAATCATTTTCATATACAAAAAACCATTATTTTTTTAAATTTATAATAAAATTATTTTTTTAATCAATTTGTTTTATAAATAAATTATATAAATATACAATATGCAATTTTTATAGATAATTTTAGTATTAAAACTTTAACATTAAAAAATTAAATTTGATTTAAAAACTCTATATTTTAATTAAAACGTTTTTAAAAAGATATTTTTGCACACAATTAATTTTTTGTAAGGTGTAAAAATAATGTATTCTAAAAACAAAATTAGAATATTCTTTTTTTACCTGACAATATAATGTAACAAAGAAGTGTTACCTATCAAAAGATACCATTCCAATTATTAAAATTTTATTGTAAATTATATGCAAATTTGCAGGTTAAGGTATTGCCTCTTACATCAAATAGGGTGTGGGTTCAATTTTATGTGTGAGACTTGAAACGTATTCACTACTGATAGTTTTAAACAAAGATGAAACAGTCTTACAATGCTCCTGGTTGACTGAAACCAAATGGATTTATTACTCAAGTGAATCTGACAATTCCAATGATAAACCCATAAATAAGTAAATCTTGATTGCTAAAATATGACTTTAATGGACAAGGGTTAACATTTCATACTGGTACTTAATACAAATATTCGTTTGGTTGCCTTTACTTTCCGCTCATTAATAAAACATAGAAAAAATACAATATTAATAAATTGTATTATAAATAACTGAACATTATAGCAATATATTAATTATATTTTAATAACTCCAAAATGTAGCGTCTTTATTATCAAATTTATTAAATTAAAATATTTTTTTGAGATAAGATTGATAATATTTTAGTGATTTTAATCTAGCAAGTTTACTTTTATAAAAATTGTAATTTGACTTATAAAAAAAGTTATGTAATTTACATAGTATTAGTCTTTTACATAAGTAAAAGTATTACAAAAAATTACAATGATTTGTACGCTACTGTAACAACGTTAAAGTGAATTCTTATAATACTTTTATAGAAAAAGTTATAATTATTATAAATACAATCCAAAATAAATCAAAATTTTTCAAGTTTGTACTATAAACTTAATTTGGTTTTTAATTTAAAATATTTTACTAATTTTTTTGAGAAATAATTTTTGTTTAATATTTTTTTTAATGTAAATAACAAATAAAATTATTGTTGCAACATATTAGAATTTGGGTTTACTTCATGTTACTTGTAACATATATTTGTGCAAATTGGTTCTAGTATATTTTCAGTCTACTTAAACAATATACAGATAGTGACATAAGTGACTCCAATGTTGACCTACTATGATATTTAAATATATGTAGCATTTGTTACTTTTCTTAGATATATCTAACAGTTATTAATAAACGCCTTAGATAATACTTTACTAATATATATATATATATATATATAATATTATTCACAAAAAAATTCTTAATATAATACACACAGTAGGCAACGTATTTCATTCCATTTAATTTTTTTAATATTTTTGTTTATAAAAGAAATTAATGTATATTTTTAAAATAACGAATTTTTTTTACACATTATAAATATATTATTGATGCGCTACATTTTTTAATAAACATATAACCTTGATATATACGCCGGTAATCCAATTCCCAAACTTTAACTTTTTCTAGTTAAAATTTATTAAATATAAAAATATGTAATTTATTTACAAAAATAATTATTAAAAAATATATTTTAATTTTATATTCCTTTTATTTAAAAAAATTATTATTTCTAAAATAAAATAACTGCTCATACATATATTTACAAAATTGCACTGTATTTTTAAATAGTCAATAAATAATTTATTTTTAAAGTATTTTAATATAAAGAATTTTGAAACAATTTTTTTTTCAAAAAATTATTAAATTATTTTTAATAATTTAAGCACAAGGTCGTTTTTTATTTTCCGTTTCAAAATTTGGAATTTTGATAAAAAGGCTTCTTATTTCCGCTCACTTAATACTTATGGTTAAAACAGCTCAGCGTCGTTATTTGTCTACCCACGATTATGAGTTAGATCAAAGTTTTTATAAAGGGGCACAAAAGTTAAAACAATTGCCGAATGCATGAAAATAGATGTATCAACTGTGTATAACATTTTGAACAATAAAACAAGCCCCAGATCACCCACAGTTGGTAGAAAACGTTCAACAAGCAAACAAGATGATCAGTTTATAACTATGCGGCTTAAAAACACAGAACAATGAATGTTAAATAAATAAAAAATCAATACTTAGAAGATTTTTTATATTCAATTGTAAGAAGGAGGATGAAATCTGATCATTCTTAAAGCGGCTGTTAAGATACCTCCACTTAGTCGTGCCCATAGATTACAACGAGTAGGGTTTGCCAAAAAGTACAAACATTATCCATCGACATTTTGGAGATCAATATATTTCACAGATGAGTGTGCACTATTCTACGAACCATGGACTGAACATTCAAAGGTTATTTATAGTCCAAATTTTCCACTCAACCACACTTGTACTGCTATAAAAGTTGCACATCCTTCATGTGTCAAAGGATATTTTGCAATTAAGTACAATCAGTCTCCAAAATGGATGCGTACTAGTGGCAATTTAAATAGCGCCGAATTTGTACAAATATTCAAACAATTGTTTCATAGCGAGCTGTCCAGAAATGCTACAGGACACTTAACAATCATCCAAGACAATGCTCCTGTGCATACTTCAAAAGTGGTAATGTGTATTTTAACATAACTTACAATTTACTATACGTTTTCTTTATTTAGACCACAAAAGCTTTGAAAAGCAAAAAGCTTACTTTTATTCAATTTCCTCCATACAGTCCAGACCTCAATGTAATTGAAAACTTTTTTAGTTTTTTTTTAAACGTGAGGTTAACCGCATGGAAACTGACGTAACATTGGAAGCGAAAATTAACCATGTTGTAAAAAATTGCATTTCGAAGGATTATATTGGTACGTTGATAGATTCCTACCCCAAGCGGCTTGCAGAAGTTGAAGAAAAGCGTGGATATCACTTAAATTATTGACATTATTAAGTTTGTTACCTTTATTTTGTATATTTATGTATTTTAGTAGATAAAACTATTTTTTTAAATCAATTATCTGTGTTTGTTTTTAAGTTTTCATAATGGTGGTATTGTGCTTTATTGCTAAAACGAATGTTATTGTGTATTATATTAAGAATTTTTTTGCTAATAATATTAAATGTATATATATTAGTAAAGTGTTATCTAAGGTACTTATTAACAAGCGTTAGATATGTCTAAGATAATTAACAAGTGCTACATATATTTCAATATCATAGTAGGTCAACATTGGATTCACTTATGTCACTATCTGCAATAACATCCGTTTTAGCAATAAAGCACAATACCACCATTATGGAAACTTAAAAACAAATCCAGGTTACTGTTTTAGAAAACAGTTTTATCTACTAAAGTACATGAATATACAAAATAAAGGTAACAAACTTAACAAGTCAGCAATATAAATGATATCCACACTTTTGTTCAACTTTTGTCAGCTGCTTTAGGTAGGAATTTATCAACGTACCAATATAGTCCTTCAAAAGACAATTTTTTATATGATTAATTTTTGCCTCTAATGATACGTCAGTTTCCATGCGGTTCACCTCAAGTTTTAATATACTAAAAACGTTTTAAATTACATTGTGGTTTGGACTATGTGGAGGAAGTTGAATAAAAGTAAGCATTTTGCTTTTCAAAGCTTTTATGGTCTGGATAAGGAAAACATATAATAAATTGTAAGTTATATTAAAATACACATTACCATTTTTGAAGAATGCACAGGAGCATTGTTGTGGATGATTGTTAAGTGTTCTGTAGCATTTCTGGACAGCTCTCTATGAAATAATTGTCTAAATATTTGCACAAATTCAGCGCATCCATTTTGGAAACTGACTTTACTTAATTGCAAAATATCCCTTTACACATAAAGGATGTGCAACTTTTACTGCAGTACAAGTGTGGTTGAATGGGAAATTTGGGCTATAAATAACCTTCGAATGTTCAGTCCATGGCTCATAGGATATTGCACACTTATCTGTAAAGTATATTGATCTCTAAAATAACAATGGATACCGTTTGTACTTTTTGGCAAACTCCACATGTTGTAATCTATGGGCATGACTGAGTGGTTGTATCTTAACAGCCTCTTTAAAAATAAAACTTTCGAGTTTTATTTTCCTTCTTACAAATAAATATGAAAAATCTTAGTATTGATTTTTTTATTTGTTTTATATTTATTGTTCGATGTGTCTTAAGCTGCATAATTATAAACTGATCATCTTGTTTGCTTGTTGAACGTTTTTTTCTAACTGTGAGTGATCTGGGGCTTGTTCTATTGTTCAAAATGTTGTATACGGTTGAAACATCTATTTTCATGTATTCGGCAATTATTTTAACTTTTATTCCCCTTTTATAAAACCTTTGAACTAATTCATAATCATTGGAAAATAAATAACGACGCTGAGCTACTTTAACCAAAAGTATGAAATACGCGGAATATTTGAAATCTTTTTTAACTAAGATGATGCAGTATGTGTTTTTTGTTTAATACACTTAATTTTGCAAGTGTATTTTCTTACAATTATTCACAAGTTTGAAAGTATCTTCTTGTACTTTATTACAATATTCTTGTAAAAAACTGTCAATTAATGTCAATATACATTTTAAAAGCACATATGTTAAATCATAAAAATATGTTGATAAAATTGCAAAAAAACTTTTTTTAATAAATACTTACACACTGAAGTATGTCTACATTTGCTCAAAACATTTTTCAGTTAGTAAATTCTATTGTCTATGATGATTACATTTTCTATTATAATTGTCAAATGTATAATTAAAATAACATTTTTTAAACTTTAATAAAAAACTAAGAATTTAACTTATTTTGTATTTAATTTAATAAATGCAGGATAATTATAAAAACGTTTTTGAAAGTAACACCAATATTAGCAAGTGTTTTAA